>CM036566.1:37792988-38395488 GCA_020745775.1 Theristicus caerulescens
TTTCATTTGATTCTCAAATGACAATAATTGCTCAAAATTCAGCACTGGCAGTGAAAAAAAGAAATACTGCATAAAAATGAGAAAAAAAAAATTAATTGAATACTTGACCTGCCTCAGAGCAGGCTGTATGCTTCCCAGAAGCAATAAGTGCTAACACTACTCTTTCATGGCTTTGGCACTACAGTGGCAGTCATTTAATTCACAGTGCTTTGGTTCTTGCTTTGGTTCTTGGTCTGGCCTTTGGAAGACAGGTTCTGCTCTGCCACAGTGAAAGCCTGAAAGAACAGCACTGCCAAATCATCAACATCATGAAAGCAGATACAAATGTCCCACACCCAGCTTATCACACTACTTCCTTTAATGAAAAATATCTGCATTAAGGTCATAACACTTGGAATGATGAAAAAAAAGCTGTTTGGGGTGATAACCTTCTTTCTCAAGTGTATTTGCTTTTCTAAATAACTGCTGAATATAACATGGACTAAATCAAAGACAAACAGAACAAAAATATCAAGGCGATGTGTTAAACAAGTTCTGCCTATTTTAAGGCAACAAATATGGCTGAACAGAAAAACTGTAGAAAGAAAAATGAAAGGGAAGGTCACAACAAAGAGGGAAAGAGGAAACAATTCCTGCAAATGGAAAACTCATTTCAGAATACATATATAGGCACATGATGTAATTCTGTGTAAAAGAAGCATTTCAAGATCACGAGTTGAAATACATTTCTGGTACGCTGTTACCCATTTTAGATATTCATGAATGTTCATAACATCTGCTGTCTTATTATTTACAGGATTCTACTCACCTATGCACTTTAAACCATCAGGAGCTGTATAAAACCCTGGAGGACACTTGCAGAAGTAACTGCTAACTGTGTTTGAACACTCTCCTCCATCACAGATTCCAGGAATGGTGCTGCATTCATCAATATCTTCAACGCAAAAAGAGAAACAGGGGCAGGTTAGCTAAATTAGTTCTGGCACGAGAATAGGTATTTTATAACTGGTATTAATGATCAAGTTCAGTGTGGTCTGAGACCCCTCCTTACTTATGTACTAGGGGCATAATCAGCAGTTTTGAATCACGATCTTTTGTTAGGCATCTTATAAACACAAGTGAAACAGAATTTAAGAAAATATTGTATCTGTAAATAGCAAAAAGCCATAGAGTTTGTTTTACTGCTTAATAATGATGGATGAAAAAAACTGCAGAGGGGATTTACTAAGTAAACCATGACCCCTCCAGTTTGGATTCTGCACACTAGAATTAAGAAAACTGTCATGGGACCTGTAATGACCACAGTGATCAGGAGCTTAACCGTTATGTCTCAGAGTATCTCCAGCAGCACAGTGTCTCCTGGCACCGTACGGAGGCAATGGTTCAATACTGACTCAAAGGGAAGCGTAGCACCTACTGAATTGCCCATCCTTCTTACTGCACTTGGTTTTTTCTTGGAAGTCCCCCATATAAAAGCGTTGAGCGGCTAGGCACTGTTTAATTAATGCAATCTGACAGGATTATAGCTCAAAGTAGGATGACTGCAGGCAACAAAAATTACCTTTCCTGGCTTTCTCCACTAAGTGAATGTTCTGAAGTTTCAACAGGTTTCTAGACAGTAACCGAAATATCTACTGCAGAAGTCAGTCAATGTCCATAATTTCCCTTAAATTTTGTCAGCAATTTTAAAATAAAGGTCTGTATCGTGATATTCTTCACTAACAAATCTCAATACATATACTAAATAATCATCACCATAGATCCAATGCAGAAAAATTTTCAAAGTCTGCAGAAAAAACCCTTACAAATACCTTCTTATAGCTGCATACATGAACAGAGGGAACTTGAAGGGTTTCTTCCACAGCTAGGAGTTTATGTTATCGACAGTCACGTGAACAACCACCTATGCCAGCCCCAATTGCTCCTTAATTACCATCAGCAGCCTGCCTGTAATGTGTAGTTACTTTCCCCCCAGTTTCCAGTGACTGTCTTAACAATGCAGCTGTATCTACTTAGCACTGCTCTCATCTTCTAGGAACCTGGAGTCCAGCTGAGCTTAAAAACAGCCAGCTTTTTTCCATGATACCTACAAGAAGAATCAGCAAAGTAGAGCAGAAAGGGACGTTATTCTCTAGAGTGATCAATGACAACTGCCTATCATGGCCATCTACAATCACCCAGTTTCTCTCCCAACAGGGAGAATCCAGCCAGAAATAATGGCATCACAGGACTCTATCCAACCTCTCCTCCAGAGATCTACAAACAGATAGACACATGGCTGTAATAATGATTTCACCAACCACAAAAATTTCTGAGATGAAATACTGCAACACCACCCAACACACCAAGGCAAGGAGTGAATAATATCATAGTCATTAACAATGATTGGAGGAATTTAAATGTAACGCCTAAATTGGAATTTGGCCCCAACAGATGGGGGAACACCCAAAGTCCCACAGGACCGTTAATGAGCATTTTAGCAAGTAGGGAGGATCTCTGTTTGACTTCTCCTGTGAAGATGTTAACACAAAAATTCAGTAATATAAAAATTATCAATTCCTCTTCCCCTAGGTAAAGCATTGGATGCTCTAATACCTTTGTGGTCCCTTGCCTTTGCAGGAAAGGAGTGGAGGGACTGGGGTGGCATACAGACAATGAGACCTTGTAGACCAACCCATCCTAAGCGGTGCGGGGCCTTGGGCCCCCTGTGAACACATTCTTCCCCTGCATCTTGCTAGCTGTCGTGATGAGGGTCGCATTCCTCGCTTGGGTGTGTGAGAGGGGTGTGACTTTTTGTTCAGTGCTACTTCGAGGGTGTTGCCAAAGCCTCAAGTCCAAGTGCCCTGGGAGCACTGCTAAGAGACTTCTGGCTTCTGCTCCAGGATTATACTCCACAGGAGTCCCAAAAGTCTCAGTGACAAAAAATGTGGAAATTGAATTTTGGTCTGAATAAAGCCCTTAATTAACAGTGAAAAATGCAGTCGTAAATGGATCAGATTCAAGCATTTTCTGACTCAAATTCACCAATGTTTATCTTAAAGTCACTGTTGCCACTGTTTATATAGAGTCCGACCTTTTTAAAAGCAAAATCATCACTATTTTAGGGTTGAGCCTAACCCAAACAGTATTTCACTATTTATATTAGTGTTGACATTCATATAAGCAACATTGTCATTGTTAAGTATGCAAGTTTTATAAAGGTAAGTATACTCGATGTACATGCAGACATACATGTCACTCCAGGAAAAATTACTCCCCTCAATCACCAGGAAAAGTATTTACCTCAGCATTAACACAACTGGAAGAGGAATGGTTATATGAAGCAGTGAAATAAGGTAACACTTAAAATACAGTTTTCTACCAGCTACGCTAATAAAGACAATTTCGGCCAACACACCTCATTTCCCATCTTGTTGCGTTGTCTCACTGAATCTGATGATTTCTATCATGATCTTACTTTAATTGGAACTCACTGAAAAAATAGCGCTGGTAATTCAGCAGGTAGCTCCCAGTTCTACTAAATCAGTGACCAAGGACACATTACAGCTGCCAGAAGTCCTACTTGCTGGATAGGAAGTTAAACCAAGCACATGATCAGATGTTAATTATTATGTATTAGAATTAATTACAGTTAATTACTATAAGGCAAATACCTTGTCTTATATCAGAGACTTCAACTTAAAACTCAAAGGGATAATTTAAAAAAGCAGAATGGATATTCTGTTAGGTGACTCTGCTCTTAACTGTTGAATCACTATCCTATTTCATGCCGCTGGTATAAGGGTGTTACTTCTAATTCTTTGAATTGTATTAAAACCTACACAGCTTTAACTAAAATTGCTTGGTACATGCAATATGATGATGTACTGAAAGTAAGTCTCTGTCTGCTGAGGTTCAAAAATTGACAGGTATGGAATGAAAGAAAGAAAACTTCATCCCGTCTTTGCAGCCAGGTGATCACTCCACAGGGACTTCACAAGATGGGGCAGGAAATCTGTGGCAGGATTTGGGAATGAACCAAGCTATCCCAGGTTCTTGGGTCCAGTCTCTCAACTATTACCAAGTGCAGGCTCTGAAAGTGGTGGTTGTTTGGGTTTTTTTGTTCTTTGTTTGGGTTTTTTGTTTGGTTTTTTACATGATTCAGCAATCAAAAAATACCATAGAAATGTTTATACAATGCAGTCTATGCAAGCCTACAGTTCTCAGTTTTTCAAGTACTAACACTTAACAAGGTACATGTTCAGTCTTTCCTATTCACCATGTTCTTGGTACTTCACCCACAGAAGGAAACACTTGCAATGTTGTTCTACCCTAAAGGTGGGTTACTTTCTGCCAAAACCATTGGCAGTCAATATGAAAACCATGCTGTGTACACACTCTTCTGAAATTGCTTTCCCTAACCTGCAATTAAATTATAAAGTCTTGCTGAAATAGGGATCTTTCTTTTGAAAGAGTAAGTCATAATTTTTCCAAAATGACTAAAAAATTTTTGAGTGCTTCCTTAAAGGCACCTGATGCAAGAAAGGGTGGCGGATGCACACCTTACTCTGACAGTCACACACCTTTATGATATTGAAAGTTGGCACTCCAAAATCACTAACCACTTAGGAAACTTGCCTGCTCAAACTAATTTTTGTCTAATGACTGAAAGGAGAATCAGTTGTAAGAGTTTAAACATTATCTGGACATCACTGTAAAGAAGATGAATCAAAACTGTGCAATTGACACATTTTAGTACTATGTTCCTTATGTATCGAAAATTCTCTTAAAGGAAAGGAGGCATCTATGCCTGATTATTATATAGAGAAAAAATACTATCAAATCACAGTTAAAAATTAACAAGATTCCATAATTACACACTGCAAATTTCCACACTAATATCTAGCACCTGCTGTACTTCCAAAACAGGATGACCAATAAGGAAAGATAAAATGTTTGTCCTTCTTTAACATCTGCAACTGTAAGGATGAGTTTAGAGCATAGTCCTGCAGTCTTCATTCAGCAGTGTCAAATTCTCATTAATGTTAAATACAGTTTATCTGAGTAGGTGGGAATGTGTTGAACCTTCCAGTCATATGAACTTTTTGGTTAAAAGATCCACACAGAGACGTTTGCCTCAAGCATTTCTAAAGCAACATATCGGTTAAAAAGTATTTTTAATTTTAATGTTTAATTTGTTTCAAATGTACCTTTAAGTCTGTAAAATGTTACGTGAATAAAAGGCTGGAAAAAGCTGCAGGGCCAATATTTAAGATTCTCTGGTTCAGAAGGAGAAAGGACCATTATTCCTATTTGTTGTGAAGAATGCTATTTGCATATTCAAGGCAAAAGAGACTGGAAAGTTTGTTACAAACTCCTAAACAAAGTTGGCCCCAAAAAGATGACTTTCCCGCCTTTACTTTCAGAAGAAAGTTCTAAAAGTTCTTACCGTCGCATTTTTGTGTCACTTCATTAAACTTGTGTCCAGCTGGGCATTTGCACTCAAAAGATCCAACAGTATTAATGCAATTTCCCCCTTGACAGATCCCAGGGATGGCTTGGCATTCATCCACATCTATCATATAAAAAAGGAAAAAACACCCACTTTTAATTCATTTCTCAAGAACAGCCATAATAATTTGTCTACAGCAAAATTAAATATGCCTAAATCCATTCTTCACTCATCATAATATTATACTTGCTTGCAAAGACAGACACTAATTTTGTAATTACTGTATGCAAAGTATGATTAAGTATAGCACTCTGAATATTTTCTGCAAGAAATCACATGGTTATTATTGTTACGGACATTAAACATCTAACTGCTATTGCTTTGTTTTTCCAAAACATCTGGGGAATGGTGTGCAGAGAATACAGCCTGCCAAAACCCAGGCTCTTTTTAAAGTATCTGAAGCTGGGCACACAAAATCACTTGCCCCTTTGAAAATCTTGGCAACTCCATACAGCGCATAGCCCACCAGTGCAGAGATGCAGGAGCCGTGAAGAAGCGCTGTGCAACGTGCATGGAGGGGGCCTCATGGAGAGGCATGGGGAACTGCGTAGTCATTATTGATGGAAATGATTAACTCATCACTCCAGTAAGATCAGCAGCAATGACCTTAAGCTGTGGTTAGGATTTGACTCAAGAAGTTTCATAGCCATAATTAATGTCTCAGGAGGAATTATTAATGGTCTGCTTAGACATTCATAAATTTGGATGTTTTTTTCCCCTTTATTTTTCTCTCTTTGCTTTTAATTTTTTCACTCAAGAAAATGAAACAACAAACATGGTATCACAGGCTAGGTAGGAAGCTCAAGACAAACATTTTCAAGAGGCCCAGTTTTTGGCCTCACAGCTATTTTAGCACAACAACATGTGTGTCATCACTTAGATGCAAAAGTATTGCTACGGCTTAGTAACAGTTAGACAAAAGAGACTGAAGGAGGAGGAGTGGCATTGCAATAGGAGACAGCAGAGGTCTGGCTCATGGTCCCCAGGGGCGGCCCTGTGTCTGCTGCTCCCTGTCCTTCGGAAGCAAACAGAGTGCTCGCCACTCTCCAACCCAAACGCCTGTGCTTCCCCCATCTCCCCAAGGAGTGCCAACTGCTGCTGGTAAAACCCAATTTCTTGAATTCTTGGGCTTCACGTTAGGATTGGTTTCAATGCAGGGACACAAGCTGAAGGAGATGATGCCGTCAAATCTCCCTTTATAAATCACAGAGAGCCAGCTGTAATGTGTCTTGTACTCTGAAAAGCAAAGTATTATGTCTGTACAAAAGGCCAAGAGGCAATTTCCCTGGGAGCCACAAGTAGGAAGCTTTAGGAACGCCAAGGGGCATATCTGTACCACATCGCAGAGCGTTATGCAAAGATCTCCGGGCCGACTGAAGCGGGCCGGGGGGTGCAGCAGCAGACCCAGAGCAGTGCTGTGCCTGAGCTAACCGCTGTGCTGGGAGGCACAGGGAACTAGCACAGCCTCAGCACCCTCAACACAGCCACACTGCTGCAGGGACTCGAGCTACAGCAATATGTTGTGCTTTAATAACAGTAATCAGCCAGACTTCATGGCACTGTACTGACTTTAAAAAAAAAAAAAAAAAAAAAAAGAAGCCATGCTCCTGAGAGTCACGATGTCTGTTTCAAAATCCCACCTTTTGGCTTTCATTTTCCTCCTCTGTATCTTTAAAAACCTCAGCTGTGATACTAATTTAACTATCGGCCAGACAGACAAAGTTGAACTGTGGGCAGCAATATTCTATTTACTTTTTAAAATAAACTTGCCCTCCCCTCCGTTTTATTTTTTCTGACTTCTCCACACAATAATAACAGTTCCTTTTTCTCTTCAGAGAACCTGGATTTTATTTAACCTGCTTTCCTTTATTTACATTGAATATGGATGTGAAATCCCTGAAATGTCTTCAGTCTGAATGGATGTTATCTGATTTCAGAAGGACTGGATTTAGTACAATTGCATGAAAAATAAAGCTAATATGTGGTTCCATAGCAGGTCTGTCGAAATTATGAACACATTACAAGAGAAGGGAAAACTGGAAAGTACAAGTCAAACAGACAGGGCCAAAACTGTGTTGGCACCGCATACAGATTAGCATAAATGTAGCTGCATGCTAAGAAATGTGCAGCAAGCAGAAGTAGCCTTATTCCGAACTGCACAAACCCATTGCAGAGGTCACTGAAGCTTTTCCGTGACACAAACAAGTGGGATATAACTAGGTGTGGCATGAGTTCAGGGGTGTGGGCCACATATTTATGCACATAAGATTTCAGAAGTGTCCAGAACCTCGATTCACAGATTTCTGCACAGTTCAGTTCTGACCCTTACAGTGAGAAGGGGGAACAGAATGGCTGAGGTTAAAATATGTGCACATTATGCAGCATACACAAACTTGCCCATCTCAAAGTTCATCATGCCTGTCTGCAGGCACCAACCAGGACTTGGCCTGTGACAGAGGATATCTACATTTTTTAATGCAATGGAATGCCTTGAAGTCCTTCATAGGAATTTCATGATTAAATAAAATTACTCATAGATTTATAATCTTTATCTCTCCAATTTTCAAAAATATTGTAACTTATTAGAAAATGTTAGACAGATTGAAGTAAACTAGCCCCAAAGATATGGTCCTGGGAATTTATAATCCACATCAGTTTAATACATAGCTGCCCCTGTTAACTTTCTCCTGTTTCCTGCCAGACATCCAGACAATAAAAGAATTTATACAGCTGGAAGTATTAGAATAAAAGCCAAAAGCAGTGTAAGGACTTTCTATGGTAAGGCATGCTCAGAAAGAAGTAAGCAACATCTGGGTGGATTTTACGATTTGAAACAAATGCAAATGCATTTCCAAAATTGTATAAAATATATAATAGGGCATTTCAAATGGCACGACATGGACTTTTCTCCAGGTTGAAGCAGTGTAGCTCAAAAGATAAGACACCCAAGATGAATCAAAAATGAACAAATTTTAGCTAAAAAATCCCACACTGGATAAATGGAACAGTATTGCCACAGATTGATTTTTGCATGTTCTGAGTGCTTTTTGAAACAGAATAAATTCCTCCACAGAATGATTGAGTGGTACACTCAGAAAAACACCATTACAGAACCAAGGGAAAGGGCTGCTGGCAGTGAGAAATTCATTAAGATGCTGGCTGCTCTCACATGACCTAAGTTACTAATGTACTCACTTGAACATCAGGCACTCACTGAATCATGAAGTAATGCATCTGACAATGTTTTTCCATTCTTCACACATATAGCTGAGAATGGCTTAGGACAGGTTATTCACAGCAGTGTAACTCAATTAAGATTAATCCAGTAACAATTTCAGCAGCTTTTGGGGAAGCTTTGCTGCTAACGTACCTTGACAGGCCCCAGTTCGAACGTTTGGAATGAAACCTCGGCGGCAGGGATGCGGCTGGGCAGGACACATTTCACAGGGGTGGCCCCATGCTCTCCCAACTGTTGCACAGCAAAGGGTTTTTGTGCAGACTATTCCACTGAGCTGTCCCTGGCACATCTGGTTGGTTATCAAAGTGAAGCAAGGGCCGGTCCTGTAATCTGCACCAAAGAAAGGAAACCTAATCAGCATTGCAATAAAAATATACAACAAAACTCATAATAAAGCAAAACAACAGCACATTCAGGCAAGTCTTCTGCACATAAATTGCCCACCAGCTCAACAATTTTACTTAGCAGTGTTCTGCAGAGGATTTTTGTCAAGTTTTCCTCTCATTCAAATCCACTGAAATTAAGCAGCTCTATAAATACATTGTGACTATTTTACCAGGAGTACTATATACTTTTGCAGCAATTCTGCAGGTCCCCTTTGCTGCTTGGTTTAATCTCTAGTAATACTCCTTGGGAGGTCTTTTCATCAGTTTGTTTTAAATATTCAGTGCATTAATTAAAATAATACTGATAAAAGTTAGGATATGTTTATTTCCACAAGTGTTCTCAAATGAGTCTCAAGGGAAGAGAATACAGACTGCAGGAAGTTTTTTGAGGACAGTTTTCACTGTTATTCAGGCATATGCTGTACCAGATATGTGGGTAAGCTTTGCCTACAGCTGAATGGAGGGCATGTGGAACACATCTGCTTTGATTTGTTTATGGTAGGACAGGCCACTTAGCCAACAGACAGAATTAAACTAAGATGTTAATAAAATACTAGTAGGCTTTATTTTGTTCCATTCTCCAAGGGCAACAACCAAAAACAGTGGTACTGCCAACTCCTGCTGTCTCCCATACATCCGGGGTGCGCAGTCCAGTTAATTCTTCACAAGCAACCCTAAAATGTTTTTCTGTTATGGTGCACCAGGACAGAGTCCAGCACCCTGTAAGCAAAGCCAGCAAATTATGAACCTGATGTTTGTCTGTACTGAAATAGTTACCCAGTGCCTCAGCCAAGGTCACTAAGTAATCCACACTGTCTTATAGTCATGACACTATAAATTCCTCCAAATTTCATGCTACTTCCAAACCTTGTTAACAATAACGTTTCCACTAAACCATTGATAAATAGTGTTAAATAGGGCAGAAGTAAGAACGGATGCCTCTCCCATCTGCCCCATCTCCCCCCACACCAGGTCCACCTTGTAACCCATCATTTAACTGATCTTCATTCCAATCCAGAGATTCTATGTCCATATGCTATAATGCTGCTGATTAATCAAGCCACTCCTTGATAGAATAAATAAAATGGCTTACAGAAGTCCTGTAAGCTATAAAGTAGTGCTATATTGTTACTATTACCTTCATCAATTAAACATGATCTTCTCAGAAAGGATAACAAGTTAGTTTGAAAGACCTATTTCTGATAAACTTGTACTAAATGACACTAAACACCATTTGCTCTTCATTAACTACGTATTACATCCTGTAATTGTTATTCTATCTTTGGTCTGTTTAACAGACCTGTAATCACCCAGATCATCTCTTTTCCTTTTAAAATATTGGAACAATAATAATTTTCTTCCAGCCTCTGGAAATTTGTCCTGTATTTCCAGATTTATGTAGAATCAACCTACATGATATGAGAAGCCTTCAGCTAGCTCTTTTCAGTCTCCTTGGTGCTGGTTTGCTAGACTAGCTGTACAAAAATATGTAAATGCAATTACTGCTATTTAATGTCATCCTTAAATGCTATCAGACTGCAAATATAAAATTTCTGTCCTATAAAATTTCCTCCAAACAGTACAGCTACATTTACTGAACACTTCTTTCTCTTTCCTCGCAGTTCTGTGAGCCTCATCATGAAATGGGTCAGAATCTCTGGTAACATCTCTCTTACTCTGGCTACTTAATTCCTTTTCATCGTCTTAACTTTTTTTTGGCTCAGTATTTCTTTCTCATTGTGTCCCTTCACTTCCCATATCAATTTTCTGCACTTCAGCTTCTATCAAGTTCTTTTCTCATTTTTCATCATTTTTGTAACTGCTTTCATTTTCCTAGTTCAATGGGCTTGTTTTGCTTTTGTCAAAACTTACACTGCCTTCTTTCTCATATCCCATTGTAGAACTGCAGCTTTGGAAGCATGTAGTACAAGATCAAATATTACCAGCTTTGTCTTATTCCTTCAGCACACAAATGAATACAAGTAAGTCATGATCAGTTATACCTATCAATTTAAAAAGTTTAGTTCTAAGATCGATTCTTCATCCTTGAACAAAATGAGGTCTAAAAGAGCTATCTACTTTACCGTATGCAAAACTTCCAATATTAAAACTCCTAATATTAAAACAATAGATGACAATTTCTTTAGAAACATCAGTTTTGTGTCAGCAACAGGAAATCTCCAGTGTACCTCCTCAGAATGAAATCCCTCATTGTAGATTGTCCCTATGCCGTTTATATATAGATGGTTTAAAAAGGAGTCATTTTGTTCTCTGTCGCAGTGGGAAGCACACGTCAGACAGTAGTGAATAACCCATCTTGTATTTTATGGTAGAATATGAATGGATCAGCATTTACAATTGTTTGCTTTCAAGCTATAAATGACTTAGCAGTGGCTAATATGACTTAGAAATATGGTGAACCCAATGAAGTTAACTTTATAATCATGCAAATCTTTCCACAAGGTTTCAGTAACAAGTAGGTCAAATATGCACTCAAAACCAAGCAAATACACCTCCTATTTGTTATTCTCCAAGTTATAGCACTTTAGTATGGAGAATTGTAACTTTATTTTCCCCTAATCCTTTGCCTTGGTAAATTTTATTCTTAATACTCAGCTTTCTGCTGAGTACAACTTTCCTTCCTTATATTTTCTCAAATACAATCTTTCACCTTTTCACAAGTAAAATTGTCTTTTGCATTCTTAATGGAAAATTCTAAAGGTCAGAAAATGCCTAAGATCATTTGAATGTAAACACTGACCTATGGTCACAGAGAACACACTTCAAGTCCATTTTTTTTATACAGAGGCTTAATACAAAGAGCTCTAAAATTAAAGTAATAATAATTAATAGTGAGTTTAATATTTTTGACACATTACAAGATGAAGGCCTATGAGAAGGAAAAGGAAATGGGATTCCACTAACATGATGGCAAAACGAAAAGAGAATATCACATGTAACGAGATTTCCTTGAGTTACACCACTTTCCTGGAAGGTGTTTGGTTTTATGAATTATGCTGATTTCAGAAGATGCAGTAAACCCTAGGGTCTATGCTACAAGGCACTGACTTGAGATATGAGCTTAAACCCCTAATCTTTATTTTGTAACAACAAAGTTTCCTTATGCATTCGTGTCATTTGTGATTATTCAAACTACTTCAATGAATAAAGCTCAAACACAAGGTTCCAAATGATCGGTCAGGAGCTGACAAGAGAGGAAGGGGAAAAATACAGCAAGAAAAGCTATTACACAGTTTGTTTGGGGATTTTTTCCAGAGGTAATTTCATTTTAACTGAAGAATGTTGAGACTTGAAATTATTTTAGTAAAATTATTTTTTAAAGATGTGCAACTGATAATTCAAATGTTTTAAGTCATTTCTAATGCAAATTTCAGCATGTGGAAGCAGCCTTCAGTAAGGCATTAGTCACGGTTATCTAACAACTTTATCTTCTCCTTCACAAACTTCTTAGCTATTTCAATAAGGAGTAATTCCACAGGGAGTCTCAGACAACTGAGAAGATGGCACAAACTGTAAAACCACATTAAGTTCATGTACTGTCAAAAATAGCAAGAGGGCATTAGAATGAGGCTGGTTTACACCATGCAAGAATCCAGCTTATTAAGTCCGCAGGAAAGAATCAAGCTGCATTTTGATCTAGAGCTCGTTCCTGTTTCAGCCACAATCATCAAATAATTTTAGTTATCTTCTCAAAAGATCCTTTATGTTCCTAAAAGCACCAGAGAGGCTGCTGAAATATGTAGTACTGGCAGGCTTTGATCAAAACCAAGCACAGCAATAAATAATGATAATTGTTCCAAGTAATGCTGGACAGCACCAAAGAGACTCCGAGCACCGGGATAATGCAAGACTTTCAACACCAGATACACATCTTAAGCCCTCAATTCATGTTAACCCCTGTTTGTTTTCAAGAATAATACAGTTTTTAATGTAAAAATACAGTTGAAAAAATTTTGAACTAATGGAACCCAGATTAAACAATTATGCTAGTGCAAGGATGCTGGATGAAATTCTGGTCGCTCTTTCCTCCAAGATTCATTCCTTATAGATCTCCTATAAAGGTTCTTGATGTTTCAAATTAACATCCTGATTTTGCAAACTGAAAACCACCTGTTAGGGAGGTGTCGCGGTTTAACCCCAGTCGGCAACTAAGCACCACACAGCTGCTCGCCCACTCCCCCCCGGTGGGATGGGGGAGAGAATGGGAAGAGTAAAAGTGAGAAAACTCGTGGGTTGAGATAAAGACAGTTTAATAGGTAAAGCAAAAGCCACGCACGCAACCAAAGCAAAGCAAGGAATTCATTCACTATTTCCCATTGGCAGGCAGGTGTTCAGCCATCTCCAGGAAAGCAGGGCTCCATCATACGTAACTGTTACTTGGGAAGCCAAACGCCATCACTCCGAACGTCCCCCCCTTCCTTCTTCTTCCCCCGGCTTATATACTGAGCATGATGTCATATGGTATGGAATACCCCTTTGGCTAGTCTGGGTCAGCTGTCCTGGCTGTGCCCCCTCCCAGCTTCTTGTGCACCTGGCAGAGCACAGGAAGTTGAAAAGTCCTTGACCAGTGTAAACTCTACTCAGCAAGAACCAAAACATCAGTGTGTTATCGACATTATTCTCATCCTAAATCCAAAACACATCACTATACCAGCTACTAAGAAGAAAATTAACTCTATCCCAGCTGAAACCAGGACAGGAGGTTGACAGACTCCTCCACCCTTGTTAAAATAAATGGAGACTGAATGGGTGCAAAGGTCAAAGGATGGGACCCCAGCAAGCCAGCATTTATCTCACCACGATCAAGATCTCATTACTGAAAACAGGAAAATGCCACCTCTTGCCACCATAAAGGAATGGATAACAATAAAATGAGTGCTGTTTTCCAAGTCTCAGCACACAGCATGCACAGCTCACGCAATACCTTGTGCTGCACACTGGCTGAACATTGCTTGGAGGGAGGAAGCCTTCCTCCTAGCTGTTAACACTTCACATGGGTAAGTTCTGCATGAACCCCCAAATCCAGCCAAGACTGCTGTGTAACTGAAACCACTCTCAGCAACGCACACTGGCAATTTTCCCTTTCTTTAGTACGGGGGAAAAGGGAAAGAAAGGAATATTCCATTATCATACAAAGAATGAAAGAAAGGTCAGAAAGGGCTCTAAGGCAAAATAAGTATCTTAAAGCTGATCTTTATTACAACTTACTTTCTGCCTAGCAGCATTTTTGTTTCTGCTGTTTGGTGGGTTGGTGTTTGTTTTTTTTTTTACCAGCTGGGGATAAAAGAGGAACATTGCAAGTGAGACTGCACAAGGCAGAAACACAGTCTCGTTTCTGCAAAGCCTACTCAGCACTGTTCACGTGTGACCCACCGCACTTGATAGCCCATGCCACTGCTTGGCCAGCCATCAGAAAAGAGAATCACAACCAGTTGTACCTGAGAACGCACTTTTGGAAACTGATGCCACACAGCCAAAGAATAATGCTAGCTAAAAGATTGGCGGTCTGAGTTTCAAGTAGCAGAATCCTTTTAACGCGGTACAGGACTTCAGGCAAATTTCAACTATTTTTCCCAGGCATCCAAAATGCGTATTTCTAATGGAAAAGAAAGAATTTTATAGCAATTCTGTTTTTCAATGGCATTCTTAAAGTACAAACAGGAATTTTAAATGGTGAGAGAACTAGTGACTATGCAGTTACAAGAAGAAAAAAAATAGTGGGTAATTAAAATGCAGCACTGCAGTCAGGTGCAGGAACAGTATGAGAAATCGAGCGTCTATCTTTCCCTGGCCTGGAATGGCAGGTGCTGAGAATGCTACATACAAGAAAAGATATCACATCTCTGTTATAGAGGGGGAAAATTTGCCTTAAACACATCTTTTAGATTAGAAAAAGTAGGATTAGGATTAGAAAAACAGTTGAAGGGATTTCCAAGTGAGTTTCCAAAAATGTCCAGTGGCTGGACACATATATGGGAAAAACTAATGGGTGAGAAGGGAACTCTGAATGTATCAACTCAGATGTCACCAATAAGAATGATATGAGAATGACATCAGGCAAATTATGGTTTTGGAACAGGGATAAAGACAGTGTTTTAAAAAATTAGCTTTCACTGAGCCATGAATGAAGAATCTTAAATGAATCCTAAAAATACACACATATAATCATATTTACCTAAGCTGATTCAGGTGTGCTTGCACAAACAAAACTCCTATCACTTTTCCTGATTTTAAAAACCAGGAATCGAAGAAATGTGTATCAGATGTTCTGATCTAAAATCTGAAATAAATGGTGACACAATGGCACCATATATATGATAAGAAATGCCAGCTCTTAAAGTTTTAGTTCTTTGAAAAAAACATGTTTCTTGACAGGATTGGAAACCAGACGATACCTCTCACTATACAAACAACTATATTGTTAATGGAAAAACACAGCTTCCATCACTGTATGTTTCATTGTACTTCAATCACTGTACTCTCTTCAGAGAAGGTAGCAATACATTTAAAGATGATGGAAAAAACCACCACGTGCCTCATTTCAAGAGGCAGGATCTGCTCTGCCTGAAATCAGAATTTTTGCAGTAAAATTCCAAGAATTACAGTCTCAGAACTGACACAAGAGCACGGCATGACTGTAGCAGTAAGTACCACCATAACACAGAGAGTTACAGAACAGAGAGGTTTAGCATTTCAGGCTCAATTTCCAAATGTCCTTCAAAGCGATTCTAGGTATTTTCAGACATACTAAAATCTCCCAATAAGGACAGAGAGAACAAACAGAATGCTTTACACACATACCCCTCCCAAAAGATTAATGCAAATCTGTGTGTGTCACTGTACCAGAGAAATAGGGAAGGGCAATGTGCTCACAACTCAAACTCCATTTTCACTTGCAAAATGTGCCTTTCAGTTGCTTGTAGGCTATCATGAAATCATGTTCTGCGTACAGACTTTGTGGCTTTTAAGTGCTGGTCAGAAAAGTGAATGACCATGCTCGGGAACCCATGGGGTAATTACTATTTACCTCCATCTTTCCTAATGGGGGACATGTTGTACATCTCACTTCACGAACTGAATCAAGACACACAATACAGCATTCCCATGTTAGCACAATGTACTGACTTCCAACCATTTGAAAAGTCAGACACAATAATTCTCCGTCCACAGGTGACACTGAAATGCCAGCTGATAAATGCATCCAATCACAACACTCTTTTTTCTACACGGGCCATTTCCTTAAATAATTACTCACTGTTAAGCACTCCCCGTGCTCTCCTCCCCCAGCCAGACACCATTACTCACCCCAGTCAGATCCCAATGTGTCATCATTGGAAAGTACATGGCAAAGATATCAGAGGGTGTTCAGAAGGAAAGAAAACAAAACTTTGTAAATATTTTAACTTATTTCCTACGATGTCTAACACTTCTTACCATTGAGGTTTGGTAGCTTTAGCTGTGGTATGTGAAGAAATTATCACCATGCCACTTCTGTCTGCTCCCTTCCAGCGCACGAGATGGCTTCACGTATTAACAAGACCCTTTCCCAGCTGCTTCAGCACAGAGTGCAGCACGAGCTCAAACTGCTGAGATTTAACACTGGCTAGTGCTAAGATGTCACTGGAACTGGGGACTCGGAGTGCAACCATTCAAGCACCGTTTCAGGCAGGGGTATAAATCTGGCAGCAGAATGTCTCAAAATACCACAGCTGTGCTGCGGACAGATCACAGCTCCAAGTTGCCTCTCGTTATTTTAACAAGAGTAGAAAACATCCACGGAAGCATATCTAACACTTGCAATAAATAACTTCCACTGGTATCATAACTCTTTATTCTGTATTAGCCAGCCACAAAAGTTAGTTACTGCCTCATATATTCCAGCCCCAGGGATATTATCCTCTAATTCATGATTCTGATGACCCCATTTCTGCATGTCTTCCTCACCTTTGCTTGTTGCAAATTGTTCTCATATATTGACTTGCTGGCACACTTCAGCCTAAATTTATTTTCCATTCCGTAAGCTGCTTCACAAATCCATTTCTGCACAGATGATCTGTTTAACATGTCTATCTAGCAAATATTATCTAGTCTTCCTAGGATACTGGTTAAAGAACAGGACTTCTAAATAACAACTTACTAACCACGTGAGACTAACATTATCAGTTGCATTTGATGTATGGAACAATTCATTTTCAAGCTGACCATTCTCAAATGTATTTTGGCAATCCATTTTCAAGAACAAATATACAACTATTTTCATGCCAATTTTGTTCTTGCAACTGACCCAGTTCTCCATGTCTGTAACTGAAAAGTAATAACATTACAGTAATAAAATAAAAAAATAATGTTCAAAAAATTATTCTGGAATTGGAGTGATTTGTTGCACACATTTTAATCCAACACGCAGACTAAGCATTTCACCAAAATCAAGGCTTTAGCTCTGTTGTTCCAAATTATGTGCGGCAGCAGTCCAAATACAGAAAATTGTTACCACATTTTATTCTTTTCCATGATGAAGAAAACAGTAAGCAATGCAGCTAAATGCAGAATAACTTCTCATTTCTGAATAATCAGTTACCTGACAAACTCTAACCCACCCTACTTTGCTGCATAAGCTACAAAGGAACATTTCTTTGCAGATTTTAATTTTTCCAATTTCTTTCACAGGCTAGCAACAATGAAATAAAATTTTGAGTTGATTCCCATCTCTCTTTTTGCAAAAAAAGTAGCTAACTTTGGTGACATATTTATTGTCAAGACCAGATGATTATTAAGGAGAATGGATTCAACTGAAGAACTCTTGGAAGTTTCACTTAAAAAGAACAAGTTGGCTGAAGTTTATTACTACTTTTTAAAAGGAGTTCTTAAGAAGTGCCACGTTATAGAAACTCTAACATACCACAAAGTATTAACTATTAAATAGCAAGGTAAAGACAAAGCTAGTAGACAAGCTCTGTATATTTCTTCTCTTTGGCTCCAGAAGACACTGACTATAAAATAACTTGAGACTATCCAAAAGTTGTGCAAACTGTGTAAGAAAAATAGATCCTAACAACTTGCAGTATATTAAATAGACCAACATCCAAAGAAAGGGAAAATGCTTTCAGACAATGTAACACACAGGATTTAAAGAGATAGTGCTCACATTTAAAAAGGAGAGGGAGTGGCACAATACATTAGAAATAACCTTTTTTTTCTAAAATATAAATGTTCCTCTGCAGTGTCATGAAACACAATACAACTGCAGAGCACTGGAATGAAACTCCGTCCAGAACTGAAAACGGGTCATAAATAAAAAGGGGAGGTGAGAGGGAGGAAGGAAGCCAATTTCACTGCTCAAGCTAAGTGAGATACAACGAGTAAACATACAGCAGGAATGGGGAGAAGTCGACTGCTTTCAGTGTGGATCACTTAAAGGGAAGGCAGTAAATGTAATAATGATGTTTTGGGTGTTGGTAAGTATATATTATCATAATGACACATGGACAAATAACTTTTGTGGTCCTAACAGAATGCAGAACTTCTAAAGTCCTGGCAGCTATTTAACAAGGTAATTAGAGCAATCAACAATTTCTTCTTACTCCTTTATAATGGCTGCCAGGAATCATCTGGCTTGTCCTAAGCAAGCTACTCTTTGCCATAACTCAAAAGGACCAGCACTCCTGAGAAATTATGGTGGTGGAAAACTACGAACGAAAGCAAGGGGCACACAGATTATTTTCCCATGAAGACTCTTCACACAGCAGACAGTTCCCTGACCACATTTCTTCAGTCAGGCACTTGCCCAGCTTTTTGTATTCTCAGTACTTCTCATATACATGTATTTTTAGTGATATGATTTTAGTGATGACAGATTTGATGTGATGTAAATACTGAAATTTTTTGGAATTTGGAATAACTAATACTGCTCTTTTTGAGTAAGGTTGTAACACAGAGTTTTATGTTGTAAATAGCCAGCTAAAAAGACACAAAAAACATCTGAAAAACAGTGACAACATACAGTATTTTGATTTTCACAGAAATATTTTAATAATTATTTAATTTTGTGACTGCACAATAATGCCCCGAAAAATCTCAGAAGGTGTTACAAATTTAAGTCAATAATGTACAAAAATTGTTTCAGACACTAATATCTCACCTCCAACTCTATGGTGAAACACATCAACTACGTAATTGAAATACCATGCAACCCTCTGTGTTACAGGATCAGATTCCTTCCTCAATGAAACTGTGGCATCAGTCTGTGTGTACATCAGTGTAATCATGACCAGAATCTGGCTCATTTTGCATAACCACATATATGGGATTTGCATTAAGACTGCGGTCCAAAAATAAACATAGTAATAACATGCACTACTTAACTCTGAATAAGTCTGATGGTATCTCTATTGAAATGTTACAGAATACACGCCATAATTCTGGAATTATCTCATGTATTCAACACCTATTGCTAGAAGTAGGAAGCATCTCTTTCCAAGAAGGCAAATGATCCAACCTTTGACTCACAAGTGTTTTTAAATAAGCAAGTATAATTTTATTAAGTATATATATTATACCCACCAATATAAAGTACATGAGATGCTAACACTCGTGTGTTTCATTACTCTTAATTTTTTTGTACAATTCTGGAGATATTATTATGGACCATACCTCTCAGTTATTATTCTTCTGGTCGTCTTTGGATTTTACAGGTTTTCAGCGAGCCCAGGGTTCTCTCTTATTTCACACTTTCCTGTAATATTTACTAAAGCATTAAATTGCTCTGTTGCTAACTCTGAATGATCTTCAGAAAATCTAAGATACTCACAGAGCTTCTAAAGGCTTCTATATTTATTGGAAAGAGCCAATGAACATCAGATATATTATTATTTAATTTTGAAAAGTAAACTCATATTATTTCTTTAAGGTTTACTGTCATTCCTGTCTTCACTGACCACTTGGTTTAACGAGTCTTCTCTTTGCTTAGCACTAATGAGTGGATGTCCCCTAAAGTCAATGACTGGCCTCAAGTGACTGAGGACTTTCTGCATCCATCATATCTTTAATCCCAGGATTACAAAAACTGTTTATGACAGTTGTCAATTAAATACTCTTTGTTAAAACCACATCAAAAGCCTGATTTTCCCAAGCAGTGAGAGAGTATAAAACTAATTATAATTAAGTATCTTAAAACAAAAAAAAAATATATAAATCCACAGGCAATTATCAAACTTAGGGTCAAGTTCTCTTCTTACTTGCACGCTGCAGGCAAGAAGAGTGAAAGGTCCTTACTGACTCTCCTGTTAGCAATGGAATCATAGAATCATAGAATCCTTTAGGTTGGAAAAGACCTTTAAGATCATCAAGTCCAACCGTTAACCCAGCACCGCCAAGTCCACCACTAAACCATGTCCCTAAGCACCACATCTACCCATCTTTTAAATACCTCCAGGGATGGGGACTCAACCACTTCCCTGGGCAGCCTCTTCCAGTGCTGACAACCCTTTCAGTGAATAGATTTTTCCTAATATCCAGTCTAAACCTCCCCTGGCGCAACTTGAGGCCATTTTCTCTTGTCCTGTCCCTTGTTACCTGGAAGAAGAAACCGACCCCCACCTCGCTACAACCTCCTTTCAGGCAGTTGTAGAGAGCGATAAGGTCTCCCCTCAGCCTCCTCCTCTCCAGGCTAAACAACCCCAGCTCCCTCAGCTGCTCCTCACAAGACTTGTGCTCCAGACCCTTCACCAGCTTTGTTGCCCTTCTCTGGACACACTCCAGCACCTCGATGTCCTTCTTGTAGTGAGGGGCCCAAAACTGAACACAGATTTGAGGTGTGGCCTCACCAGTGCTGAGTACAAGGGGACGATCACTTCCCTGGTCCTGCTGGCCACACTATTTCTGACACAAGCCAGGATGCTATTGGTCTTCTTGGCCACCTGGGCACACAGCCGGCTCATATTCAGCTGGCTGTATTGAAAAACCCATTTTATTTTTTAACTTAAGATATTGGTTGAGAACAATTGCAAGTGTTTCTAAAAGACTTCGAATTACCATGAATACTCTAGTCAAACATGAGAAACTTTTTGTGCTTTTACTCAAAATGCAAGCAACTCCACATTCTTAGCATATTGTTTAACATTTCTTTGCTTTTTAATAGCATATGTGCTGATGCCTTTGGCCTTTTCTTATTTGTCACACTTGCTGTGTACACATTATTTTAGTGTAACAGGTATGCAGATCTATTTTTACCTCAGCACTGGAAACTGGCATCTCTTCTACTTGTTGATGGGAATGTCAGGTTGCAAGATTCCATTTGCCTCCACACATGGGGCAAATAATGAAAACTTGGGAAACAGTCACCAGCGTGAGCGCCTTGAACATGAACGTTCAAGCTCCGAGACTGAAATCCTAACAACAGATTTCTGTTTCCTCCCTATTAGATAGCACTTGTTGGTTTTGTAGATGCCCAGACATTGACATCCAGCATTAAGTCCAGGTGCCACTTACGAATAAAGCGTTAGACTCATTGACTTTGATGAGAGAATGACAATTCAGTGGGGGAATCCCATTGTCTGTGACTGTGCGTGCATACAACCACATGTAGAAGACAGCCAGCGTTGCAGGGGTGAGGGGAAGAGAGAGATCCACCCAGCTTCAGAGGCCCCTTTCCAAAAGCTGGGCCATACTGGCTCAACCAAAAGTGACACACTCCAATTGTATTTTACTAATTATGTGCTCATGGGGAATATCATCAGAATCTTGGAAACCGTAGTTTGTACTGAACGGTCCATTACACTGATCACTGTACAGTTTTGGATGATTTCTCACTACTTATTTTAGAGTTTCTCGGTTGAAAAACAAGGTTTCTCTCACCTCCATGCCACATAAATCCCAGTGGTCCTTCAAAGCTGATTTTTTTATTTTTTGCCATGACAATCACTGAAATTTATCTGTGTAAATGCACAGAACATCTGGAATTAATGGTTTCAATTAATGGAGTTCATAAAAGTGGTGTTCCAGAACATATGTCAGTGCGAACCAGGTAAGTAATTTTTATTTGGTGGATGTGGGAAAAAGGAATCAGGGGTTCAGCAAATGAGCCAGGTGTCTGTGAATAGCTAACTAGGGCACTGAGGGGAATGAACAGCTCTGGCCTGTTCTTTGTATACTTCAACACAGTAATGCTGATTTCATACAAAAATGGGAGATCCCAGTTGAAGGAGTATGATGGATATACATGCATATATATCTGCACATACTTGCACTTTTTTTTTTTCCCCCTCTTCCATTTGGGGTACAAAACATTAAAGCATAAGTTTCATTACACTCTGGTTATACAGAGATTCTCCAAAAGATGAGTAAATACTCAACGTAATAGGAATCACTCAGATTTAGGTCAGCAAACTGCAAGCCTCACTAACTCCCAACACATGAGTACTTAACCTTTGAGTAACATGGGTGCGTTAGCCTGTCATGCAACCTGAGCCTCCCTTTCTCAGTTTACACCGCATGGTGTAACACGCTACACCGCCTGGCATAGCTACACATCACTGCTAGTGCATCATGATGTATGAGTAGTACCAGAACCTAAAACATATGAAGATTAGAGAGCCACAGAACACAGAAGTCCTTTAAATACATTTTCCATTCTTAAAAATCATTAAAATGCCTTGAAATTAAGTATAGTATTTATAGATTTAACTACGCTATTTATAGATAAAATAATAATTTATGTAAAATTTACAAAGCCCTTACAGGCTTTGCTTCTGTTTACAGATAAAAGTATCCGCAGAAACTGCTGTTGATCCAGATGCCTGTCTAATACATAATACTTCACAGCCTTACAAAATGCTGTGTATAAAAGGATGGAAACTGCTTTTTGGCCTACTTTCTACACTGACACACTGAAGAGGAGGGATAGTCTTGTGGTTGAGACACTTGGCTGGGACTGAGATGACCTGGGTTCAGTTTCAGACTCCGCTACAGACTCCCTGAATGTCCTTACACAAGTGACTTAATCTCCCTGTATATTAGCTCCCCACATGTAACGTGGGGCTGCCAATACTTCTGGATGCTGTTGGGGTTTTTTCCTCTTCAGACTACACAGCCTTTGGGACACAGACTTGTGTGTTTTGTGAATAATAAAGGGAGCCTCAAACTGATTTCAGGCCTCTTGGCATTACTGTAATAAAATGAGAAAAGATCTTTCATGTAATTTTTTTTGTGTTAAGAACCTTCAAGTATTTTTCTTTTTTTTTTTTCTTTTTTTTAAATGTTCAATTAATTGTCAGTTTCTAGTAAAAGACCAGAGGAATTAGCTCCTGAGATTTTCTGTGCTGGGCAAGTGCAACAGCAGCAGAACACATTCCACAGAGGAACTCATGCACAATCAATTAGGTCGTCTAATTAATTTTCCAACTCAATAGATGCTATGAACTATTTTTTTTGCAGAAATATATCTATACTGGATACACATGTGTAAAAGCAATCCAAAAACTTTTAAAATCTTAGTGGAGAAGGACAGATAATATTCACTTGAAGGGATTGGGCTGCTACATGGGAACAATGCCCTCTCACGTGGGATTCATATTTCTGTCATGAAATGAGAAAACACATACCGGGAGGGATGAGAGTATTTTCCAGTTGACAAGGTTGTGTAGTTACCATTAGGGACTGACTTGTTAATCAGTATTTAGAGTGATTTATGATATTAGGCACCCCATAATTAGGGAGAATGAAAACATTGGCCATGTGGAGCGAAAGAGCAAAAGAAGTGCTTAGAAAATAGGTTTGATCCAAACAGGGACAAAAAGAATAGATATTTACGGGGTTTTTAACCACATATGACATGAGGTACGCTATAGCATCTAACAACAGAGATCTGTTTCTCTAGTTCTAACTCAGATAAAACTCCAATTAGCATCAGCAGGAACTGTGTCTGAATAAGGACTCTGGAACAAAGACTGAAACAAGCAGGAGAAGAATGGCCACAGAATTTTATGCCTTCTCTCACAGGGTCTTCGGCAGCAAATTTTCAACTGCCATGAATTTTCCCTGCACTTCCTTTCCCATCATTGTGATCACCAAAAAGTACTTATTCCACCCTAACATAAGGAAGTGTTTGTGACACTGCAGTTATAATTGCAATGTTGGGATTAAAACAGTGAGTTGTGACATTTCTAAGAGTCCTAAGGGAGATGACAGTGAGTTATAGAGAATACACAGATACTTGATAATCCACAATTATGGGAAAGATGACACAGAAGCACAACAAAGCACTTCAGTTGGGATTTTATCACAGGCATTTCTATATAAGCACAGACTAGATTTATAAAGGAATTTATGAAAAAGCCTATAGGAAATAAAAAGTGATAAACATAACCGTTTCTCCAACCTATAGCACTAATTGGTGTTCTGTTAGTAACTAACTGTTTCAAACAATGTGGTTACTAGATCAGATGAACGGACAAGAGCGAGACAGCAAGCTCTGGAAAAGATGCATGCTGCCTGTAGGTAGGGGAAAGCCAGAGCAGAAAGCCTTCAGGGAACAAGTGTAAAGGAAACAAGGATACAAAGAAGCAAAACAGCAAAAGACCAGAGGGAAGAAAAAACAGGAAGGCAGCAAAGACGGGATGGATCAAAGCAAATCTAATAAATGAGTGGGAGGCACAGAGACATGGAGAGATAAACAGTGGGAGCCAGCAGACACCATGTGTGAGAAGGGGAGAAAAGGAAGGGGAAGGGAAGGAAAAGGCCGGCCAGCCCGAGAGCTTCGCCAGCCAACCAGGAGAGGGAGGCTTGCCAGGACAGGCCGGCCAACTAACTAGTTAAAAAGGAGGTCCAGAGAGCCAACAAGTAGAGAGCAGCCAGCCAGGCAAAGCCATCCAGGAGAGGAATCCGCATATCGAGAGAGTGGGAGCAGTCCCAGCTCCACCCGGGAGCTGGGTGACCTGCAGCAAGCACCAGGCTTTGCAGGGTGGGGACTGGCACTAGCAGCGCTCACCTTCATACTCTGAGAAGCAAAAAGATGCCCAAGAATGTCCCAGCAATGTGATGAACATCTCACTGACACAGTAGACCAAGGTATCCCACCTAGCTATGCACGCTGAAATGTTATCCACTAGCTAGCACTGGGTGACCAAATATGAATAAACAACGATTACACAAATTGCAGATATTAACTATGCATTTTCCCAAAAGGCGCTTTCCTCCCATCTGTAGAGCTGATTTCCAGATTCTTTTTCTACTTTGACATTTTCAAGCTGACGAGGTACAAATTATGTACCCCGATATTATTTGTATAGTTCAATGTCTAATCCTAAATCAGGAAAAACAAACACCAGCCCAGTGATAAATGAGGATATGAGATAAAAAATGAAGAATGGCCTAATCCAGCACCGACATCATACTGCTTATCTGTTAAATTGGGCAGCTCTTATCTATCCCTCTCGAAGAAATAAAATTAAGTGTATTGAATAAGGAAAAAATTTAAACTGTAGCCAGTGGATTTCTAATAGATAGTAAATACTTGTATTGTCTTCTGAAATATTTTTACACCGAAAGAACAATTGAACAATTGAGTGGAGCAGAATAAACAATAGAAAGGCCTGATTGTGTTCCCGTACTTAGATTTAAAATTCATCTTTCAAAAAAAGAAAATAAATGACCAGTAAAAGATATAGATTTAAATTATTTCTTAGAAGAACAAGCTCCATTTCACAGTCATCAGACTGTTAAGTGCATCCTGTTCATTTTTATCTCCCCAACAAGTCTTCCTGCTGCAACTCAGCATCATACAAAGCAGGTACTGAGGTTAAGAGGTGGTCCTGTCAAGGAATCAGGACTCACAGAAAGAACAGAAGTGAGGTAATCCATGTGTGAGCAATGTCTCAATGCTTACCTTACCCTTCTGGATATAGGATCTGATCCACACCAATGAAACCCTTGAGTATCTTTTTCCTTTTAACTTCACTGGGCTTTGAATGAAGTATTAAGCCGTTAGGAAGCTAGTAATCCAATTCAATTCCCCTAGCTCCCTCAAGCCAAAAGCAGATTCACAGCTGAGACAGAGGATACTTTAGGTATTAAAAGTCAACTTCTGCTTGGGACTGAGTGCAAGAGAATGGTACGTGACCAGCAGCACCTCCGGGTTCCCACAACTGGTTAGAGGAGAGAGAGGAAGGGAAGCAGGAGGGAGCTCCCATCCACTGCTGGGGAGCAGCAAAGAGTTAAGAGGGTAACTGTATCGAGTATGGCATATTGCAGTTTAAAGTTCCTCTGTGGGAGCTCTGGCATCTGTCTAAGCTGCAAGGTTTAGCAATTACAGTGCCAATTTAAACTTGTACTTTAAAATATAGGAAATATTTTCTTTTAATTTTAATAGAACGGGAACATTTAGGAATCTAGGTGGTCACCAATATACATGTGCATCACTCCCAGCAATGTTAATGGAACAACAGACTGTTCTGAGTGGTGTCTAAAGTTTCAACTGCTTGTAAACCAGCACTGTGGGAAAATGTTTAGGTGGCTTAAAAAAAAATCCCATAAAACAGTAGAAAGCTCATAATTTAAGACATTTCAGTGAAGAGAAAACTTCCTCCTGATTATCAGAGGTATTTTGCACTATATCCAAAAGGTAAGAAAGATTTCTCCCAGAAATAATGTCTTTTTTCCACATCATTCTTGTCAGGAAAGTGCTGGAACGTCTATTTTAATAATTAAGCTTGAGATTTCAACTACACTTGTGATAAATAACATTCACATTAGAAAAATGTTTTTAAAGCATCAAATAGTTTAGTCTTATTAAATAAAATAAGCTTGCAGTGGTTAAACTGCCCTTACAGACAAACTTTTAATTAGTGTGTGAATATACTATAAGCCTAAATTATAAAGATAATGTAATTTAGCCCACACATTTGAAATGTAATAACCACTGGATTGGAACTCTTACCTGGCAGCATGCTGATCTCTTTCTTTCTCCCATTTCTTTTAATTAGGAACTTGAAATTGGATCAGCAACTTTTAAAAGGCCAATTAAAAGCCCTGTTCACAAAAGTGATTTTGCTTATTTTCCATGTGAGCATCAGGCTGCCCCTCTGCAGGGCAGCAAGCCCGCTGCCTGCCTGCAATCTCATTCTGCTTCGAAAGAGGTGTAGAGAGTCACTGGCATCCCAGATACTCCATATGCACCTCTGCATCCATATCACACCACTGCAAACCACACGCAATACTGACTACTTTAAAAAAAAAAAAACACAAACCAAATAAAACCAAAACAACAACCTAAATCCAATTAAAATGAATGCAAAGATCGCCTTTGGATTTAAAAGGGCTACTTACACTTCATCAGAGGCTATTGGAGGACACATATACAAACTTCTCTATGTATTAACCAATGTACATTAACATGCCTGCATTCAAGAAATACTTTAGAAATGAGAATATCACATGAAAGATTGTGCATGTAGCACATAAGCCCAAAAGAAAAAGCACACTACGTTATAAAACTGAAAGAGGTTGTATGTGTTTTGTTTGCTGTTTACTCTACTAGAATATTTCTTACTCATCATCTTGAATTGCTGTTAAATAAATACCATTCCATATAATGGTATTTTCTGTACCCTACAGCCACAGACAATAGCGTATTCTTTCCTAAAGCA
Organism: Theristicus caerulescens; assembly: GCA_020745775.1. Classification (NCBI taxonomy): domain Eukaryota; kingdom Metazoa; phylum Chordata; class Aves; order Pelecaniformes; family Threskiornithidae; genus Theristicus; species Theristicus caerulescens. The sequence continues at coordinate 37,820,763 of CM036566.1, forward strand.
TGTTCATATTTGTGGCTTATGCCTTCGAGTACTTCTTACTTTTATCCAAAATTACTGATTGATAGTATTCTGTGGTAACACAGCACAGAGCTAATTGCTTTCTCAATAACCTCGCACACCTTTCTGAAACCCGGCTGACAGGATCTGATCTTGTCAACGCTGACTCACGATTCAAAGCCCACCCAAGTCTTTGGGCATCCCTTTCTTTGACATGAGTAGGTTTTGGATCACTTCCATAGTTACTGAGAAGTGTCATCCAGGCTTCGCTTCTCTGAACAATGTAAGACTTCTACCTCTGAGTTTAAAATACTGCCCAAATGTTTGAATATACAACCGATATGTGCACACGCGCATGCGTGTGTGTGTGTGAAATGCATGTATAATCTACCCTCTGGATATAGTAAAACAAAGATCTGTAGAATAAATGTAAGCCATTCCCTGCAGGGTTTTGGCAATAGTTTACAACAAGTGGCAAATCATTACTGCTTTTGATGTTCACTGTAGTGTTAGCCATCTTGAACTCTTTTGGTATTTCCTTGGATGCAATGGGCAGTTGCCTAGAAATTTCATTTGTGGTATTTAATGCAGAGTCACTGCATAACATTTTATAAGATTACCCAAGTATTTATGAACAAGGAATAGAAGCTGCATGTGCATATGCACAAAACCCATCTAATTAGTTTCAATTATTTCAGACACTAAAAAACACAATTCTCATATCAAGAATTCCTTCAGCAGACAAACATAAAGAACAGTAGCAGCCTCTCAGTGGTGGGAGATGTCAATAAGAGCTCCTGTAGCTGCACTCCCGACAACTACAATGACAGTGTCAAAATGACCTCAAGTCTTCTGAGCAAGTCTCTCCTCCATTATACTGAATTCACAGGACGTGTTACTATTTATTTCAAACAGGACCAGGATACCACTCCTGGTATGTTTTGGGGATATCATTGCAACAGCAGCAAGACTTTGCATCAGAGTAACAAAGAGAAATTCCTCCCAGCTTGAGGCTGAAGCAGACATCAACAACATAGGCTGAAGGAAGTTGTTATTTCTATTCAAAATTCTAAACAGCTGTTTTCAAGGCAGATTAAAAGATTTTTCAATGTTTGGATTCAACTCAAGAGCTTTATCTAATGCATACTTTGTATTTGAGTATTTGTTGAATTAGAAATTTAATAGAGCAGCTGAGTATTTTAAAATCTTTTGGAAGATGTGAAAAAGGGATGTGAACTCTAGCACACCCTGTAAAACATAAATTTCTTACCAAAAGAATATGTTATTCATGTGCTCTGTACATTAGGTCAATTATTACTCACTTTCTTTGGAGAACAACCAAGTGCCTCCACCCTTTATAACAGAGCACTGTAATCAACTGTAGTAAGAATAGCAGAATTATTCTAATACACATCGGTGGCTCAGGCCCTAGCTCAAGAAGGCTTGAACAGTAAGAGACTAAGATGGATTTGCCATCATCTTTACCTTTTTTTTTTTAAGAGGGGAAGAAATTAATGTTTCCCTGTACACCTTTGTAAATAATTTCAATTTCACATAAATGGGGAAAAAATATTAAAAGGAATGCTTTAAATTGGCCCTCCAATTTAAACACTTCTGTTATTTAATGACAAATTCCATAAACATTCTGATACCAATACTTCTTCCACTGCACGTCTTTCATTTCCGCTAACCCAATTTAACCTCTCATCTTCCTTGCAGTCAGCAGCTGTACAAAGCATTTTTTTTGTACTGACATCAGCAAGTGACTGAAGTGCTAGTGCTAGATTTAAAATGCCTTCTAAAACCATGACTTTTTGTATTGAATTTGGAACTGAGTTTGATACAGCTTGTACTGTTAGTTTAATATAGTATCACCTTTCATGGAGCCATATCTTGTTGGGTTCCTGCTGGGACCCGAGAGCTGAAATAGCACAAGGTTTAATGCATGGCACTTCATTTTGCCCAGCCTGGCTCAGGCCAAGAGAAGCATTTCAAATTATTTAGATAACCACACAGATTAAATACCCAGCAAGATAGCTTGCTAAGTCATTCATCATTTGCCATTCCTGGACTGTGCTTGTGTCTAGCAATGTTTTTACTAGAAGAGCCGTTCAGATGAATGGAATGCACATCTCCGCTGGGTTTCCCCTGCCCAAGCAGCAGTCTAAACTTCTCAACCTGCCTTCAACGCTCTCTTCCTGAGATGTGTGAAAACTATCTGGCTAGATCCCCTCTGCTCTCTTCTTCTCTCCTGTCTTCCCCCCTCACCTGCTTCTCTTGCTTTTACTTTATGAGCCCCTACAAGTCTACCCAATTCCAGTGTATTAAAACATTATCCTCTCCTTATTTCAATCCCTCCAAGAGCTCACAAATTGTCCTCTTATTACTCCTTTATTCTTCACCTCAAGAATCAAGTAACTGGAATAATTCACACTGTGTGGTGCAATTCAACTCCAAACATAGTATCTGCATCATTAAATTATATCTTATCTTAAAGGTTACTGGAGCCCAAGTAATCTAACACTGACTCTCCTTTCACAGCTATGTATCACTTACCTCTTTTTTAACTGCCCATTTCAATGGTAGATCTTTTTGCCTTTAAAGCCTGTAGCCTGGAAGTAATTTTTGACCCTGTTGTTTCTTTTGAAGCCTTTATTAATCTGACTGTAAAGCTGTCATACTACCATTTTATGAATCTCTCCAAGTTACCACCCATACTGTCCCACTGGGACATGGAGATTCTCATAAAGGCTTTCATCATATCCCAGCAGGACAATTATAATTCATTGCTCACTGGTTTTACTATTACCTCTTATAAACATTTCAAGCTCAAGCAGTATTCTGTCACTGTACTGCTCAACTGAACTAAGAGGTCTGGACATATTATTCCAGCATGGACACTAGTCCAATGGCCCTTGAAGAAGCAGTTCAAGGTGGCTCACTTTAAGATCCATCTTAATTGCACTTTGAAGAAAGTACACAGCATGCTCTTTCCACTGTATGTTTACTGCTTCATTTCTTTCTCAGAAACTTAAGCAGACACAGGAGCTTTTGAGATCCTAAAATCTCCCACCACTGAGGGACCCAGTTTCTTCCTAAATAAGGTGAAATTATCAGTCAAGTACCTAATGGGTCTCCCCATCCTTTTGTTTTAAGTGACAAGCAGGTAAGTACAGCCAGTGTCAAGTACAAATAGGAAAATTCCCCTGACAGCATGTCTGTAGTTCCTAGTGTTACTAGGAGTTAAAACCATTCCCTATCCCACACCCCATGAACCACTGTAATTTTGTCAGCTTATTTTATATTTTTTAACTAAGGCTTCCATTTTTAGAGTTTTATTAGGCAAATTCACTAGAAATTATCAGCATAACATGCTTTCATTTCACAGCACTCAATCAATTGCTGCCACAGGACAAACACCCTCTGAATAGTAGAACACACAAATAAGAAAAAACACAAAACATCCAGGATTATGAATGCTTTGACAATGTTAGCACTGGATCTTCCTTAAATGGCTAGCAGATCTGAATGATACAGCTGGAGGTGTAACAAATCACAGACTAACATATATTTTAACACATTTTCCAGAAGGTGCCTTGACACAGTCCTGAGCAACCTGCTCTAGCTGATCCTGCTCGAGCAGAGGGGTTGGACTAGATGATCTCATGAGGTCTCTTCCACACTAAGCAATTCTGTAAGCTGAAATACTGCTAGAAATTATCCTCTCTCCCCTGTAATTCTTATGACTCTATTTAAAAAAAAAAATAAATACGTTCTTTGAGAGGTAGGAGTCACTCCACTAAATAGAAGATGCACATATTAGTGCACTGTCTGTTTTTGCTGGAGATGATAAACTGATTTCCCCAGCCTTCTGAAAACTATTCTATCAATAAATTCAATGGAGCCATTGTAAGCACCAGGACCATAAGTTTTACAGACTTATGGCAAAAACTGATGGCTTAATCTTGAGACCAAAGAGCACTAAGAGATTGCTGTGTACACAGAAACAAGAAAGAAAATGGTAAGTCTAATAAAATACCACTGAATTTATTGCCACTGCTGCAATGCCAGCAAGGACCCTTCTCCTGCTTCAGCACAGTGGAGCAGGGGCTTTGTGCCATGCTGTCTGTAGTGGTGCAGGATGAAAGCATCAGCCACCAGCCACCACTTCCCCAAGGAGGCAAGAACCGCAAGCATGCAGGTTTCTGCTAAGCTCCTGTTTCCCTATGACTGTCAGCACCTCCATGTTGGAAGAAGCAGCATTAGAGGGTCACGGCAGACCATTCATCCCAAGGAGTAAGGAGGAAATGGGGACAGTACTGAAAATCCTGGCCATCATTGGGTAAACTTTGCAAAAAACATAAATGATGAGGACAGGGCCATTATAAAACATGACCAAGATCATCTGGTAAGCCAGGCTTACTTGAGTTAAATGCTTTTTAAAAACAGAGTCACATGCTAAGTTAAACATTCAGGATCAAGGAAAACAGTGCAGAGGCCACCCCTTCAGAATGGGATCTGTAATCTGAATGACACCATCATGAAAAGAAATTAAAGCTGTGGAACAGCAGACTGCAGTTATGTTAACCTACCTGTGCTAGTTTAGCCTGGATAACACCTGCAATAGACACACAGTAAATGTATAACATCACAATCAAAAATCAGGTGCTTACAAGGTTTCATATTTCTGTTCTTAAGATATAAAACCATATGTGTGTATGTGCACATATGTATATAACCATATGTACACACACACACGCACTTTTAGTAATTTTCATGCCTTTTTTTTAATTACTTATCCCTAGCCTTTACACATCTTCCTACAAAGAGAAATATTGAATCTTGGTTTCTGTACATAAGGAAATTCCGCCTTTTTCCAAACGGAGTTTTTTCTGGATAAGGAGTGCAAGCCTAGGCTCTGTTTTACAGCAGAGCAGAATTTGGAGAGTGATCTTTCTCTTAGGGCTCCTTTCTTTTCAGACCTTATTTAGGCCTCTTTTCTTTTCCTACAGTGTTTCTCTAGAGTGCCAAACCGTACAAGCTGTCACTGAAAAAAAAATATTAAAACCACTCAGTCATTATTCGTGAACTTCTCAAGGCCAATTGGAAGTATGAATGTGACTGTCCTTACTTAAGTAGTTATTTCCTAGAACTTTTTGCAACTTTTATCCTGAGATAGGATATGAGATATCTTTCTAAATGTAACAGTTTACTTTAGAAAAGCTTTGGTTTTTACAGAGATCTCATCAACTCTGTTCCAAATATGTTACAAGGAAACTGACATGTGACAAATCAGTTGCACTGCTCATTTTGAGCACCTCTGCTTAAGATGCGTTTTCATTAGCACTTTGCAGCTGACCTACATAAGAGAATTGTTTTACTTGGAAATGCCCTTGTCAGTTTATCATTGCATTAGGTATGATCGATGATGTTTTAAAAGAGGTTCTCTTTTCTTTGTTAGAACTGACCATCATGAAAGCTTTAGATCACTTTAAAAAACAAACACACAAAGAAAAAATAAAGTCCATAACACAAACTTGACTGAGGTATCATACATACTGATATTTGATTTTTTCTGTTGCAACTATAAAAAAAAATTTCAGCTTAGTAGCTCAATAAGAAAAAAGGTATGAATGGAAAATATTCATATAAAATTTCAGGGTGATTCACAAGGAAAACATTTGTTTTCACTGTAACAAATGAAAGGATTTCAGGTAGCTGTGCTTTCTTAGATCAAAATATATTGCAGCCCAGAGAGGAAGGAACATTTTTCTCCATAAATGGCTAAGTGGGTACTGTTGGATAAGTTCTCAGCTGCATTTACTCATTCCCTGTATCATATTCAACTCCAGGAGTCACCATTTCGAAAACACCTTTTCTATGGAAAGCTCCATGGGAAATTAGTTGGGCTCAGCTATTTTATGCCTTACAAGTTTTGTAGTGATCCAGGAACTGGGAGACAGCTGAAATTAGAAAAATGGTCATGTTACAATGGTACTAAGAGAGCAAGAATGGCTTGAAGACACTCATTCTGAAGGCCTCAAATGCAACGCCATGCTGCAGTGACAACCAAAATCAATAAAAGCTGACTCAATCTTTCCGCACACAAAAAAAAAAAAATCTGACTTTCGTAATACAACACATCAGACAGATTCTTCCCAGTTCTCCCTGGAGCTCCACAGAGCACATATCTGGCAGTGCAGGCCATTCAGGGAGGTTATATCTTTCAACTGCCTGCGCTGTGTATATGTAAGTCATATCTGTATTAATGTAATGTCCCATAACCAAACAAACATAGACATCTCTTTGTGTATATAACTTCAACAAAACCTCCTGATGAAAGCACGGGCCTCCACTCTTCATTTCCTAAGACACTACAAGGCAGATCGCAAGTACCACGCATGAGCACAGCCAGCGCAAGGTCCAGCCCCTGTCTGCAATGAAAGCAGAACTGAATTTCTTGCATAGCAAACACGTGCCGCAGGCTGCCAGCACACCTGGAGGTAGGCATCAGGTTCCACAACAAAGCTGTCTGCGGTACCAGAACGATCTCAGTGATGCTCACATGAGTCCCTTCAATGTCCTACATGCAAGAATCAAATCTTACAGATTAGAACAATGCAGCTATTTCATTCAGATGTTTGTATTATAATTTATACCAAAATATTAGTTCCTCAATTTGTGATTAAATTTGTATGCATCTCCACTGCTACAACTAAAATCAAATCAAAACAAAACAAAGTCCAGATAATACCTTACTGCACATCTGAAGGTCAGTGCCCTTAGCAGCCAATCAAGAAGGCATGGAAATACAGAAAGGGCTGCCAAATAGTTGAATGAAAACTTCGGATTTGGATTTGTTTGACTGAAATCAAAACTCAATTTGGAACAAAATGTAAATGTTCAGCTTCATGTACAAAAGTTGGAGCCCTCACATCTCACAAGAGACCTAAGCCCATAGGTACTGAATCATTTATGGATCTTGATTAAGCTTTAAGCATATATCTGAAGAAACATTTTAAAACTTGCAATGTGATATTTTGAGATGCACAAAGCATAGAGCAAGTGACATAGGACCGGTTATAGGGCGTATTCGCAAAGAGCAGAAAAATGGATAAAAGCCTTCACATACACAAGAACCTAAAAATGCTTTTTGGCATTATGTAACAGATTGAGCTTAGTACTGAGTTCTGATCCAGAGATCTATTGATTGTATTGCTAAGTATTATAAACCATCCTAAATCACACGTAGTTATTCTGCAGAGGCTGACTTCTCCACCATTAAGCTGCAGTTTCAATTTTAAAAATTAAAAAACTCCTCATCCATTTATCTCAACCTCTTTTATAGAAAAGATGATCCAAGACACTGATACTGAATTTTTGTTTTGAAACTGAAAGACATCAAGGGTGGCAACATGTATTAAAATTATTTCAAAGACAGCAAAACATCACTCTGTGACTAAATATACTTATCTTCAGCCTGAAGCCATTTTTCATAATTTTTCGGGGGGAAAATGGTGTGCAAGAATCCTTATTCCAGTCCTTCAAACTTAGCCATCCTTCAGTTGCTGCTATAATACTGTACATGCATTCATGTTACAGGGCTGCAGAAACTACATGTCTATGTCAACAGATGTGTTTCTTGGAAGACAGCTACAGAAATCAAGTTTATTCAAATGTTTGCCAGCTACCATATGCTGCAATACTACTTTAAATGCAACATAAGGCTTTGGGAACATACTTTTACTGCTATCTACACTTTGTTATTTACTTTCCATTTAGACTAAATACCAGAGACGGGGCACACTAAGGGGTGCAGTGTCCTCTTTGTAAAAACATTCTACCCGTTGTAGTATTTAGAAAGAAAAAAATATACACAGCACTACACTACTCTCAACCACTTTCAGCGGCTGCACTTTCATAGAGAGGCTCTGGGAAAGATATTTTTACATATGGCATTAATTCTGGGAACTTTTAATAATGGCCAAATATAATTAAAAATTATGCAAAAATTCCTGCCATGAAGAGAGCAGTACAGAAACGACTCTGTTTGAAGAAAAAGCAATCATTTGCTCATATTCTGAGTCCAGAAAAAAACAAAACACACGTGGTACTTTTTTAATATTTGAACTACATCAGGCCCAATTCTGCTCCTATGCGAAGCGAGTGGCAAAACTCCAAAATGCAGCAGGATTGAGCCCCTGATGTTGTCACAAGCATTCAAATAAACAAACAGGGCTGTAACACATTCTAAGCTTCCACTGTGTGCCTCTAAATGGATCCAGACAGAAAAAGAAAAGCACATTTCATTGCATTTTTGCAATACAAGGTTAACAACAATGTACAATTTTATATTATGTAGAATTCACCCTCTTAAAGTATAATCATCCAAACGTCTGAAGAGAAACAGATTCAAAGAGTCAAGAAAGCTTTTATGCACAAGTTTGGAGGACACAGTTCTACCAAATCTGATAGGGATGTCTGATCTCTCTGAGCTTCTAACATCACTTTTTCCTCCGGAGTTTCATAAAGTGCATGACACAGGGATGTTTTCACATGACCCAAACATGGGCATCTCACATAGCCAGCTAAATCCCCTAGGCTCTTTTACAGACAATAAAAAGAGCTGTCGATGTTCTCAATCATCCTAAGGGGAACATAAGCTAAGTCTCTGCTCTCATTCTCTTCAGCAACTCTAAAAGGAACTGCAGAATCTGTAACTCGCTCAAGTTATTCAGCATTAAAAGTCAAATGGCGTAAAGATGGCACCCAGTTTTTAACCAGTAGAAGAAATTTTATTTTGCTTGCATCTTCATTTTCTGTTACCGGTGATTTCTTTTCATTAATGATATGACTAAATGATATGCTAAAAGCTGAGTGCACCTCTCAGATCTTAACTGACTCTGATAGCTTGGGCCAAAATCCAGCAAGGCCCTTAAGCACTTGTGTAATTCTAAGCATATTGACATCTCAGGTTTGAATTTAAATGCATGTCAAAGCCCATCACTGGATTGCAGTCAGAGAACTCAGCACCTTCCAGAAGGAATCCTTGAAGTTCAAATTTTAACTGAGCCAATATCCATGAAATATTTTCCTTTCTGGACTACGTATTTTAAATGTGTCTTAAATTGCTGTAGGAAGCATTTCCAACCCCACTGCACTTTTACTGTTTAGCTTATGTCAAGTTCACCTTTTTGATGAACATTATCCCACAGAAAAGCCAGGCCTGTTGTACTTACGATACACCTGCATATACTTGACAGTACGCCCAGGAGGCTTCCCCTGCTCTGGAAAGGTGCCAAACACCATACACCACAGCTCAGGAGCTCATGATACATGTGTACCACTTTTTACCATGCTACAGTTATCAATCCAGCTCTGATGAAGTGTATCTCACCAGTGACATGGTACACACTCCCCGAACGTGAAGAGGCACTCCTCCACTGATAATAATGAATCTAAAAATTCCTTTTGCTCATGTTTATAGTGTTTTATACTATCATTAACAATTCTAAGACACACAAAAAGCAATTTGTGTGCCAAAACTGTCCAAGGCCAGCTGCTACCCTCTCAAAGAATGATTGAATAAATACATAAAAATACTCATGCCACAAATTTGGTGGAGTTTGCAGCATAGGGAAAGCAGCAGGTCTTTCATCAGATAAAGCCCTTTCATTGTGCATGTATTTGAAGCTATTGACCTACACAAAAGTCTTGTAGATCTTCATTAACAATCATATGGTCAGCATTTACTGAGGTAATACCAATCAATCAGGCTAATTTGTATTACAAATATGGACCAAATGTATGGAAAAACTACTTAAAACAGTAGACACAGAACTATACAACTTGCCTCTGGATGCAAGAAACTGGCTCTAACTTTGCTACAACCACCTGCAACATTTTGTTTTCCATATCAGATTATTGGAATAACCCCCATGACTTTGGTTGCCTCAACATTGTTTTATTCAAGACAGTTCTAAGCTACGACATATGCAGCAAAGGCAGGAATATTCTTTGGTCTGTGACATACATGCCACAAACACTCTCTGACTGTTACTATTAGTTGATGCTTGTAGAGAAAAGCACTGCATGATACGCAGCAGTAAATTACTTACATCACTGTTAGCTTGTGGCATGGCATAACCTAGAAGTCAAACCACAGCCAAACAGATGGAGAACGTGCATGCCACAAAACCATATCACTTCACATCACATTTATATCCAGAAATGGTGTTTTCAAAACAATCTGCCTCTCCTGATTCCCCCCAAAATGGGATCGTTTAAGAGACTATTTCTCTTGAGTAATTTCCTTTTTTCCCCCTTCTCCACGCATAGAGATGCTTTGGGTTTGTTTTTTTTCTCCCCCCCCCCTTTTTTTTTTTCTAATAAAGACAGTTTTACTCTACGAGGCATGAATCTTGTCAATTTACTGGATAACATCCATCCACATATACAACAGAAGCCCACCAGGGAGTGTCACAAATCCACATAACTTTCCAAAGCTAGATTCAAAATACGGACCTCTTACTTAGCTGACAGATGTGTAAAATCATATGCAGCCAGACAACTCTCTAATGACCACACAGGTGCATGTGCTGAACAATGCAAGTTATTCTGACTAAGACCAACATTAACTTATACTTGAAAAGTTATCTTCAGAAAAAGTTTTTCTGATGGCATAATGTGATTCTGAGACCAAAAACCACCACACCCTTTTTAGAGGAGGGGAACATATTAGCTCAGCTAGGTAGAGAGGCTACAGGAAATCTCTGAGAAAGAAGCCAAATTTCAGAGGTTTTCTAGGAAGATATGACTATCATTTGGCCTCAGTACTGCAGTGAGCATTAGCCAGAAATACTATAGCTCATTAATGTCCATTTTCTCTTTTATTGATAACTATAGAATCAAACACATGTTCTAAGTAAAAACTGCCTGTGGACGAGGCATGTCAGTTACAGATTCCCACCTCAACTGTGCTCAGTAACATGCATGGGATTTCATGACGGCATGATTTGGCTCAAATGGCTGTGTGTCACCAGTTTCTCACTCCACCCGACACAAGGCAGGAGCCCTGAGGGACAGGACTGAAGCTGTTAGGAGGCTTCAGCCTTGAAACTTGCCCTAATGAGGTGGGGTCAAACTGGTCCCAGATCAGGCAACATAAAAGCAGCATTGAACAATCTTCTTCTGAACTTGCACTTTACACCTCCTCACCAGACTGAACGCTCAAACCCTTCACCTACGGAGAACAAGCAGTCATTGCTTGAAATTCAAAGTCTTTGCAGTAATATTCAGTACACTCTTTACCTATAAAGTCTTTATTCTCTTCAAATTTAGGATTTTTAATCTGATTTTCCATTCCTCTTACAGCTCTCCACCAGTGAGATCCCAAGATTCAGAACAGAGCTACTTTTCAATCTTCAGAAAAAACTTCATCATCAGTCTGAACTACTTTTACAACATCTGAGTGGACAACTGGCAAGACTTCACACAGTGCCAACACAGCAATTTTATCTACTGTAGGGAGTGCAGGAAATACCTGCTTCATCCTACCATCTGCTCCAGCACAGATCAAAAAGCTTTGGTTCCCTAAGATTTGTTGTTCTGCATCACCCACCTATGCTGCCCATATAAAAAAGCCAACCATTACTCCAGGTGCAGCACCGACAGCGGTGATGATCTGACACACTCACTGGCAGAAGATTCATGTGCTAAGCACATCCCCTACATGCAAGCCCAAAATCAGGTTATTAATGTCTATTCTGTCACACATTCATAGATAGGTAACACAACCTATTGTATGAGTATTATGTATGAATTTCCAACTAAACAGATCAATTGATAGCTCTAACAAATGAAAATGTTTTATTTTTAATATTACAAAATTCAACAGAAGGATTATACCTAAACATTGTTCACTATATCTCTCTCAAATTAACCATTAAATTGGTTTAATAACCCTGAAAAACATCCATATACCAGATAAGACAGTTGGTATAGCTGTTTTTTCATCTGGAAACAGTTGTGATTATCACTATGGATACACAAATAAAAAGCTAAAATTGATAACAATAAATCTGTACAAAATGGGAAGAAGAATTGAATAAACTCTGCTGAAACAAAATATGCCAAAGACAGACGCAAGCTGCTGCTTATCATTGCTAAGCAAATGTATCAGAGATACAAAGGGCTTTTCTGATGACTTAGAAACTGAAGTTTGAGTAAAAACACTTATCAATATTTTTTATTTGCCACCTCTTCCATTGGAGTGTTTTCATAGCAAAAAAGTAAACAAAAGAAAGGCCTTAATCAGTTGCATGTGTGTTTCCTCCAGGCCTCTATGTTATGAAGCTCACATATTGCTAAAAATGCTACTTAAAATTTATTTTCAGTCTTGAGACTAACAAAAACAAATCCAACTGATTCAACTATAGATAAGAACAGGTAACGGCTCAACAACCCTACTGTGAGAGTAAATAAATGGGGATTTTTGCCCCAGGAAAAGAAAATGACACTCGGTAAACCTACCATGAACTGAAGAGCCAACCATTAAAATCATACCAATCAACACTTGTGATATATATAAATCACAAAAGAAGATAAGATTGAATGTTTGTTTTTAAATCAATGCTAAAGTTTTCTTTCTCATTAAAAATGCCAGGTACAAAAGTTGTTACCATTTTAATTTGTCTTATTCCATAACTAATATCTCCACAATTTTCTTAGACTGGAGTTTTCCTTTCAGTAAAGCTTCCTTACGTTGCATTCTATGAGAATGTTAATTCTATTTTACCTTTTTCATAGACAGCAAAAAAATATTACTATTTAAATATTTTATTTCATATTACTATTTAAGTATTTTTAATTTACTATTCAGCAAGTTGGAACATCTATTTTTTTCTACTGTTTTAGGGCTCATACCTCTTTCACACTGGGGTCCAGTAAAGCCATATGTGCAAGCACATCGGTTCGGAGCCACACATCTCCCTCCATTTAGACATCCATTTTCACAGACAGCTGTATCAGAGGGAAGGCAAAAGTAATTTTTATTGAGCTATTTCCAGAAAGACATGAAGGTATGTACTTAACCAGCTCAGGTAAATTGGTAAAAATGGTAAACATAACAGGACAGGACACTTTATTTTCCAGAATCTACTTATGATCTTTTCCTATTTCCTGGCTTCATTAGTATCGTGAATTCATCTTTTCAAGGGAGCACAATATAAACACAGTAACAATCACAGCTTTTCTGACCTCTCAGAGCCTTTCTCTTTGGGATGGCTAGACAATTCCATAACTTCAAAATAACATCTCTTTCAAACTTTCAACAAAGAAACACTGAAATAGTAGAGATTGCAGATAGAAGGTGCAGAAGAAAATGTCATCTCTAAATCCTCAAAATTTTTCCCTATTCAGAAGCAAATTTTAAAATGTGTTTGTTCCTCTACCATAATAGAAGAACAATCCAGTATTAGAAGGCTGTTTGCTGATGTTAAATAATTCATGCTATCAACTAGGATAGCAAAATGTAATCAATACCTATTTTGACTAAGTTAATCCAAGATATTCTTCCCCTGTATGATGCTGTCACTAGATTCAAAACCCAATTTTCCTCATAATAAACTCCAAAAGCAGTTGCTCTCAAAAATAATCAGAAAATATAACATTCACATGAAAAAAGGGCTTTTAAATACAATTTGATGCTCATTGAGTAATGTTATTCTTTGTTCCGTTTCACATTCACTTCAGCAGAAAGAAGGTTTCCATTTATGCTCTTTTATCCACTTGATATTTCACAGAGAAGGCAGAAATACAATTCTTAATCCTTTCACCATGTGATCCTCTTCCAGATTATTAGAGTAAATTCCTGGTCCCACTGTAGTTCATGTAAAGTGTGCCATTGATTTTGACAGAGCACAAAAGGTTTTCATTAAATGAGCTAAACACATTTTCTCTGTCAGACCAATAGTTCACTAGATAGCAACATGACGGCCTTGGTTAAAAGCAGTGTCTACATCTTTATTTGAGTTTCTTCACAGCATTCCAGCCAAGAAGAGCAAGAGACCACCAGAGTCAGTTTGGGAGAGATTTCAAGCAGTGGATCCAGGAATGCTGTTGGCTCAGGATTGATTGAGGAAATCAAAAATACGTCAATCAACTCTAATAAGACAACATCAAAATGAGAAAAATTCCTAAAGCATACTAGCTAAGTCTGAAGCAAACCCCTGAAATTAAAATGAGGCTTTGTATTCAAAGGCTCAATTTTGTCCATAAGATGAAAATTGAATCCCATTTAAATTCTAAATGTATGGTCTATTGCTCTAGTGAGTGGAAAGCCCTGGAGGTCAATGGGAATTATGGTAGTGTGAGAACTACAGGATCAAGTTATAGCCAATTATTATGAATTCACATGATGTTTATTTTAATAGTCCCGATCAGAAAGAATTCACTCAGCATTCATTACAAAGTCATGTGTTTTCCTGTAAAATTCCACTGTACCTGATCAAAAACAAGCTCAACATCAGCTGAAATTTAGGGCTAAAGGGTGCTCAATCCACACATCCCAGAATTACTTAACTGTACACAGTATCTACATTAAAAAAAGTGTACTTACGCTGCCCACAGTGTGTTCCTGTATATCCCTTCTGACAGAGGCAATGGTCATCACTGCAGCTACCTCCATTCATGCACCGGATGTTACAGTGTTGTACTTGAAAGGAAAAAAGATTTTCCTCAGTTAAATCAAACCAGTCAGAAACACTTAACTGTCTGCTAAGGGATTTTTTTTTTTTTTAGGGATTGATTCTATGAACTAGAAACCAGTATTCAATAACCAAGGATGCATATTTTAGGACAGATACTTAAAATGGCAGTACAGAAAACAATACTGGTTTACAGTTCCTAAGGAATATAGCACATGATGCAAGAATTTGATACCACCCTTATTCACTGAAGACAAAGGCATTTCATATGAGCATAAATCCACAGAATTTGCCTCCTATTTTGCAATGATGAGAAAAGGCCACCAATAAGGGAAAAGTACTAAACTTCTGGCAGGTACCACCAAGAATAAAGAGAGTCTTATCATCTGGGCAATGGGGGAGGGAAGTATTAAAGGGAAGCCTATAAGAAAGCTCCTGAAGACAGCCCAGATCTGCCAACACATGCAATCCCAGAAGCTGATCTGCCCAGGAAGGACTTCTTGCAACAGAACGATTTCTTTCTGTGCGCCGTCTGTTGGCTCACCCCACCTCCAGGTAAAGCTGCTGCCGGCTGCTGTGCTTGGGGGCTGCAGAGCTCACAGACAACATTTCCCCAGAGCCAACCACCTTCCCCTGTAAGGAGCAGAGGCAGGAGAGCAGCGGCACGCTCTCCTCCACCACAGCCCCACCATTTATAATGATTAACATGCAGCTTAAGTCCCGTGCCAGTAAAGCATAAAAGTCTGTGCTCCATTTTTCTAGTAATAAGGACAAATATATTTTTTTTAACTAGAGGTTAGGAACAACTTAAAGTATGTCAGGCTCTTCAACAGGCATAGAGAAGCGGGTAGGCCTCCCGACAAAGTGAAGTCCTCCTTACAGGTCCAGCTGTCCAACACAGCTGTGAACCAGGGCAGGCACTCCAGTAAGCAGCCGGGAAACGGTTTCCCTCTTAACAGGAACCACATGAAAGGCTCCTCCCCAGGTAGGATTAAGGTCAGATCAGCATTTCAGCAGATTGTGATGGAGCACTGGATACCTACACCATGCTGCCTGAAATGCTCAGGACTCAAAAACAGAAATTGCATGTCCCGCCAGAGCCTGTTGCTAACAGGTGCCATGCCAACCATGGAATTTTTCCTGTTGCACAAAGCCCTTAAGCATCATTTGGCTTTTTACAGTTCAGAAGTATGTGAATGGAATTTTATTTTATTTTCAAGTAGAAGTAATAATTTTAACTGTATTGCCTTCTATAGCAATATGAATCCACAGAACAGAAGTTAAACATGCAGTCAGAGAAAGGATTTAAAACAAGCTAGCATTTAAAACACTGTTACTCTTAATTCTTCAATTATAGAAGTAAAAACTGTAGCTTACATTTCTTATGTGTCTAATAGTTATGATACATCTTTGTTCTACTTTGGATGTACTTCAGTACTTCAGGCAACAAAAATGTACTAACATTCCTCAACAAAACGTAAAATTGTCTGCAAGTACAGAGTGAATAGCTGGTGAAGATTTTTGGACAATGTCCTAAGTAGGTCAGAAAAAGGTGTATAGTTACTTTAAAATGTGTAGTTCAACTTAGCTTTATACAATCTTAGAAAAACAGAGGGGATTACAAAAAGCATAGGAAATGATATCATCTGTCAAGCAGGGAAGGAACTTAAAAACCACAAACTGATTTCAATTAGAGCAAGCTATGCCAAGAGCTAATTTCCATTCCCACATGAAGACCAAAGCCATTTAAATAGTTTGAACTACACTTGAGATAAAAAGGTTAACAGTAGCTTATATGATGATTTTCATATTATTTGTTCAAGTAAAAGTAAAGTATATTTCCCCATTCGGGGATGAGGAGTGGTTTTACACATAACACACACACAAAATTTCCATAATTTGTCTTATTGCTTCTTAAAGGAACTTTTCCAAGGCAAAATATTTCTTCCTCCTTTTTAAACTAAAATCATTATGGGAGACTGCTGGGACACCCAGTCATCTTTACTAAAATGAGCTATTCAAATCAGTGAGCCTTCTTCCTTATTACCACGCAAGAAAATCAGGGACATACAGTCAGTAAATTAATTATTTATTTTCTGCCCTCTTTTGAGGGAATGTTGAAAATCGTATTTCCAAAATCATACAGACTATTCTGAAATATTACCCTTCCAAAAGTTTCTATAAACACATGCAAAGGCTGTCTGGAGCTCAGCTGATGATTTTAAGATTGCATTTTTGAAAAGGAGCATATTAATGCAGGTCCAGAGTCTCTTTTCTCAGCTATATCAACAATTTCATTAAAGTCAGCGGAGATACTCCAGTAAATGCAATAGCCTGTTCCAAGGTATCACACTGACAAAGACTCAAGGAAAAAGCACAGGAATTACCATAAGGCTGGTAAATCAATGCATATAGCGTTGCCTTATCTCGGCATGCACAGGAAATGTTAACAATGTTAATAAATTATTGCATTTAATCAATTATTGTTCTCTTTCGGGTCCAGTTTGTAAACAGTGTACACTGGAAACTTCTGAAGTCAAAACAGGAGCAACTGCAGGAACATAGCTTTACAAACCTGCAAAAGAGGCAGTGAGACCAAACACATCCACACACACTTTGTGTGTGGGCAACGTTTGTGTTGTTTATCAAAGTGAAACAACAAGCTGCATGCTTAAGCATAACAGTTCCTGGCCGCCTTAATAAATTCTCCGCAAAACTGAGTAAAGACTTCATCACACCAAGAGCACTATCACACCACGACGACTCATGAAATGTTTGGAAGCTCACCACACAGCCGAAAGGTAACACACATGCCATCTACTCTGCGATCCCAAACTAAAAAACATAAGGCGTGAGGGTCTGGGATCCTCAGGTGGGAAAGCCAGCAGGGCCGCTCGCCCCGCACCTCAGGCCGAGGGCGCTCTGCGGGCTGGCTGGCGGGCACCGGGAGGAGAGGCCGCCTCTCCTCTCTCTGTGCCACTGCCGAGGAAACACTCCCAACCCGGCTGTGCATGACGCAGGGCTTTGCCTGCCAGGAGCTGTAAACAAGGAATGACGGTCTCATCGCATCCCAGATGCTCAGCGTGCTTTCTCTGTCGAGTGACTGACTCAGGAGGGAGATGGCAGCTAGCGGGCCAGCAGCCCTGCACGCGGGCGCTGAGAAAACCCGCAGCAGGGTTGAAAACTCTGGAAACATTTAAAATTCAAGACCTTTTACCACCTCTGACAGCAGCAGAATATAAGGGAAGGGGCTGAGCTGAGGTTTTACTGCCATTGAACGGACATCTCCCACACCGCCCCGAGAAGCGGGATCCCGGGGCACGAAGCCACGGGCCCGGGCTCCAGCCTCCCCCCCCGCAGCACACGGTCTCTGAGGAAGACCTCGGTCCTCGGCTGGTGCCTCTGGAGCTGCTAGCAGGGGGAGCGGAGCAGGCCCCATTTTGCACTCAGGCGGTGTCACCAGCCTGCCGGGCGGGTGCAGACACTTGTCCCTGCCAGCTGCCACCCCCAGCACCCACCACAGCTCACGCTGCCTCTGCCATGGCTCCCTTCCTTCAGAGACAGCCCCATCAGCAAATGCCTTCCCTGTTTAGGCCAGCCTGAGCCATTCTGACTAAAACAGGCTGGAAGCAAACAAAAAAGGCTGAGCTCAGAGACACACCTGACCCATAACCCTGGGGGCAGCGAGGGGTGCCTGGTGCTGAAGGAGAGACCCTCCTCCTCACTCACTCCCCGCCACTCCCACAGGGGCAGAGCAGCAACTCCAACAACATGGCAGGATCGGAGCACAGGTCTGCAGCACAAACAGGGGCATGGCCACAGCAGGACCAGACAAGGCCAAAGCAGCCATGGCTCAGGTGGTTTGGGAGGTAGCAGCGGAGCAGGCACCACGGAGCTGGCACAGCACAGGGTGTAGGACATCTCCCCACACAGGTACCTGCAACATCAGAGCCACCCACACATCAGAGCCAGCGGGAGAGATGCCTCCACACATGGCAACCTTATCTCCAAGCCTACTGTAAGCATACCCAAAAATTCACTAATTACACAGAAATAACCACTACTCAGCCAGCAAGTTCATTGATGTCATGAAAATCCCTGCTGAGAAAACCACCGGTTGACCTTTTCAACCACGAATCAGATTCCTAAAGCTGACTCGTAACCAGAAAAGTCCCAACAACTGACCTGGGTAAGAATCAAACTTGAAGCTTTGTTTTGCTTTCCAATCCACATGCTTTCCAATCTGCATTAATTATTTGATTCCAGCAGACAAGCAGTCTGTAAGAGCCACCATGAATTCGGTTTCTGCCTATGGTTGTACATGCTATAAAACCTGTGCCCACTACTGATTCCTTAAGTACTAAAGACACATGTAGCTTAAATTAGCCAGAAGATGGCTCAGACACATCTCATATATCAGAAGCCATACATTTAAACCTGAGAAATCACGGTATTTTCACTCATATTTGTTATTTGTATTTTGAATGTGACAAACTTGTATCATCTACTTTTGATTTTTTTATTATTTATTAAGAGTTTTTTCTCATTTATTAAAATGTATAATTAAAATAAGGTTTCTTGAATGCATATTCTGACAAAATATTAACTGTTACCAATGGGAGTTGACAGTAACCCTTTGATGTCAAACAGTATTGTTAATGTTTATGTTTACTTTGTTTCTTAATAGCAGCTCTAAGTCATTGTGGTCTATTGTGTAAATACGTACTCATGGATTTTGTCTGCAGTGCCAACAGAGCAAATGACTTACAGAAAGTGTATGTTCTGTAAGTCCTAATGAGGTGCTGGGTCATAAACATTATTACACAAGAGTGCACAGAGGCAGTGCAGTCTTTTCTCTCTACAACAACTCAAGACACTTTTGCTTTTAGAATTGGTTTGTTTTAATAAATGAAGGTGATGTGACCACACACACAAAATGTATCTTAAATTATTGCACTGATTAAACAAGATATAAACAATATCTTTCTTAAGCCAACTGCTAAGTCTATTTGTAAGGTGTAAATGCTTGTATTGTATACAGAAAAGCAACATTCAAGAGTGGGCAAACCTATGTAACGATGTAAGGAAAATAATGTCAGCACTGAATAAAGTTTATGATGAGTAGAATATTCATGCCTAGGAGAAGTAATTGTCAACAACCAAAATAGCTATGTCATATAGGCTTTAGAAGCTGCTTGATTAAAAAATTTAATAAAGTCCTTCTGCACCCGTTTATCTGTGCAACTCCAATGAAGGCTAAAACTATGGAGATCAATGGTAGAATACTTCAGAAAAAGAACCACAAGAAGAACTGTAACTTTACTCATACTCTATTTTTCTTTAAGTCTTGACTCATAAAATACTTCAGTGTGGCCTACGAAAAAAATGAGGTAATACTAAGGCCCGCTCGGTCCTGCCTTTTATAAAGGTGCCAAAACATGTAACAGATGTAGGGATATACATCTCCATCTGTACCCTGAAGGGGACTTGGGAGAAGGTCATACTTTCCTTTACTGGCTTACAGGATTAAGGTGTATGCACCTGGTAAATCAGTAGCTGCAAACTGAGGCAGGAACACAACACCACACACATTTGTGCAGCATTTTGCACCCTTCCTCCTTCCAGTACTCTCTGGGAGCTCCATAGCACCATACCCTCCTCACGCGGGCCTCTCCCTAACAGACATCACAGGAGCCTGAGAAAGGGGTTGAACTACAAAGAACAATATTTACCATTTTAGTACATGCCATTCCATTACATTCCACAGTTGTTATTGTTTTTCCACTGTTATTGCATGAAAAGGATGCTAAAGCCACAAGCTGAAGTGGTCAGTTATGTGGGAAAACTCTTATCAACTAGGAAAGCAAAAAAATGGCAAGGTAAAAAATACAGGGGCAAAGCAGACCACACACTGAGTCTGAAAAGACATTCAGAATTAAAAGGATGACCATTTTGTATAATATTACAGACCTCAGCTGAGTGCATCCCCCACTGACTTCAGTTAGTATACTGTTCAGATAGTTATGGGCATTTGTGGGAACCAGTTTCCCCCAAAATTCTTCCCAGAAACTTCACATTTTATATAAAAATCAAAATCTTCTATATTCTAAGAGCCAAGCACCATACTCAAATGAGAATACAGTGGAGATTACAGCTAGCATCTCAGATATGAACTGAGATACTATCCCAAGCAAAATCCTACTTCATATCAGATACTCTATCTATGATTAGCCATTGAGCTATCTGGTTCATTGAATGAATTTAATTTTACTTATTTTTTTCTGGATCTGGGGAGCCTTCCTTGAAAACCTGAAATCCAAACATTTCGAGGAAAAGTCATCTCTCTGAAAAGTTTCATTTCCAAAGCATCTGTTTTTTTTCTGATGAAAAGCTGTTCCACTTAAAAACCTTGACCAGTTCTGTACCTCTAGCACCTACAGAAGTATCACCTGAATAAGGTCAGCAATATTAGATTCAGAAGATATGTACTGAGCCTGGCAAGGAAGATTGGAATTAGTGTTACAAACTGGCAAATGAATATAGCTTCCAATAAAACTAATTTGGTTTTAATTTGGCAAAAAAAGAATGTCCCCAATAGCTAGTCTCTGAGTCATTCTTTAGTTTCATCATAGGAAGCTACACTTTCTTTCCTGTGGTAAAAGTACGTCTGGTGACTCAGAGGTTATTTGTCTTAAATACTGACCACTGAACTATCTGACATACCTTAGTAGCTTCACAGACTCAAAAGAGCAATCTCAAAGACACAGAAGAAATACTTACTTGATTTTGAACCACAGGAGGGGGCTATCTGACCATTTGGGCATGTGCACATGTTTGGTCTAGAGCAAAATCCATCCCCACAGGAATGTCTGCAGATTGCTATAAAGAAAACATAAATACCTTTAAAATATGCTTCAAAAACCCCAAACACATAAAAAACACCTGATAGAAAAATATGCATTCAGCACCATAACAAAAATACCTACAAACTCGTTAAATTGCATACAACAGATTCCAAAACAGTTCCTCCTGTTCATCCACATCTCTATAGGGGACAGCTAAAACCTAGACCTTCACAATCTCTTATGAAAAGGTCCAAGAACATGCCACAGGCCACGCTAGATATAGGGAGATTTCCTTGGACAAGTGAAACTGTGGTCCATTTTACCAGACTGCTCCTGGGGGAAGGATGGCACTGAGGCAGTATTACAATGCTCCCTTTATTTCTGCACCAGACACACACAAGCATAATAATTCCCATATGACAGCGCGTTGCCTCAGTATCTCTGGAGAGGGTCTTATCAGCCTTAGGCAAAGTGCCTTTAACAGTTATTTCTGGTATATTGTACCATTACATATGAATATGCATACAGCACTAAGATGTATGTATGTATATAGTTATATCCCTACATATATATTCCAGGGATCTGGTCCAAACAAGCAGAGCAAATGTACTTGCTGGCCCGATGCTGTTGTCTCCTTCCATTTACTTAAACAGATTAACATATTCCACAGCTACTCGCTCCTCGGAGTCCACGCACCCCTTGGATCCCTTTACCACAGAATTAAACAGAACATGTGGATGAGATTAATCCTTTGTTAAATACTGGTATCACATCACTGTATTGTAGCCCACAAAACTTTGTATATTAGCTTAATATATTTAAAATGGTAAAGAAATGATGTACAGCTGCTATTGAAACCATATAGAAACACATTTCAGTTCTGGTATACAATTAAAAATACCCTGACATAGAGGGACAAAGATAAACCTCAGTCATAACATATAATTGGATTAACTTACGGACTATGCATTGGTTTCCACCAGGTAAAGTTTTCCATCCAGGGCAACAGTAAGCATTGTAACGTGATCCACACACATTTGGTCTGGAAAAAAAAAGGATTCATTCTTATTTTTACTCAGAAATATGTTTTAAAAGTAGAGGCATAAAAACGGAAAAAGTAAATCACTGCAATATACATTTCAATAATTAAATCTAGAAGTGTTGTATGTTTTTAGCATAAACACAAAATCAAACCAGTAACATCTAAACAACAGGAATAGAATAGGCAAAACTTGTCTCGTATCACTCCATATCTGGAAAAGTAGCATACAGGGTTTCTGAGCAAAAGTCCCATTTAAATACAAAATGAGGGATCACACCCATCATCAGTAGTGAACACAGAGGAAATCTAGTGCCCTTTGAATGATATTTTTTAAGCTTCATGTTGCTTTCTCTTCTTTACTCTAAAGCACTATTACTGTTCCGTTTTGTCCGTGAGCAAAACTATGTAAGTATGAGTATAACATGCCAACCATGACATTAGCCAAGTAAATGAGCCAAAATATGTAAATACTTCACTAGCAAAAATGACTTACTATCAAAAAAAATCAAGGATGTGGGTGCATGTAGAGAGATAGGGTCCTGTGAAATGAATATGAAGGGCCTACTGCACTTCTTAAATGATGGATCCATCGGAATTTTTCTTTCCAACCCATTCCTCTCATCCATATTTACCCTTTCACTTAACTATATCACTACGGTTTACAATGAAAGCTGGCAGGACGTGACACTATTCCTGTCGTGATTTTATTTTTTCTAAAAATAGAAAAATTGAAATGGTTCTTTGCCCCTCACTTATAACAAATCTTTTTTTCTTTAATCTAACTTGGGCTATTTATTTAATGCATCTATCCATGCAAGTAAAGCTAGTAAGAATAGCTTCAAAAAATGGGAAAATGTGCCTCCTTTTGTTGTATGTTTAATAATCTTATCAGAGGAAAACTTTACAACCTCTATTAATATTGTGAGCAATTACTCAATAGATTAATGCAACTAAAGCTAGCTATAAACTAGTACTTCCTAGAAACTGCTTTATTAAAATACTGTATACAGATTAGAGACATATTTAAAGTGTTTATTGTTTTAGGAACAGTTTTCTATTATTATTTTGTCCTTGGTCTTTCAGAAAGTTCTTCATCCCTAGTATTGCAATGTCTAAGTAAACAACAGTTACCTCATATGGTGAGGCAACTTAAGACAAACAATCTCAATATATACAAACATTTATTTATGCACGTTTTCTAACTAACAAGACTTTTATACTGTATTTATTTAGGGATCTGCATTGTTAATGCAATTTTAAGTACTCTGGCTACACCAACTTTGGTGACACCTAGTCTTTTCATTAAGTGCTTCACCAGAAACTACTTAAGTCAAAGCAAACACTACCATTACCTTCCACTGGTTCTGGATAATTACAAAGTGGTAACGGAGGCGAATGTGAGCAACACAATTGGACTTGTTGCAGGGCCCTTTTCCCTTCCTGCAACTGGTGTTACAGACTCAAAGTCTTATTCATATAATTCCAATGTATTCAGTTTTAGTAATGTCAGCTTTCCTTTCCCCTGCAGGGCTATAACCATGTAACTTTCCTAGAGTTCCCTGTTCATCAATGCCAAATGTTGCTCCACGATCATCTGCCAAGTAAGACTGGCAAGCAGACAAGTGAGATTGCTTTTCACCTTCTCCAGTCTGAAGAAATAATGGAACTTATTAAGACAGACAGAATGGGTTTGTTACTACCTGTTACAACCAACAGGCATAAACCACCCATTTCTGATCTGAGTTGGTAAGAATCTATAAACGGCTGACCATAAAGTGATGTCTAGGTACTCTGTCAAATTTCAGTCTCAACAAATACATGGCTTTGGGGACCATCTGGTCCAAGTTAAGAGTCAGGAGCAGATTTTTGTGCCATGGGGAAACCTGATTTTTAAAATCTGTTTCCAAAATGGGGCTCTGGAATACCTATATGCGCCAGCAACCATGAAGTCAGAGACCCTGGGAGCCTTGAGGCTGTCCACAGGGTAGGCTAAGCTCTACACCCAAGAAGCTCCAACTCAGACGCAGCATGCCTAGCTTTAAAAGAAAAAGTCATCGAACTGTACTTCCATGGAACAGTCTGAGCCTGACAAGTGCATTTTCCAGTGGAACACTTTTTCATCAGAAAGCTGCTGTCTAGCTTATAAAAGAAACCTATATTAGTCTGAACGCTACTTCTTTGAGAGGGAAGGAGCGTTCTTTACTCATGCCTATTTGTAAAATGTCTTTGAAAAGAATTAATTTTGAAGGTTAAATTAATTGATATTTATGAGGTGATCAGACAGTATAGCAATAAATCTCCATAAATAAATATATAAAGTATTTGAGGGAATAACAATTTACCTCATGTAAAAACATGGAAACCATCAATCAAATTGTAAAGGCTCTATCATGGTACTTACTTTAAACAGTTTACCCACTGTTGTGTTTAATAGAGCATATTTTCCTGCTGATATTATAGGCTATGAATACTAAAGAAGCATTTTATATTCTTATAAAACTGTTTTCCTGAACAGTACTACAAAGAGAGTTCAGTTATAAAACCTGATTTGTAATAGTAAAATAAGCAAAAATGCATCTATACAGCCCAAGCCACCTGCAGTGCCCACAGCACCTTCCTTTCATTCCAAAGCCCAGAGGAGGGAGAGAGCATCTCAGGAACAAAGAGCTGTTCCCATTAATTTAAAAAAGACAGGCCTTTCACTTTATTTTAGAGTCACTTATGAACCTGTAAAGTATAAAAGGATTTCTGCAATGGTATGGTGCTGAGAGACAGTATGACTGATGCCCAGAGTTTCATCTAAGATGTCCAAAATAAACAAGAAATTATGTCTTCGATTAATGATATGAAAGTACAAATTCAGTAGCAAAATGAGTTGAATAATTATCAAAAGACATTAGTCATCAACTAGAAAAGTCTTAAAACAGCAGAGAGAAAAAAGTTCATCTGGAAATTCTGATAACTAATGCTTGAGAGTGATGGGTCTGGCTGACAGCATCTGCGTGCACCAAACTAGAAGATACTCTTCTTCAGGAACAACTGTGGGGAACCTCCACCTTTGTTATGAAGTAAAGCTTTGTCTGTCCTTTCCACCCGTGCAGGGACGGAGCCCGGGCAGGACTGCAGCATCAGCTCCTTCAGGTGGACACACGCGGTCCTGCCCCAGGTCAGGGTGTGCTACCCCCGGGCTGTGGCTGCAGCACAGCCTCTGCCTGTCACGCATTCCCAAATAAATGGTCTCCTTTCTCCACAGGGCAACACTGACCATCGTCTCCTGGAAAGGACCAACTGGGTCCCTCCCTCCTTTGCTACTCCTGCTCCCAATGCCCTGTCTCAGCAAGGATGAACGGCAGCCTGGCTCTCCCAAATTGCACGCAATTACCCAGCAACTGGGGCGGATTTGTGGAGCAGGCACACCAAGGTAAAATGATGGGAAGCAAATCACGCTAAGCTTGGCAGTGCCTTCTTATCAGATATAACCAGGCAGCGAGGGTACATGACAGCCAGAGAAGTAAGAGAGGCATTCAAAAGCCCTATGCGAAGCCAGCAGCGGGGAACACCACCCAGCCCAGGACCAGCGGGGGCACCTCCAGCATTGTGGCTGTCCTCTCCAGGGCGGCGGCAGAGACACAGCCGGAGCCCTGTGCTGCAGCCTGCCCGGGGCGGGGTGCTAATTCTGTACATCCCTGGTCTGCCCTGCCTGTGACCCCTCGAGGAAATTACAGCCATCTCCCGAAGAAAGCGTTGCCCATCTGCAGCTCCCACGGGAGGAAGAGTTTCTGGCATTGCTGTGAGCAAGGCTTCAGGCGGAAATTTTGTCAGCAGCACTGCCATGCACCGGCCAATGCTGGCGTAACCCAGGCTGAATCAAACCCAAGGCATGGGTCTCGAATAATTTAGACTGAGAGACCAGACAGAGTGGGCAGGGAGCGGCTGCGAGAATAAGGGAGACAGCTGATCACCAGTTACAGATGAGCTGAAATGCAGGGATACCGGGGAGGGTTTCTAATCGCTCCCTCAAGCCACTTTTCCTCTCCCTAGGAAAACACACAGGGATTCTTCCTTGCAAGAAAATGTTTAATGAAGGACTTCTATTAACTATTTGGCTGCAGCGGCTAGCATATGTTTAACATAATATAGGGACACAGTTTTCTGGCAGAAGAGATATAATTTAAAGCAACATCATCAGCCAGCGGTTATTTTTAGAGAAGCCTTTGCCTATTTTTCTTCTTACGTGGGTAACACTGGTACCTGCTAAAACTGTACCCAAAATTATTTGCTGATCATTTCCACATATAATTGGATTGGTGGTTCCATGCTTGCCCTGGGATTTAAAAAGAATGACACACTGCACCTGAAAAAACAGCAGGCTGGTCTTAAAAATATGGTTGTCTAAGCCTGAATATAACCAACGTACTAAGAAACAGTAGCTAAGGCTCCAGAATGTGAAGAGGAATAGCTTTTACTAGTCATTTTCCAGAGACACATAATCAGATCTATACTTTTTGCTGTAAAACAGCTTTATATACCTTGCTAAACTCCTCAGCATCTCAGAGTAAATGCTAAAAGCACAAAGAGGCCCAGCTCTGTTGACTCCGCTGGAGCTTTACTCAGCTTTCCCACTGAATCAAGAATTTCCCTTGTTAGAGATACTCCAACCCTGAGTGGACATGGCCGCAAGCAAACCGATTTCAGTTCACCCTGCTCTGAGCAGGCATTGGCCCACATGGCCTTCCAAAGTCCCTCCCCACCTAAATGACAGAACCCAGGTACTTGGTGCACAAATTAGAGGTTGATACCGAAACTACCTCCTTTTGCTGCGCTGGCACCTACCCCATCCTCCAAGAAGCAGCAAGCAAAGCAGAACCGGGAAGAGAAGGTCCGGTTCCCGACGGGATGCAGCAGCTAACGGCTACAGGACGTGGTGGGCAGCCTTCCCAAGCCACCTGCCACCCTGCCACACACCACTCGGCACAGGAGAGCCCAGCCAAGCAGCCTGGTTGCCCTTCGACCTCACCACCTCCAGTGAGCACATCCACAAACTGAGAAACTATGTGGGTGGGACAGAGCAAAAAACACAGAGACAGGTCTGCATTTAACATGCATAAGCCTCATTTCCAGGTACCCGGAATACTCTAAATAGGGTTTGCTTCTCTGTTGTTTAGCTAACTATGAGAAAACAGGATGGTTTTAGTCACTGTGCTCTTTTTCATCATTCAATGAAGATTATTAAGAAGACACCTGAAGCTATTTATTTCAATGTATAAAAGGAAAATCTAGGAAACAATACTAGACTGTGAGAGCAAACACAAAATTTAGCTTCTATTATCCTATAAAGGACAAGCATGCATTCTTAAGCAAAATATGTTTTTTACATACAAAGGATTGGATCTGATGTACTCATTTTTACCATGCAATAAGTGAGCCTGGATGTCTGTGCCATGCAGAGAGCCTAATATGATAACTATTTCTCACTCTGACAGTAAGGATACCGCTGTCCCAGAATCCTGGCTCAGTTCAACTGAAAAAATAACATGCTGAGCAGCTCTACGGGTGTCTTTGGCTCCGGCTTATGTGCAAGTCAAGAGTTCAAAATGACATGCAAGTTTCCTGCAGCAACACTGAACACTTTTCTAACCCTAACTTCCATCACACTGTGACAGCTAAATACAGCAATCCAACAACAGCATTTGACATTAAGTGAATTCTTCCGCACTTGCTCTGAAAATCTGCCTGTGTCTTTTGCAGGGACAGACTCATCTAACCTGACAGCCAGGCACTGTTCTCATTCATAGCCAGGGACAGACGCGTTTCTGGCACATACTCCTTCATTGTTCCATTTGTGTCAATAGGTCCAGTTTGATACCCAATCTACATGGCTGTAGGAGACAGGTAAAGTACAAGTATGCCACCACAAAAAACTATCTGCTGGGCCAGACAAGCATGGCTGCTAAACAGGAGGGATGCAGCAGGTACTTTCTTAAAAATTAAAAAAATTAAAAATAAAGGTGCATTCAGGGTACAAGAAATTACAGCCTTTCTACCCTGGTAGCACTAAATAGCAAATAGAATCCCACAGGAAACAGATGCAACTGTGGGCTAGGGTAATGCTTAGCTCTCCAGATGTCACTTCCAAGGGGGGAACAGGGAGAGACTTCCCGCACCACTGCCCACACTCACCACGTACCTGCTGACGGCTATCGATGGAGGAAGACCTCTAACAATCTCCCAAGATAACGCACGCAGGCAAGCTCAGGGCCTCCGCCAGCCCACGCCATGCACTGAGCTGAGCAGCAACGCAAGGACTGGCGTGGGGCAGACAACTAGCCAGACCCTTGTTGAGGCTTTCCCAGAGGCTGCAGGATGAGCTGGTGCTACCCACCATCCCCACCTCGGAGCAAACGCAAGCATTTAGGGAGAGAGTCTCATAAACCTGACACTTGCATCAATACTTGTCAGTGAACCCCCTTAGGTGTTAAGCAATGCCATTAACTTGTGTTTTCAAGTGCTCTCCCTTAGGCTACTGGAAGATTTATTTTAGGTAAGATAGCAGCGTTTCTCCTCCTCCCTTCACAACACACTGTATCCTACCCTCTGCCTCTTTTCTTGCTGGGATAGCGACACTGTGTTTCCAAAGGCCAGTTAACTGCATGTCTGCCATAAGGCAAGAGGAAAACCCTGTTGATACGGATCCCACTGTTTTAGTTCACCTTGTTTCTAGCAGCCACTGGTAATTTACTCTGTATACAGGGCAGAGAAAAAGATGAAATATCAGAGGAAAAAACAAAGAAGGAGAAAAGAGACGGGAAAAAAATGTTCCTGAAAGGAAACAAATTTTAGTTTGAAACCTCAGCTCAACATCACTGGATAGTCTGATGTCCTCCAGCAAAACATGAGAAAGAGGGAAGCTTGAAAAAGAGGATGAAAATGATTAAGACTGTAGACAAAAGAACTGTGGCTTTCATTTGGTATTTCTGAGGCTTTAATGGTCATGAATCATTTCATAAAATGAGAAGTAGAAACAAAAACAACAGATTCTCCAGCAAGTCAACATTCAAAATATTCTTCCAGATAAAAGCTAGAACTCCTTCATACTTCAGTGAAGATCTATAAGCAAAACCAGAAGGCACAGGTTTTAATTTAACAGGCTACATTTTACCTCCCAGTGTAACTTCCAAAGCAGAGCCCAACTTTACTCAACTGTGACAAAAAAAGCAAATGATTCTTCTCGTGCCTCTATCTGCACATCAGCCTTAGCATGAATGAGGCTGTTCAGCAGGTCTGAAATCCTTAAAAAAAAAAAGGTAATAAATAAATAAAACCAAAGTGGGAAAGTCAGAATGGATGAGAAAACAACCAAAGGAGACATCCACAATACAAGACCAAAGAGCTACAAATACATTTTCCAGCACAGTGCGATGGTTAATCAGAAACACTCCAGGCCACAATTGTTCCATTCTACAAAAATATTTACTGAGTCTGGGGAGTAAGACCAAAGTGACACACATGCATCTATATCCTCCTCATCTTTAGGGTTCAGCAGGGAGATGAAGAAGAGGAACAAGATGGAAGGTGATCTTACTGCAAAGCAAAAAAGCTAATGATTAATTTCTTACTATTTCCATATGTACACATTCAAAGATCCCTAGCTCCTGAAGTCTTGTTTAAGTACAGATGGCCTCCTATTAGCCAACGTCTACTACACTTCTATCAAGAGAAAGTCTTCCTGGTGATCCATGCAGCTAAATAGTCTGCGTCTTGCATTTTGTGTAGTACTATTCTAATAATCACAGGCTGCTGAGTCCATGAACATATCAAAAGTGACCCTTGTCAAAACTCATATTGAAATTCATATATAAAACATTCAAGTTTGCAGGATGGAAGATGAATGACAATGAAAAAGACTGTCCTAAGTGAGCAGCACTGCCGAACAACACACCACAGGAAAGGAAAATAAGCATACAGGAAAACAGAAGCTGCAATTTTATTCAATAAGGATCACTGTAAATGAAGCTGACAGATGGCCTGTCCCTGCCAAACCCTAACCCAGTGATCCTCCCATTGCTCCCGAATAAAGTGAGAGCAGCCCTATGCTTACTTCACGTCTGCATCCTCAAGGCCAGTTTAGCCCCAAAGCTTCTGGCACAGCACTGTGAAGTTGCACATAGAGTAGCTCATCTAGTTAACAAGGCAAACGTACCCAGATCAGACTGAATCTGGTCAACAACTTGTGGAACCACTGCTGAACACAAAATGTATCCTGTGCTGGCTAACAACAGGGGGGAAGTCTACTTTTATAAACCTTAAGTGGGCTCTTGGTTGAGGAGAGTGCAGCTGTGGTTAGCATCCCAGCCAGGTGCCGGAGGCTTCTTCTGCCTCCTCCAAACAACTCTCTCTGGAAACCTGCGCTGCAACCTGCAAATTACTGCACCCTGCTGCAACCAGACGCACTCTTTGCAGGTGCTCTTCTCCCCAACCCTTTATGCCTCCAGTTTCTACAGACTGAACGCTACCTGTCCCCCCTCAATAAAAGTTCAAGTAAACACAAACAAACTGAGATCAGAAGGTCTCCAGAAAGGCAACACTGCACAAAAGATTAGACTATTCCATCACATATCCACAGAAGAAAATTACTACCTAGAACACAAGGAAAGAAACAAAGCACAATCCCTGACATCTCTTGTTTTCTGAGTAAGAGCTGTAGCATAAATCTGTTTCTAACCTGCCAAGCAATTAAGTCATAGCCACAATCAGCCTTACACAGGACCTGTCAGCATTGAGGACAGCAAGGACACAAAGTAACAAACTCAGTGTGAAATTCTCCACTCACTCTGTACACAAAGTACAAACCCATCACAGGCCAGCTGTGACCCATCCTGCAGCATCTGGGTCAGCGTATCAGGCCAGCCTGATACAGCTAAGAGCTATGTAAACCAAAATAAATAAATAAATAAAATTAAATAAATAAATAAAAGAGGGGAAGAAAGGAAAAGAATTACATCCAATCTTGCCCTCCTGATCTTCAGAGTGTCACCTTGGCAAAGTGCTGCTTGGTGACGGGAAACCTGCTTCATCTGAATCCCCTGAGCCAATTTTACAGTATTTCCAAAACAATCATGCTTCATACAGTAGGTCAAGAATGCTGCTCTACTGTTTACTGTAGGCTTTTTCCTCTGTTTGCTCTATTTGTGACTTGCTATCATTAAATGGGAAAAAAGTATTTCTCTAATGTATTGGGGGGGGGGGGGGTCCAATTCAAAGGCAACAGACACATGGCACTTCAAAACCATTTGTGTCCAGCTACAATGTAAGATGAGGAAAAGACCACAGAGGGGAAGACTGGCTAAGCAGCTGGTAACAAATTCAAGGGCGCCTAAGACACTCACCAGTGAAAGGGAGACTACAAAAAGTAGCTCCCACCAAGAGTTTTAACCACAGGATGGTTTTTCACTGGCATGCCCAAAATGAAGCGAGTCCTAATTCTGCACTATGAACTACGCAGGCCCAGAAGTCTATCACTATAAATCATAAACCAGAATTGGGATTAAGGCCATGCCTTTTAAAGAGATGGTGTCCGAATGACAGGATTTGGAAATCTAAGTGGAGAGTACAAGGACTACGTAGGCCTGAAGAGTATTTACTTTTTACTGTTTTTCTTCAGGCTGAAGAACAACATGGAACTATAACAAGAATGTTAGCATGGGAGCTTTGCATTGCTACTGGCTCTGGATAAAGCAATCCAGTGCAGACTATTGTCAGACAGCTTTCATTAAATGCATTTTAAAATTTCCATATAGTATTTAAACTAGTATATTCCAAAATGTAATTAAAACCTATTGTGGCAGCCAGGGGAAGAGACCTATATGATCTGAACTGATAATAATGTGTTATTCCCTCTTTAAATATTAGCCCTTCAGTAAGTGTTAATAACAGCTATTGCCAGCCACACAACAGATTCTGTGCTGGCTTCTCGCTTGGTTCTGTCTGCTTTCCCTACTCCCCATCCATACATCCTGCTCCCCAGAGAAAGTCACACCTACATCAAACCACATCCTACAGTCCTACTGAAAGAAAGGAAACATGTACATGAGACACAGTGCCAGGATCTAGGAACTCATATCACTCTAGAACCAGATTTCCAAGGATAATGTAATAACAAAGAAATAGTATCACAACCATTGGCAAATAAATTCAGAGGGGTGCAGAATCTTAACACTACTTGTAGTTTCCAAGGACTTCAGGTTTTACATTATGCACTGGCATAAAAGTTCTTCATCCTCCATATAGGCTTTACCCCATAAGACACAGAGGACTGGAAGGAGGTCGGCCATGCCGCCTGGAAGCCAGGTGAGTGCTCCAGCACATCAGGTGTTACAGCAACTTGCATGTATTTTTAATTCGTATTTTTATTCCCAAGTATTCAGGCTGCCTCCTGCTCACAGAGTGACACTGACAAGGTGTGGCACCAACAGCTGGCCAGAGGTGTGCAGGCCAAAAGTGGTAAGAAAAATGTTTGAGGTTTTTCAGTATAAACCAATATTTACCGGTACGGAAAGTCTGCTTTTCTTCAGCAGGCTTTTAGTGGTAAATATTGGTTTAAAACGAAAACCAGAAGCCTTAATTATATATAGTTGAATACTGGAATTATGTTATAGATTTATAAGACTTATTTCAGGGAGCAGTGATGCATAAAAAGGATCAAATCCAACTGAGTTTACTCAAGTAAGCGTATCAGTAAACCTGTGGACTTCATTTGGGATGACCAGAAGAAACTGGTCAAAAAAACCTCTACCCCCTGTTGAATAACTTTAATCCAAGAGTTTTATGAATCATTTTGGAGCCAACTATTCTGTTCTGCAATATTCACTATCATTTTAACTTAATAAAAACAAAGAAATTAAATCATTCTTGCACAAATGCATTTAATTAGTGTCTTAATTAGAGTCATGTCACAATTCAGCTATTTTGAAGAAATTTTAGTTCTTTTAAAATTTCTGCTGAGCTATTTGTTAGGCAAATAATTGCTTTCTTTGGCCATTATACAGAGAAGAGACTGATAAACATGATAAACATTGCTTAAAATATTACTAAGAACTGACTGATCCTCACCAGAGTTTGAGGTCTTTGTCTAGCATCATCAGAAAATGGGAAATCCTAATTAATTCTGAGATCTTTGAGCACAATACTTCTTGTATTCAGTCAAATACCAATCAAATCACTGGTAAATTATTTTTTACTTTATATTCAAATGATTGAAACATACATCAATGTATATACAAACTATGTATACTTCAAGTATATATTGTTTAGAAAGAACTTCCCATTCATGGCCAGTTTTGTAGGTTTCATTTCTTCAGAAGTTGACACTACATTCTTAGGTGTTTAAGGGGTGGCAGGATAATGGCTCAATGCCTTATAATTCAATACATTAACATTTGTGTTAAAGTGCTGGGGATCCAGAGGATAAAAGTCTCTCAGTAACAGCTTAGTATTTTAACTTGCTGAATCACAATGGATTCTAGCAACGTTTCCATGAATGGAGAATATAGTTATATTTTGAAATAATTACTGCCTTTATTCTGATTGCTTTCTGATCACTTAGAGGCACCAGCACATAAACACACAATGCCAAACATAGATGGCATTACAAGGACTTCATTGCTAATGCCTTCATAGCTGGACCAATTCAAACTACATGAGCAGCAAGCCTAAAGTCTTAAAATGAGTACATAAGAGGCATTTCCGCATAATTTCTAATTATTAAAGTTAAAATATACTTCTAGAATCATGTTATATGTTCTGACAGCTCACTGGCATAAACAATGAGGCAAAGGTCACAAGGACGAAAGCAAACATCTCCTGCAATCAACAGCTTGCAGTAAAAAATGTTAAGTGGGAAAAATCACGAGAATTGAAACAGATCTTAGGCTGCTTCATTTTAACATACAAGACCAGTATTCACACAGAGGCTAACTTCAATACTTTTAAATGCTGAGAGACTTTCAATAGTCATTTTAATCCAACACACAGAAAGTCTAAATGTAAAGGGTTTTCTCTAAAACTGTATCCCCGTGCTCCTACAATCAGAGCAAGAGTTCATTGCAAAAAGAAAAAAAAAGTCTTAGTCAACTACAATAACATGAAAATAAAGTTTCCCAGCATCTGTTATGACTTGTATTACAACTCTGATTCCCAAATGTATTTGTACTGATGAACAAGTTAAAAAAATAGTATGTCTTCTTGTAAAATCATATTTTTAGTGTTTTAGTCCTTCAATAACAATGAATTCTCCTTGTCTAATGTATATACAGTTCCTGTACATTCAAAATATGTTTTCCATCTGGCTTTCCAAAGAATTAGTTCCAACCTTGTCTGTTAAAATGACAATTCTTTTTATTCATATTGTACAGTACAGTACCACACCTAAGGAAGTGCTCACAGTTTCTAAACTGGAAATATTCAGCAGGATTCACCCAACAGTGATAAAGATGCCTGTGTGTTAACAGTCTCCTCCAAGCAACTTGGGAACTCTACACTCAGCCTCAAATGAGAGTTACAGGAAAAGGTCTAACAAGCACCCAAACTAATAATTTGTTCTGTCTTTACTGTATCTCAGGTCATCTGGAGAATTATTATATTCTTGTTAAGAACCTGCTTCCCAAGGGCACTCATTCACATTTGGAACATCCCAAATAATTGAGCAAGACATAAAATACCTAAAAGTGATATTGCCATTATCTCTAGATTTGCAGATTACTAAGTAGATATGTAACTCATAGGTAATACACAATAAAAGGAAGAATCATTGCAAAGTACATAATAAATTGAAGGCTTCAGTTAAACGTAAGAATCATCTCATAGACTAAGTACTTACCCTAACTCATTTTAGATTCCAAAAATAATTAATACATGAAATATCATCTCTTGATGCACTATTATTACTGTCTAAACAGCACAGTTTTAGAGCAACAGTTACATTCATCAAAGAAATTTCATCCTCAGCTAACGTGCCTCTAACTCCCACCAAGTCAGCACACGTGTGCTAGACGGCATACTCTGTCCCAGGGCTCAGAAAATGGTGTTTGTCAGTTTGATATTAACTCAGAGTTCCATAATGAGGAAGTTTATTAAAACATCCCGAAGAATGAAGGCTCTTTCTGATAAATATTTTTCCTTAGCATCTTTTATTGGTTATGATTAGTCCTAAAAACTGCTGTATGTCCTCCTCACCTCCTAGAATGGTTTTTGTCACAGGGAGGATCTACTTTGTCCAACTATTTTTCTTGTGATAAGGTATAAAGAAATGAAATAAGAGAGTCTGACCCTACAAAATCAGATCCTTGAAAAACAATACCGATAGCTTGCATCCATTTTTGCAGCATGGGGACCTAAAAACATAAACCTTTTCCAATAGGCAAGCAGAAAAAAAAAAGGCAAAATTGCAAATCTGAATATAAATAAAAAGCACTATACAAGTATGAGGAAGTTAGCAAGAAATTAAAGCATATTCATCAAGGCCTCTAAAAATAAAGTTGTAATAGCTCCTTTTTGAGGAAATCAGGAAAAGAAAGAAAATATCTTGCATCCCTTACTGAAGCATAACTATCTCCATATAATTTTTGCTACATTTACCTTCTGCCTGATGAGTGAAAAATCTGGCTATGGGTTGAAAAGGTGCATCGGAACACCTGAAAAAGGAAATCTCTTTTTTTCTTCCAATATTGCAAGCTTTTCACCTTTCCAGTGAACTAAATCTTCAACTGCACACGCACACACACACACAATGCCTTTCGGCTGACTTGACAATTATTTTTCCATTGGAAAGGTGTTCCATTAGAATTTGGAAAACAGTTTGCGTGACACAGATTTACTCTTTAAGAAAAACACCCTGCTAAGCATGTACCACGATGTTTCACAATGATTTTAAACTCATGTATGCTTGGGTTTACTCGTACCAGATAGCTCTGACACCAAAAACGGTCCCTATTCTTCCCCTCGGCGGTCCCCAGGTCACAAGGAACACCAGATAAGCAAAGACAGTCCACTTGAGCGCAAGATGCACTTCGCTAAAGGTTTAGGGCGGAGATGAGAGAGGACAGCTAACGGACGGGCATGCTGTGGTCTCCGGGCCTCACCGATATTCTGCTTTATGCCAAGCCGCAGTCCGGGACGCGGGAGGAATGCACGAGCCCGCAGCCTGCCTTATCTGTGTCCTTCCCAGACGCTGAATTCGCAACCTCCGAGCTGCACCGGCTCGTCCTCACCAAGTATCCTCCACCCAAAGGCGAAGCAAGGCTGCAGCCCGCGGGGGACCCAGCACCCTGCCCCGCGGGCTGCCGGGGGGTCCCGGGAGGGCGGCGGGGCTCCGCGCCCTCTGCCCCGCCGCTCCCCGGGGGTGCTGCGGGCGGCGCCCCCCAGCCCAGCCGGCCCCTCGGCAGGGGCAGACCCCGGGGGGGCAGGGGCAGACCCCGGGGGGGCAGGGGAGCCCTCCCACCCCCGCCAGCTCCCACCGCAGAGGGGCAACGGATACGGGTGCACGCCCTCACACGCGTCTACGGGCAGATCTACGCCCGCTCCCCGCACCGCGCCGCGCCGCGGCACCCCGGGAGGGGCCGGCCCCGCACCTACCCTTTGAGCGCGTCGTGCCCGCCGCCGCCCTGCCCTCGCCTCTTGGCCCGGCTGGCCCGGCTCTCCTTGGCGCTCGCCCCCTCGGCGTGCCCGGCGGCGGCGGCAGCGCCCGCCTGGGACGCCCACAGCACGGCAACTCCCAGGGCGATCCCCAGCAGCCGCCCCCGCCACATCGCGTCCCCCGAGCCCCCGGGCTGCGAGCGGCCGCCGCCTCCTCTCCGCCGCCGAAGTCCGCCGGTCCCCGCCGCCCCGTCTCCGACCAGGCTCTCCAAGGCGAGCTGCGAGGGGAGAAGAAGGGAGGAAGGGGCGTTAGGGACCGAGGAAAAGCGGGCGCGGCCGCCCCGCGCCCCCCGCCGCCGTCGGCCCCCGGCCAGCCCGGCGCTCGCCCGCCCGCGGGAGGCGGCGGCCGCGGGGGATGGCGAGGGGCTGCCCGGACGCTACCTTCCCTCCAACAGCATCCGCGGGGGCTCCCGCGCCCGCCGCGGGCAGCCCGCGGCCGCCGCCACCGCTCCCGGAGCCGCTCCGGGGCTGGAAGCGTCTCCCGGGCACGAACCCTCCCCGGCTCCCCGAGCCGGGCACCGCGGCGGCTGGAGCGCGGTGCCCGGCCGGGGCGCGCCGCGGGCAGCGAGCCCCGCGCCCGGCCCGCCCGCCCGCCCGCCCCGGGAGAAGCCCGCTGCGAGGGGCGCGCACCCGCTGGAGCCGCCGCCGCCGCCGGCTGCCGTTCCCGCTGCTGTTCCAGATGCGGCCGCTGCACCCACCGCTGCTCCAGCTGCGGCTCCAGCTGCCCCCTCCCTCCTCCTCCTTTTTCCCCTCCTCTCTCCCCCCCCTCCTCTTCAAGTATCGCCCGCGCAACACTTTCTCGCGAGAGAGAGGTGAATAAAAATGTCCCCCCACCCGCGAACCGCCACCCCGGGGGCGCTCGGCGCTGCCTGGGCGGCTGCCGCGGCGGGAGGCCGCTGGCCAGCCCCGCGGCGGGTCACCTGCGGCAAGCGGCCGGCCGGGGCTGGGGGATGCTCTGCCCCAGAGGCTCCCCGGGAGCCGCGGGCAGGCTGCGGTCCTGCCCGGCAGGACGGGGCTCTGCCGCCTCCCTCGGCGGCGGGGAAGCGCGGCCAGGCAGCGCTGCCTGCTCAGGTTACCCCGCCGGTCCCGGCTTGGAGGGAGGCAGAAGCCTTAGCGTCTGGGCTAGTCTTAACGCTGAGCAGCGGAGTAAGTGTGTAACGCAGGGCCGGGGGGAGCTGGAGGAAGTGGACGCCTGTGCCTCCGTCTAAAAATACGTACATATGTCCTAGAGGTGCAGCATTTTGCATCGGTGGAGTGGCTTAAGAAAAACCATAATAGTATCTGTTTCCCTTATAAGGAAAAACAGCAACGATGTTGGCTTTACCTTAGAGGCTGCTGCAGAATGAAAAATGCGCTTTCTAGCAACTAGCATGGCACAGACACCGGCGCTCCGAGCTCTTCTGTACATACTCCTAAATCTCTACAGCCAGCCCCAGAACAAATGCATGCGTCATCCTTATCAAGGAAAGGAAAAAAAGCCCTGCAGTTTGTGCTTATGCTTTTGGGTTGATTTAGAAATCCTGAAGAGCAAACCACTACCACCCCTTGAAAGGGAGAAAGGTTTTCGGGGTGGGGGAAGGACAGTTAACAGTCAGAGTTCAAGCCCAGATTACATACACCAGTCAAGTAGCTCTGTACTGGGATTATCCCATTTCAACATACACAGAAAATACAAAACAAAAAAAAGAGCAAACCTATTAGACTGAAGGTAAATTATGCATTCTGCTGCTCCTCGCTTATAAATATTTTGGCAGAAATGTTGGATTTCCCAATTGGCAGGTATTTTCATTTTTTGTTAGTTTCAGGCAGGTACTGATGGTGAATGGTTCTGTATTATTGAACTGATGTTGCAGAAGCTCAGCTGCACAATTTTATAAGCAAGCAGCTGACCACCCACCCACAGCAGCTGCCGAACCACCCTGCCCGAAAATAAATGCAGGGTGTATCACGTACCGCTAATACAGTCTTAAGAAACAAGGAAGTACCATGCAAGATGTCCTAGTACCAATCTCTGTTTACAGCTGAAATGTAATGGTGACACAAAATACGATACATGCTATTTGAAATATATAGTTTGAATCAGTTGATAGTAGTTTTCGTATTAGGTATATAAATATGCATTATCCTTCTAAACGTACACAGAAGTATTTAAACTAGTACAGGAGATGCTGTATTTGTGTGTGCTCACCACAATAATAGCATTCTAATCATTTTGGCTGATTTTTATCATCAAGGAAAGCGGTGGATTCTGCAAATTACAAACACTCATTTGATTTTGACCATTCCAATGTCACTGTTTTAATGTGAAAACTTTCAGACACTTAATACACAGGTAAACTGTAGATGTGCAGTGAAATACAATGAGATATTGGCACAAGAAAGAAGTAATAGGATTCAGAGTATGGCTCTTCAGTGTGTCTGAACAAGGCCCAAGACAGGAGCAACCCAAACCTTATACCACTATTTTGTAACTTGTATAAAATGAATCAAGGGAATTAACTTTAATTCTGCATGCAGTTTTGAGAAATGTGAAATGTTCATTTTCCTGCTACAATCCAGATGGATAAATAGGAATTTGATTTTTTCCAAAGTTTTTCTTGTTTGTCTGCCACATAAACAGACAAAGATAAGATTTCTTTTTTATGCCTATGCTTGTTGAAGAGACAATATAATATTGTGTAAAGGATTTTGTATTTCTTTTGCAGTGGCGAATTAAAATTTGCTCAAAAAAGAAAAGAGACCAGGATAAAGATGGTAGTTACTGTCCCTGCTATTAAGAAATCCAGGGCGTGCAGTACATTGATATACAACTCTCTTCCTTCACTCTCATCTATGTGTACAGCAAAATCTAAACATTTATTTAGTGAATACAGAAGGTAAATATGTTTAAACAAAACCACTGCAAAAAAATGTTCTCAGATATTTACCAATTATGTTTATAATGCGAAGATAGAATTTACCAGTAAACAAAAGTGAGTTGTGAAAGGAATTCTGGGTTACTATTTACTCAAACATTCTTTCGGTTTCAACGTTTTCTGTTTCAACAGCTTTAATTTTCTGGATGAGCTACCAGAAAAATATCTAGTCTGTGTCACAGGTTAATGGGATGATTTTCTTGTATCTTCTAGGACATTTTATGATGCACTATTTGGTATCTTGCATGGCTGCAGAAATGTGGATTACACTATATGAAGTAATGTTACATGATATGTGGGCTGTCCGTTAATTAATCTAGTGAAATATGTAGCATATCATCAACTCCTGGTGCGTCATTTTAAAGAATATGCTTATATATTAGAAGTACTTAAATTGTTGACAACTTTGACATAGTGCCCACCTGGGCTCTCAAACCACTAGAAAAATACAGTGTCACAAGCAAAAGACTTAAAACAACTTCTGCTCTCTGCTGCTGAACAGAGCTACTAATAAGGGTCATCCACACACTTTCCCCCAGCCACTTGAGCCTTTGCAAACATTTGGACTCTGAAGAACATCTAGACAAACAGATTCCTCTATGGCCTCCAAAACACTTGTCATCCACTCAGAAGTTTCACTCAAGAAAAAAAAAAAAAAAGAAGCAATTCTAATGATCTAGTGGATCACCATCTCCCATGATAAAAAAAAAGATGAACTCTTAGATTAACCGAGATCCAGAAGCTCAGTGATATTTTAGCTCCTTGATCAAACCCAGAAATAAGACACCTAGAACAAGGTGTATAACATCATTGCTACATGCATAGCGGAATTTGCCATAACATGTAAAACAACTATTTTTCCACAATGCTGACTCTTCCAGATGATTTTAAGGATCTTATAGCTGTATCTTGGAGGACATAGATGGCATGGATTGTGGTAGCAGGGCCCAAAATCAGGGGAGAATAATTATAGGTAGACTGATTGTATCAGGGAATGACAGAGAAGACACAGACCTACCTTTTGCAGTTAGGTATCGGCTTGGAAGCAATGATCCTAAATATTTATATAACTACACACACATGCTTTAAA
This sequence comes from Theristicus caerulescens, assembly GCA_020745775.1. NCBI lineage: Eukaryota > Metazoa > Chordata > Aves > Pelecaniformes > Threskiornithidae > Theristicus > Theristicus caerulescens. Next base: position 37,862,045 of record CM036566.1, read on the forward strand.
TCAAGTCCAGTACATCCCTCTAGTAAGACATGCTCCTAGCTAGGCATGCCTTAGTGCACCTCCCTGTACTTATCAACATCATGTACATAAATCATTTTATACAGTGGCTAAATTATTAAAATTTCACTGATTGTCAGAGAAATACCTGTTTGTCCTGCTATTCGATTTTCATTAAAACATTGAAATGAGGTTTTCAGTACTGACTACCTTTGTGTTCAGCAGCAGTGATGTGAAGTACTGGTCTCCCTCCTTCCCGGCCTTTACCAAGCCGGTCCTCTTCACCTTACGCAAATGTTCCTTCCTCTCCTCCGTTAGGATGCTTATCAGAATTTTCATATGTTAGACAAATTGTTTTGAACTGTTGCAAACAAAAAAAAATCTTACCATTGGAAGCACTGTGATAGAGTTGGGAGTTCATTTCATTTAGGTTTTTTATTTCAATTTATATGAACTTTTGCAATAATTTTATTTTTTGATCTGTAAATTTACTCCAACTCAAGCGAGCAAAAATAAGTATGTGCATCTTACGTATTTCTTTATTAAGAAAGCATTGATTATGCCAATGAAAACAAATAGTGTGGGAAAGTTTTGGTGTGTGTATTTTTTAAGTGCATTACAAGCACAAACAGTAATTACATCCAGACAACCAATTAACTGGTTTAAATCTCAAAAAAAAAAAATTAGATAACTCAAAATAAAACAAACTATCACCCATTTTTCTTAATGCTGTTTGGTCAGACAAGCTGTGATTACTAGCTATGAAATCCATTTGGGGGACAAATTTCACTTAAGACTTTTACTTCATTTTTACAAATGGTTTTATTTGCAGTTTTCATCTGTCAGCTGAGTTTGTAATGATGGAGGAGGAAATCCAACCTACATTAGCATAGAATTCCATAATTTGTGATACTGTGCAAAGTGTTGGGGTAATATTTCTGTAGTATTATAAGAATTAAAAGAAGGTCTACTCTTGGCTCAGACATCAGGGGCCTATGTGCTTCTGGGGAAATTCCAGTATTTTATCTCAGTTGTATCCTAGATGACCATAAACCTATTACATTTTATACAGATTCAGAATATGTCTCTCCTATTTATGCCTGTATGGAATAGGTTTAGCACAGAATTTATGTTGTTTTAAAGAAAACAATTCCTTCAAATTAAAAGAACAAGGTGAATTTTGATACCACCCCACCAAAATTTGTTAGGTCAAACAATAATTGGATTTGTCCTTACTAAGATCTGAATGAAACAGATGTTCTTACTCCTCTAAAACACCTGGATCCTTCAGTATCAATGACAAAAAAAGCACAAGGAAACTCAAGAGATGCCCTAATTCATACACCCCCTTCTCAGCACTATTTTTAGGAAAGTTCTGTACCACATGCAGAGCCATTTTCTTTTCTAAAACTAGGTCTCATTTTAAATCAATCCTTATCTAGTAAGAGTGAAACTGTTGTACTACATCTCCATTTACTAAAGAGATTACATTAACAGAGTTATTCATGGGCGTCCTAGAGAAAAGATAACTAAACCAGAAGAAATCCTATGACTTCTGTCCTCCAAGAAGGGGAAGCACAACCTATTTTTCTAAGACTAGTGTTGAATAAAAATACAACTAAAATACAGCAGAATGGATTTTTTTTTTAAATCCCAGTTAATACAACATATATTGACATATTTAATTCTATGTGTACAGCTAGAAAACCTAAAAATTAACAATAGCAATTGTTTCTCTGATTTAAAAAGAAAAATTTTAATCCAGCCTCAGTGCAAGAAAAGGAAATATATATACTACTTTCTGTCAGCTATAACCCTGTCAAATTTAACGGGAACTTTGCCAGAGTAACAGTTGCAAGCTGAGTTTGCTCAATCTTACATTTGTCCCAGCTGACCTCTTAAATCCCACCTGTAAGCTCAGAAGCAACGTGAAACAAATTTCGTGGCTTAGCATGAAATGCCAACTGCTGGGTGAATTTTAGGCTGACATTGAGCAAAACGGATATAGCTTTTTATTAGAATTAATACATTCCAAGTGGGTGGAAATCAGTAACTAGGAGCCTCTTCTTGTAGCTCTCATTTATGCAGAACTCCCTACTGACTCAAACAAAGACAGCTGAATCAGGCCCTACATTCCTTCAAACATTGTGTCAGCAAGGGATTGGGTGTCTCTGCCTCTGTTTTCCATCCCAGTGTTCCTCTAGCTATGAGACGTCTTGGTTGATAGGGAGTTGCCCCGTGATGCAGTTGAAATAATAAAATAGGTAATAAGAGACCAGGGATTAGACTCTGAACCCACCGCATTCCATTTGCAAGGCCCTTCCTTTGAGAAATAACACTATGAGAGCATTGCATACAGCTCTCATAGAATCAATGATGAATTTAGGCTGGGAGGGACTTGTGGAGGTCATTTAGTCCAGTCCCCTGCTCAGAGCAGGACCAACTTAAGAGTAGGCTGCTCAGGCCCTGTCCAGCTGAGTTCTGAATATCTCCAAGGATGGACACTCCACTTTTCTGGAGTAACCTACTCCACTGTTTTACAGCCCTCATTGTGATTAATTTTTCTTAATACTTAGTAGTAATTTCCCTTGTTAGAATTTGTGCCTGTGCCTTTCGCCCTACCACTGCTCACCACCCAGAAGAGTCAGGCTTTATCTCCTCTATACCCCGAAGACAGCAGTAAGACCCTCCTTAACCTTTGCTTCTTAAGTCTGAATGAACCGCCTCCTCAGAGAGCGTTGCTTTAGCCCCTAACCATCCTGCCAGGCTCGCTCCAGGTGTGAATGGTTTTTGGGTTTAGGGCTGGGGTTTTTTTAGTTTTGCGTTTTTTTGTGTTTTGTTTTGGTTTTTTTGTACCAGGGTGCCCAGAGCTGGATACAGTACTGCAGATGCAGTTTCTCAAGTACCAAATGAGGGGGAGAATCATTTCCCTCCACCGCCTGGTTACACTCCCGCTAATACAGCCCTGCATGCAGTTGGCCGCCTTCACTGCAAGGGCGCACTGCTGACTCACCGACGATAGTGATGAGTCTCCAGCCAGTGAATAGCTCAGTACAGCTCTCATCTGCACTTTCCTTTATTCAGTAACTTTCCAAAGGCTGACTTCATTTCCTCAGGTTTTCTAGATACCAGTAAATTAAGTGAGACAATCTCATCTAGAGACTGTGATTTCTTACTGGGTATAAAATAATTTGGGGATTACACACACACACACACCCCATCTGTTGAAAGTATTAAAATTTACTTACTGAGAATCACTGGGGAGTTGTTTTATCAGGTTCATAAGTTTCAGCAGCCAGTCTTTATTGCCACAAAATGCCTGTCAGATGCAAGGTCTTTTATACACCACCCTGGATAGAACATGATCCATTTAATAATGCATGCATCTTTAATATATCGTATCTTGCACTTCCAGTAGCGTTACTTGGGTATATTCAGCCCACAGAAGTCAATAGGAAACTTCTTGTTAACTTTAAGATTATTTTGTTTCATTATTAGCCCCTTCTCATTTATGTATTGGCTCAACTCACAGCATACATACAGAAAGCTCTGTATGTTTTGGGTTTGGGGGGTTTTTTTAACCCTTTTTTTCTTCCCTACAAGGAGAATTAAGATATAGGGATAATTTAAAATTTGTTACTTAGAACACTTGAAATGTGAGTAACTTTTACCAGTGTTTCTAGTACAAATTATTCAGATTACAATTTAAATGGGGGAAGCAATTCTAACATTAAAACAAAAAAAATCTTTAAAGCTTTAAAAAAAAAGTACTGCCTCTAAAACATCCCTAATGGTTTCCAAATTATCAACACCAGACCCACCCAAAATTGCTATTACTGTGATGAATGGCGTGGAGTTCAGAAGAGATTGATCTACTACGTTTCTCTTTTAAAGGGACAGGTTTTGACACTTTACAGATTTTAAATAAAAATGTTGAAAACTGTTTTTAGCTTTGTGAACTCCTTTCAATACAAAAAAAAATACCACATAACTTCAGACGAATAAGAACAGAGGTCGAACAGGCACACAGTCAGCAGAGGAAATGTCATCTGACACCCATAAGAGAGAGCCAAGGAAAAATACTCATGGGCAGGAGATGCTTGGGAAAAAGGACATCTATATCTATCCATCTATAGATATATGGATATATAGTAAGGCTGACTTTTCCCACTCCTGTTGGTCAGTAGAAGGAAGGAAGTCTAATTTTATGGATGAAACAGTGGGTGATGTAAATAAGGAGATTCATGCTGCCTTTTCAAGATAAGGAAATGTTTCAGAGGCTCCAGTCTGGACGCATTTTATGATAAACTATTGGGAAAACAGAGTTTCTCTGCACTGCAATGAGCTGGAGAAACTTCCTTTGGCACTACAAGCCTAGTCGAAACACTGAGATAATTTTTTTCCCCTCTGCTTATTTCAGTGGACTTCAGAGCATGCCCTGACTTCAGTGTGGTGAACGCTATTCCATCAGTTAAGCTAAGCTAGAGCTGTGAAGTTTCTGAAAACAGCATATTACATGGATTCCAATGCATTATGGAGAACTGGAAACAATTCCTTCCATACAATTGGCTACAAAGTCTTTCCTCCTTTTCAAAATGCAATCCTCTGCATTCTTTGGTCATACACAAGGCTCTTTACCTACCTGTCTGAGTTTTTGTCACAAACAGTATAACAGCAACAAGTCTGTGCAGTCTTGCTGACGAAATATTCAGAGTCCTGCACAGTGAAAACACAAAGAGAAATCTTGGCAGTGTTGTCTAAAACAAGAAATTAATGCTTTTTGAATTTACTCCAACTTGTAAAAAATAAGTCTTTAGAATTCACATATGTATCATGCTCTAATACACATGTTCAACAGTGACAAATTCAGAGCTAAATGTGTTCTAAAAACAACTGCACCATTATATCAGTTCAGTGGATCACCGATATGCATGTGCTGACAATGGTCATTCCCCATGGAATCCTGGAAAAAGTTGCTTTTTCTAGGGCATCTCGGCATTCGAAATCTTATTAGCCTTTTCTGTGGGTTTTTTTGTTTGGTTTCTGCCTCTCCCCCTCCCCTCCAGTGGTATCATAAACTGCATTTTAAGGGTAAGTTGACTTAAGCAACCCTGGTAGCTACTTACCCTGCTTTGATAGTTTTCTTTTCACATGCTGTCCTTCCTCTTCCCATGGTCAAAAACTGTATAATACCATTTGCAAGGAAAAAAAAAAGGAAAAATTAAAATTAAATATTTTTAAGAAAATGTTATCATTTATGCCACTGGCTAAACCCCATAATATAGGAAAGGTTAGCCCTGTGCTTAATTAAGTCCCATCCTGGAGAAGAGCGCTCTTCTAACACATTTGGAACTAAATTCTGTGTTCTGTTAACTGTGATTGAAGGACCAGAGTAGAAAGAAAGTCTGAGGAACTTCTTCCACTCATGCAGAATGCAGGTGGGATTTAGCCCAGGAAGACGCTGGGAAGTACAACAGTGTGTTAATCTGCAAATCCCAGCTATAAACCTATCTGAGTCTGCACCGTTCAACCCTGCTCCCAAACTATCAGCAGACAGCCTCGTTTCAAGAAAACGCTGTCTGACAGCTGCCAGGTGTAGAAGTTGCTGTTCTTCAGATGATCAGCAAAATATGTTCCACAGTTGCCAGCACTTCTGCAAGAAAGCATTCAGCAGACAGTGTGGTGATTTAATTTATAAGGTTGTTCGTATTCCAGAAGCTCTCAGAAACCCCAAGTGAGATTGTGGCCCTATTGCACTATACTAACAGCACAGAAAGAAAGCTCCAGACAACTAGCCATTGCCATTTGACACCAGATCTAGGCAAACTGTAGCAGTGGTGGAAAGACACTCTGACAGCAAGGCAGAAACATCTGAAGAGTAGTCCATCTCTAGGATGACTCCAGAACTTCATTTACCACAACTAGATCTTACAGCTTTTGGATATGACCACTTGCATAGTCATTTTTAAGACCTTGTCAACAGTCTCATTCTTCTGAAACTACAAAAAGGCATGAGAATAATTATAAGGCGGGGGGGGTATCCCACTATTAGGGATTTTAGCAAATATATCTTATCAGTCATATCATTGCTTCTGGTAGTAACAACAGTGAGCTTCCTAATAGATATGAAGACCTGACATCTAGCAATGTTTTAAAATACCATGTCACATACAGCAATCCACAGGAACTGCTTGACATGATCATATATTTCTTCCTCTGTCACTGTTGCTACTGTGAGCTGAAGTAATGGCAGCAGATTTTTCCTCACGATTGTTTCCTCCCCATCCTCCCTGCTCTCCCCATCTAAATTTAAGAACAGGTTAATATGTACTTCAAGAGTAGGAAGTATGCTGACCTAACAGGCGGAAGCTGTGGGAATAAGGCAGAAGCTGTTGGGGGCTGGACAAAGGCTTATGGTCCAACCAGCCTCAACCATTCCCTGATTCTGTGAATCTGGTAGGAACTCATTCACTACATCTAAGTGAGCCCAACAAAGTAAAAGGAACCAGCCTTACCTCACATGTACCTGACAGGTGTGTTCTTAGCCCAGATGAAACCTTACTGAACTATTACAGAGATTAGTGAAGGTGACTGAGCACTGGAACAGGTTGTGCCATAGAGGTTGTGGAGTCTCCATCCTTGGAGATATTCAAAACCCCGGGCAAATGGCTCTAGGTGGCCCTGCTTGAGCAGGGGGGGTTGGACCAGATGACTTCCAGGGCTCCTTGCCAACCTCAACCACTCTGATTCTGTGCTCCGACAAGTAGGGTTACAGGGATGACGAGCTTCATATTGGGATCTATTCAATCGCTTCCTCTCTGATACTTCTACTGGGGCACAGTGCTTCAATAGATTTTCTCTGTTTCTGAGACAGAACCATTGAGTCTGAATCCATACTGGCCAAGTTCCCTGTTTTCCTAAGCACAAGAACCCAGAAGTCCTACTTTGACTCACATGTTAAGCTGCAGAGCTCTTAAATAACCACATCTGCTTCTTGGAGGAAGGTACTGAGCATATGCATTCCTGAAATTGCAAGGTTATGGGACTACTACACAGGTTTGATGCAGAGAGCTAACAAACTGAACCTGCAGAGAAGAATAACAGCGATACCACCAAAGGAGGCAGGGAAACTTGTTTCAAATATCAAGCCCCAGTGCCCACATTGTGGTGCTGGAGTGGCAGAGCTGGGGTGGGCGCACCTGCAGAATTACCAGGTGTCAGGCCAGATGCCCCAAGCGGCAGCGGATCCTTCCTTACCCATGCACTCGCAAAGGCAGAGCCTGCCTGCTCATTTGAGTAAAGAAACTTCTGCATCAGCTGCCTGCTTGTGTGCTTTCTACAACTGTACAGATAATTTTATTTCAACATTACATATCTTACCTGCTTCCTACATGTGGACATGTGAATGATTTTGATTTAGTTTGACTGTTGACACTGCTGTTCAAGAGAAGAGTTAAGAACAAGTTAAATTCCCCGGCTGATGAATTGGTCACAACTTCCCACAGGGACTGCTCAGACATCCGCAATGATAAATAGAGTCAAAGCCTTTACTGGCTCAGCTCATGTTTATTAGAACTATCTGCTAATGACCTAAAGGGAAAAATCTTGAGAAACGTAGGAAATACTTTCCCCAGCTATTGGTTATTATAATATGCATCGCTGACACAGGCAAATAATCTCTTGTAAGAGCACTGCAGGAAGACAGGAGTTACGTTTTATGAAGGATTTTACTTTTTACACTTGGTTTCCTTCCAGCTTGGAAGGAAACTGAGATACTTAAGTTTTCCACAAAAGAAAATCATGCAGAAAAAAGTCTGGGTTTGGATCTCCTAAACTGTTTCATTTCAATTTTGACTTTTTAGAGCTGCAAAAGTTTACAAATGAACACTCATTTTAAAACAAAAGGTTCCACTCAAATAGTGTTAAAATGTTTTGATTCTTGGAACATTTCCATTTTTCTTCCATAACTAAATATGAAGACAAACACAATTTTGTGAAGTATTTTAAGGGAACTGTATTTTCTAATGGAAAATTGTCAACATTTTCTTTATTGACTCTCTATCCCTCTTATTCCCCTTTCTTTTCTTCCAAATATTAGTCCAAGACATTCTAGAAGAAAATGGAAAAGTTACGAGTGGGTAGTTTGAAAAGAGCAGCTAGCTTCTGAAAAGTGAGTCCTCTATCTACATTTTTCTTAATATACTCTCTGTGAGCAGAAAAAGAAGGAGACAAGCATCTTATGAGGTACCCTATGTTCTCCAAGGACACTGTATTAGCAAGTCATTTCAAAACCTTTAAAATACAGACTCCAGGAAGCAAAGAAAAATTTAGCCAAGAACTTACCCATTAACTATTGCTAAATTAAGCCTGTGCTGCACACCTGTATAGTGTTGATTACAACATCAGTAACTTGAGCAAAGAACCCGGGGATTACTGGAAAAGTAGAAGTTTCCATTCTGATCCTGTAGGTTCTCATCTGTTTTCCAGCTAGTGGAAGCCACATCCTACACAAAATGGCCAACTGGCAAGCTTAAAGGAGGAACCCAGTCATTCAACAGTCTCCATATGTCCCACAAGTTGCACAGGCCCAAACAGTGTTAGACACGCACCAAAACTGGCATGTCCCACAGAACAAACATATAGCAGCACTACAGATGTGACTGGGTTCTGCTGATGTTTCTACAGCCTTGGCTGCAGTTTGAGGCACTGTGACATTGACACTAACGCCCCTTGTGAACAGGTTTGAGGGCACAGAAAATAAATATTTAGCACAGAGCTTTAAGATTTTTCTGTACGTACCGATTTTAAAGCTGTGGGTGCAGTTTGGCCTTTAATTAAAGTCAACATACAAAGAACAGTTTTGTTTAGAGTTACATTGGCAAGAATCCCAGTCACTGAACTGGTTTCTCAGTAGAAAGAGAAGATGAGCAGAAGGATGGAGAAGTTACCAGTAGACTTTTGGTTTTCACAGAATATTAACACCATCCTTAAATCTATTGTGATGAAAAGTGTTATATAAAAGTACGTATGGTATAAGACCACTAGAGGGGAGTAAAGTAACTTAAAAGTGAATGTTTCCTCTACTTGGTTTTGCTGTACAAATTGCATTTGCACATGTTAATTAACAGCTATAGTAAAACCAGAGTATTAAAGAATTGCATTTTCTTAACAGTCTAAGCAAAGTTGATTAGATAATTACAGTATTTCTGTACCATTGTCCCCTCTCACTAGGCTGCAGGCTGACAGGGAACATTCGTCATCTGGATGAAGCCAGAACACCAGGGATGGCATTCAGCCAGAACATTTGGCAATAGACATGAATTTCTTTACTTGTATTCAGATTTACAAAGAAGCAACGCCACATGACGGAAACAGACTCATTTTATCAAGTGTGAAAAAGGCACCGGGCTTAAAAGCTTGCTTGGTAGGTAAGCATGTACAAGAGGCAGGAAAACCAGAACCTTGGTTCTCACATAGATCACTGCCCAAGTCTACACAACAGTGAAATATTTACCCAAGCAACAAGAACAGAGAGAGAAGCATGATTAATTTGGAAGTGTGAAGTACTCTGCATCAGAATGCTGGGTGAAATCTCACTGCAGCTGCAAGTAATGTGCTCCTGTATCACTGCCAGGTTACCATCGTCTCCATTGTAACCCATCTACACTGTGGGAGACAAGACTGCGCAGTGAATCTGCACAAAAGAGCAAACGTTTAAAATAAATTTCAATGGGAAATCTTAGCAACTCCCACAGAACAAAGGGAAACATGAGAACAGAGTTCCAACAGCAGAAGAATGGCTTTGACAGCAAATTTTAAGGATGAATGACCGAAATATATATATGTGACTGTGTATCTCAATACTTCTGGGAAGTATACCCAGCTTGAGATTTTATGGGAAAAGGGACACTATACAGTAGTAAGTAGATCTCCAAACTTCAGTGGAAAGTACCAACTACAAAGTAAAATAAGAGGTAAGGTGGTAACAAGATATGAAGTTCCAAAGGTGTAAAGGAAAGCCTGGGAATGCAAGCAAGCCAGAGCTCTCCTTAGTTGCATACCCACAGGTTACACTCACAGAAGTTGGATTTAATCATAGCAGTCTTGAAAGGCTTTCACAATCACAGACAGGGTGTTTTGCAAAGATCGTAGTAATTCTGCAGAAGAACGGACAACCAGCTGAACCAGTCTGGAAACTATCAAGCGTGGTAGGACCAAGACTGTTGGGTCTAATTTTTTTCCATCTACCATTTGCTGTCCTTTGGACTATTTCCACATTTGCATGCAACAACAGACCTAAGCATCTTAAAAGCTGACTTACGCAAAAAATGATTGAAAGAAGTGATGTTACTTAAGTGAAAGAAAACTGAAGAGGAAAATAGTAGTTTTAAAGCATGACATAAAAGAAATCCCTATTCCGTGTCCTTGGTACACTGGAGGAGTAGTAATGAGCTTAAACTGCAGCAAAAGAGTTCAAGTAAGACACAAGGGGAATGGGGAGGCAGCCTTCCAGCAGTAAGGATAATACTGGAAAGGATTTGTCTGGGCAGTTATGAAGTCTCTGTTAATGAAGATCTTTCAGAACACATCAGACAAACATCCATCAGGACCAACATCAGCACAGGTGATTGTGCCTTGCAGCAGGAAAACGGACTGCATGACCTTTTTAGAAAGGTAAAGGTGGAGAAGGCCTGTGATATTATGTAAATTGTAATTCATTAGTATCACGTAATATGATGAATCAGATAACATAATTAAAAATGGTATATCTCACTCTGGAGAAGAAATACATAAAGATGAATCGCTTTACCACCAGCAAAGGCTGAGCAAGAGGATGAGGGGAGCGACACACGCCTCTTAAAACAACATTAAGCTCAAACAAACAAACAAAGTCCATGCAAAGCCAAAGGGAAAGAGAGTCCAAGATTAAAATGGGGGGGGGGGGGGGAGGAGAGGCTAAGTGCAAAGCCAGAGAAAAGAAAACTGACCAATATAAAGACAAAAGGAATTAAAACAAAAGTATAAGGGGATAAACCAGACTAGAAGAGAAGACAAAGCAAAGAAGTGTAAAAGCACAGTAAAGCCATCAAGTAGAAAGAAAAGGTAATTTAGTGGTTCAAGTACTAGCCTGGATTTGAAAGACCTGGTTTTAATTCCCCACTCAAGCTTCCTAACTTTTTGAACAAGCTACCTAACCTCTCATGGCCTCAGTAACTCATGTAACTATTCTTGCGCACAGCACCTTGCTGCAATAGGAGACAAGGTTTCAGATGTGCATATATGTCTACCAAAAATAAAGAACGTGGGAATTTAAATCTAGTTTATGCAAGACCTATTCTTATTTTTTTTCATTAATATCTACAGGCGTTGCTCATTCCAGCTGAAAGAGGCCACTGAAGAAACAAGCTAAAACACTAGAATCTGAGACCAATCGTTAGTATATTAATTACTCAAAATATTAATTACTCAAAACATGCATGAGTTGGACAAATCCTGTGCATTCCTGTTCTGTACATCACATATAAGCATCTCATGCACAATTAACTATGTAAAAAGATGTTTAAGATGTACATAGAATGTAAATTTTAATTACCATTTAAAATTAGTATGAAAAAGTAATCTTGGAAACAGCTTCTACCATATCAATATTTTAGTATGAAATAGAGTGATGCATTTTTACAAAGAGGTTGTTCTAAGCAGGAATGTACAGACATACTATACCTGCAAGATAAATCAGCTAAAGAAAATATAAAGAACAAAAATACAGCAAGGAAAAGAGTACCACGGCATTCTGCTACTTTGGGGCTGGGGTGTGGTTAAAACAAAGTTTAAGCTAAATAGTGCCAAACTGCAACATCGCTAGAACAAAATTAGATCCGGCTCCTATAGCATAAATGCAGTATTAAAACAAGGAATCATCTGAACCAAAAAAGACATAACAGCAGGTAATGAATTCTTGAATAAAACAGGTAAGTTCTTTCAGCAGTATAACCTAGCGGGTGAAAATACAGGGCAAACTTATTTTAAGAGAGTCATTTAGTGGCTCTGTTACAATCTTGGCTCAACTGTACAAGTCCAACCACATGTATTACAACACTACATCCCCCTTTCCGACTGGTGTCAGCTGTCCAATTTCAGGAGTTGCCACCCCCTATGCTAGCCTGCTATTGCTTCATTCTTTCCTACTGACGTTAGAAGGAGGGCTGAGAAGTGCTTTTGACTAGTTGTTGTTGATTCTTGGGCTAAATATCTCCTTGTTCCTCAAACTTTACTCACCAGGGAATGATTGTTGCTGTTTGGGTATGGATCTTCCCCCCAGGCCTCTGCAGTTGATTCTCATTAAGGAAAACTTAAAATCCCCTCAGCAGCTCCGGAGCTCTCTGGAGTTGCCAGTGGAACAAGAGACACAATAAACATCAGATAAGCAAGGATTTCACTGAATCTCTACCTACATCCATGTTCTCCCATGCATTGCAACAGTACTGTGATGTGATATGACAGGACTGAAACAGCAACCGAATCTAGTGGGGCACCTAATGTCCACATTTAAATATTCTCCCTTTTACTAGCTGGGATTGGAAAGATTGTTTTTCCCCCCCTCCCTCTTTTGCCCCATCTGCCTAACATCTTCCTGCTCCATAAGAGAACCTTTTCTCACGTCAGGCTGCGGAGCCTGCTGAAGAAAACTCCTCTGGTTTCCTCACTAGAGCTGGGGTCTGCTGCACCCTCGGCTTTCTCCAGAGCAGTCAGTAACGCGGAAGGTCCCTTCTCATCAGTGTGGGACCCCGGCTACTAAATTAAATACGTAAGAATCATCAGCTGTTCAAAGCTTTAGCAGGACTAGGATCAGTAAGTACTTCATTCTGCACTGAAGCCACTGAGCTTTTAAACACAGGAACTTTTTTAAAAGCTACAGAGAAATGACAGCGAGAGTTATGCATACAAACATTGAACAAGGTGACAGAAATAAAATAAAACGTACTGTAAAAAGTTACATTTTAGGAGAATTTTAAAAGCAGTTTGCACACTGGCACCGAGCATGGCATTCTGGGGAGCAACTACAGAGAAGCTCTTGAACCCACCTCAGATGAAGGATTACTCGGAAAAGTATATTTGGTCCACACCGGTGAGATGATGGGCCCTCAGCTGCTCTGTCTGAGTGGTCAGGGATGTCCTACAGGACAGCTGCATGCTTACTTTCACAGATGCAGGCTTTCTTCACTTGGGGAAGGTGTCTGGACTAGCCCAAGAATGAATTAATCTGATATATTGGTTTAAACACTTGTACGAGTACCTCCCATGCAGGAATAAATGTGCTGCTTCTTTACCTTGTGCAATTGGGGAAAATGTTTCAGCTAACCAAAAAAAAGCCACTCATCACTGAAAAAAAAGCTTCCACATAGGGCTTAGAGGACAACTAGTAAAAACTTTCCCCTGCAGACAAGGCCACAGCTATTTCCTCAGCTAAGAGCTCGGAATTTGGCCCTTGAACTTGACCGCTGCCCGTGTTTGTTTAGGCACAAGCGGTCTCTCGTGGCCTCAGTTTGCTCCCACGGACGATGACAAACCCCACCTTCACTAAAGAGGAAGTGGGGTTGGATTTATGGGCAACATTAAAGGCCACCAAGAAATTCAGAAGTCTCTCATTAGATCGCCCAAGAGAGTCTCAAGTCACAAACCAGTCCCGCGTACAAAGAGCTGTAATGCATTTTGCCTTGCCAGTTGGCCCGAAATATAAACAGGCAGGACGTTTCTGTAAAGGAAGTTAAACACATTTTTCTTCAGAAGATTTCTGTTGAATCTTGTACTATTTTCCTCCTAAAACCAAAAAGATTCTGACTAGACTGTGCTGTTTGACTCTGAAAGACCAAATGAGCATCCTTACAGCAGTTAATTGTTACACATGAAAGGCATATACATCATCCTTGAGAGAATATTCAATCTTTTTTCTTCTTCTAATGTCACAGAATAATAGCAAGCAAAACCTTTTTGTTTACATCTTCCGTATTGCTGTTGGTGTGTATTGCTGGCCCATAACCATACGATTAATTGCAACAAGTATGATTCAATCACACCCTGTGTAAGCAAGCAGCAGAATGCCTCTTCTCCTCACAGTATCACTAGAAATGAAATGCCGTCCCAAGGAAAGCAAAAAGTCTAGGAAAAAAGATACATTTCATAATTCTCTTCAAAACATGAGCAGGCCTTTAAAATGGAAGCTTTCTAAGCATCAGGAGGAACACTACTACATCTTCAGTTCACATTGATAACCTATGCTATTTAAGGAACACGTGCAAAATGTGGTTACTCTAATTTATACCTTTCTTCTGCCCAGTACGAGCTATTTTTTGCTGTACAAAAGGGAAGAATACTTGAAATGCGATTTGTTATAATAATTTAATGAAAAAATCCAAGCGTATTTGCTTTTATTATGGGGGGGGACACACAGAGGCATACAGGGGGTCCTTAAAAACGAAAAAGTCAATTAAAATACTTACTTCAAACAAATCCTAAAACATCTCTCATTAACCTCTGAAGGAATTTTCATAACCATTTAAAAAGATGACCACAAGTTACAGTAGCTTTGGTTTAGATAAACACTGTACTGCAAGCTAAACTTAATACAAAAATAGATTCTATTTAATAAATTTGTATATAATACACTATAAACAATTATGAAAGTGTTATTACAAAGGTAAACAAAAGTCTGCATTAATATTTCAAGTAACTTTACAGAATTTCTTCACGTAACATTCAAATTGTGTAACATTGATCATGAAATGGACACAGTAGAACAGGTTTTCCTCAATCCTCACACTTTCATTTAAATATCAAGTTATCTTTTTTCCTTCACACGAGGAATTGCTGGTATCAGTTCAAGTTAGAAAGTGAGCTATCAAAACCACTATCTTGCTGAAGAGACTGGGGATCGCACATCATTTTTTTCCAAGCATTTGTTGCAGCATTTTCCTACGTTTGAATCTGACGATACATTGAGTTGTGTGACAGCAGAATTTAATTTGTCAGAGTTGAGGAATGAAGTATGCTCTGGTTTTGTTATCAGGTGGCCTCTACTGTAAACTTCAGTGCTGCTTTTTGTGCTGAGAATCTTGCCATTGCCATTAGAAATGTCTCTCCAAGAAGTAACATTTTCATCTGCAGGGGAAAATGACCTGATGTGAGGAAACTCTTCACAGTATGCAGCCTGTGCTTGCACATTAGTACTGGCTTTTTGTTCAGGGTGCGAGAGAGGCATATCACTACGATCCAGATGCAGGCTTCCATTCACAGAACTCCATTCACTGCATCTTCCTTCAGCCATTTCTGGAGTTTCTTGAAAATCAAATTCCCAACTTCTTTTAGATTTAGTTTTCCATTTTCCAGATGACTGGATACATTTATCCTCTTTCAAGACCATTCTTTCATTCTTGCTCTTAAGCGTATGATGAGTTGGCCCAGAGATGTCATGGCCATTTGTAAAGCTGGGTGCACGCGTATCTTCTAATGTTACTTGAAAAGCAGATGGAAGGGCATTCTGATGTGCTGTATTACTAGCTGCACACAAGAATCTTTTGTCTGCATTTACAATGGGGCCATATTTTTCTTTTCTTCCATCTTCATTTGAATAAAACTCTGACAGAGCATCTCTTGAACCACCATCCAGATTTTTAGAATTATTCCCGTTCTGAATACTTGAAGTCACTGTTTCATGAAGCATACGTTGAGTTTCAGTCTGTATTGCATCAAACTGCTGTCTCAAGTCATGTGGTACACGTTTCTGAACAACTTTATCATTGGCTTTTTCGGTAATGCTTTTGCCACATGATTTGCTTTCCATATGGTTTGACCTAGTCTGAAGCATGCAATCTCTTTTTGAGTACTGAGCTCCAGGTGGTAGATCAGAATTTAACAGCAGAGCTAGGAGAGGAGGGAAGGAAATAGATTAATTGAAGAAAATGTTAATGCTGGAAGAAAAACTAGGTTCTTTTGTTTGGTTGTTTTTTTTTTTTTTAATAAAGAATTGTAAGCATTGTCAAAACAAGCAGCTTATATTTACGTTCCCATTAGCAAGCTTATAAATAAATAGTACTTCACTTTCCATCTGCATTTTCATTACCACATGCATTAAATCAATACGATCAAGAAGAGAACAACTATAGAATCCAACATACCTGAGCAGGTAGATTTGCTTTGGGGAATGTGTCGAAGAGGCGTTTCAAGTCCTTTAGCCATTGTAGCAAGCTTACTGGCAGCGTTCATTATTTTCTTTTCAGCTCTGTCAAGAATTGCAGAACATGAAAAAAAAAAAAAAAAATTAAAGTTTAAGGGTAATTCCTTTTCAACTCTGCATTTTAATTCAAGGTAATGTTAGCAAGAGTCAAAGAATACTGAAAAGACAGTATGCCAGACTGCTCAGCAGTGACCCCAGGCCAATCATAACAGACTGACAAGACTTCAGGTCAGACATTGTTTGCTCCAAGGTGGACAAACATCAGACTATCATCTACGCACCCCTTTCAAAACCAACGGTAATTTCCAAACATACTTGAACTTACCCTTCGTGTTTCCCATTATCAGTAAGAAGTTGTTGAAGGCATGTCAAATAGTATTTGCGCATTTTCCGTGCTGTTTCTTGGCGCTCTCTTAAAACCTCCGCTTTAATCATTTCAGTGGCTCGGTCCTTACTTTCACGGATATAACAAAGCATATCACCTACAAACACACTTCATTAGTACCAGTTTTCCCCCAGAGGTGGTGGAAAAAGCCAACACCACAAACTGGGATTGTCTAGCAGGCCTGGAGCAAATCAGCAAGGGCTTGGATTTACCTGCCAACATTCCACCCAAACCCTTGTACCAAGTGTTGCCTACTGGATAAATGCCACTGAAGACCAGAGCAGGTTGATATGAAGCATCAGACAGGAATTCAGTTGTCCAATTCTGCATCTTGAGCAGCAATAGAAAACACTAGGCACAGGGATTGGGGAGGAATCTTGGCTGGTAAAATGTGGGTCTAGGAAATCTTCGATGGCAGTGCAGCTGGCATCTGGGGACCTGCTGCACTCAGGTAAGACCTGGCGCTACACTTAACCCTCTCTCCTCAGCCAGAAGGTTGCTGATTAAGCCATAAGGCAGGATACAGCACAAGAGAAAAGCAGATTGTCCCTCAGGACAAGTTGCAGGGTAGGTGGATTCTTTGCTGGAGAAACAAGATCAGTTCTCAAAATACACTTTACCACTTTAAAAGACATAATACAGTGCAACAAAGCAAGGATGGTGTAACAAGGCTTCACCCATCACAATTAATCTTGTCTAAGATTATGGTGACAATTCCACTTCTCACATTCACTCTAGCAAGAAGGTAAAATTTACTTCTCATGTGATTTGGCTGTCAGATTCCTGTGCAAGTTGGCTGAAGGAGGAGGAAGTGACAAAGTAAATTATATTGCTCTCCTAACTTTTTAGCTAAGAATTTAGTACTTACACTTAATCTTGCTCACAGCTTTAATGTACTGAGCACGCATTTCTTCCAGCCCTTTCACAGTGTCACAGGATGTACAAGGTTTTGAGACGCCTCCCTTTGACAGTGACCTGAAATGCACATAAGTCACACTGCACAAGAAAAGCAGCTTATATCTTACCAAAAAAAATAAAAAAAACAGCTTGTTTAAATTTTTTAAATACCTTGGTGGTGTTTCCAGGTCTTTCAGTTTAGTCTTCATCTCAGAGTTTTCTGCAATTAGAGCTTCTAGAACCTTCTCATTTTCTATTAAAAAAAAGGAAAAGAACAAACCATAATTCACTGCATTTCTCTAAATTCAAGTTGAATTCAATAGGAGTTATTACATAAACTGCTGTCTCTGGTATAAGAGCTCAATGTCACAAAGCATCGTCAGCAAATATACAGCTGTTGCGGTAACAAGCACATAGGAATCAATCACAATACACTTCAATGAAGCCTGAATATAAAAGTCATCTCATAAAGTAATTAAATAAGCTTAAAGCCTTCATATGCCATTACTAACACTACACTGGAGACAAAACTTCAGAGATACCAGGTGTACATGTAGAGAAAGGATGGGGAAAAAAAAAAAAACAAAACAAAAACCCGAGGGTTGTTTTGACAAACACTGGAAAAGAATTATTAATTTGTGGGTTAGCAATTGTGCCTTCTTTGGGATGGACAGATAAAAGATAAAACTTAGTTGTGGTTTTGGGTTTGTTTTGGTTTTTTGGTTTTGTTTTTTTTTTTTTTTTAATAACCAGAAGCCAGTATTACAGAGAAAGGCTGGACTTCCATGCTGAACTCTGCTCAACGCTACTAAGAAGCATACAAATATTATAACAAGCCACCACAGAGAATGAGAAGACAGTGGAGCTGAAAAAGCCCAAAGCATAGGACTTCAAACTGATACTGAAGACTGTTGATCATGGCATACAGACAGTCCACCTCTGGGTCATCTCCTGAAAGTTAAAGAACCTGAAAACCTATTTATTAGCTATGTAATCTAATCTAAGCAAATTATTATTTTAAAAGAAGGTACAGGTATTTACCATAACTTGAAGAACTGATGGATAAACTTGGATAGACCCAGTAAAAATCAACAGTTGATTACTAGCTTTCCTATTTTAGGAAAGAAAACCAACATGAATTGAACACCTGCACTCAATGCTGGAGATACCTCCACTGCACGCAGCCACAGAAGTTCTCACGTGAACCATGGCCTAAGGAAAACAAAGACTGTCACCACACAATGGAGGGCATGTCTTATTAAAGACAAGTCTTCCTTCTGGAAGAATCAAGGCTTTCATGGGTAGAATACAAGGACCTGAGCCCAGGGAAAGACACAGACAAGTTTGGCTTTCTTCCTTCTCTAGGATGATGTGCAGAAAAGCAAAAAGCAAGCAGCCACGCTGGAACACAGAGAGAAGCAATTCATGGCCTTCAGAGATCCTCATTTGTGATCCAAATCTCATTTTGAACAGTTGAGATCTGTATCTGTGATGACCTTGGCGACAACAGTAGCCTCTGTTTTCATTAACAGACCTCCTATTATCCTTCAATCTTTCCTCCAGTCCCCGAGGAAGTTTACATGCTATATGGCTGTGGACAAAAGAGCACAGAAATAACATTGCGCAAATCTGTGCAACTTACCCACCTGGCCTTGCTCACACATCTGCAAGCTGGCAAAAACCTTTCCCTTACAAACATATAGCATGTTACTCATCCTCACTGAGCACAAAATTTATTAGAGCAGGCAACAGACTTTTCATAAAAAAAAAAGAAAGGAGGGGGAGTGAAGCCCACCCCACACAACACACACAGATCACAGCCTTTGGCAAGTAGTCACTTGGTAGAACCTACTACCTCGCATCTGCTCTCTCTAAGCTGACCATTTGACAAACCTGCTTACAGTGGCCACAGTGACCTTTCACTGAGGCATGCCCAAACAAATCTACAGAGTTACTGACCCTCATGATGCAGTTTGAGACCATTCCTGAACCAGGACCTTCAGCAAGTCCAATTCCTACCATGCTCTAAGGAAAGCCTAAAAGAAATGTCCTGAACACTATTGTGTACAGCTTCAACTGATTAAAACACTGCAGGGAGAATGATCCTCTTATTCAATCACCAACATGTTTTCCTTCAGAGAAAATATCATTCTCTTTGTTCTGCTCCTTAAAACAGAGACCTCTACTGACTTCAATACAGCTGAATAAGGGGATAGAGTTCCTCAGATACCAGCTGAATGGGAACTGTGCTCCATATGGTACATTATGCTCAAGTAGGAAAGAAAAAGTTCTTAAGCACAGGAACAAAGCAGAGCAGGCATTCCTCCTACAAATCCTCTCAGAAATAAATCTAGACAAAAGGAATCCTTGTTGCTATCAGCGACAAATGAATCAATACGGCTTCCTCCGAGTGAAAAGCCTACATGCAAGGCCCATAGAGGGAGACCCAACCGCAGGAGTAGTTACAGGTACAGCAAAGGGGTTTGATACGGCAAAGACTTTTCATCCTCATTAGCCCAGATTTTACTATAGCCAGATACTTCTACCAAGTTAAATAAGGTAGGAAAGGATGGAGTCCATTATTCTGAAAGGACGACAGATGTACATGATGCAACAGCATCCACAAGAAACGCAGGTATCAATATTAAGTCAGATAATATTGCAATTGACTAAACCGATGGCCAGCTCTCAGGGAGGTTTTACCACCAGGCACTATCAGTCTGTCCACAGAATATAGATACAGATATTGAGAATGCCAAAAATAAAGTGTTGGACAGCAAATAGAAGGCAATCACAACAACACCACCCCACAGCTAGAGGGGTGTGTATTAAACAAGAGTACTGGATAACACCACTACTGAACCAGAAGCAGTCTCCTACAACAGAGGAATCTTAAGCACATTACTTTGCACCATCTTTTTCCATCAGAAATCGCTTCAGAAAAGCCTTATTTCCATACTACAGGCAGAAGCCTTCCTTTCAGTGACTGTTCCAAAACCAGAGTGGATATTTATATCCATCATTGGTACAGAGAGTCCTCACATAGGAAAGAAAGATTTAAGAACTAGAGACCTTTTCTCAGTCATCTGTCCTGTATTTCTCATTTCAAAGTGACACAAAGGAAAAAGAACATCTTGATTTAAAAGGCAAAGAGACTAAATAAACCCTACTTAAAACCTACTTTAAGGTTTACAAAAGAAAGAAAGAAAATAAACAGAACTATAGCTTCAAGCTATTAACTGCAAGAAGGTACAAGAAAACTGTGGTCGGTGGCTTACTACTACTGGTGCTGAAAAGAACCAAGTAACATTTGAGGCCACTCTGCTCTTTATACTCCCACTATGGGGGATGAGTATGTGCACAGTAGCAGTACAGCCCCAAAGGAGACAGCTAAAGACCTCCCTGGCTCATATACATTTCTAATGGGGTTGTTTAGTTTGGAGAACAGGAGGTTGAGGGGAGACCTTATTGCTCTCTACAACTACCTAAAAGGAGGTTGTAGCGAGGTGGGGGTCGGTCTCTTCACCCCAGTGATAGGACAAGAGGAAATGGCCTCAAGCTGCGCCAGGGCAGGTTTAGAGCAGATATTAGGAAAAACTTCTTCACTGAAAGAGTAGTCAGGCATTGGAACAGGCTGCCCAGGGAAGTGGTTGAGTCCCCATCCCTGGAGGTATTTAAAAGACGGGCAGATGCGGTGCTTAGGGACATTGTTTAGTGACGGACTTGGCGGTGGTAGGTTAACGGTTGGACCTGATGATCTTAAGGGTCTTTTCCAACCGTAACAATTCTATGATTCTAAGTATATGTGTGTATGTGCACACACATGCATTATCTGTATAATCCTCACGGGCAACAGCATCCACGTGTACACATATTCAAAGAACATCTGCCATGTGTTCAGTTTTCCTCTATTCTTTTCCCGATATACACAAAAGAGTACTAAAGTGATACGTAATATTTAAAGCCAAGAGGGTGGGGGGGTTTCTTGGCATGGGCGGGTGGGGGGAGGTCGGTTTGTGGGTTTTTTGTTGTGGGGGGTTTGTTTGGTTTTTTTTAAAAGTATGCACACACACCCATTCCATCCACTGAAAACTAAATGATGCAACAGATGAAAGACCCATGCAGCCAGCAAGGCAGAGCCATTCAAAGTTTTCTTTAGGTGACTAACAATCCTAACTTTGGATTTGCTCTGACTTAGCTTCATGTTCCCTCACAGCAAGCTGAAGATGTTTGTGGGCTATCTCCAGCTCTCTTTTCAAGTCCTGGCACACAGTCTCTCTTTTTTCAAGCTCCTGGCAGCAGTGTTCACAGCAAAAATCTTCCTGAGACCCAAGGTTCCTTTTTGTACATTTCTGACCTGCAACATTGCTAAAAGTTATGCATCAACCATGGGACCAAAAAAAAGAATCAAGCCCAACCTTACTATTTCCAGTGCTCTGCTTAGTCTTTCTCTTGCTAGGAAAGCACAAAACACATCAGTCTAATCAAAATAGTCACAAGAGGCTTGAACCCTGTTATAGAAGGTGCAGCAGCATTGTCCTGGTTTTGGCTGGGATAGAGGGTTTGGGGCTTTTTTTCCTTTCTATCAAGCCATTGAGCCACCACAGCCTCAATGCCCTCTCCCATCAGTGACGATTTGAGTCTTCAGTCAGTGATATGACTTTTAGGTTGAATTTTTTTTTTTTTAAAAAAAAAAAAAAAAAAAGACAACAGCCAAGCAGGGTCTTTTGGAGTCAGCTGAAGGAGACTCTCCCAGCTGGGAAGCCTCACATGCGGCTGAGTCTAGTTAAGTTAAGAAATTCACAAAGACTGGGCTACTTCCAGGAGAGCAACGGCTGCTCTTTATAGCCAGGACAGGGAGCTCTAGAGACAGAAGAGCTGCACTGCTTGTATTGTTTTGTGTTAATAGATGGTTTGTTATTTTGGTGTTGAAGGAATTCAAGCCACACTATAGGCATAAAGCCAAAGACTCCCTTGGGTTTTCTTGCTTTATGGTTTTTTCAGTTGCATAAGAAATCAAACCAAACAGAAAGCCCCAGAGAGATTTCTGTGCCTCCCATGAAGTTTTTCCCCAGCTACACTGTCTCTAGCTCTGCCATAGTACATGTGACAGCTTTGGGAAGAGCTGCAATGCTAAAGTATGTACTGGGAGGGGGGGAGGGAGGAAGGGAAAAAAAAGGGGGGGGGGGGGGGGAAGAGAGAGAGAAACATCACCCAGGGATTAACATTTTTTCAACTACATTCTTGATCAAAAGAATCGGAAAAAAATACCATGCCAGGTGAGGTATAATTCTTGACACAACAATATCTTTTACATGAATGCAGAATTCCTTGTCTTGTCTAATGTCATGAGCAAGTAGTATAATTTGATCTTCAAAGCTCTGACTTAGTATTACCCGTTTACAAGACATAGTTTAGACCATACCCTGCTCATGATGATCAACGCTGGCTTGCTTATGGAGCTGTTATACACCAGAGGCATTAGTGTTCATGTCCACAGCCCCCAAAGAGTATTTACACCTGCAGCAGATACAGCAGCTATTTCTTTACTCCTGAAGAATGGCTTTAAAAGGCAGAAAGCTACTAGCACTTAATAAAATTAAACCTCAAAGCCTAGCATGAAACCAGTAAGCTGGAGACCAGTACTATTTGTTGCACAGTTTGTGACTTTAACATAGTACAAGCTTACACAACATTAAACAACCTTACAGTCAGAAGAACTGCATCTTCCTCTATCACCCAAATTTTCACTAATTAACTAACTTCATATTAGAGTCATCAATAAGACACTGACTATTAAAAACTGCTACTAACAAGCTTAATTTGATGATACACAATTTGCCAGATTAAAAACAAACCCAATACCTTTGTCTGTTCTAGTTTCCTGCAAGGGTGGCTGTCTTCTTAGCCTCCCTTGTGCTTCTGCTTGGTGTCCAACATTGTACACAGGAGGTCTTGCCATGTCCCCAGTTTCTCCTTCACCACATTGCAGGCAAGAGTATGCTTCTTTATTTACATTACTCACTAGCTCTTCATATTTCTGCAATTGAAAAACACTTCCTGAAAACCCAGCACATAACAACAAAAAAAAAAGTGTTCCACACTATCTTCAAGTAGATAAGTAGCATGTTATGCATAAAAGCAAGCAACCCTGGCCACCAGGTAGGTTTAGTAATTGTAACACAGGTGCTTTAAACCTGTAATAGAACTGTAGATTGCAGCTCAGGTCAAAAGGAAAGTGTGTATTCTAGCATATAGAAGTTTTACTTGGCGTAATTCACTGCAACAACAGTACCTGGGTACCTTGAGTTTTATTCTGGAAATGTCAGTAGCCCTTAACATTGCAGGACTATTCAGTGTCTTTGAATAGTTGAAGCTAACTTGCTTTTTAGAAGGCATATCCAGCAGAAAAAGGTGTTGGGCCCATTTAGAGTTTCTGCACAAATATGAGTAGTAGAGGGACAGGAACATCATCTAGGAAAGTGTAACTCCTTTGTTTATTGTTATTATGGTAGCATAAGAGAAGACATTTCTAAGAAATTACAAAGACTTCACTAGTTAAGTGGTTCAAGCCAACCAACATTTTGAAGTTCAAAGGCACATTAAAAACAGCTTACCAAGAGACATTGATATCTATTACAGAAGATGCATCAGGCATAGAAAAAAACCTGCCAATTCTCTACCATTGTAAAAATAACTCATGACAAGAAAACTTTACAGGACCACTTTCTGAACAGAAACATATTACCACTAAAAAACTGGGTAACATTGTCATGAGAAATCACTTCATACACATTTCCCCCCATCCTGCCTTTTCTTGAAAAACAGGACACTTTCTTTCTCTGTCCTATTCTTGGATAATTCCCCAACTGCTAAATGCTGGGTGGCAATGGCATTTCTGGTGGGATGCTCCCTATAACCAAAAACTTACTACAAACATAAGCATTGCAAAAAGAGGAATCTGCTAAAACAACAGAAATGGAAGCTTTTGGGCAGGCACATTGAAAAGGATTTCCTAGAACCACAATAAAGTTAAGCAAGACTATTATTCCTGAGATAGATCAGTTTGTCAGTTATTCAGTTCTACTACAGATAATTTGCAAAAAGCATTTACTGTTTTCATCTTTATTTGTATCAGAAGGGGGCAGGGGGGAAGAAGAGTAACATGATCCATGATCACTATCCAATCACCGTTACAAACTGCTGAGTTTCTCAAAAAAAAAAAAAAAAGCAGCAGCTATGCAAAAAAATCTAAGAAAAATGACAGAACCCACCTAAGAAGTCACAAGAAGCCTTCGACAGGCTTCTGAACTTAAAATGGTGGATTCATCTCCTTAATTTATGAATCTTAGCATTAAAGAATGACACTCCTAACCTGGCTTTCTCTTCTTCAAAGATAGAAGGTGTCAAAGCTACACCCATCCTTTCCCTTTTCACTTGCTAATGATAGATTTAGCCCTCTTTTACAGCTTTAAAGGACTGTCATTATCAATGAACTCAAATGTTGGATTCTCCAATTCTCAGGATTACATGGATATTTTATATTGGGAGAAAACAGGGGTGAGTCTGACTTCTCAAATACTTTTTCTGGTTGGCAGTTATAATTTATAGAAATATTACCTCTTTCCATTCTCGCTCTTTCTTTTCCAGAATTGTGTAAACTGTGGTTCTGTAGGCCTTTTGTAAGCAAACCTTCAGTTTGTCTTTGCATTGATGGTTTAATTGAACATGAGCGTCAAAACACTTATCCTTCCAAGAATGCTTACTATCTGTGCACTTGACTAGTTCTTCATGGATTTCACGCAACAAATACTCAAGCTCAACCAGAGTCTTTTCCTCATACCGATTAATTTCGTCTCGCAGTCTCTTTGTTTCCTGAGCCTCCCATTCTTGCTGCTTTTGGTCTAGTAACATTTTTATTTCTGCCTCTTTCTGAATGGAGAGATCATTCTTCTGCTTTGCAAGATCCTTCTTTGCTGTTGCAAGTACCTCTTTAATCCTGTTTCTATGATCATCTAAGAACGATCGGTAGTCTCTCTCATTTTGCTCTTGTATCTGCAGGATTTCTTCTTGCTTTTCTTTGTTCCACTGAGCACGAGCTTTTGCTAGTTCTGCTTTGATAGCTGCAGGGATTTCTTCTTTCTTTAGCTCCAATTCCTTCTTGAGAGAAATTACCTTTTCTTCAAGTTCTTTCATTCTTGGTCCAGATTTCTCTGTATTCTCGTATTCTTTTTTCCATTTCTCTTCAGCAGCTGAGAGAACTAGAGCTAACTAGTGAATATATAACACATTCATTACAAATATATACATACATTCATATATACATAAAATATAATCCTGGGTCATTATCAATCTATTGGACATTATTTTCAAATTATTTAATAAAAATATAATCCTATATAGGCAAAAAAATGGATCAGAACCAGAGTACAATAGAAACATCTTTCCTTAATGATTCCCTGCCTATGTCTGCATTCATTCCTCAGTAATAGATGAGATTTGGAAGACTGAACTGTTTATCGATACACAAATACAAGTATTTTGGGCTACCTGCTTTGCTGCAGTCTCTTTGTGTTCTTTTTCCCATTTTTCTTGCTCTATCTTTAGATTTACTTTGTACTCTTTGAGGTCTGTTAATTCTTGCAGCCACCTGGCACGAGCTTGGGTTAAAGCTGCATCTACCTATAAGCAGATAAAAAACCTACTTCAGTCACCACCACCAAATACATTTTTATTATTACTTTCATGTAGCAGTGTAAGAACAGACTTCAGTTTGGATTGCCTATGTTTACAGAAATTAAAATAATCAGACCAGCAGCATCTGATGCAAAAATGATACCAAAATGACAAATATTAAATTTCTTTTTCTTAACAAAATGGTATAAGCTCCAAGTCAGTTTTGCTCAGTTCTGTTCAAAAGTCCTGCAAAACTCGTCCAACTGTGTTAAAAATTAACAGCTAGAAAAAACCAAGCTACATGCTACAGCTTCTTCAGAACTTTTTTTTTAAAAAAATACATTTCTAATATAGCAAATACCAACTACTAAGCAGAAAGTTAGTGGAAGAGAACACTTTTTTTTTTAATGACTTAGTTGCACATGGCAGTTTCACAGGCTCCAGGCAGACAGAACAATTATTTGTTACCTGGCTGGCAAGATTTTTACGGTATTTATTTTCCAGCTCTATTTCAAATTCTTTTAAGGCCTCTTCAGAAGCCGTATTTTCTTTCAGAGCATTCTGGATCTGCAGCCTCTGGTCTTCAACAATCCCTTCTAACTGTTTAGTTGAAGCTTCATCCACAACTGTTACTCGGTCAGTTTGGCTGCTGCAGTCATTGCATTCAACTACAGTTCTTCTCATTTCTTGCAGCCTACTTTGCCATTCTATTTTTGCAAAGACTTGTTCTTTATTCTAAGGAAAAAAATATTTTTCAATAAAATCTCACCAGTGTCCAAATAACTAGAATTTCATTGGTATTTAACAAACAAAACTCTGTTTACACCAATAATCTTCCCTAACAGAAGAACAAAACCATGCTCAGAGAGCAGAGTTTGGTAAAAAATGAGTTAGTTTTTCTTCCTCATCGCAGCTTTCTTCTATGGGATAGGATACATGAAGGACTTTTATATGATAACTGAATGAAACCATAGAAAGCATAACCACTCACCCAGGGATCAGGGTGGAAAGCTCCAGCATATTACCAGCTGTGACATTCAGGACATTCTGCGTGTTAGTTTACAAGGTCTAGGGTTTGGGGTTTTTTTCCAAAATCTTAAGCGTGTGTAATACCTACTGACTTCTTCAGAGGCTCATAACATGGCAGGTCCTTAAAAACCACTTCAGATGGCAAAATAACAGTGCATAATAATCTATCTACATACAAGTTCTCCTTCTGAAAATAAACAAACCAACAACAAAAAAAATTGAACCCCCCCTGGCCCAAGTTCCATACCTCTTTTTCTTCCTTCTCCCAGTGAACTTTGGCTAATGCAACTTCCTCTTCAACCTGCTGTTCTTTTTCTTCCAGCCACTGCCTCTTTGCTGCTATTATAGAACTGCTGTGTTTCTCTTCAAGTTCAGTCCTCAGAAGGTTAAGGGAGTCTTCTTTTTCTTTTAGTAGCTGTTTCTTGAGCTAGGGAAAAAAAAATAAAGTATTCTCCAAGGCATAGCAACCTGCTCTGGTACAAAGTGATGAAAATGCATAAAAGAGACATGATTAACCCTCTAGAGCCTGTGCACTGATCTTACTGATGACACCTGGACAAGAGATTCAGCTCTCAAAAGGAGGTGATTTAAGGCATGATATCAGATGTTATTATAGGCTATTGCTCTAAAATAAGTTTTCTTATCAAGCATCTTTAGTCCCAGCACACTTTGAGCTGCACCTCTTTACTGTACTTGCTTAGCAAGACAGTTGACCTACTTCAGTCATTTTACACTGATTTCTTCAGAAAAGCAAAGTTTTTAATCAATATAGCAGTCTGAATTCATTATTACTTAAAAAACCCACAGTATTTTCAGATCAGTTTTATATAGGGAGAAGAAAACTTGTATTGTCAGTCAGGTTTTTGGAAAATGTCTCATGAATGTAAAACCCCACACTGCTGACTGAACAGTCCCCAAAAGTCAAAATTATGAAAGCTGACTACGTGAAAATGAATAGCTATTGGAAAGGGTTACTTTTACAATATTTTAAACTCCAAGACACATCAGCAGGTTAATCTAACAGCCAATAGGTCACACGTATTAATTTTCTAATGTAGCTGTCTCTCTTCTAAGTATCTTCCCCGAACAATTACAAAGTTAAATACACTTACAGATATTATCATAGAATCATAGAATAACAGGATGGAAGGGACCTCAAGGATCATCTGGTCCAACCTTTCTAGGCAAGAATTTGCACAGTCTAGATGAGATGGACCAGCACCATGTCCAGCTGAGTCTTAAACATGTTCAGCACATCTTAAAAACATCTTATTACATCTTAAAAAACAGTCTGCAATGATATGGTTTATAGTTACTTCCATTAGTACCTTCTCTTCCTTCAGCTGCTGCTCTTGCTCAAATTTCTGCCTTAAAGTAGCTTCCAAGGTGTCCTTCTCCCCACAGACTCCAATGTAACATTCCTTCACTGCAGTCATCTCTCTGTTCAGCTCCTCTATGTTAGCCCTTCACAGGACAGATTATTTATTATCAATTAGTCTTTACACTCACAGGACAGCAAGTCTGTTTTAAAAAAAAGTGTGACTAGCACTGAGGGCCAGACAGGAAAAGTGAAAGTTTCAGTAAAAGTAGAAAAAATGGTAAGTCTTACTTTAACTGTGAGATTGTCTCTTCGTAAGTTTGAATAAGCTGCTGTTTTTCTGCAGCATACCTCTCCATCAGGTCTTTCTCAAAATGGGCTTTTGTATCCTCATGATGTTGCTGATAAGTTCTTTCACACCTATGATTTCAAGAAAGGAAAAAAACTACCTAGGTTTTTTTCCCCCCTTTTAAACGGGGTTCAACTTTTCCTTAAGTAAGAAACTAGCTTTCTAATGCTGACTTCCCCTTGTACCAGATAGCTGGCATAAGATTATACATGCAGGCTTAAAGTTCACAAATGGAACTAAACGGAGTTAACAGACTTACCTGTCAATGGCTTCTTGTTTATCGTGATCAAAATCCTGAACCATCTTTCTCATCTGACAACAGAGATCTTGATTTAAGCTTTTCAGTTTTGCCTCGTTTTCCTTCAGTTCTTCAATAGTCAAAGTATGGTTCTGGACAAACAAGGGTCAAGTCATACGTGGGTTGTAAAGAACCTTTTAGAATTGCAGGTTTTAGCACAGGGGGTTTTTTTTGTAGGGATATGCAGCATCTCTGTCTCACCTCCACTTCTTGCAGCAAAGTTTCATTAGCCTTTCTGAGTTTCAGAATTTCTTCCTTAAGATTATCAGAAATCAAAGGACTGGCCACCAAAGTATCATTCAGATTTGTGACAGGCTAAAAATAAACAAAATTAAGATGATATCTTTCAAGACATACATGATTTAGAAGTTGATGCTTTAAAAAAACCTTAAAGCTGTCATATAAAAATTTTAATTCAAAAAAATAAAAAAAACAAAGGAAATCATTGCAGTGCAAGATATAACAGTATCACTGTTATTGTAGATGAATTCTTGAAACTCATAGCATCATGAAGGTTTAAAGAAGCACACACTCGATGTTGTGTTTGCAGGCTGAATGACTACTATCATCCAACAGAGAGCACACTTCTCAAGCATATTATATTCCTATCCCACCTCCAGGTCACAATATATAGATTACAAGAGCAGATGTTACAAGTCTGATCAATTTATAGAGGGAATTTAATAATGGGGCAAAGAGAGATGCAATATCAATGAGATTCCTCGTTGATCAAATTACATAATGAAGGCCCTCTGAAGGCAATCTGTTTAATGTTTCATTTGTATAACCTAATGATACTATCAGCTTTCTCGGAGAAATTACAAGATCTTTTTGGCTAAAGAAAACCTACTTTCTCCAATGAAACTTAGTTCTGAAAGAAGCAGAGTGGCCACTAAACGCTATCAAGCAAGTAAGCCATCGTATCAGAGCTCACCTAATAAGGCATATGCTGCCCAAGTTCTGCTATTCAGTTTGTTTCTTTTTCACCAAAGATACAAAACAAGGTATTATCCAAATGACAACACTTTCCTTAAGATCAAAGGCAGATTTACTTAGTTGCTATGAATACTCAGTTGTGAGTAAATTCTTTGGTCAATTTCCATTAAGAAGTTTAAATGCTGGTTTGGTTCACTAAAATCCACTGCATCTGTACATTTTAAAAAGTGTAAAAGAACAAACCTCTGACTCTTTTGATGCTTTTTCTGCTTTCAACAACTGCTTGTATTCCTCTAACGTCTTCTGGCAATCTTTAAGATCATTTTGTAATTGAGTAATCTGATTTCTCTTCATTTTATTACTGCTCAATAAACGTTCCAGCTCAGCTTTTAATTCTACAATAATTTCATCTTTAGAGAGCTCTTTATCCATGTCTCCGTTCTGCATTGCACTATTAGGGAAGAAATAACCAGTTCAGCATTGAAAAGACAAAAACCATTTATCTGAAAGGTAGTGGCAGCAAAGAGAAGAGGAACTAATGCTACCAGCAATGCAGATGTCTAAGAGGTAATAGTAAAGAGAATGCGAGAACATGAATATAAAAGCCATATGCTTTTTCATCAAGTTGCAATTAACATACAGAAAACTTGTTCATTCAGCTGCTTCCCCAAAAGATTCATTCTTGCATGATGTGAGGTATTTTGAGGCAACTCAATTAGTTGTTTTAAAAGACAACTTTAGCATTAGGTAACTATGTGGAATCTTTGAGCAAAAAGGTATCCATGCATGTAATCCATACAATCCAAGGAACAGCAACGTAGTCCCTATAAAATCTGAAGAGTTATTAAGCACCAATTAGGCATCCAATTTATGGTATTAGTCCAGTTTCCTGTTTCCCAGATTACCTGGCAATACAAGCAGTATTTAAAATATGTACAAAAAAAAAAATGTTGATCCATTTAAGACCATCTTTTACACATCACTTGCATAATTTCTTGAGGATTTTAAATTTTTTCTTTCAACAGTAATCACTCAATACCTGCAGAACCTTGGTTTCTTCCCGGTGATTTTTTTAATTCCCAAATCTACATAGGAATCACCCAGGTTCGTATGCAGCTCTCCACCTGCATCATTCAAAAATACTCCAAGCTTAGCAGCAGATTCATACAAGGCTATTTCTTCCTTCAGTTCCATTAATTCTTCCTTCAAGGAAAAGACACAAAAAAAAAAATTACACTGAGCAGAGAAACTCCAAGCAAACACATTAGGCCCGTGATAACTCTTCCAAAGAAAACAAGTACACAGAGCTATTCTTTCTAAGTATAGTTGTATTTAGCTGTATTTACTTGAATCATCTAGCATTAATTTTATTTATACTATCATTTTTGATACCTCTAGCAAAGCATATGTTAAAACTACAAATTAGTTAGGGAATATTTTCTGTTGCTCAGTATATTCTATTGTTCTTATTACAGTTCATACATCAAGTAAATTATTATTACTTTTGCTCTTACTACTTCTTTCCTGCTGCCCCTGTATAGTAAAATGAATGACAACAGAAAAGTACATAGCTGGAAAAACAAGCTATTACTCTAGTACTTATTAGGATTCATAATTTCCAACATGATAGATTTAAGTCAAATATATGAACTGAATTGGAAAAACAGACTTCCACTCATATTTTACAGAGAACTCTAGCATTCCCTTTTGCTGGCAAAAGGTACATTTCAGAACATACTATCTCCAACTATCCCTAATTAAGTTATGAGGTTCCCAGCACATAGAATTTATGTTCTTCTTTTCCCATAAGCAGGTTAGATAGATGTATGATATCAGATTTGTGCCGATACATATGCCCAACTGTGTGTTTTTACAAAAAAAAAAAAAAAAAAAAAAAGGTCCAACATGCAACACGGGGAGATGAAGTAGTGGGTAGTCCTTTACTGAAAGGCAATGTGCTTGTTTCCCCAACAAAAGGAGTTTCAACTACCGACTGCTTAGCCATAATGCCCATCCCCCTAAAATAAAAACAGTAAAATATTTAGTTAAATTAATTAACCTGCAAAGCCTTGTTCATGTTATTGCTTATCACGTGCGCTGACTGAGCTTGTTGCAATTGAAACCGTAACTGATTTGTCTCCTGCATCGAGCCTATGGCAGGAAAGAAAAGGGAGAGAAAGAGCAAGTCATAAATATGCAAGAAAGACTATGCAATCTGAAAAAAGATCACTGTTAAAAATAACAATGTTGATTCTGGTAATAGGCATTACTCTGTTCCTATTTCCTTGAGCTCACTAATAGAAAATACATATAATAAAGGCAAGAATATTTCTGCCTGAATTGAGCAGGTGAAGGTTACTACAGGTCTCCAATTTAAACTGCAGTTTGTTTTAAAGTTTGGGAACTACAGTAGCTTTATGTTTTTCAGAATTTTGAATAGTAGTTTTAAAATAAATACCATGAGGAGCAAGATGTGCCAAACGTTTGCTTTCCTTGTAGCTCACCAGAAGCAAAAAATGACATTGTGCGATTGTGCCAGAAGTTTAGCAGGAACAGGACCACTTTGGAAAACAGGCCACCTTCCCCCTCCTCCCCAGGTGAAAAGTTTAGCTTTATCAGTTTGCCAATTTATTACTGCTTTAAGGCATTTGATGAATATAGCACAGAAAAATCATGGCATTTCTTCAACTGGCAGTTGCACTCTTTAAATATCCTATCACATTTATAACTACTTATTTACTACATGATTCTGATCCAGTAAGGTTTTTCTCCTTCTCTACCCTGACATTTAGGCTCTTCTAGAGAGATTTTTCTTCCAGACTACCACTTAAACAGAACATGACCTTAAATTAGGATCCAGGAAGACAGACATTTCATTTAGTTAAGATGTTTGGATTCTATGAAAAGACATACATTACTATTAAAAGACTTCAATGTGTAAAGGTAGACACAAGTCAAATACACAGAGAGCAGAATATTTAATGTGCTATTCCTACTGATAGAAGTTTCCAAGAACTAGCCTCCAGTCACAAAACCAATTATTTTCTTGCTAAGATTTGAATTTAGAATGGCAATTCAAGTCAAATGCCTAACACAAAAATAAGTAGCTTGCTCCCATAGGCTGTTATTTAGTCCAAAACTAAGTTTACACATACGTAGCACAAAATACATATAAAAATAGTTTAATTGCTGTTGTTTGGGTTTTTGGTGGTTTTGTTTGGTTTGGGTGGGGTTTTTTTGCAGGGGGGTATTTAATTTTTACTGTTTTTTACACTTCAGTCTAGACTTAACTTTATTTAAGTCTGACTAATGCACTGCATAGGAAATGGTCTAGTACACACTTAGCTTGATGTTGATTCCATTTCAATGGGAACATAGATGTGAAATTTCATACTGCAAAAAACTGGAGCCATTTCTGCAAGGAAAGGTAAGGTATGAGTAAAAGACTGACCTGTTTGCAGTAAATTTGCACATTGCTTTTGGCTTTCTTCTAGGCTTCTTGTCAGTCGATTTATTATTTCAGTTTTTTCACATTTGGTTTCTTCCAGCATTTTTTCAAGTTGCTTAACATGCTCTCCTAGATTTTTGCAAAGCTCTTTCTAGGAAGAGAGATTATTTTTACTCATATTACAAACATCTAGCCATCTAGGACAGTTTTGGATATGGAAAGAGTGAATACATAGAAGAAACAGGAGAAAAGGAATCAATTGGATACCTAAAAGGGCAGAGGCCAGCTAAATCAATCACAGATCAAATGCTGTCCTTGGCTGACAAGTCATCTCTTACAGAATCAAAGTTAAAGTTTTCACTAGGAGACAGTAAGTATACTCATATATAAACATACATGGATGTGAACTGTTTCATATTTCCTAGAGCAGTTAGTTTTCAGCATGTCAGATTATCCCCTGTAATTAATCACATATAGTTAGTCTACTGCAGAAAAATCAAGCCTTCACGTTATTTATATTAAGCCTGAGCTTAACTCAGTTTATTTTAACTGAACTCAAGCCAAGCTAGCATGTTCCAATGCTGTGTAAAAGAGGAACTGTAGTTTTTTCACATGATATACAAAGTAGACCTTCATATGGCATTGCTTACAGTTACCTACACAGACCTGTGAGGCACAGTACCTCGACTTTACGCCTTTTGACTTTTCTATTTTCTCTCAAAAACAGGAGATCTCTCTCTAAATACCCCAAACATACTACCATAAAAAACTTTTTTTGCAGTAGAGGCAAAGTTGTGTAAGCTTTATTGTGGTACTAATAGACAGAAATTTAGCAGTGCATTCTTGTTCATAAGCAAGTGCTAGTTACCTTTTCAAACATACAACCCATTTATTTTTTATGCATATTTATGTTGAGACAAGAATTACAGACATAGAATTAAAGATGTTTATTCTATTTCCTTTATATGAAAGAAGAGGACAATTTATTAAGGCCTGCCTAGACTACATTGCTTGAATATTTCTAATAGTGTAATGGACTCTTATTACATGTCAGGTAGAATGACTTTAATAAGCTCTATAACCATATGACATAATCCATATCAAACTCCATCTCAAAGCCAGCCTTTTTTCCCCTCTTCTTTTAAATCTGTACTTCTAAAATAAAGGGACTGTTCAGTGGTTAGGAGTCCTTGATCATTTTGAGACTAAAGTTTGGCAACAGACTGTTTAATAAACAGTTTTTCTTGCAGCAAAAATATCACATAATTTCTTAATTAGGTCTTTTCTTTCCCAGATTTATTTGCCAGTACTCTTTCAAAAAGAGGTTGTGCACAGAATGAAAGCTCAGGAGAGAAATTAAGACAATGAATTCTTGCCTCCTCTGCATCTGCTATGTACAAACACACAATCTGAGCTCACAACTGCCTGGAGATGTTTATAAACACATACCACACAGGCTTCATAATATTGAGACTTATGTAGAATTTCCTTTCCATTTGCTTAGCAGCTTCCAGAAGGAGTTATTAGAATTATAGGTCAAGAAGTGCAGTTTAGGAAACATGCGGAGTTCTACAACCTCTCCAGTACAGTACTCAGTGTCCAAAAATAATTCCTCACCTGCTCTCGGAGTGCAGATTTTGTAGTATCAAGTTTCTGCTCTAATGATAATACTTGCTTTTCATACTTCTGCTTGAGTGCTGAAATAATGGCCTCGTGTTGTTCTCTGGCTCGCTGAAGGGCATCTGATCGCTGAAGTTCTAACAGCTGCTTCTGCATGCTTTCCATGGCGACCTCTGCCACTTTGGATTGCTTCAGTATCTGTGCGAACAGCATGAGAGTAGCTCCCAGTTACATATATTTTACTTTTGCTCCAATATTCTGTATGTTAGTTCCATTTTTTTGTGCAAGAATTGCTAAAAGTTCTCAAATAATGCCTGGATTTTAATACAAACTATTTTCCACCAATGCGTCCTATTCATTCATCATGTATTCAGCTTCTACAAAGATCATAAACAGTGTTTCAAGAGACCAGCATTTATGTTTAATGCAAATGCATCACATATAACTGTAGAGATCTTCCACAGTGAACAGTTTAAGAATATTTATAGTACCTGCTCCTCATTGGTAGTAAGAGTTTGAATTTGAGTTTCAAGGGCCTTGATTTGACCTTCAAGATGCACTTCCCGTTCCTTTCCGTTCTGATAGAGTTTTTGAGACTCATGGAGACTAACAGCCAAACCATCCTTTTCATCTTAAGAAAGAGACATAATAATTGTGTGAGAAACATGGCCAGCCACCCAACAACTTCATGGAACATGACTGTTCAGTACCCCTGCTCTACAGAACCGTTCGCTGTGAGCCCTCTGTCTCGTACTGTGGGCAACAAGCAGAAGACAGAAAAAAACCATTCAGTCAGTCTCCATCCAGTGATCACTTTCTCCCTCTGATAGCTGCAAGCACTCTGATATATTGTACCTTCAGAAACCTAGTGGAAACAAGCCCCATTCTGTCAACACTAGGAACTAGCATCATCCCTTACACCCTTTAAGGGAGAAACAAAATAATTCCCCTGGACGAATGGTCAAGACAGAGCAAAATGGTTGACAGCTGAAGTTTTCTCTCTCCCTTGCTCCTTTTGCATTCTGCAACTCTTTTTTGTCTGTTCCTATAAGAAAAGGGAGACCAAGACAACTACCAGTCTCCACTACAGCTTTGATAATTTTGGAAGAGCTTCTCTCTATGTACAGTCCAGGAAATGGCTTGTTAAACTAGATAGAACAAGGAAAAAAAAAAAAATTCCATAGATGTACACCTCTCCTATTGGAGTTTGGGGTTTTTTTGTTGTTTTTTTTGTTTGGGTGGGTTTTTTTTGTTTTGGTTTGGTTTGTTTGGTTTTTTTTTTTACACTTTTAACTACTTTGGCAAACTTCTCACTTTTCTGTGCATTTTTAATGCCTGGCACATGGGGACTCTGGAATATAATGGTGGTCTTGAGAATGCAGTAAAAATTAAGACAGTTATGCAGTCAGGGACTAACCCAGAGAATTTTCTTTAAAACAATGTTGGGAGGAGAGGCTTACATCTACATAATCCCAAATCAAGTTTATAAAATATGATCAATGCCTGCAGAGACACTACCTAAATCAAAGTTTCAGAATAAAAAAAGTTACTAGATATGAATAAAATCTAAGAATTGGAGATCCATACAAAAACATTTTACCTTTCACCATTGAAAGCTGATGATTCAAATACCTAATCTGCTGTGCACTCTTTTCTAGCTTTTCATTAAGTTCTTCCAGTTGTCTTTCTCTTGCTTTATTTAGAACTTGAAGTTGAAGAATCTGCATATTTTCTGAAGAATCTGCCAAATTTCAAATGGCATACAGACAAGTCAGCACAGTCAACTAACCAAGAAAGTCACAGTTGTAAGTAATTCCTGCCCCAAGACACTTCTTTCATACAGTGCCAAATTCACTGTTGGTTCACAAAAATCACATCATTTTTTAATCCATGTTTGATTCACATCACCTGAGTTGCTCTGGTAGCAACAGCTGAAGACTTGTAGGAACTACCAATGCAATTGAAACCTAACAGCAAGCCCAGATAAAGGTTTAGATGCTGCGAATTAACACATGGTCTTGTGGCAACTATAAATTTTTAGGATGTCTAACAAGCAAAGTAGTTCTGTCATTTGAAATGTACCTAACAGAAAAGCCCAATGTGGCATCGAGCACAGTATGTTTCCTAAGGTACAGCAAGTCGTTATTTTCCAGTATTATAAACAATACAAAGCACCAGCAAGACTTGAGATCAAGCCATCAGAAACAATTTCATTCAGTCTCACCAGTCAAAACTACATTTTTAATAGCCTGAAACTCAAATACCCTGATCAAAAAAACCTGATTTATAGATAAAGTGGAAAAAACCCCACCCAACTCAAACCCAACACAAAATTAGAGCTATCCCAATGTAAGCTTAGAGCAAAACAAAAGATCATATACATCAACATACTTTTAGTTGTCCTCTTATTAAAATCTACTGAAATTAACAGGTTTTCTGTTGCTGATTTCCATCTGACTTTTCACAGAAGCTTATTTCAAGTCTAAACAGCAAACACTTACTTTCATCATTGCCCAAGAATTCATGTTGCAAATCTTCAAACACTTCATTTCTTCTGGTTCCTTCTTGGATTACTGGAATTTTTTGATGAATGCCATTTTGGTATGGTTTATAAGTCACTTTGTAAGATTCTGGCGATTGGCCACTGACAACATCAGATGCAACAAATTGCTGTTGTGACAATACATACATAAGAGGAAATAAATTAAAACTACAACTGTAGTCTTGCTCGATGAAAATATTTTTCATTTTACAGGTTGACATTAAGAAGAGCTCTAGCAGCTCTTCATTTTCAGGCTCCAATCCAGCACACCATTTAAGTGTGATAGAAATTTTCATGAAAGCTTCCACTTTAGGAGAGCGGTGAAGTGTCAACTTCATTAAAGCAAGCACACACTTAAGTGAATCACATTCATTCTACCTCACGGAATTCTACGTAGCCAACAAGAGGGGAAAAAAAAAAATATCATAACATGCGCATATGAAAATCCAATTATTTAACACTTCATTGTTTTCACATGCAAAATAGACTACAGAAGCCTTCTATCGCTGTTTAAACTGATAACAACAGACTGAAAACATTTAGAAATATTACTACCAATAGTTAAAGACTTATGAAAATTTTCCAAAAGAGACAGAAAAATGCATCAGCTTCTGAAATACCTGAAGATGTTCTTTTGGAGCATCTGGAAAATTTATTATTTTACTTTGCTGATTGTTAAATTCTGGTTTATGGCCATTTGTATATGGCCTGAAGTTTTCAGGAAGATGATACACATTGTTCTGTTGGTAGCAACTTGGAGCACTAAACCCATCTCTACCAAGATACACATCATCAGGATCCTCTTGACCGTTCTGGCCACAGTAATTTTCTTTAACATCGTATAAATGTTTCTTCTCTTCATTGTTATGTAGGCCATTCCAATTCTTTCCATGTTTCTCAACATGATCATTTTGCTGGTCACACAAGAATTGTTCAGGGTACAGATTTTGTCCTTGTTCATAATCCTAAGAACGGATAAGAGGTTTAGAATTGCTCTCTCCAAACGCAGATTTCCCCCCCGCCCTTTTTCTGGGGTTACCAGCCCTCAAGTTAGAAATATTTCAAATTAATAGCAAAACATGTTACCTACATGAAAAGTATTTCTCTAATGAATTTAAATAATATTTAGCATATTATTGTGAACAAGCAGTTCCTACTAATTACATCACTGCTCATACAAGCTTACATTTTGAGGATCACTTATCAATGGATGATCGTTCCACCTTCCATCATGCTTCCCAGGCTCATGTGATCTACAGAAAGACAAGCAGCTTAACTATGTACTTATAACTTCAGGAAAAACAAAACAAAGCAAACCATCTCTTCATTAATTTAAGTGGCATCTACTTTGTTTCTCATGGAACAAAAACCATACTGCAAGCTGCACCACAGCTCCCCTTTTATTTGGATTGCTTTTATACACCTCATCAGATGAGATTTTGCTCTGTTCTCAAAAGTACAACATAAATAATAAAAAATGGTGCAAAATGCCTTACTGCTCCTCAGTCTCCTGAATGCTACAGTCCGAATAACTGGAGAGCTGGTCTCCACTGTCCTCCAGCATATCATGGGGAAGGTCTGTCAATAGTTGTTGCAACTGAAACAGAACAAACCACATTCATTATATGCTTTTCAAAAGAATGCATACAAGTTCAGTCCAGAGAGACAGGTGAAATAGGCCACTTGCACAAAATCCTGTTTTTCTTCCTCCATTGAAAAGTTCACAAGACTGGAATTCACAGAATGCTTTATAAACTAGAGTACCAGTTTAATGGTTTTTTTTCTGGCAAACTCTTGTTAAGAAAAGAGCTGCACCAAAAAGAGGTAAGGGGAATGCCACCAGGCAGACGTCTCCCAAGACGGACTACTTTTGAAGAATGATTTGCAAACTAATCATGCCAAGGTTGCTCCTCCCTAAACCCCAGGCAAGAGAGGTACTGAACGTTCGAAACATCCTCTGAGGAGTCTGAATTGAAATCCAGATAAGAATTCCCAGATAGAATGTACCTCTTCTTCCCATTTTCAGAGAGGCTTTGATATGGGGCCACATATTGGGCTTCTTGTAGATCTGAGCTATGCACTCTCTTTTTCTTATTAGGTGACTTGAGAACTACACAATATATTCAGAGTTACTACATGAAGTCTCTGAACCCTAACCCTGTTTTTCTCCAAACTCTGAAAGCATGCATTAATAAGAGCAGAAACATTAGCTGCCCCATGCTCAATACCTTACCAGCTTAGCTTTGTTAAAAAACAAAAACAAAAACAAAAGCCACATATAAAAGAAAAATTGTCATCTACAAAAAGTTTATCTTAAAGATATCATGTTTTCTCAGGTGCCATTTTAGATGCTGTCCAAGACCAAAGGTTAGGTGAGAAGTTAAGGACAACTTTTCTAAATGTCTACAGAACAACAGAACACTCAAAGTTTGTTCCTAGAAATTCACTAGTGGCGTGAAGAAGTTTCCCTATCATTAAAGCACTCTCTAGATTTATTACATCTGAGCTCCAAGAAGCAGGAAAGGAAAGGCAGCATCATTCACTGAAGATCCCTTTTCCTTTGCCCTACTTGCAACTACGGACATACTCAAGCACCAGAGGTTTCATGGGCCTTGCACTGCTTTGGAAATTTAAAGTCAAGAGAAAGCAGTGCATACACAGTTCACAAGACATCATCATAAGAGTTCATATCTAAGCTCAGCTCAGCCTACCAGGTTAGCTAGCACAGGACTCCAGATGTGGGTAAGGGTTACCCAATTCTTAAGTTAGTGTGAAAGTACTCTCCTACCATGTAGATCTCCCCAGTTTTCAAGAAAAAAAAAACCCACCTGGTTTGCTGGGGCAGAAAAACTAATGCAGAAAGTTTTGGATTATATCTTGACCAGGGAACACAGCAGAGCCTGTGTTTTAGCCTCCTAGCAGGCTAAAAGTCACATCCCACTGAAATATCTACATGTACAGTTTTGTGAACCCCACCTTGCCCCAGTTCAAACATGCATGACCTACAAGGATTATCACTAACTTATTCCAAAGAGGCTGCTTTGTTTGTGCCCATTGCTTCTTGTCCTGTCACTGGGCACCACTAAAAAGAGCCTGGCTCCATTGTCTTTACATCC
The DNA here is from genome assembly GCA_020745775.1 of Theristicus caerulescens. Lineage (NCBI taxonomy): Eukaryota > Metazoa > Chordata > Aves > Pelecaniformes > Threskiornithidae > Theristicus > Theristicus caerulescens. Next base: position 37,902,887 of record CM036566.1, read on the forward strand.
TCCCTTCAGGTGTTTATACACATTTATGAGATTCCCCCTGAGCCTTCTCTTCTCCAGGTTACAGTCCCAACTCTCCCCGCCTCTCCTTATAGCGAAGATGTTCCCCTCAACACTCTGAACTTGTAATCCTATTTATGCACTCTCTCGCTCACTCACTGTAATAACCCTACAGTTATTTCACTACTTGTTCTCCTGCACAAGCACAACATTTTTTATCTGGGTAGAAGGTTTTGGAACACACATTGGATTCCCTACAGTTTTTGCAACAGCGTCTTTCCAAGTTGAACAGCTATTGTACTACTACACATTTTTGTGAGCATTTGTGTCTACATTACCTACACTCTAGACTGTGATCCCTGAAGTATATATTGGGGAGGTTACCTGACATGAACATGATTTATCACCCTGTAAGAAACCATTATGCACATTCATGTTAAACACACATTTTGGCAATTCTCTTTATGAAACAAAAAGAACAGAAACATCCAAAGTACAACTACAAAAAAAACCCAAAACATTTGAGTATATTTTTCTACAGATTAAACTACGTAATTTATAATCAAATTTTAAAATGCTGATTATAATTATTGCTTGTTCTTTTCTAAGCTAACCAAATTTTCAAGTGAAAGAGAGCTGTTGCTTTCTAAGTATTTTTAATAAGTGAAAAAGCTGTCAAGAAATACAAAAGGTAGGTGACACCAGCCTTTTGCATTTGATCTACTGTATAAGCAAGGAGTAACAGCCTTCCAGCCACTACATATGACGTTGCAAGGCTTGTAAGATGCAGCATCTCATTACCTCTTTACTTTTTATGCCACTCTTGCAAAGCACAGTCTGCACTGTTTTGCTCTTACCGAAGACAGCATAAAACTTTTTGTTTTTTAAACACTTAAAAGAGAAAAATGGGAAGAACCTAGATACACAAGCCTTCAGATTAAATAATTTGTTCTTTTTCACCTCTTGTTCTCTTGCATAATCCTCTTGGTCATAGTCTTCATCTTCATGTTGAGTTTGTAGGGCTCCACTATCAAAGTCAAGGGACATTGTTTTCTAATGTTTTTGAGTATCCAGTGAAATCTATTGCAAGGCAGGAAAACATCACATATGAGTAAACGTGTTGGGGGGAACCAAAAAGTACCGCCCTCACTTCCTGAATTCAGTAGCCAAACACACACAAAAATATATTTTTTGAAACAAACATTGCACATTATCTATATCATTCACTTGAGCTTTTGTTTCTCAGTGTACCCAGTGCTACTTGTTTCTAAGAAGACAGCATTTAAAACAGATTATTCTCACTTTCCATATGCTGAAATTATTAAATTATTGAAGTTCACTGACAACCAGACATTTTTTTCTTCAAGTTCTAACACTGTATGCTATACATGCACTGTGAAATATGTTGATAGTTATGTCCGCTTTTAAATCTTGCTTCATTTATTTCTAGAGAACAACTCTATTTTGTACTAAATACTGAAAATATGCTGCTGCTTGTGCATTTGGGTAATAGCTCTGATAGAGAAAATAGGAAAAGTATCAAGGAAACAGGAAAAGTATCATGTTAGTTCCAGATTTAACTGCTTAATGAAGAGAGTCAGACTCCCAAGGACTTGTTCACACTGAGCACTGAGTTCACAGGGATGAAGAGACACTCCTGACTGGCAGTTATGAACTAGAAAGGACTGATGAAGATTTTGCAGAATGGCACATTCTTTGAGCATACTGGTGTGGCACAATCTGAAGTCTTCACTCAGTATAAAGTGAGCTTTACAAGAGCATTATCCCCAAGTTAAAAGACATAATGTGTCATTTACTTCATTATGTTTAGAGGACCTGCTTGCCCACTGGTATTCAAGGAAACTCTCCAGTACAGTTCCCAGGAATCCTAACGCAAGTACCCGTCTCTGCGCATCCTTACGATTCCGCAGCGTGACCGCCTGCCGCACCTTTCGCGGCACGATGCTGAAGCAGCTCAGCCATCTTCCCCCCAAGCCCGCATCAGCTGCAAACGACCTCCCGACGCCCGCCCTCTCCTCTTTCTTAGAGCCCTTTCCCACCCCACCAGCTGAGGCGACCGGACGAAAGGATGCAGCCCCGTTTCAGCGGCTCACGGCCCGTGAGAGCCGCAATCAGTCACGGAGAGCCGGGGCGGGGGGTGGAGGGGGGACAGACCGAGCAGCGCGCGCGGGGCGAGCTCGCCGGCCGCCGCCTCGGCCGCCGCCTCAGCCCCCTCAGGGCGGCGGCGCGGGGCCGGCACCGGCCGGGGACGATCGCTGCCGTTATTCACAGAGCGGCCGGGGGAGCACCTCCCGCCGGGGCCTCCTTGGCCGGCTCCGCCCGGGCCCTGCGGGGCAGAAGGAAGAAGAGGCGGCGGCAGAGCGCGGCCCGAGCACCGAGACTCACCTGAGCCGCCGGGCGCCCCAGCTGCCCGCCTCCCTCGGGCACAACAAAAGCGCGCCCCGCCGCTCTTCCGCATGTCAACGGAACCCAGCGCCCGCCGCCCTGACTGACAGCCGCGCGCGCCAACCGGCGGCCGCAGCATCGCCTCGCTGCGCAAGCGGGAGGGGAGGGGAGGAGGGCGGGACGCGCTCGCCCCGCCTCCGCGGCGCTGGGCTGCGCTGCAAACCCGCCCCCGCCCGCTGTTCGAAAGCAGGCGCGCGTGGCGGCGGGAACCTGCCTGGCTAGCTGATTGGCCAAGCGGCCGGCCAATGGCTGTGGCCATTCTGCGGAGGGGCGGGGTCTCCCCGTGACGTTGCGAGTGCGCGCGCGGTGGCGGGCGGCGGGAAGCGTTCGGCGCGGGCGGCGGCGGCGGCCACGCCGCCAGGGGCGCCATCGCCATCTCGCAGCGAGACGTGGCGGTTGCCTGGCAACGTGCGGTGGCGTTGTCGGAGAGGTGCCCTCGTGAGGTCACGGCCCGACGGGTGACGTCATGTGACCGGGGGCTGGTCCTCACGACAGCGTCATGATGAAAGCTGACGCGATGGCACGAGTGTCTCTCATTTTAGAGCGGCTGCGTGGCTGGGGAGGGGCGGCCGCGAGTCGCTGCCCCTCTCCTCACGGAGGAGCCGCCCCGGGGGAGCCGCCTACGGCCCGGCCCCGCCGCCTCGCACTGCGCACAGGCTGAGCGAGTGGTGATGGCGCACGATGGCCGCGGCCCCGCGCTGGGCCGCACACCGGGAAGCCCTGCAGGGGACGCCGCCCTGCCCGGGGAAGCCCCCCGGGAGCACAGGAGCAGCCAGGCCGCACGCAGGGGGCCTTCCTCAGGGTGCCCAGTGCCCATGGAGCCGCTCTGCTTCCAGGGCTTACTTTAATCTGGTTAAAAATTTAAGAGTTTCTCTGAGTGAACAAACTTATACAGAACTGCCTGTAGCAAGCATTTAAAAAAAAAAAATCAGAAAGGTTTTTCGAACAATGTTTGTTCAGCGATGAGGAAGATATGTAACAGCTCCATCTGGTGACACTTAACGCTCAGCAGTAATAACGCTGCGGCCCTGCCCTAGCAGCAGAAAATGGAAGTTGTGGTAGGAGAGAGGCGTTTGGGTCATTTGTTATAATATTTTTATTGATGGAAGCAAACAGATATGCGTGTTAATGTGTTTCAGTGAAATTTATATGAGCTTCGAAAAAGAACAAACTTGCTATGCCTTGTAAATGTGACATTATAGGCAAAATTAGCTGTTTTTCCCAGGGGTTTCTAGTAATCATCAGAACAGAGATAACCAATTCTCCTCAGCATTTTCACAGGAAACAATTTTTTTTTTTAGACTAAATGTGCCTGACAATTCATATTAACTTTCTCAAGAACAATATTTTGGAAAACTTTCCAAGATTCAGATAACTTTTTTTTAGCATAGTTACTTCTTCTAAGACTTCCACACAGGAGATCATATGTACTTAACATGAGATGGCTGGTCCACAGAGGCTAAAAGCAGCATTAATAAGGCACATAAATGTTAGAAACCAAACACTGAGTTCCTAGTTCTGGCTCCAGAAGAATGGATGTAATTTATTCTAGGAAAATGTCTGTTGTCTGTAATGCATGGATGTGTTGTGTCTGAATTGTATCTGTAATTAGTTGGATTCTTTGCTTTCTCTCACATCAAGAGATGTTGAGATACTTGTTTATTGCACTAGCACCCAGTTACGTCCCTTTTCTGCCCTTTTTCCTTCTCAGTTTTGCTTCAGACACATACAAAAGATGCAGGAGCAACAAAACAAAGATTCTGCTCTCACTTCTGTTTAAGTTAGTGATATTCAAAGAGGGAGACTTAGACTGTGTCCTACTGTGATCCAAACATCACACACTGACTCTGAATGTTTTTATGCATTGGTGAAGTGAAAATTGGTGAAGTGAAAAAAGTCCCCAAGTCAGTATCTTGACTGGCAAAGTCATACAACTTTGACCTCATACTATCACAACTCCAAACACTGTTATTCTAGTCCCGAGTAACTTCTTTGATTTGTACTAAAAACAGAGATGGAGTTCCGCACATTTGCCTTCTATGACCTGTCATAAGACTCAGCTTTGATGCAAAAATCAAAACCGCCCTATGCAGGTCTTTCTCTACCCTCGACATGCCACAAAAGTAACTATTTTTGTTTCATTGTTTGCTCAGTAAAGTCATGCCAAGCACATTATGAAGTTTGGCAAGATGTCCGAATAGAAAGGATACAATGCAGGGATTTAATATTCCAGTTACAGTTTCTTGCTAACCACTGTTGCAGTGGCACAAAGGTTAGCATGAACTCGTGCTGGGCGCCTTCTTCACAGGTGAAAACCTTGCATAGGATAGAACAGGCATAAGCTTGAGCTTCTAGTCTGAAGGCTTGAGGCATCAATAATGCCAGACTATTAGCAAGGAAATCAGCTGGTAATGTTTTAAAGCTTCTCACTGCTTCAGTATATGTAATTGAGTATTTTAATCATGTTATTACCAAGGAATGAAATATATTTTATGCCTATTAGCTGAGGATGAGAATAAAGATGTTTTTTAGTCAGCTCTAAGTGTGGCTTTTTACATCATATTTTCCCCTCCAAGAAAGCTTATGTCTTTAATAATTTTATGTGTATATGACCCCTCTTGTTTTCTAGAGAAAAGAGCTCTTACTATAGCATCCCATTTAACAGGAACACAGGCAAAAGAACAGAATGTATTTTTGTTATAGTCAAGTCTTCCAGCAATTGCTGAACTCCACAACAATTGCCTGTCCTATGGAACTGAGCCGGTGGGCTGGGAGACAGAGGAAATGTCCCTGCTCATGCCAGAAGACATCGCTTATCTTAAAGGGACAACTTTCTCAGGCCATCACCCAGACTACCAGCTCATTCCCCAAATCCCCCCTGCCTTTCTTCAGTTACTTATTAAATCACTGTTTCCTCAACAGGAAGCCCAAGAAATCACTGTTCACTCTGAACATAGGATTGTTCATATTTATTGTGGCAAAACATTTCATAGGTTTCCTTTAAAAGACTTTTTTCCATGTTTAGGAAGAAATGGGCTCTACATGAAGAAAGGGAAAACCGTATCTTGTTTTGGAAAGAACACTGAGTAAGGGCACATGCAAAGTTCAAAGAGTCTTTTAAATAGTTTTCTCTCAAAATGTATCATTAGTTTTGTTCAGCTTCTCTAGTTTGTAAACAACTATGTAATCAATGAAAATATATTTAGCCTACCTTTAAAAAGAGATATCTCCAGTATTAATTGGTAGTAATAGTAAAATCATATGCGAGACAAAAATATTAGGATCTAGCATGCTTGTCCTTTAACAAGTTCTATTCCAAAATTATATTACATATATTAATTTCAACTTTGTAAATGTTGCATAATCTCAAATCTTTGAGTAGTCAGACAGTGATAAAAAAGGATTAAGAAACCGGACAACCTTTCTGTATTGTGAATGCTATTCATTTCAAACAGTACTTGCTAGTAAAGTGCTGTTACAAGCAAAATGAAATTGTTAGTGTCTATCGAAAGCAGATGACATTTTAGTAATATTCAAATTGTATTTGTTTTGGCAAATAGTTAAAAGCTTAGACATGTTTGTTTAACCACCCAAAACTGATTCAGTATAAATAATATTGGTTTCCAATAATTCTATGCTAAAAGGCACATACTAATGTTCCAGCAGTTCGTTCAAGTGAGCTTTTGCATGTAGAGGTTTAATTGTGCTTTTAAATAGTTACTGATTCAGTATGACCTTGAAAGTGACATTTGTGCATGTCTAAAATACCTTCTCACAAATGAATCTCACACTCTGAAGGTGTAATTTTGTTAAGATCATATATATCTATATAACTATGCTTGTTGATCTCTACAGATCTACATAGATATACACATATACATATATTCATACGTACACACACAAAAGGGTATCTTCTGGAACAGCAGCAGAAAGTGCAGTCTATGCTTTTTTGAATTGTCTTCATAATAGAATGTTCTCAGTACAGTTTTCAGATAATGAATTGTCTTGGGATTTGTGAGATCCGAGGGATTATTTGTGATATTGCATGTGTCCCACATTACTCTCTTTCCTTACAGGCTGCTTCAAGCTCACTTCGCTTCCGGAAGAGATGATTGGCAAATTATTTTCCATGTGATACTGAATAAGATGACCCACACTATCAAATATATGGTCTTTGGTTCTCACCTAATCAAAGAAGCAAAAGAATATATTTATGGTTAGATTGTGCTTATAACTGGTTAGGCACGAGCCTAGTGCATTAAAGTCAAAAGGCATTTAAGCCACTGAACTCACTGGAGCCGGATCATGAGGCTGTAAACAACAATTCAGACCTATCCTTTGACCTACCGCTAGCTGACATGAAACACAGAGGACCAAGTTAAAGAGACTGTATGTAGAACTGGGCTGATTCTGCTAAGGGGAATGAAATAACCTTTTTTTTTTCTCCACAGAAGAGAGATATTTTTCCCTAAATCCCACTGAGGATTACTTTTCTGATTTACTCTCTTCTCTGAGAGATGTCACTCAAGAGTGCTCTTCTAGCCCTGAGCAGAAGCAAGTAGAATTGACGTGACAACAAACCAGCTCTACCTTTTCTGTATCCAGAAGTGTGTTACTAATCAAATTCATTATTTAATGTTAGGGTTATTTTTCTAGCAATATAATAACAACTCAAAGGATGTATTAAGTGTATACACTAATTATCAGCACCTGGACTAACAACAATATTTAAGTACCTCACGTCTATTTCCATGGTACTTCGGTGCTTGTAAGTTCTTGAATTGAACTTTCAAACCTACTGAAGTCACTGACTAAATTTAAATTAACCTGGATTGAATCAGATTAGTTGCACTTCCTGGCATGCACCCATGCATTCTGACTGAAATATCTGAGCAGCCCTGAAATTTCAGTATATGAAGTGTTCATACCTTGCCCTCAGGATCCACCAGGAGCAGATGCTTTGCTTGCCCTCCCTGAAGTCCACTGAGGACATACTGACCAGGTGACGTTGTGCTCTCTCGAACCAGAAAATCCCCATCGTTGACTAACAGGCTCTCTGCTGCTTTCCTGTTTAATTTGCCATGGTAACAATCTTCATTCTTTAGCTGTTGCTTTATTTGTGGCAGAACACAGAGACCAGCTGTGTTGCTTGTGGCACTCTGTTGAACAGCTTCCGGTAACTCTAAAATGAAATGAAAGGGAATGTATTGGACACTTCATCTAGAACTTCATCCTAAAAGGGAGCAAGACAACATTTTTTATAGCTTTTAAAAAATTCAAATAGTTCAGTCTTGAAGCTGTGATCAAACCAACCTTACAGACTGTAATAATATGCACACATGAATGCTTACAACCCTCCAGTGCATTAGGTAAAATTACCACACCACCTCCTCCCATACCTTAGATGGGAAAGCCTTGGGTCGCTAGGCAACAGGGATTGGAAACAGGAATTTTTCTGATGCTCTACTGTTTTGGGTTTGTATTTGGTTGTATTAAAAAGTCAAATCTTCCCTGTAAAAACAAGATTTTTGTTGGTTTTTAGCCACTTTTTTTTAAGATCTAGTTTTTCCTTCTTCCTTAACAAGCTCTGAAGAGATTGTCATGGATCTTTGGGAGAGTCATGTTGAGTGGCTCCAGCTATGTGCAGGAATGTAAGACAACATAGCCAACGTAGCCAGAAGGGAAGGATTACAGCACGATGCATCTGCTGTGAAAAAACGAACAATTACTGAATGTACTAACAAAACTGGGTGGTTTGGGATATGGCCAGTCAGACTGCAAATGATTCACAGGCAGGATTTTTTCTAAGGAAAATAAGAGGATACCACTTCTTCAATGGAATTGTGCAACCTAAGGCTCCTCAGGATACAGCCAGTTCCTTTTAGAGCATAAAACAGCCCCAGGTCACAGATTTCCTTTACTGTAGTTCTGTCCAGTCCTTTGCCCACTTTCTGGTGTGGAGCCAACTCTGACAGAGAAAACAGTCAGTGGGAAACCATAAAAGGCAAAGCTAATAAATAAAGTATTTTCAATAATGAGGACAATCAGTAGCAACTATATAGTCATTTAATGGATATCCACCATTTTGAGTCTGTAAATCAAGACTTAATTTGACATACATTTGATAGCTACTACTGATCAAACAGTTTGATTTAGAAATTATTGGATGAGATTCAATGGTCACTTATGCAAGAATTGAGAAAAGATGGTCATAACGATCCCACTGTGACCTTGCATGCTACTGCCTGGGAAGCAAAGGCATCTGAGGCCACTTCCACCTTAGAGTGGTTAAGGTCTTGAGCCTACAGGAGAGCCCTCTTCCTTGAGGTATGGTGCAGTCCCAAGCTTTCATAGCATCTTAAAGACTTGCTTATTTTTACCTGTGGAACACTATTTATCATCATCAGTCAACTACAGAAGATGAAAGGTTACTCTGTTTGCTTACCGTCACTACTCATACTCTTTAATACCCTTTGTCTTGAATTTAACAAGTAAAAAAACCAACCAGGAAGGATTTCTTCCCCCCGTCTTTCTCTATTTCTTATGGGGAAACCAAAATCTTTCTCCATGCACAGAGATGACAAGACCCCCTCTTTTCAAAGCTTAGAAAGATACGGTATTGCAATGGGAACCTACTGGCCTGACGCAGTGGGCTCCCATGGATCTGTGTTGTTGCTGTACTGCGGGCTGTACAGACTGCGGACTGCAGGGTCTGTGTGTTGATGTAACACGGATCATCAAAAAGATCTGTTTTGTAGGCAGGCTTCAATAATGTTGCCTCTTTTTTTGTCTTCTGTGATCTTTCACCACAATTACCTGCAATTAGTATATAGTATGCACAGATTTCCTTCTTTTTTTTTTTAAACTCAAGTTAAAATAACTGTAAAAGCTGCAATAGGAACATTGTTGTTCTTATATATCTCACTAAAGTCATTCACAAGGAAAAGAAAAATTGGCAGATGATCTCGTTTTTCCTTATGGCTAGACGGCACAAGGTACACTATCCAAAATGAGTTAGAATGAAGTTTTCAAAAGTGTTCCGCACTGGTTCAGTTCTGCTTCAATCAATGTCAGCAGTAAACCCCCCACTGATTGAAAAGAAATTAATACATATGACTCTACAGAGACACAAGCCATATATGTTGTTTGTTGCAAAACCCTTTCCTTCCCCTCTGCACCACAAAAAAAGCTTGTGGGAAGCTGAACAATTCTCTCTCGCTATTCTGGTGGAACAAGGAAGATGGAGGAGGTTGGCGCTTTGTGGCTCTGCCTGGAGAGCCAAAGCCACATCTGTCAGGTTAGGATCCAAGCTGAGGAACAGGCTAACAGAATATCCCCTGCAGGGTATGAAAATAATAGCACTTCAGCTAGCCAAATAGCACGCATATTTTTACTCTTTAGCAAACATTTTATTCATAGATCTATTCATTCATTCTTTTATTTGTTCACCCTCTCTTTGTAGAAACTATTTGATTCTCCTTTCCTTAAATCAGAAATAACACAAGAAACTGAACGATCCCCTGCAGACAGTGTAATGGATCCCTTTAGAGCAGTGCAGGTGGGAATTGAAAAAGGACCTCATTGTGCAATGAAAGAGATGAGCTGAGAAAATGTGCTCAGGGCATCAGCTGTGGCAAGGGAAGTCCAGAAAGGGATGGAGGCTGGTGATCTCCTGGGGTCCCAGAGACCAGGTTTTGCTGAAGGCAAATTGACCTTGGGCACAAAGCCACCCAAGGCAGGGGAAGGGCACAGTCACACTGAGAAGCCAGTGATGCTGGAACCAAGGGCACAGGCTCTGTTGGAACAACCACCCGATGCTGATAATTTGGGTCTCATCGAGCATTTGTAGGGGAAAGGGGCATTTTCAGAGACTGATAAGCAACAAAGTATCTTCTTCCTTTTTCAAAGGGTATGAAAGGGAATAAAAGGACAAAGAGTATGAAAGAGAATCAAACAACAAAGAGCTACTGTACAGTATCACGACAAGTAAAACGAGTAAGTCTGCCAGCAGACATGAAGATAGATTGGTGGCCTTTAGAAAAGCTGTAAGGCTTTTTTGTCTGCCCTTCATCTAGGGAACTAGAAATGACCCACTAAGTAGAACGCTTTTCACCATTGTATCGAAAGCCAAGGGGCAGCTCTTCCAGGCAGTCTGCCTTGGGTAATTCTGCATATGCACGAGAAGGAAAACAGAGTACGTACCCACAGTTTTGGTTTCTTCTGGGCAATTTTCATATATATTGATGAATGTCGGGCTGCCTGTCTGTAGAAAAATTGTAAAAACAGTCACATAAAGTAGTCCCTTAGAAATCTCAGGTAACTTTAAAACATCCATGCACCAGTTAATTGGGATACAGGTAACTAAACGTATCTTCTTCACCAAAAAATTCTTATCTCCTCAAATAATATTTCACACTGATACTCTTCTTTCTATAGGGCACCATGTCTGGACATACTCCAACCTCAAAGAGACGGTTAACTGCCCAGTTATGTATCTAAGCTTTATATACAGTATAACTCCTAGGTAATAAAGTTCAGATTTTCTTATAAATGTTCCTTGCAATAAAAACAAGGAGAAATGACTACAGACATCATAGTTTGAAAGTGAAATGGTCACAAAGTTGTCTGAGCAGCACTAAAAGGTCATCGGAACTGAAAGGAAAACCAAAAAGTAACACCCCATGGAAAAAAGGTATTTGCATTTACATGTGGCAGGGTAACTCCTTGCAACAACTCTGGCAAGCTTTGAACACAAACTTAGGATATAGTCAAACACCTTTTTAGAGAACTGTTGGGGAGGCAGAGACCACCAGGCCCACAGCCAAGATGTGGAGTATGGTTGAGGTTAACAAAGCAAAAAAATGGATGGAGCAGTAGCACAGGAACACACACGAACCGGGGCGCGGTTGCCACCAGACACAAATAACATTTGGGAGCAGCAACTTTTTAGACAGCACCAACTGGATTCCAGTGGGCACGTCTGAGTGCGCTCCCTCTGAGCAAAGCGGCGGTGCCTGCTGCCTTAAGTGGGGAAATGCTGGTGTTTCCAAGAACCCACACAGCAGGCTCTGAAGTCTGTGCAGCCAGTCTGAACTCGGCTGGTTTTACTCCCTGACTGATTTGGTTTTATTCCCCACTGTCCCAGACAAGAGCCACAGATATATGCATCTTTTGCTGCTGTGGCTGATTTAACAGAGCCTCTTGAAACACTCCAAGGGTAATTAATGTTGTATATACATTGCAACCAGTTAATGTTGTATGTATAGGTTGTAGAGCATAATGGACAGGATGAAATATTTATCAGATCACAGAATCAGGAGATCACAGATTTTGCAGATGTTCTCTCAGACAAGCCATTTAAATCTGTATCTATTTTCTTCTCACAGCTAACAAGTGAACAAGGGAATATTACTTGGTCTCCTAAAAGTACTCTAAGGACAAACCAGTTAATATTCAGAAAGTGCTTTGGGATTCAATTATGTACTAAGCATCATTAAATCTAGCCTAAAAAACCCTTTCCCAGGATAATCAGGACCTGGTTCTGATGTTAATGCCATGCGTTACACCACAGTAACACTTTATTATTCATTCCCATAATAGCAGAGAATAGTTATCCCAGAAGATGATGTACTTACCAAGCAATACTGCTTTTTGCACTGTGTAAGACAGTTAGCCCTTTGGTCTGTTTGCACTTTCATTCGCATGTCTAACACTCCACCGGTAGGAGGCTCTTTCCCTGGAATTTCGTTGTAATATTCATGATCCTCCCTCTCCTGTGAATTCCCAGCTGATCCATTAGCATTTGCTGCCTCGCTGACAAAATATGGAAAAAAAAAAAGCAACTAATGTAATCAACTGCTTTCTAGTGTAGGCAAACGTCCCCAGTGTTTGCGCATCGCACAATACACAGATTAGCCATATGGAGGCTGTAAAGGGCTTTGGGCCTGAACTTTTAGAGCTGTTTATTTTTCCAGTTACTTCTTCCTGAATTAAAAATGGAGTCATCGCAGTTTGGGGTGCAGGGAGGTACAGTCGTTTTCTTAGTACTGGGCAGCCCAGATGCCTTTTCTTTGCCTTGAAAATATAAGAGCCACCTACTGAAACTTTAAGAGAAGAGTGCCGATGCATCATTCATTAAGGTGGCCAAAATGTAGACCATAAAACTAATTCCTCTGGCTTCTTGTCTCAACTGTGTAAATCTAGGGATTGCTGGGTGGGGGGACAACTTACAAGAGAAAATTAAAACCTCACGGCATTTAGTTAGACAAGCCTGCAACTGTTTTAGAAAATCAAATATTGCTTAAAAAAAAAAAAAAGTCATTTTCCTGAGTGGAATGTACTCTGATTTTAATAACCATAATCAATATAACTGTTCTGCTTCAGCTTGAAGAAAACACAGATTGACATGAAGGAGAGCACCCAATGTTTTTCTTGAGCTAAACCAGAATGATGATAGTTTAAATGTACAGCTGATACACTGCAAAACAGCTAGGGCTTCCTGTACTGTCTCCGGTCCCGAAATAAAAAACTCATCTCAAATCTTACTTCTCTGTTTAACAAGAATATAATTGGATAAAAGGCCTCGAGCAGGAAAGAGATAAAGTTCAAGCAGTTGATTATGTGATATGCAGTGCAAGTATTTGATTATGTGATTCATAGTAGTTTGGGTGACTCATTCACACAGCAATATCCGACTTCTCTGCCCAAGGACCGTTCTCCAAGGCTGGCTGCGGGTTAGGCTCAAGGAGGCAATCTAATTAGCCTCTTCCATCTCTCCTTGCTCCGATTTACTTGTGGCATAACCTAGCAGAGTTTCATAGGAAAGGCTCTTCCTCTGGTTACTGTCCCCAGGGAAAACAGGCCAGTATTAGCAGTGGCATGGCCAGAACCACTATATACAATGAAATAAACTGGAGCTGGGGCTGCTGCTATGTAATAAAACCAGTTCTGTTGCATTGCGTCAGGCACTGTGCCACTGACACCGCCTGCACAGCGACTCCCGGTGCTCAGGACGCAGTTAGGCAGCGTTACAGCTTTACCTACCCGTGGGAGGTAGCAAGTGGTCAAATTTGGTGTTACAGTAAAGACTGAGGAAAAATAGGCATGGCTAGCCTGTGAGGAGAGCCATAAATTAGAGCAAGAATTGTGTCCCCAGTGCAATGGAAAAAGGGTAGTTGAAATGGAGAATTATGGTCCAAAAATTAATCTATGTCCTATATTTTGAGCAACGTGCCAGATGTGAGCAGAACAGCAGAAAGGTGAATTACAATTGCTTTTTTCCCCACCACACACTTTCCACAACTGCAGCGAGCTTAAACTTGGCATGGGTCAGGGCTGAGCTCAGTGTGTGTGTGTGTGCCGTATTTATAGAGCAGAACTTATTTGGGCAGAGTAATTTGAACATTTGTTCAACTTACTTGCATAACTTAAGATAAGGCTGTTTCAGTTAAAGAACAATATGGCTGAATTCTATGCTGTTATGCACCTGTACAAATGTCAGTGAAATCAATGGAGTTTACTGGAATAAGCTAATTTTAGTCTATTATACTCTGTACCTACAGCATATACTACAATCAGCATATGTCCAGAAAGCATATCCAAAGCATCTTATTTATAGATCGCTCTTTGGAGTATATTGTTTTCCTGAAAAGTACTAAAGAGAAGAAAACTGCCAGTTAAGTGACTGAGAATGTGCTGACCTTTCGTTAGACGTAACCAGGCCGGATGGGTTCTTCAGGTACTGTTTGAACCGGAGCTCAAAAGCCTGCCCTATGGTGTTTATCACCTCCTGTGCCATCCCATTGGGACATTCCAGTATGTGGCATGCTGCAAAGAGACACCTTACTTCAATTAAGTAAATGCACTTTATACTAGAAAATAGAGACACAAGCTATATTGCTTACAGCAGAAAAGCTAGGCATGAATTTATGCATCTAGATAGCTTTAGAACATTATATAGACTGAGATTTTTGATGTGTTAAGGAAATTGCTCTAGGTATTTTTTAATCATAGTATCAACTTATACCTCAGTAAAAGAACTCCATTTATGCTTCCTGTGTGGAGTGCTCCTGTATCTCCTTTTCTCTCCCTGCCTGGCAGTAAGCAGAAGCAGGGGAGAGAACCAGCCCGGCCAGCATGCAATTTTCATGTGAAACAGCATGAAAACACAAACATGGGTGGCTCCGGCAGCCTGGGACATGGCTCCCTTGGGGCAAGACCATCCTCCTGCCACCAGTCCTTGTTCTCATGCACAACCTCAGGAAACTCACTCCAGCAGCAAGTGCCGTGTGCCCAGGACTGGCTCTCCCCTCTGCAGAGCCACCATGAGACAGCACTCAGGGATGGTGCTGGGCCAGCCGCCAGCCCTGCCTGCAGGCTGCCAGGGTACAGGAGTTCTGCACATCCCAGCATCAATACTGGGACTTACTGTTGAACCTGCAGGGTGCCCTAAGTTAGTCAAAATAGCAATGCAGGTGATAGAACTACAGAGAGGCGGCAGGCCAGACTGTTAAGGCTCCAGATTTTCATCCTAATTTCCTAAGCCATCCATGGCACCTTAGAGTGAGCTCTCCTGTGAGCTGCCACTCTACCAACTTTATAGCCATTGCCAGTGATGCTCTGAGAACCATCTGGCATGAAAAAAGCAGCGAAGGGCCAGTCTTTCTTCTATGCAGGCCAATAATGAGAGAGATGCAAAAGGGATTTTATCCCCTGGGTCAGCCTCCAGAGGGAAGAAGGTCTCATACAGCTGAGTATATACCCCACTCTGCCTTCCAGCAACATACCCAGGACTCTGGGTTAGATGAGGAGGCTCATTCACTACCTTTCCCCTCATCTGGAAGTTGTCCCAGAGCAGGGCAGCCGCCCACCTTTCCAGGCTCTGCCCTTCCTCCCCAGGCAAGGCTGGCTGGGGAAGGCTCCTACCCCTGCATGGAGCCAGCAGCTAGTACAGCTTTAGTCTGACCTGCAGATTCTCACTTCGTTGCACAAAGAATATAACATTTAAAGCCACGGCCTGCATACCATCACCCATATCCATACAGGGAAGTCAGAAATTGTACAGAATATTGAGCTGTTCAGTAGCTTTCTTATTTTAAAACTCAAACAATTCCTTGGCACAGATAAAGCAATCATACAAACATGTATAACAATCTGAAAATTGTTTCCATACCTCTCTGATTAACAGGATCTTTTGCTACATATGCAACGTAGTCTGTTGTATCCTACAGGAAAGAAGACGACAAACATCTTTAAAATTATTGTTACGAACAACCCTACCTCCATAACAAAGCAGCTGAGTATAGAGAGATATATTTTTAGCTTTAAAAAGGACACTTCTTTCAGGGAAACTAACTGGAGGTGCTAAAGTGGTGCAAAGTGGGCTAGGGGAAAGACCAGTGACGCACTGGTGGCTGTTGACACAGTAATTGTGCTGGAACCTTTTTCTTGTAATAAATACACTAGACCATTTGGCATTCTTTGGGTCTTCAATAAACTGTGTTTTCAATTCCAAACTATGCAACAGGAGTAGAAACACAACTGGTGCCTCATCAGCAGGCAATGCTGCTCCCTTCCGCTGCTCTCACAGAGCCTGAAGCCTCCCCTGCGTAATGCATTACTGCTGCGTGACTGCCAGTCACAGCTGTTAGCTGGGACGGTCCTTATCAATACCAGTGGAAGATAAAACAGTGCTAATATACTGCAAAGGACAAGTTAGAATATTTCCAATTTGCAGCATGAAGACTGAGTTTTGAAGGCATCTTAGAGAAAAGTTGATCTTTAAAATATCACAGAATACAATAGGTATCTGATCTTAATTGCTGCTGCCTGATTTTAGTCCGGCTATGATCAGGTTAAATTACTCTGGACCTCAAGGCTGCTGCTGAGATCAGACAACCTCAGTATAATCAGTTGTCTGTTTCAGATTCTCTTTCCAGCCAACGTTGAAATAATCCTCACTTTTTCTAGGGAAACTGAAAAGGGAACTGGAATAGAAAAATTAACATTTCTAATCATACTGCAAAAGCAAAGAGTCGCTTGATAATTCAGTGTTATAGTAAAAATGGTGAGGTAATGAATAACATTCTTTTAATTATTAAAGATGCATTTTGTTATTTTGGATCTTTAAGGCGGGATGGGGAAAATGCAATTCACAGCTTAAAGGCATGGCTCTCTTGAGGGAAGATGCAATCAGCTGGCAGGAAACAAGGCCCCCATTTGCAATATGCACAAGAACAATCATTTAATAATTCACAATGGATGACACGAGAGGCAGGTCTTGGGGCCAGCAGAACTTGTCCTAGATAATTTTTTTAAAATCTCCAAAGTTAATATCATTAAAACAAAGCAAGCTAAATATTTCTTATGCATTTAGTGAACTCAATTTCCTTCCTTTTCCTTTCAGGTTTTTCTTAAAGTTCATAAATATTTTAGGATGCACTTAAAATAAATTAGATCTAGAGAGCAACTAGAAACTGAAGTAACTGGAGCAGTACCCGCTATTTTTATATCTTTGTAACGTTTAAGTACATGCATGGATGATTTTGCTTTAAAATAAAACCAGAATAGGCTTTATTCTCGGGCAGAATATTGCTACTCCTTAACAGTGCAGGGCAACACTGAACTGCATTTAGAGCCTGAATATAGGGCAGGTGGAGAGACATGTCCTGTGGAAACTCCCATTTTAAATGTAAAGGGAATTTTGGAAAAAATTACCTGAACAAGCCACCAAAATTGCCCCTTACGTGAAGTACCATTAGATTTATAGTTACCACCGCTGAGCAAGACCTCCGTTTTACATATTCTCCTGGTAAGAAAAGTGTCACCAGCTGCACCACCAAGCCCATTTCCTGCAGCACATCTGTGTGCAAGCACATCTCCTGGTGGTCCTGCCATTAAGCACTGACCAAACCCAGCCCTGTGTCGCCTGTGAGATCTGATGGGATCACCGTACAAGACCAATGCCGTATAATAACATTAAAAAAAAAAAACACAAAGCACCCAAACTAAAAAAGGTAAAAAAGCTCTGGAGAATTACCCATCCAACCTGCTGAGCGGAGATCTGAAAATACATCCCTGAATTTTCAAAACTGGAAATGTTACATAAAGACAAACTAGACAGCCAGCATACTGCAAAAACAAGTCAGTTTGGGGACATATTTAAATTATTTAACTATCAAGAAAACTGGAATTTGGAAATGAAGCTTTGTGATGCTCAGCACAACAGCATGCCAGCTCTTGGAGCTGCTTGGAAATCCACATCAGGAAGGGTCTGCAAAGCCCAGGGACTGGACTGTACAGTGTGGTGTATTAGGATAGCACAGGCACCTAAAGGTGAAATTTGGACTTCTTAGAATGTGAAAATGCCTTAATCATTAAATGGGATATTTAAGGATGTAGTACTTTGGCACCAGGCCCGTGCAGTACCTCCCTCCTGGGCGCAGGACCACCAGCGCAGAGCCTGCACCCATGCTCCCTCCCCACTTCCCAGCCCAGCTCCAGAAAGCTCCTGTTCTCAGGCAGCCTGGGCAGCATATCTCCGAGCAGAGCAGAGCAGCTGGGCTCCTTCCATCACCCACGTGGCCCTCCAGAGAAGATCAGTCAGCCACAGAGGGATGGTTCCCAGCTATTTCCCCTTGCCTGCTCTGAAATCCAAAGAGGCAGATCTGTCATTTTCCAGTCAACACTGGATCTGGCTTCCGCCCCAGTGTTATCAAGAGCATGACCCAGAGCCTTCTGTTTTCCCCATTTTAACACAAGAACAGGAAGACATTTAACAAAATTGAAGGGCAGAAGATTAAAAACTGATTAAAAAAACAACTATTTTCATAACACATGGAGTGTGAAATTCATAACGCTGGCAGGGCTGGGCTTGCTTAGATTCAAAGAGGGAATAGGGAGTACCATGTTTATGGATGACAAATTCCCTGCTGACAATCATTGCAATAAGGAGTTTGGAAGAGGATAGAAAACCTCTTGTGTGACAACATCAGTGAGTTCATGACTATGATACTAGGAGAAAAACCCGTATCTGCAGGAAAAAGAAGGTTATGCCATGTCTGTCTTCTTAGAGGAGCTTTGCTTGACTCAAAATTCATCTAAAATTTAGAGGTGCTGGTGCTGACCACTTTTGTGACAGGTATTGGATTACAGGGACCACAGAACTGATGCAATTCCTATGTTTGTGTGTTCTTATTTTTAGGTGCTCAGGTCCGGGGGCTTTTGAGTGAACTGAGGCTCACTGATGAAGAACGGGAAAGGTAACTATACAGATCTATCAAAGATCCGCTTAGTCCCTATTCCAAGTCTCCTTTCCAGTCTCAGTCCCTCAATTTTCTTGTATTACTGGTCATGATCCAGAATTGTGGTGTACTCTGTTAGTGCTTGTGGATAGGAAGGGATGAAGCAAAGTATTTGCAGGTACTTTTAGTCTCATAATAATTTCATTATACCTGCGGAAGTATATCTTATAAATCAATACTTACTGGGTCACCTCCAGAAGCAAATGAGATGGACTGCATGTGATGGTTGGCAATAATCTGAAAAGCGTGACAAACTGGTTAAACGTGCTTATGTGCCACACATTTAGAAAACAGCAGAGCATATATCTTCACAGAGCAAGCAATTAAGTTCATGACAACCCAATCCATTAATACATACACGTATCACTTGTGAAGGAAGGAGCTAACAATAGGAGTATTTTTGAGACTACCCATTCATGTTTAGTGATGTCTAGATCCCTGATTAATCTTCCTTAAAGGGTTATACAGTGGTAGCATTTTTATGAACAGGTCCCACTCATACTCTGATCATATTCTCTTTTACCATTAGCACCAAACTGTTACCTGGTAGAGATTTCACTAGCCAAATCAAGCATCAACTTTTCATGGTTTCAAACACTACCTCATCTCTGGAGACAAACTGTTCTTTATTATAAAATCAAATGCAACAGATTATGCAGGTGGGAACACAATGAAACGCAGCAGCAGCGCAAGAATAGAATAAATATGATTTTCCATTTGCAAAGGTCTAGTAACGAAAGACCTAGAAAGAATTTCAAGACAGTGCCCTGCATGCTCGTGTGTGCAGTAACAGGGCACATCAGTGCTTTTGGAAGCAGATCTGTCCAGCTGGCTTTTAATCCTGTTACAAACAGGAACAAGTTAAAAGTGCCATACTTTAGCTGCCAACCCCCAGAGTTTCACCCGGTGTAGGGAAGCCCTTTGCTGCTGTACCTGAAAGGAAGAGAAACCTGGTGCCATAGACCCTTCCTAGCACAGGGGGCCAAGGGACAGGAGACCTCTGTGCTCTGGTGAAACCCCAAGAGCTGCCTGACACTCAGCATGGCATCAACTCAGTGCAATGATTCCTCAGAGCCAGTGAGCCAAAACTACCTCCCTGATGTTCCCCTGCTCCAGCTTGGAGCGAAATCCGCTGCTGGCCCCGGATGAGATCATGCTGGGAGCTGATGCCAACAGCTGGTGGAGGAATTAGGTGGGCAGCACAAAGCTCCTCACCACATCTGCCAAGAAGGGAGCACACCCCAGTTCCAGGACAGATCCAGGCTCTCGGGAACACATCTCAATGGAGCCCAGAGACTCTGCATAGTATGACTGATTATGCACATATATTTCTCAGCTGTAAAATAGCTTTGAACGACACCAAAGCCAAGCTCTGACTCATTATTTATATCAGTTTTTTTTCCCTAGGACTTGTCAGAAACTCCAGTCAGGACTAGTGCCTTGTTTATTAGGCACTGCACAGGCAGAGACACACACAGAGAAGCAGTTTGCCCAGTGCTTAAAGATCCCTCCCCATGGAAGACACCATCATAAACAAGAAGGGCATGTGCTGCATGCCCAACTCCTCCAAAGTGCTCTCATTTTTAAATTCAGAGGCATCATGTAATTCAGCTTTACCAGGCATGCACAAGACGACTAAAGGCTGCTGCTTTCCCTTCGAAGCGCCCAGCCTTTCTTTCAGAAGCCATGAAAGGAGGAGAACACAGTAGCATGGAGAGAAGGGCACTGATTTATATGTATCCTACCTGCTGCGTGTCAACGTTAATCAAAGTGAGGCTGCTTGTTGAAATGGTCAGTTTTATATTCACGCCAGAAAACTGAAGGTTACTTTTGCCAAGTACAGAAGACAGAAACTTCACTGGAGGCTTAAAACAAAGAAACAACAGAAAGAGGTTGTCAGCTGAGTCTGTCAGGGCAAAACCGTATCAAAGTCAAGTAAATTTTACGATATCTTATTGAAAATTTCAATGGAGCAAGGATAATGGCTTGATCAAATGCGAATAGATCTTCTAACAAATATCAGCTTTGAATACAATACTTACAGGCATGGTTTTTATGTCAATAACGGGGAAAAAAGTTTTAAAGCAAAATCCCAGTGAGCTAAATGTTATAGCTGTGTCAGTAATTCAGAACGTGTAATTTTCCTGCTGAACTCTGCTTCGTTTCCTAGGGATGAAGCGTTTCTGAGTAACCAAGAAATTCACTCATGTATTCATTTTTCAGGAGCATGTTCCTGAAAGGAGCAGGCTTCTCCCGAGCCCCACAGTTACAGAAGGGAATCAGTAACTTCCACTGGGGATGACCCAACAGCAGTCACTGATGTTGCCCCTCACTGCATCCCAGTTATTAAATAAATGATGGGCCCATTAAACACTGCCATTTTAGTCATATTTTTTTTTAATATGTAAATAACAACCAGGTAATCCTCCAGTGAATGAGCTCCCTTTTGCTATCAAAAAGACCTCCTACATTTTACCAGCCAGAACCTAAAACCTGTAAAGCACTGAGCTCTGCAAAGACTGGTAGGAGCAGGAAATCTGGGCAAAGCATTAATCCTGAAGAAAATAAGGTAGGGCATGGCCTCAGCCCCAAACCGAGCAGGCTAAACACCCTGCTACAAGCGTTCTTTCATGTTATACCAAGTTCACATCGATTAACGTGCACTAACTCCAGCATGGACTGAAGCCTGTTAGGGAAATCATGTATCCAGCTTATTAAAAGCAGATACAGAAAATAAATCGTTCAGCTAAAACAGTATTTACCTTCCGCTTTTTTATAGCTCCATTTGTACCTGATACAGCTTCACACAGTCGGCTTATTGCTTCCCTGCAAATAGAAAAATACAGCACAATCTGTTGGATCATTTCACATGCATCATCTGTAACAGGGCCGGCAACCCTGCAATTTATTGTTATCACCCCCCCTTATAAACACTTAAATCTTCTGGAAAGTCTTTCACGGTTGTTTTTCTTTCTTCTTTCCTCCCACTGCTAAAAAAAAAAATATTTAACAAAATACAATGATTCAGCAGCCTGGTTTGGGTTGATTCTTTTTCTTTGTAAAACATATCAGTTTCACCTAATGAAAATTTGTTTTTAAAAAAAAAAACATCAACTAACCACAAGAAACTCAAACAACCCAATGCCTTCAAATCCTTTTTCTCAGTACAGTTGATAGGTCTCTTGCCTTAATCCTTCTTATTTAGAGGAGCAGGGGTGTGCTGAGTAAGCCCAGCTGGGTGCCCTGATTGCATTTCCAGTGTTTGGGGGTTCTCTTTTTTTTTTTTTTGGAAAAAAAAAATGGGGGGAAAAAAAAGGAGGTGTAATCAGCTTCTCCAGTTCTGTTTCAAATCTGAAGTCTCAATCCATATCTTTCCATCTCTGGCAGGTATGTCCCAAAATAGACGTCCTTTCCCAGCCACCCACTATTCTCTACAGGCGCCTCTCAGTCAGGGGAGCAGAAGGGTAAGGCATAAAACATTCACAGTGTTTATTGGTCTGTATCAAAGACAGCTAAATTACACATTTAATATAACATAGTGGCGCACTGCACCTATTTTCCACACTTGAACAAAGCAAATTCTGATATATGCTCCAGCAGGTGACGGGTTTGGACATATGGTGGAGCACTCACTGCCCTGATTGAGGTCAGCACAGCAGCTGGAAAAAAACCTTTTGCTGGCAGTCGCAGGCTTTCCCCTGACTGATACTGACTGTTTTGAAGTCAATGGAAAAATGGTGACTTACTGGGCTGGGATGTGCTTAGCAAGTTTCCTTAACCTTGCCTGGACATCCCGGTCTGACCCACAGCCCCCGACCCCTCCAGCTGCCCTGGCCCTTGGCCGTGGGGCTGCCGGGGCGAGCTGCGCTGCCGTCCCCCGGTCACCCTCTCAGGCTTCGGTTCCCATATTGGGTGATTTTATTTTGAGGCTGTAGCCTCAGCCTTTCTCTCACAGCTGAATTCAGTGTTGGGCTTTCAAGGGTTGGGATTTTGTTTTGTTCTTAAGGGGAAGGGAATTAGTTTGTTTAATCATTTGTTTATGTTATTGGATTATTATCCAAAGAGCTAATTAGGAAACGAGATAGTTAGGAAAGTTTGTCTGTTCTCAGATCCTGGTGCCTGTGTGGGAGGAGCACGCCACTGGGCTTCATTTCCTGAGAAAGTTTTGGTTCAGAAAGGCTAAAAAATATCAGGGGACCACACAACAGTGAGAGGCTCCAGCCAGATATGTCCCAGGAAGCAGAGGTGGCCTGGTGAGGAGTGTGGTCCCCCCAGGACCCTGTGTCCTGCCCGGGGAGCAGATCAGACCGCAAATGAAGCCAGCGCAGTGCTGGTGAACCACAGCATCGCTGCTGCCTCCTGCTCAGTGCCCCATGGACGTTGCTGCACTGATGGGCTATGTGCTTAAAGCGCTGAAGATCAGTGATGCTACATTCCTGTTAGAGAACATCCTGAGAAATTCAACCTGGAGACTGTCAAATGAATGGAGACCTCACACATGGCAAAATAATAAAAACATGATTAATATGTTCTGAGTGAAAACAGCAGGGAAGAAGAGGAGCCTCATCGTGGGCTACACAAGATGGGTCAGAAAGACAGCCTTTTAAACACTGCTTTTTTTTTAGCCTTTTAAAGCAAAGCACTTCCCCCTGCACAGCTGAAAATACACTTTTGAAGAGAATTCATGATATCCTTCTTGTTTAGCTCCTGTTTTATTTAGGTGTTACCAGAAGAAAGGCTAAAACTAAAAGAAAAAAGGGAAAGGCATCCTGCAGGATGATCTTGCAGATTTCAGTAATCAACTTGGAAAATGAGAGCTCATCTTCTCATTCAATATTAAAGGAAATTAAAATCAGAGCCAAGACATTAAGGCTACCTGGAGCCTTCAAGTCTAGCTCTACCTAGAAAGAAAACCAGATACAGAACAAATTGGAAAAACAGGGAAGTCATCTATTTTGGTGACAAATGAGTTCTCGCACACTTCAGGCAGCCCACGTGGAATAAGGAGTCATAGACAACACTGCCAGGAACGGACCTCGTTCTTGTACAAGCCAGTGTGGTCACTGCCCACTTCACCACACTCTGAAGCACTTGTGCAGCAAACAGGAACCAAAAAGTAGGCAAATCATTTCTACTTAATAGTTTCTATTACCTCTCTTTGGTAGGGGAAATCATCTTCTCATCGACATTTCTTGCTGCCTGTCTCTGGGTGGTTTTCCAGATGATGTAACAAACCTTCTCTAGTATTATTTCAAAGATGTGAAAAGCACCAGTTTGGTAACACCTTGCTGCTACAACTGAACACTTCTAACCAGTCATTTCCATGGGGTAGGTTCAGGGACCTGAACTAGAAACTGCACTGTACACTAGGAAGAAAAGAAACTCTGGATACATCCACAATAACCTGAAACAGGGTTTACCGTATCTGTGCTTTCTTCCTGGAAATCTGCTATTAATTCATTCTTACAGCCATTCATTTTCAATCACTTGCTCGGGCAAGTCTCTGCTTTTAGATCTGCTGGATGGCATATACCTGTGCATAGGGCACGCAGTTAATCGGCTTGTTCCTGGATGAATGTGCAGCCTTATGGGTTCTGGCATTTGCTTGTCCATTTGATAACTTCCAAATCTTGAGGCAGCAGCAGAAAATGGGGCCTTGTTATTCCAGTCATGTTGCTGTTTTTTCTTTTGCTCCTCCTTGTCATTCATCCCAAAGCAAAACACTTTGAGGTTTTTTTGTTTTTCTTTTAAATCACTCTGAATGAGATAACTCCACTTGCGTGCTCTGCAGCAGCTCTTCTCGACCCTGGGAGCCACAGAATGAAACTGGGAGAGCTGTGAGGAATTTAAATTCTTGTAGTTTAAGGCAAAGAAAATCTTGCTCCTCGACTCCTCAGGCATCTTCTGCCATTTGAAGTGGAATCACTGTCTGTCGGTACTGCAGTGCCCGCACGATTACATAAACTGGTCGTTGTTTCAGTGACACAGTTTTCACTTTCCATCGTGAATGGAAGAGATTTGGGTCAGCTCTTTTTGCCATCCTGAAAAACATTACTCTGAAGCACTTTGGTCCCCTGGGCTGTCTCCAGCAGCAGACCTACCGCAGAGGCGGAGGTCCCGCTCCTGGCCCCAGCAGATGCCCATCCATTGCAGGGGGAGTTTCCCAGGGGTTATTCTGCTGGGCACCAGCTCAGTGAGGATCAAGGCTGGCAGAGTTCCCTGGGGGCACCTCTGTGGGATCTGGGAGGTGGGATGGGGAAACAGGACCGTTCCTCTTCACCTGGGACACCGAGGCTCCTGAGCACAGTGCTGCAGGCAGCTCCCCACTTTCTGGGCTGGGACGCACTGAACTGGGACAGTGGCACAACCCCTGTGCGGCTGAGTGCTGCAGGAGCTGGCAGCACAGGGAATTTTTCATTGCCCCCCAAAAAGCCTGGTCCAGCCCCCCAGCCCTGCAGGGCACTGCTCCCTCTGCCTGCTGGGTCAGCAGCCAGCCACTCGGCCGGGCTGTGGCCACTTGGCGAGGGCTCAGCAGGCTCTGGGGCAGGAGGGAGTGACAAGAACAGCCCCATTTTCAGCATCCATAAGCCTTTAGATCAGCTCAGCTGTACAGTCTACAGGTTTTCTCTGGGTCTGCACCTCTGGAGTGAAACCTGCGGCAGACGCTCTTCCCCGAACGTGCGGGAGAGCGCCGCGCTGGCAGTAACAGTGAGCCGCTTTGTTTATTGTTCCCCCAAATGAGAGTAAAAGACAAGAGATGGGCTGATGTAAGCCAGTAAGCATGCCGTTGAAGATTTGCTTTTAAGCATCTAGGGCTCCGCCTACGCTATCTAACAGAAAGGGATTGTGCATCTCAACAAAGTTGAAATTAATCTTCCAAACAAAGTCAGCCTTCTTCCACCAGCCCTCCCCAGCAGCATGTTTCAGGCGCCCTTTGCCCTTCGCTGCCTGACCATTTTTGAGTTTGCAAGTTAATGCCCTGATCTGAGATACAGAATCCCTTTTCCCATAAATGCCCCAATATAATGACTAATAATAAGCTTGAGTTAACAGAAGTTGGAGACGTGTAAGAAGAAAAGAGCTGAAGGGCTGGACAAGGGAAGTGCACGTCAGGGTCCAGCAAAGGCAGGACCTGCCACAGCACAAGGGGGACAGCCCAAACACGTCTTGTACTGAGAACAGCAAGCACAGCACATTTATGGGTGACCATTCAAAAAAATACAAAGCCTCTCAAGCAGAGGAACTTGTTACCCTTATTGTTATTTCTTGGTGTTGCTCTTGTCATCTACATGGAGTTTGGGATCACAAATTTCTGCAAAATGGGAGGGATGTCCTAAGAGGGTGTGAGTTGGGTCACAGGCAGGCAACGGCAGAGAGCTGGAAAACTGCTGCAGGAAAATCTCCTCTGCCAGCCTCCTCACCGCCCAGCCGCCAAGGACGGAGAGCACCTCGGTGCCTGGCCCTTCCCTTGCTATGCTGCGGTCATTCGGTCTGATGGCCATATGGCATCTCTGCACCCCGTGGTCCTTCATAGCGCTGGACAGGCCACTTTCTGCCTTCCCCAACCCTGTGCCTGGTAAGTGACTGAAAATGCAAGTCCAGCAAGAAACCAGAAAATACATCCTCCGCGCTCATCTCTTTTGACTCCTCACGGCACTTTGGCAAACACAAGTTTGTTGATCTTTCCAACATTCATGTGAGGTAGGTAAATAATATCTTTCATTTTAGAGATCAGGAGACTAAGAATGCAAATACATATAAAGCAAGGCAGGGAGCAAACATAATTAGAGACCCTTTCTACATCACTTTAAAACAGAAGATGCCTCTTTGTTTAGTGAAATGCTATCGGAGTAAAAATATTTTTTACCCCCAGTACAAATAACAGAGATGATTAAAATGGGATCATGCCCAATAGCTCCTTGGTTGGTGCATTGTGCATGCCGTCTATAAACTTACTCCCCCGGGAGAACAATAGGGGAATAATCAATGTTATCTTCGCTCCAGTCAGCTTGTAATCGATCGAACTTTAAAGTTTGCATGCACGAGCTCAGCACTTCAGCATTCAGTTTGCAAACAGTTTAAGTTTTGAATTTCTCATGCACAAAAGAGCCCGTTAAGGTCAGCAGAAGCATTTTTTTTAAGTGATGGAAATATTTCCATTGTTAAGTTTTCACATAGCTCTGGTTAACAAAACCTTCCTATTTGGGCCAAATTTAAGTTGGCAAGCTCTTGTCACACAGTAATTCATATTCCTTATTTTCCAGACAAACCATCCATAGCTCTGTTTTATAAGTGTAGCAGCATACATTCTCCATGTCTTGCAACTGGGAGATAACCTCGCTCTTTGGACGAGGCTGCTGAAGGATACAGTGGCTCGGTCTGAATGCACCGGGCTGATTGCTTTGGGCTAAGTGTACTACATGGCTCTTTTTGATCGGTAAATGACTAGGCTGAGGAGAACTGGGTGAATGCATGCTTATGTTGATTGTAAACGTCAACAACCACTGATTTTGAATATAAAATAAATCAGGCAGCTTTTGAGTGCAGTATATAGGCATTTAAGGGCTCAAGTTTTTCAGTTTCTTCCTTTTAGCTGATAAGTCTGGCAGCCAATAGGTAGAAATGTAACACTTATCTCTGCATGTTCCTTTCCTTTCTCCAGGATTTCTTTAATACAAACACTTGAGGAAGCAAAAGAGCATCTGTAAATCATCCGCCAGCAGGAAGGAAGAGTTGGGCAGGCGCAGGAAGCCTCAACCACACTCCTGGCATCCTCAGCATGAACTATGCCAGAAAAAATAGCTGAGGGGAGGAGGGAACATGTCTAAGGCCGGGCCAAAATACTCTGCACCCACCCAGCCCTCCAAAAAGCCTTTGGAGGTGCCAGGATGCCGGGTTGCTGCTGGGGTTGCCTGGCAGAGCATTAGCCCTGGCTGCTGGACTGCAAGTGCATCCCAGCAGCATGCAGTGCTCTGAGCTGGAAAGAGGGTGCTTATTTTGAAAACTCAAACACTCCTGCGCTGACAGACTTACAAGAATAAAGACTTACAAGAAAAATTGGACTCTTCTGTTCCTGACAGGACATTTCAACAACCCCACAGGTGCATATATTAATAATCTACACCCAGCAATGGACAGCAATCTGCAACAGAAGTCGCAGGCTTTTCGAAAGACCACAAAATATTTCACGTTTAAACCACATTCATTTGTACCTGAGAGCGAAATATCCATCTTTTTCTGATTTGCAGCCTGGAAACTTAGGCCTGCAATACAGTTGGAAATGGCTATATTTCAACATGTTTTCCTTGTGACTCCGCTTCCAGCTGAGCCTGGCCTTGGTGCAGATGGGGCCAAGCGATGCCACCCGTCTGATGATAAAAATTCATTAGATGACGTTGCTAGACTGAGGGACTGATGGCACTTTCTGCGTCAGGTGTGAAGCAGCGTGGCAGAGAGGCCTGCGAGCATCCAGGCTTCACCACCTTGGCCCCCCGCAGCCGCGGCAGCACCAGCAGATTTACCCTGTGCCTTGGGCGAGCTGTGCAGGCAGCGCTGAGCCCGCGGGCATGGCCTGCCTGCTGCCGGTACCCAGCTAGCTGGGGATGTCTGTACCATGCTGCGACTGCAGGGGGAGGCTCTCTGCATCCAGAGCAAGAATTGGGAGAGAAATTAGGTCTGTGGCTGAAACAATTCCTTTTCCAATGCAAATAGCCTATTGTAATGACCAAATAATTCAAATCATCACTTGGGATAAACAAAACAAAAGATGCAAACTCCTATTCAAAATTGTCTCAGAGCTTGACATGCATCTTTGGCTTTATACAGAAATTAGTGCTCGGGCTTTTCATTCTTGGGCTGAATATCAGTTTGATACCACCTACCTGGTAACTTGCGTTCGCGTGCCAAAGTCCAGGGACCTCATTGACTGCAGCACTTCAATACAGCCCATGTACTAGGGAAAACAGAGAGACAGAGGGAGAGGAGGACTTTGTTAATATCTAGCACACAGGTAAGAGGAGGATCACAGAAGGAAGCAAATGTGATTTCAGTCCACTAAGTATATGCAGAACGACAGTCTAAATGGAAAATCAAATCAGCTATCCTAAAGCTGTTTCCTAAATAGATCTTGTTTTACTGAAAAATGTAGAGAAGAGCAATAACGATACCAGTGGCTTCAACAACACAGCACAAAAAAAAAAGGTAAAGCACTCTGGGGACACAAAATCCGATCATTCCGTTTTTCCAGTTCTGCTTATTCTCACTGATTAGCCTGTGGCACTGAGCTGGGAGGAATACACGAACATTGGAGGGAAATTCCCCAGGAGCAGAGGGGCTCTGGAAGCCCCACGGGACCGATGCACACAGAGCCTCCGTGCAGAAGAGCCGAACGTCCCTTCAGAGCAGCAGGAGGCATTACTAGGGGCAAGGAAAACCACTGGCTCCATGCTGCTGCACGTCTGATGACAAATAACCTCTGCAGAAGATGAAGGAGGTAGAGTTGCAATTCCGGCTCATAGCAACAGCCCTTAAAAGCCTGCACTATAAACTGACCTGCTTTAAATTAGAGGCTGACTCCCACATTGCTGTTGTATGGGGCAGAGCTGGGGGCTTCTTCTATACTCATTTGGGATTTGCATAGGACTAATTTTCAGAAACATCAAGAATGTGATGGAGTGTCAGCCCATAGACTCCTTTGATGTTATGTACAAACCTATGGAACATTTTCATCTCAATGAAGTGTGCTAGGCTAAGTCTATCCACTGAGTTTACCTCTCCCAAAACATATCTTACTAATTCTTTCAGCATTTCTGTTGATATCCATCTCTCTGCTGTTGAAGCACTCTGACATCTCCATTTCACAAGGCTGGCATAGGTCTGAGTCTCTCAGTTTGCATGCCCTCTTCCACAATGAATTCTCCTGGAGGGAAAAGGGCTTTCCGGAGCACCCTGCAGTGCTCGCACGGTGCCCGTGGGCTGCAGCGACAGCCTGCCTGCGCAGACCTCTCCTGCAGAAAGGCAAAGCCTCTGGGATACAGCAGACAGCCTGGAAATCCCAGGCAGGGACATGCATGCTCTGTCCTCTTGTTCTGAATGGACGGAGGAAGCACTCTCTGTCCGGAGACAGGTACTGTATTTACCTCCTCTGCTTCACTTTGCCTGTGAATCAATTTTTCTGCTGGGCCATTCAGAGGGGGGTGGATTTAGGTATCTGATTCAGCTTTGGAGACTTTCAGAAATGAATGTGTCTGTTGAAAAGAGAACGTATGTGTGCAGTCAAGCAGGGATTCCACAACAGTTGTATTATCCCTATTTTGGTTTCTTTCCAGATAGCAATGTAACCCTTGGGAGAACTCCAGAATTAGGTCAGAGCCCTGGAAGGACATCAATAAGAATGTGAAGGGTAGCAGAACTGCTTCCCTAATGAACATTTAATGACTTTGTAAAGGACTCTGAGAGCTATCTTACTTGTTAAAGATATTCCTGCTTAACAGGAACAAAGCAAACATGGAAAATATGTCTAGAGCCTCAGCTTGTAGCACAGCGGAGACCTCTGATCCTACACTATAAGGTCAAGCATCCTTTGAGCTGGTTGGCTCCTCTATCCTTGAAAAAAGAAAGATTTAGAGGAGTAGGTGAGTCATATGCTGATAAGTGGGTCCCCATTGCATCCTGAACAGATGCGTGGGAAGCTACTCTAAGCAAAGATGAAAAATCAATATTAGGTTTTGCATAAGTGACCCTGAGTGAAGCTGAACTTATCAATGATTCACAAAAGATCTTTCTTTTTTTTTTCTTTAAAAGCCTGAGTAGGGAAGTGCATTAACATGGCACCTCACTGCATCCCTCATTTATTTTAGCTGCCATTGGTTATCTAAACCAGCACAGTTAGTAATGGCTGAACCTTCATATCTCAGTAGGAGGGTGCAGAGAACCAGCTAGCCCTGGGCAGGGAGACGCCACGGGACTGGGGCTGAGGAAGTTGGGGTCACAGAGCTGGGGAGAAGCCATGGAGCACATAAAGGACAATGGGATACCAGAAGCCTATTCAAGAAAACAAAAGACACCCTCCGAGGAGGAAAAAATAATTAACAAATAAACAAGGAAAAGATTAACCCCTCCATAGCTGAGTCCAATGAGTAGCATGACCAGTGTACAAGAGAAAGGGGAAGGCAGGAGACAAGGGCATCGCCTGTCTCAGACTTCTCCTGCACCTGCACTCCAGTTCAGGTGGTGCCCCTGCTCCCCATCCTGTATACCCCAAACAGCAGCTCCCACAAAAAACCAGTGGGCTCGCCCAGGGTTGCAGGGTTGAGGCCAGCTCCCGCCTTCCTGCTGCAGGGAGGGTTAAGCTAAAGCCTCGGCAGGGCAGCAGCCGTGGGTGCCCTCCCGCAGCACCCCAGCGGAGGCAGCCCCAGCCATGCACAGCCCTCGCCCCAGCCCAAGCCATCCGCCAGGTGTTTCTGTAACATGGCAATAGCAATATCGAGAGTTCAAAGGTGGTTTCCACGGAATGGAGTTCATCTTCCGAAGCCCCACAAAGAGGAGCATGGCTCGGCTTCACTGAGCTGCTAGGGGAAGCTGGGGGAAGCTGGACACAGGCACAAGGGTGCTGTAACCAGCCCAGGGCAACAAGGACAGATATAACTGCAGAATTCAGCTACCTATAGAAAAACAAAATGCCAACACTGAAACAAGCCGAGCCCTAAAGACTTGACATTGTCAATGAAAGTGGATGCTGAACCCGCTGATCTGTCAGCAGCAGGATGGAGAGCTCTTGCCAGGATGAGCAACAGCTCTCGGGAGGGAGAGGAAAGGAAAGACTCACTGGCCCCTGCTGGAAAGAGAATGGCTCCTCTAACAGCGACATGCACAAAACTGTCCCCTCATCTCCCTGCAAAGGGCCAGGGACAGCATCGGCAGCGGGGGCTGCTTCATCTCTTGGTGTTTGAACCTGGAGGCTGATCTGGGGCTGGCTGCTGTTTCCCCATGCCACCAGGATGGTGGGAGGTGGCAGGGAGAGAAGGCCAGTTACTGCAGATGCACACATCTTTTCACATCTATTTACAAGAGATGATGGAGAGTGACTGCAAACAGGATGAGGGAGGTGTGGGAGGGATGTGAGGGCACTAGCCAGGGCCCGTTTGAATAAGCTTTTCAGGAGCCCTCTCATCCAGACCCACATCTCATTTCATTCCCTGCCATAACGCAGTTAGTGGCTCCAGTTCCAGCTTGAATGACAGCCAGTGATTCACCCGCAGGAACGATACAGGGAGCAGCGCACGGAGCTCCTAATTAAACAATACAGCTGCAGCCTTGCAATTTTACCTGTTAGTTAACAGGCATTAATTCATGCGCAATGCCAAGAGCAGCTCCCACAGACCCCACGGCCGACTAACAAAGAATCCAGGCGGGAGGATTTGCTCGCAAAGGGAGTCAGGTAACATGCTGCCACTAAACAGCCTCTGTCCAAACACACGTGAGACTAGGTTCAAATTCCCTAAAAACATAACACAGCCACCTGGGCTGAAACCCGCCACAAGCAGCAGTGCTGTGTGCACGTGAGCATGGCGGGGAGCTGACTCCCATGCAAGCATTTCTTTTCCCAGCACTGCTTTAACAAGGTGTTTTTCAAGTGGGGGAAAAACCATTTCTGAGCTTCCCACCACTCTCTTTCCTTGCAGGCAAGGGCTGCCTGGGGTGAGGGCTGCCCCCGGGGGGACGCAGCTCTCTGCCACGCAGGGCAGGCAGCTGCAGAGCAGCAGGCGAGTTTCGCTTTGATCTGCCTGAATAACTCACCTCTAGCTTTGATGGATCTGGCGGGAAGAGAAACTGGGCAGAAGCAAGCAGCAGCCACCAGCACGTGGCAGGATGATGGCACTGGAGTTATAAGGAGACAGGCCTCTGCCTTTTACACCAAGGAAAAACGACTTTTGTCTTTAACAGCTGTGGTGCTGCCCGCCCTGCGGCTGGCTGCCGGGCTCGCGGACATGCTCTTGGGTGTTGCCACACCTGATTTGAGATCCCCCTGCTTTTGCCCTGGCAGGAAGATGAAGTGCTGGCCCCCCTCCACAGACAATGCCGGCCGCCAGCCAGGGACGCGGGGAAGGAGCCATGCACAGATCACTGTAGTTTTGGTGGGGAAGTTTTCTCAGCCCTTCCTTAGACGCTGCCTGCGGTGGCTTTGGGGCTGAAAAGCCACTTGTCCACTGGGAAGCAGAGACTGCTGCAGCTACCCTGGCAGCGGCACTGTGCTCCTGGCAGCTCGCAGGTTGCACCACACTGGCCAGCCAGTCAGCTCAGCTGCTCATGCTGCAACACACAGCAGCATTTTACCGGGCTGGGGTCGGTGCTACGTATCGCCATTAGCAGCCACCAGTCAGGCTGCTAGTGAAGAGCTTTGGCCTGGGTTTGCACCCTGCAGGAGATTCGACCGGCTTGTTTCTCAGCCTGAACTGCACCAGCTTCTTCCAGCAAACACCAACCCCTTCCAGAGCCAAGAGCAAAGCTGGCAGAGCCTGCTCTTCCGTCCCTCCCGAGGGGAGTGGAGAAGTGAAGGCAGCCCATGGCAGCAGCCATGCTCCACCACAGGCATGGGTACCCCCAGGGCACCAGCGAGAGAGCACAAAACCCAGGCAGAATGGACTGGAAAACAGACTGGACACCTTCATGGAAGAAAAAAGCCCATTAAAGACCATTAAGCACAGAAGAAAAAACACTAGTGGTTTTTCAGTGCTAGCCTAAACCCCTCCACTGCTATTTTCTGGGGATGGCAAGTATCAGAGGACCCCAACTCATTTGCTTACCCTGCTCTTATCTTCCTCCCAGTAGCAGCAGTGGTGCAGACAGACAGAAAGGCCCTTGGTCTGTCCTGCTCCTCCTGCCAACACAGCACAGCCTCTTCCCTAAGGGGCAGCGAGCTGTGGCTTTTTGTGATGAAGAATGGCTTTTGCTAAATGGAAATTTTCCTGGGAAAGTTTGACCCTTTCATTTATGCATTTTCAATTTTTAAATAAATTTTCAGAATTTTCAGAAAAGCCCAGGAAAAGTTTGTAAATATAGAGACACACACACATTTTCCTTTTCTTTTTAGTTTTGTGCTGAAAAAACACTTTCTGCAGCGCTGTACTGACGCCAGGGCTCCAAGAGAATTGGTTCAAAACTGCCCTGTCCCCATGCTCCCGGCTGTACCAAAGCAAATGGCCTAAAAACGTGCAGGTTTCTGTTAAGAAGCGATTGCCCAGAGAAGCGCGTGGGCCTTGGAGGCAGTGCCGGCTGTGGAGAGGCGCGGCCCCTGGGATGAGGCATGCACCAGTGGGTGCTGCGGGGCTGCCACACCGCCCGGCCCCCCCAGCCTGGCGGAGCAAGCGCCACCCCAGCACCCTGCAGCCCCGAGCCCCCAGCTCACAATTCACAGCTGCACCTCTGAAGCCATGAATCACCAGAGCCCATCTCCTTCCTGCAAGAGCCCTGGCTGTACATATGCCTGTAGTTATTTGTTTACAGCAGGCGATGCAGGGTGCTGAGGCCAGAGCAGCTCTCCGGGTTGGTGTCAGGGTGCTGCACGCCAGGGGAGTGGCTGCAGCTGAAACACCTCAATTATTTCCCTGCCCTGAGCATGGGAGAGGTGCTGGTGGCTTTTGGGGAACGGCAAAGGGCTGCCCTGAACCCCCCTCCCACACAGAGACAGGGAGCAGGTTCCCCAGGCTGACCTGTCGCGCCCTCCATGGACAAAAGCAGGACTGTGCTGGGGACAGGTGCCCACATGCACTCTTTCAGGACGTACTTCACATCGTTCTGAACTCCTACATTAGCAGTAGTCAAGCTCCTTTTACTCTAGAGACTAGCAACTGACTTTATATATATACATATGCCAAACTGCTAGCAGAAGATCAACCTATACATTGGTAAAACTCCAACATATCCATTCGTTATGACGAAGGATGCTACAAATAACCTGAGCCATATTATTTCACTATAATACTATTATACTTTAAAATATCTGGCAATAGCACTTCCCTTTCATATTTTAGCTAAAAAGCATATTTATTTACTAATCTGAACATCATCTCTCAAAGACTCATGCATTATTGATTTAAGCTCAGCCACAGAGCCTTACTCCATGTTAGGTCCAGTAAGACCATCCTGCTGGTTCTCACTGGTCTCAGAGGGGCCACTGGTGTAGGACGGTGCTGAGAGCCAGGTCTCATCCTCCTGCTCAGGAGCAGCCACGTCCCTGGCACTCCCTGACAAGCAAGAGCAAGGACAGCAAGTGCCTCTTGGAATATTCCTCAGGCTCGTCACAGCCATAATGAACACCGGCGGGAGACACGAGTGCTGCAGCCACTATGGGCACCGTATAGAGACAACCTCAGCTCCAGGTGGGCGGCGTTGTGGGAAGGCACGTAACGGGTAGAACATGAACAAGGACAAGGTAAATATCCATGTTGTAAATCCTGCAGCAAACTGCTTACAAAGTATGTTTTGAAAGATAACAGTGTGGGAATCAGAGCCGTCCAGGCTCCTATTAAAATATGAATATTTGGGCTCTTTGTTATTCGCACAAGCATTTCGGGGGAACAGGTGCTGTTACGGGTCTCGGCTTCCTTGCCCGCACCCAGGTGACACATGGCCGCGACACAGGTGCCCTGTCACCACCAGCCACGCACAGCCGCAGCTGCCTCCTGGGGAGACATGAGTCACAGCATCGCTTCTTCTTACACCAACCCCAGGAAGACAATTTCTGCCTCACTCCAGTCTGTAGGGGACAGCTTCTGCCCTAAGGCATTTCATTACTTCACCATATTATTGCCTTTCTAAAATAACTGCAGATCCTCTCCACATAAGTATCAAATCCTCTTCAGACTCCAATGAAGCTGTTAAGGCCAAAGATCTCCGGCAGCAGCAGTCCCTGTAATGTAGACCTGACTTTCCTCCTCAAATGGTCTCCGGGGAGATCCAAGCGACCCTGCACCCTATCAGGGCGCCAGAAGCTGTGTGAGGACAGCAAGTGTCTCCAAATGCCACAGGAGGGAGGGCAAGCGCCGGGGCGAGGGGGTAAGGATTGGGAGGATTGGGTAAGGACTGGGGTAAGGATTGGGAGCAGCTGCCACAGCTGCCCGGCCCCTCAGCCCCCCGGCCCTGCTTTGCCTCCAGGCAAGACCATCCCGTGCTCCCTCCGCACTGCAGCCCTGTGCCCCTGGCTGCTTCCCAGCCCATCTGAGGCTTCATCGCCAGCTCCCAGAGAAGCCTCATGGCCCCTGGAGAAATGAGCTCCTTGCCCATGCTTTGATGCTGAGGCCCCAAAACCCCCAGGCTGCTTATTTACCAACTTGCTTGTTATTAAAGGGGCTGGTTGAAAAAAAAAACACCAGGAGTTCAGCCAGGACACGTTTTGGCGCATGTCAGCAATGCTCTTGCAGCTCTCCTGGGGCTGGCTCCTGCAAGCCCACAGCTGCGGGAGCAACAGCAGTGGGATGATGCAGGAAAGATGCAGGGAAACAACATTTCCCCACTGTGCTGGGAGGCTCCCGCCAGCGACCTCCTTTCAGAGAGATTCCCCATGAAATGTCCTGACTTCCAGAAAGACTGGCAAAAAACCGTACTGGAAATACAACCTGGGGAGCAGCAGGAGGGGACAAGCCCTTCCCCGCTTCACAGGACCTTCCCGTCAAGTCCTTTTCATTTTTTGCTCTTCTGCCTTTCCTGCTCATGTGCTCCCTGGCAGGTGACACCTCGGTGCCTCTGCTCTCGGCCCTGGGCCACAACAGAAACCCGGGAAATTCCCCCTGTGCTTCATCCTCTCCTCCCTGTGCCAGAAACTGAATTCTTTAAGTGTGCCTCTGGCATTAGCATTTCAGTATTTGAATCTCTACAGGTACCTCAAAGCCTTAATCATGAGCTCTGCTGCATCAGGTGCTGCTCAAACCACAGCACACGAGGCAGATGCTGCATGGTGAGCGCTGGGCATCGCGACACCATCCATCAGCACAGGCCTTTCTGGCCGAAACCATAGCACCTGGAGCTGTGGTGGCCCTTGCACTGTCACTGTAAGTCACACCCTACATGCTCATTCATCTATTTTAGCAGCTTGCTGGTGTCAAAACCTCAACTGTTCACGTTAGTACTAGAATTTAAAGAAAAGTAAACATAAAAGGACACGTATCAGCACAATGAAAAAGCACATCCCCTCCCTCCACCTGCTGCACCCCGCGTGAATGTCCTGGGGCCTCCTGTGGCTCCGCTCACAGCGGCTGGTGCGTGCTAGGACACCGTCACCTTTCAGCCAATGTCCCATCAAACCAGCTGTGCCAACGCTGCAGGACGCCAGGCAGGCATCTCATTCCTGCTTGGGGAAAGGTGAACACGGCTGTTTCCCCATGCTGCTCTTCTCCCCTCTGACTTGCCTGCCCTCCTGCTGCAGCTGGAAAGGGATTGATTGATTTTTCTTGGCCTTGAACCTTTCTTTAGAATTTCCTGCTTGCAAAAGATCACATGGGAGACACAAATTTTGCATGGCTTATGGCTTTTTTACTCCTTCTGGCACATTTTGATACCTCCTGTACACCAAACTGAGAGCTTACACACACACACACACTCTCACTCCCTCAGCACCCTGCGTGCAGCCCACCAGGAAGAAGAGATGCTGGTTAATAACCCCTTGTACAGCCTGCTCCTGCCGTCCCCCTTGCATGTCAGGGATGGGCACAAGGGCTGCGAGAGCTACAGGAGCCCTTGGCCAGCCCAGCCATTACATGAGTATTTCTGAAGCAGGTTTAGACCGCTTTCTCTGCCATTTCCCCATGGTCTGCACTTGTTCCCTCCATGCAAGCAGCAGGCAGTTTTTGCCCAGGAACGCTTCTGATAGATGAAGCATAAGCAATAAAATGTGCAGGGTCAGAGGTTCTGAGCATAGCGAAGGAAGCAACGGAGAGCAAACAGTGAGGTCTGGCCACAGAAATATAAGGTCCAGAGAGGAAAAGAAAATCAGAAAGCTCCCAGGTGTGGCAGGGGTGGAGGGAGCAAAAGCACCAAGCCCAGGAGGCATGGTCTCCTCTCAGCCACTGATGGCTAATTAGAAGATGATACCCACCAACCCCAGTCCACAACATGAAAAATACCCAGAAAGGCTATTTCAGGGTGTCTTCTAGAGAAATAGGCAGTTTTTTCCATGCACCATCATTACCAAGAAAATCAAACACAGCCCTATAGCATCAAAGTAGGAGCGCGGCTTTTGCATCCTGCACGCTCACCTCCCAGGGTAGGAGGCACGGGGGAGAGGTGCTCCAGGCAGCAGTAGCGGTTCCAGCAGCTCTCCCATACCCTCCATGACAAACATGTCAGCAGCGTGGGCCAGCGTGCACCTAGTGCCTGGGAGCTGCTCTGCGAGGGATGGGAAGCCCTTTTCGTGGGCCTCCTTCTCCCTCCAGCATGCATTTCAGGCCAGAGCAACCCCTGTTTGAATTGCAGCTCAGCTGCACTCCTCAGAGTCTAAAGATAGCCTTTTGGAAATGGATGTTGTGTTACCTCTGGGAGCAGCTGTGGCCCTTTTAACTCCCGCAGTTCGACACCACAGCCCTGCGCACATCAGGAGACAAGAAATATATGGGAGAAGTCAGTGGTTTGGGGCACTGGCTCCAGGAGTGGGAACACAGAGGTCACCCTGCAGCCACCTACACAGTTTGCTTTGTCAGAGAATGGAAACCCTGTGAGGAGTACTCACCCGCACGCCGTAGGTTGTTCCCGGCTCCCCCACGTTTTCACCGCTCTGCGCGAGGCTCCTGTCCTGCCTGCCTGCAGGAGCGGCCTCCTCAGCTCCCTGCACCGTGCAGTCACCCGCCGGCTTTGGGGTCAGGGCCAGCTTGTCCAGGTCAGGCTGTGGATAAGAGGCCGAGAGGCAGCTGATCTCGGGCGAGGTTGGGCTGCTCGGGATGGTAACACACTCCGTGAGCTTAATTCTTGGCACTTCTTTCGTTCCTAGGCAGAAGCTTTTCAGCCCCGGCAGATTGGAGGGGTTGGCAAGTTTAATGTTAGCCATCCGGGGGATCAGCGTGCACAGGGTGGTGCAGGTGTCCTGCGGCCCCAAGGAGACATCTTCCGTCAGTAAATTAGGTGTTGAAGAATGGGAAGAGGAGGAAGACCCTTTGATGTTTAAAGACGTATTTTGCGTACCTTCATCTAGGGATGTTATCGAATCATTCCTGAATCGGCTGTACTTAGCCCTGTGCAGCATTCCTGGATGTCTGAATAACCCTACATACAGGACGTGTCCACCGAGGCTCTGCTGGCTGCGTTCTCTCATAGCCTTGGCAGTTCTGTAACTGGATACTCTTGCATTAATTGGCTCTTGTAGATAAATTATATGGAAATCAGGCAAGTCAAACAATTTTAAAACAGAAACCTATTGGATAATTTTGGTGACACCCTCTTGAGTGGTTTATTTTCCTCAATGGACGAGGCTTAAAACTGCATGGACATCTGGTATTTTGTAAGCAGCAATAAAAGCAGCGTACAGGAAAGCACATCAGTGGTACAGCAGCTTAAGCTGAGGAGCCGCTATCCAAACCTGCCCTCATTCCTGCCTCAAGCCAGGCACTAAGTCCCGCCTAGCTCTGAAGACTCACAGTTGTAGCATCATCAACCACGGAGTCCTGGCTGCAGCGAAAGCTCAAGCATATTCCACACAAAGCGGAGCAAGAGAGCTACAAGCTCAAACCCGTTGTCAGACCGGCCTGAACCCCGTAAGGTGCCCAGCTCTCTGCCCTTCCATCGCCAGCTGCCCCAGAGGAGAAGAGCATCCCTGCGCTGCGACGCTGCTGCCCCGCCGTCAGGCACAAACCCAGTATTTTAAGAAAAATACCGAACGGCGCCGGCAGCTCTCGGCGTCAGGCTCGCTAATTCTTGCTGGAAAGTCCTTCAGCACCATCATCCAGAAACAACCGAATATCCCTGCGCCTCCGGCGCTGTTTCCCGCAGAGCCGCGGGGCAGCAGCGGGGCAGCAGCCCCGCAGCACCCGAGCCGCCCCCGCCGCAGCCCCGGCTGCCGCCGCTGCCGCCGCCGCCGCCGCCGCTTTTATGAATGAAGTTTTTGTGAATGAGGCTCGGCGCGTGCAGGCGGGCAGCGCCGTGAATGGCGCTCGGCGGGCGGCCGCGGCCCGGCGGCCCCCGGGGTGCGCCTCGCAGCCAATCGCCGCCCGCCGCCGGCTCACGCGCCTTGAGCGCGCGGGCAGCGGGGGGGCGGCAGAGGGGGCGCGGGGGCGCGGGGGCGGGCGGGCCCCTCCGGATGGTGCCGAAAATCCCTCAGAAGCCCCTTTCTGCGGCAGGGCCCGGCCCTTCCCTTCCCGTGCTCCACCGCCGGCGGCACAGGCAGAGCCAGCGGCCGGAGCCGAGGCTGCCGTGCCCCCGGGCTGCCCACCCGGCACCGAGGGAAGGACAGGCCCGTCCCAGCGTCCTCCCTGCAGCTCAGCTCCAGCCACCAGCCCCGGTGGGGAAAGCCCGGCTCCCCCGTTGCAGGCACCTCAGGCAGCGAAAGAAGCAAGCTGGGTTTATTTGTTTTACTCACTGAAAATACCTGGGCCCTCAGCACGAGTTACCTCAGCTCCGTGCGGGGTTTCGACGCCTTGGGCAGCACCGTGGGAAGAGAAACGCGGGGCCGCGGGGGTCAGGCCAGAAGGGGAAAACCAGCACAGTGGCCTCGGTTCCTTCCGCTAGCTGAGCTCTTTTCTCTCGCTAGGTTTTCAATATTGAGTTCACCTTCCTCATGCTCACGGTGATACCGGCCTCATTCTCTCCGCGTTTGGTGCTGTAAATCAGCTGCCAGTGGATGAGGAGAGGCCGTGCTGCCCGCTGCCCTGCCTGTGACAGGAGGAGAAAATCACGGGCAGAGAGCTGGAGAGACAGAGAGAGCTCAACACAGCTGTTGCATTTGTTTTCTCTTGTGTGAAAGCTGGTATTAATCCTAAAAGATGCAATAGTTGCTACAATAAAGTAGGGAAAACCCCCAGTCCAGACTCTGATAGCGAAACATGGCCCAAAGAGGAAGCGGCTGCTTTTGAACCAGCCCTTTTTGGGGAGGATGGCTCAGACTGCTCACAAAATCAAACCCGAAGGCAAAACCTGGGCCAGCCACAAGTTACGAAGAGTGACTAATTTCTCATGAAGCTTTAATGATGGCTTTGAGCACAAAAGGATAGAAAATGTTCAGAAGTGATTAGCAGCACTATTGACTGTACATAAAGCACAGAAACTCACTTAGCATGAATGTTTTTCTTTCTTAACTCTTTCATTTTGATGCCATGCTAGAACATGGCGTCAACAGGGCTGGAAGAAACTGCCAGGATGGACAGGCCACGGTGCCCTCGCTGGCAAGGAGAAGGGCCTGCAGGGGGGTGCGAGCTGTGCTTGCCATAGAGGGGACGAGGAGGACCGGTGTTCAGGGAGATGCTGATGCCCCAGGCTCCTGTCTCCAGGGACCTCCCAGATTTCTCTTTTTACTGCCATGAAAAACATGCAACCAGACAAACCAAATTCCTTCTTCCTGTGAGATCAGCCTTACCGTCCTTCCCACCTTTTCTCTGAGCACACAGCAAGGGTCTTCCTGCCTTACAGCAGCCCCTCGGTGTAGGTGACAGCACCAGGAAAGGGTGGCTTGGTGACCAGGACGCTCCCCCACACCTTGGCTCAGGTAGAGACTAGTGCAGGGCCTTGGGCTGCCTCTGGCCCATGCTGGTCCTCATCTCCTGAGCCCTCTCACCAGCTGCTCCAGGAGGTTTTAAACCAATTTCCCCCGGAGGCAATTTGAGTCTTCCTTACCTGTGTGAGCGAGAAAAGAAGCAGGCAAGGGCCCTGCTGCCCTGCAGGAGATGCAAACCCCACTGTGTCCTGCTGCAGCCAAGAGCCTGGAGGTAAAAAGGGGTAAAAGGACTGGCTTTAAACCCGTGTGGTGAAAGGGAACATTTTCAAGAAAAAGATACAATAATGCAATGGCCTGTCCTTCACTAATCACCCAAGAGCTGTTTCTTGAGCCCTGCATGGCAGCAGCACCTGCTGCTCCACGGCCGAAGCATCGTTGCCCTCCCTGGGTGCTGGGTGGGGGCTTGGGGGGGCTTCCCCAGAGCGGCGAGGGAGGCCAGTACATTAACCAGCACTTCTCGGCTCACAGGCACCAGGGAATGCGATTACAGTGTGGGAGGTGAAGAATAGCTGGTGTTTCACAGCAAGTTCCAGAGAAAAATGCAATTGTGACAAGCTCTGTTTTCAGCAGCGATCAAGAAAGACAAGCTCAAGAGCAGAACCCAGCAAAAAGCGGCATTGTCCAAGGAATAGTAGCCATTGCAGGGAGGGGGAGGAGGGAAAAAGAAAAATGCTGTGCCTTTGTAAATTAAAAAGCTTTTTTCTCAAGGCTAAAAACAAGATTTCTGTTTAAGATACTGGGAAATCAGCCTCTAACCAGGACAGAGAACAAAGCTCCTTTAAGCACTGGCGAAACTGAGCCTACAGCCTCGTAGGCAGCCTAAAAGGAGCCTGTGTTTCTCGATTATGGCTCGAGTTCCCAGTTGCCCACAGTGCTCAGGGCCCGGGGAGCTGCCCCAGCGGGCTGCCCACCCGCCCGCTGCTGCCCTCCACGGCCCGGGGAAGACACAGGAAAAGGGCATTTTCCCCTTTGTGTGGCCGCTGACATGCGATGGTGCACGCTGCCGAAGGTCTGCGCCATGCGTGTTTTCTCAGGATATGTGGGAATGCCTTTCTGGTGCACAGTTATGAACTGAAACCTCCCTCGGTCACTACATTACCGGCCCCATCACACCCTGGTTACAGCTCCAACCAGTCTCTCAGCCTCAAATATGCTGCATGAAAAACTGATGTGAGCAGCCCCCCATCACATATTGTCACGGGGACAGGAGCTTTGGCAGGTGTAACCACATTGACGGGGCAGCACCATTACATAGGAGTGGGAGCAAGCAGTTAACCAGCTGCAGCCACCTCTAACACCCCTCTAAAAGAGCTGCAGAGAAGCAGGCGAGCTAGCAGCAGCCACATCTCCAGCGTCGCCGCAGGGAGCCTTTGTGGCAGGAAGGAGCAGTGCCAGCCCGGAGCCCCAGGAGCCCCCGGGCACCCTTGGGAGCAACCCCATTTCAGATTTGGGGCTGTGGGAGCACAGCTCTAGCAGGCCGTTAACGCCGCCGCGCCACCCTCCCCTTGCAGCATGGGGGCCAGGGAAGGCAGATGCTGGGACACGTGCACGTGGTGCTCGCTGGCGACAGGAGAGCTCAAGGCGAACTGGGGAACAATTGGGAACAGAGCAGCCAGCTCAGCAGTCTCGCACCGGGAGTATGCGTGGGCGTCGCGGGGAGCGAAGCTGCTGCCCGCCCGCAGAGCACACCCGAAATGCAGTTGCACTCTTGTAGGAGCCTGGAGGAAGCTGTTACGTGCTTCTTGCAACCGGCACGACAGAGCCCGGTGGTTCTGTTAGAACACGGAGTAAATGGGGGATTTTTTTTCCTGTATAAATAGCAACGGCAGAGTTAATTCATGCTAAGGTGCACTGAGCTGATCTGCCTTCCTTCCTCATTGACATGCCTGGCTGACGCTGGCAGAAATCAGCAAAGTGTTACAGAACGGCAGGAAAACCCCGTAAGCAGCAATGTGGTGGCAGGTACCTTTGGGAAGCCCTGGAGCATGCTTATTTGCACTAGAGAAAGTCCTGCACAGCCACTGTTTCATTTCAACTGAGAGAGATTTATTTTCCCACATACTGAATCACTCTCACTGTTTTATCTCCTGTTTTCCTTGTTCTGAATGAGTTAAAACCAGGCATATTTGGCAACTGCAGCCCACCTCCTACTTTTCAGGAGAGTCAGAGGGGGTTTGCAGGGGCTGAAGGCGCAGAGCCGAGAGCTAATGGGTTTGAGGAGGACGGAGGCATGGCTGCTACCACATCCCTGGATACACCAGTCAGAGATGAGACTGTCACTGCTTTTCTCTTGTTCTAGCTCTGAAGGATCCAACAGCACTAATCCCAGAAAAGATGTCCTAGGGTGACTTATAGACAAGTTGCAATTTTCCTTCTCAGGCACCATGCCGTGTTTTGCTCGGCCCAGTTTAACCATTCACAGCGACGTCGCTTTGTCCAAAGCCGCAGCTACAAGCCAGCAGAACCACACCGGGATAAGACAGCAGAAGGCTGCTCTGCCTGGGCGAAGGGTGCATCCTTGCAGCTGAGCAGGCGAGTGGAAGGACCCAGCACAGCGTACGACAGGGCTCAGCTGGACGTGCTTCGTGCCCTTCCTTTTCACTTCCTCTGTGCCTGG
The DNA here is from genome assembly GCA_020745775.1 of Theristicus caerulescens. Taxonomy (NCBI): domain Eukaryota; kingdom Metazoa; phylum Chordata; class Aves; order Pelecaniformes; family Threskiornithidae; genus Theristicus; species Theristicus caerulescens. The sequence goes on from CM036566.1 coordinate 37,946,958, forward strand.
CAACACCACCGCCTCCTCCTTCAAACACTGCTGGGCTTTGCCTTTTCCACCAGGACAGCCCCATAGCATGGGGGCAGAGAAACGAGCTGGAGACTCCTGTGCAAGGGTCTGAAATTCAGAGCCCAAAGGTTGCTCAACAGCCAGCACAAAGCCAGTCCTTGCCGCTCTGAGTGAAAGCAGTCATCAGAGCTAAACCCCACATGCCCCAGGCTGTGGACAGCACTTATGAGGGGCTGCGAGCTGAACACCGGAGGAGAGCACAGTGTGGGGACCTGTGCCACAGCTGTCCCTTCTGCGAGGGGGATGATGCCAGCCTCTGCAGGCTCGACAAGGACGCACCGAACACATCAGAGCTAGTCAGAGCTGCTGCAAGCCATCAGAAAACATACTGCCCTAACCACTGCTTTCTGAAAGGAGATCTGTGTCCTAAGAGCCCGAAGATACATTCAGTAGCACTTGCTGGCCTGCCTCAGCACTGCTTGCAAGGAGGCCGAGTGGCCACGAGCAAAACCCAGCATCGTCTGATGGCTGTTGTCCCACAAAGTGCTGAAAGCAAAGGCAGATTAAGCATCTAGTGCCTCACTCCAGCTTGGAGCGCAGCCCCACAGCAGGAGCGGTGCAAAGACAAATTTCAGCCTGAAGTAGCCTAAGGCTTCATCTCTGCAGAACTGCCCACCACATGAACCAGGTTTCAGCAACAGCACCACGAAACTACAGTCAGCTTGAAAGGAAGCTGGAAGCGGCCATGCTTTAGTGGCATCACAGGGCTTGCTACCCACGTGGTAGCACACAGGGAACATCCTTTCCCTCGATTCAGCTTAAAGCTGTATTTTTGTAGGGCAACCCACCAGCACGTATTTGAAAAGAATAAATCATAGAATCATAGAATTGTTAAGGTTGGAAAAGACCCTTAAGATCATCAAGTCCAACCGTTAACCTACCACCGCCAAGTCCACCACTAAACCATGTCCTCAAGCACCACGTCTACCCGTCTTTTAAATACCTCCAGGGATGGGGACTCAACCACTTCCCTGGGCAGCCTGTTCCAGTGCCTGACTACTCTTTCAGTGAAGAAGTTTTTCCTAATATCCAACCTAAACTTTCCCTGGCGCAGCTTGAGGCCATTTCCTCTCATTCTATCACTTGTTACTGGGGTGAAGAGACCGACCCCCACCTCACTACAACCTCCTTTCAGGTAGTTGTAGAGAGCAATAAGGTCTCCCCTCAGCCTCCTCCTCTCCAGGCTAAACAACCCCAGCTCCCTCAGCTGCTCCTCATAAGACTTGTGCTCTAGACCCTTCACCAGCCTTGTTGCCCTTCTCTGGACACACTCCAGCACCTCGATGTCCTTCTTGTAGTGAGGGGCCCAAAACTGGACACATTACTCGAGGTGCGGCCTCACCAGTGCTGAGGGCAGGGGCACCATCACCTCCCTGGTCCTGCTGGCCACACTATTCCTGATACAAGCCAGGATGCCATTGGCCCTCTTGGCCACCTGAGCACACTGCTGGCTCATGTTTAGGCGGCTGTCAACCATCACCCCCAGGTCCTTTTCAGCCAGGCAGCTCTCCAGCCACTCCTCCCCAAGCAAATAAATCCTGCGAGACAGTTGAGCTTCTCCCAGTGGCTGCTCAGCTGTGCAGAGGAGGTCCAAGGAAACACTGGAGGACGTACCCTCCCTCAGCATCTCCTGCCTCCATCCTTAGATGGTTGCCTTTAACTTGGCTGTAGTAAATCAGAAAGGAAACCATGACATTGGGGCATTTCTGATTCCTTTATTTTTGTTAATTTGCTCTCTTCCTCTACAATCAACATTATTCCCTAAAGAAGGCCTTGCAAGAGCTGCTTCTAGTTCTCGCTATCCACAGCTTTTTTTGCCAAGCATCCTCACCTCTCCAGTGCTCACCTACTCCTCAAGACAGTCAATGGCAGAAGGGGCACTTACCTTCTCACCTGCAGCTGGAAAATCCCCAAGAGTTTGAAACAGTACTCTCAGGGGCAGACTCCATCTCAAAATGCACCCTTCCCTTGCTTGAAATGCATTATAAAGAGTTTAATGCTCTAAATAACTTACGTTTAGGGGGTTTTTGCTGAAAGATGCCACTTGACAGGAGGATTTTTACTGCAACTTTTTTTGAAAATGTACAAAACCCCCATAAGTTTAGAGCGACAATACTTACTGTTGCTTTATAATTCTGCAAGAAATGAGTAGCCTACTGCATAGGCACGAAGCCTTGTAGAAACACAAAGTTGGTTTAAATTTAGTGTGGACAGAGGTTAGCTTTCTCTATAAACGCAGACCGAAGTGCTGCCTGCGCGCGCGGTGCTCCCGCGGCCTCTGCCGTCTCCAGGGGAACCGAGCAGAGAGCGAGCTGCCGCACGGATAACCGTAGGAAATGCAGTTCACTCCGTGCCTCCTCTCCCCTTCCCCTTTATACACGGGCAAGTCTGTTATCAGTGTTACAGGATTACTAAGTTCTTCTTTACTCATTAAAGTACTATCCTTGGAAAACAACACTGTGAGAGATAGCTGGGCGTTTTCAATAGCATCCAGCTGGACACCCACACACATCCGCCTCGCCAGAGCGAGCGAGCTCAGCCTCAGCGGGAAACTCTCATTTAACAGCCACGGGTGTACCCGGGGCCTGTAGCTGTTGCCAAAACGTACCTTCCAGCTCAGGTTTCCCTGCGTTTTGTGCTGTTCGCTAACTCATAAAAGACCCCAAAAGGGGTAACCAGTCTTCACCTGCATCATCTCCTTTAGGGGTTGTTGTGGTTTTTTTAAGTAGTATTGAACAAAAACATCTTAAAAAAAAAAAATCTATTTAACTAATCTGACTTTTATGCACAGCAATCCTAAAAATCTGAAAGCAAATCCAAAGAGCAATCTGTTGCATAAATAGTGCAATTTGACTGCACATTATGGAGATGCAGGGTCATAAACTCCCGGCCCCGTCAGTGTCAGCCTGGTGCCTGGGCGCTGGGGCTGCTCTCAGAGCGGGGGCAGCGCTAGGGCTGCTCGTAGCACCTTCAGTGCAGCAATGGCAGGAGCAATCATCTTCTTGTGGCGGTTCTTGTCTGTATGCAGCAATGCAAAATGCCAAGTGCTGCCGATGGTGTTCTCTAAAAAAATTCTCAATGGAGGCAAGGAACTCCCTCAAGGGGAACTACAAACTGGTTAGTGGTTTTTAAATGGAGAAGGAATGGAGAGGAAAATTCAGTTTGTAAGGCTTTGGGGTAATTAATTTTCTTGTCACTTCCATAGCACAAGGCACATTGTACACCTACTTTTTTGTACTTTCCAAAATTTGTATCAGGTTGAGAAGATACAGGCAAAACCTACATGTGAGGAGCAATTTTGACAGCAAGTGATAGCACTACAAAGTAAGGTTTATAACAGAAGCACTTTCAAGAGAAGGTAACTGCAATAGCAGAATTGAAACATGAAGATCAGGCACATAAATAGAAAATTCAAAATTACAGGATGAAGCTGTATCCTTTTTGAATTGCTACAAATACTCTCACACGTGGGAGTTGCAAAACCAGTTAATGACACTGTTAGTGGAGCCGCGGAAGCGCGAGCAGTTACCAGTGAGTCACTGGAGAACAGGGGACAACATGCTGAGAACGTCACGTTATTTTCCAAAGGTGACTTCATGCACCAGTGTAACAATAAAGGCAGGTCAACTTAAATTCTCATACATGAGCAGCATACAAGAAATCCTAGTTTTTGGAGGTGCCTGTGGTGATTCTTACTCATTTGCTCTTAAGTAAATGTTATTTGCAACTCAGTATTCTGGACCTAGTTCAGTCCCGTGGCCTCTAAAGACGGGTAGGTTTTCCTATATAGTATTTTTCTGGGCATCGTTAAGATGGTGCATGACAACAGGGACCTGGACTCCATAGTGTGAAGAATCCCCAGTGAATTCCATGTCTCTGTTCGGCCTCTCTGCCAGCGAGCAGCCAGCCTGGGCGGCTGGCGGGGCCCAGCTCCCTGCGCTGGCTGTGACCCCCAAGCTGGGGCCCAGGGTACGGGCAGAGGCAGGGAGCCACCTCATGGCTTCTCCACCCTGCGGCCAAGTACGGTGTAACACAGACCTTGCCCATCTCCCGCAGTGCCAGGGCAGCATTTGCAACCATAAACTCAGGATAAAGTAGTTGTGAACAAACATATCGCTGTAATAAAGCCGTAAATTTCTACAATCATTTTTATTAGTTATGGAAGAATCCCCACTAGTATTTACATAGTGCAAAAAAGCTGTTATTACTCCAAAAAGTAGGGTAGACAGAACAATTATCCTTCATACAGCAAAAAAGAAATGGAACAAAACCCTTCATATTGTATTTCATAATGATTTTTCTACTGCTTTAGCCTAAATATTACTATAAGTTTTAAGACATTAAAGATTAAACAGCTTTCCTTATTAGAATCTATTTAAAAGTAAAACATAGGAACTACTTATGAACATGTAGAAGGTGGGCTGTGCCAACTGGGTTTCTACTTTTAGCATTACCATTCCTTGGTGAGGAAGTTCCGGGTCAGACATTCTCACATTTCCTTGTGTGTGGCAGGGCGGGTAGAAAACCCACATTACTTGTTTCTATGGCTTCTGCTGGTTTTTGTTTCGTTAACTAATCGTCATGTCTAATTTTTAAATGGCTAATGTTGAAATCAACTCAATGGTTTCATTAGTTGGCACAACTTCACAGGAAATACTTAATGACAGTTTCAGCAAACAGCAGCTTTTCAAACAATAATACTTTTTTACATATGTATTTAAAGTAACATTATTAAAATTTAAGCTTGTGTTGAAGAACTGGACAGAATCACATTGTGTAAGCTCCCACCCACCCAAATGAGCATAAAGACCCCTCTTATCTTTACCAGAACACCAACAAGTGCATTACTGAACATTTTCTATAATGAATTTTTAAAACACAGGTCAATACCCTCTGTCACTGTTTAGCTCCAATCCTACAGCTACTTGCACACAACTTAAGCAGATAAACAGGCCACCGATTTAAGCCAGTGGAACTAATCCTCTTAAGCGCGCGTTGGCAGGATCAGGTCCTTAACCTTACTCAGACATTGCTACTTGGTCCAACTAAGGACAAAAGTTCTTCAGAATTTTTCCCTTTTACATATTTGTAATCCATGTTTCACTATTATTATTTTGACAGAGATACGTATTTATATAAATAGGTTGTATACATAGCCACCTCTATCAGTTTTAAAGATCCCTACCCCTACCACAGATACATTATTTTTGATTTTACCAGATAAATTGAGTGGTGAAATCATTTCTATAAAGAATGTCTCAAGAAAAGTAGATTTGTTTTCCAAATAATCATTTTCACAACAAAAATATCTATACACCTATAACTACAGAAACATCTTTTCCTGGGGACAGTAACAACCTGCATAATAAACTGCATACTTTTAATACCGAAATAGAAATTCAGCTACTTTTTAAAAAAATCACGGTATTGTAAAACATTTGTAGGCTCTCTTTTTAAATTCTGGTGATAACAGAATCAAAATTACCACAGTGAGATACTCTCCTCAAGTGCTTCAAGTGGCAAGGAACTTCCCTAATTTTCGATGCAAATGGATCACTCCCAAAGGAACTGCAATTTCATTCTCACAGTTATTGCTCATTCCCAGCTTAGCAAAAAGGAAGCACTAAACCCAGTTCCCTTTACCGAGTTTCAGTTTGCTCCTCTAAGGGTGATCTGCCACATTTTAAAAAGAGACTAGTTCCTCATTTGCTGGCAATTCGAGAGATATTAGAAGTGCTATATCACCTTCAAGAATTCTATTAAACCTGTAGCAAAATTGAAGTTAAATAGTGGGCTGAATATTACAAGACTTCTTTAATACAAATGTCAGAAAATTTTAAAATGACAGTCCAAGTTCAGAAAAGACATATAAAAAGATGCGCCTTTGATGTTAATACTTCAAGATCAAAAGTTATTTGAATCACTGGCACTGAAAAAGCAAAAGGAAAAATTACAAACACCTTTGTTTTCTGATGTTCTGGTGAAGTTTTGCCCTCAGTGTATACACTGATCTCAGCTGGCGTCGAGACGTGTGCTTACACATCCAAGGGCAATTTTTGCTTGTCAGCAGTTCAAACACCTGTCATTTCCTAAAGCAAAAACTCGTTCAAAACATACAGACAGTAGAAATCTGCCATACATACAGTAAAAGGTTTAACATTCAGGAGGCATCATTCCTTAGTCTTTGTTTTCCTACAAAATGCCTGTTCTAACATCTAGGAAGATTACGTTAAGGAACTACGAACATGACAGAACATCCAGTTGTCCTAGCAGCTCTCTACACTGCGTATCTACATAGCATTTGCTATGCCTATAGCTATCAAAGCATTATTTACATAATACACACAGTTTCTATTATTCTCATTAGCATCCAAAAACTCAGGGGTAGACGATTTCTAAACCTGGAGTCTTATTGTCCCAGTGCAACTTAAAATGCCAGCATCACTAGTACTATAAGTGTTGGTCCCATATTAATAAGTGTGGGCTAAATACTTAACTAAGCTATCCATTTCTTGTGTTTTTCAGCCTACCCAGAGGTTTTTTTATGCATTTTGATAAGAGCAATCAAGAAAAATGAAGTGGAATTAGAAGAAACATACGTTTGCTATAAAAGTGTTATTCATGCGAGTTACTCTTTGGCTACTCTTGTAGTGAAGCTCCTGCTGCTGGCAGTTTCAGTACATCCCTTGCCAATATAAGACAAAGATGGAAAAGAGACTCCTTACATGCAAGGTTTAGACACGTACTCCATTTCCAACCTGAAATGAATTCATCATCAGTTAATGGATTTTGCTCCAATATTCAGAACAAAACATGGAACAATCCTCTAGCAACATGTATGCTTCAGGGAGGGCACGTTTTTGTTTCTTTTACCTCTGAACCACTGAAATACCTCCCCATACTACAGGGCACTTCCTCCATTCCTGGAATAACTACTTCCTTTTCTGCTCTAGAAGTCAACTCCTAAAGCTGCTACAACTGTGAGAACAGACAAAAAGAGGTCACATTTTGAGTAAGAATTGTTAAAATACATCCTGAACTCAACACAGCGGTGGCCCAGATCAAAGCATGCAGATGAACATGTCGATACATTGAGCCACCATATCATTCACGCTTGCTGTTAAAGGATTATTCTTGCTTTTTGCAATGTTACATAGTTTACAATATGCAAAACAGCATTCCTGAGGTAAGTGACAGGAGAAAGAGGAAGTCATCAGTTTACTAGAAGCCCTGGATAGGGATTATGGTTAATGATTCATTTAGTGTGGTTTGGCAGACAGCAACTGTGGAGAGCATGGGGAATTTTTGTTTTCTTTCCTGTTTTTTTATGCAATATTTCCACCTTGTAAAAAAAACCCCCAAAACATTAGTTATATCCCTCTGGTTTAAAGTTTTTCTGGAATCAAAGTTGTTATAGCTTATTGTAACCATCTCAACTATCAGCAGCTTTTTAACGATGCATTCACCGAGACCAGCTAAAAAGCTGCATCTATCTTAGCATAAGAATCACACACAGATTTCTCTACTATTTACTTTTCATTAAGACCGCAAAAGGGGTTTTCTAGCTTCTCTTTAAAGAGAACCAAAATTTTACTTTTATTTCTAGATAGAACTAGAAAAATCACAGCCAAATACACTGACGTGCCTGGCATAACACCAATGTAAAGTGTTGATAATTTATCAGTCTTAATGTAAGTTATCTGTTTGAAAATGAGCTAAACAGTCACATCTTAAAAGAATTTTGCTTAAAACTCATCAGCTACAAGATGTTTCCTTTTACAAAAGATCAAACGAATACTTACTGACAAATTTTCCACACAGTTTCTATTCTGGGAAATAGATACTGATTAAAAGCTAAGCTAGTTTTTAATCAACCAAGTAACAGACAGCTACAAAAATATTGTTGTGAATTAAATACACATATTAAATGTTTAACAGTGCAAAATGTTGAGATGAAGCATACGAAATAATGGCTGCAACCTTTACAACAGTTAGTTTTAATATAATTTCTAAAAAGTTCCTGAGTTCCTGCTTATTTTTACGGCATATAGATGGAATCTGCATGTTCTTTATTCAAAGAACTGCAGATGGTGGGTTTATGTTGAGTGTTACTCGCGTGCTTATCATTTGTCCATTCCTCACCATCAGTGACTGGATCAGCCTGCTCAGAAGTCTCTAGTTCTTCCTCTTCACTTTGTTCTGCATTGTCTTCTTCAGTACCGCTAAGGGTCTTCCCAAGCTGAAGAGTCTCCATAGTTCTCTGGGTCTCTGAAACCCAAGACTCAATTCTGCTATTAAGCTGAACCTCTACAGAAATTGGTTCATGGGCATAATCCTCATCATCATCATCATCTTCCTCCTCCTCCTCTTCTAGCATTCCTGGTACAAGAGTACTGGTGGTACTGGTCATGGAGGAATTCAAAAGATCTCGGCAGCTGCCATCCAGTGATCCTGTTTCTGTACTCTGCTGTGAGGCCCATTCCAGATTGTCATCTGGTTTCACCTCATCTTTGTCACCTGGTGTGGATTTTCCATGATTTGTTGCTGAGGTAGTGCCAGTTGTAACCAGAGGTGGTTGTTTAGTAAGAGCGGCTTTTTCAATTTGACCATTACCAGCTTTTTCTGGTACTGCAGTCTTACATGAGGATTCTCTCTCATTTTCAGAGGTTTCTAACCCATCAGATGTTTCCACCATATTTCTCCAGTTTGTTTCTATAAGTTTCAAAAGAAGTTTAAGTAGGAAACATTAATTCTTTCTATATAAAAATATTTCTCCTGAACATCCTAGAATTGTTTAAATAGCAATATGAGCTAATAATTTTAATATTATTCTGTGCTTGCTAGAAAAATTTCAATTAGAAAAAGGGGGAAGAAGGGAAAGGGAGAAACAACAGAAAGAGCTGAGAATAACATTTTTTTTTACAGTATCCTAAACCAGACATTACAAAGTTGAAAGTTTGTGCACTTAGTTTCCTGTGTAAACTGTGGAAGCATCAAATGTAACAGTGAGTGTAGTCAGAGAGGTTACTCTCAAGTATAAATTAAAGCAGAAAATTGCCACAGTATTAAGTCATCTGTTTAAGAATTTTTCAAAAAACATTTAACAAATTAAATAAGTTTGAGACACTACAAAAGAGTTAGCTAAAAACAAGATAGTATTCTTTTTAATTCACCGTAAGACTAAAAAACAAAATTCTTTTGACTTCAAACAAGCATTCTCTGTCATCTGAACTTAAGCAACCAGATAAATAAATTTGCCTTTTGCTCAGACTAGAATCAGTCATTGCCATCTCAAGTTTGAAAATTTAAGCTACATGTCATATCTTCAGAGACCTCAATAATTTAATTCCTACCCTCTGTCATTAGGTCTTCCTCAGTCATATAATCAATTCTGTGTTTGGTACCAGTTCTATACCAGTTCAATAAAACTGGAGAAGCCACCTCTACTGATGTGAGTTAGGTAACTGTAACACTTCTGAGGATTAGAAGTTAAAATTATTATTTTCAATACAGTTTGGGGAAAAAAAGTTACCTACAAAACTACCTGAAGACTAACCAGTTTTCTCTTATCCCTGAAAATTAAAGAAATATTGTATTTTAAGCTACATTTGCAATAAGCAGCATTTGGCAAATTCCAGCTTCTAGTTACAAAAGTAAGTTTTAACACACTTACCATATTCTTTCTCATTCACTTCAGATATGGGTTCAGAAATAACACTACAGAAAGAGATAGCACTTGCTGCAGAGGGGTTACGAGAATGACCCATATGATGGGGTGCCTTCTTGACATTCTTCAAGGCTTCTTCTGCCTGCTCCTGTTCCATTGCAGCAACCATATCTCTGTATGCTTTTCTGGCCTCTTCAGTCAGTGATACCAGCTTATTAAATAGGTCCTAAGTATGAAGGCAGTTTTTATAATCAGTAGTTCTTACTAATAATTTTCACTTTGAATTACTCCTTTTAGTCAAAGGTATACCACATAGAGAGCCTTAAGCTTGTAAACACCAAATACCTTTGCTTCAACTAAAAATTAGTTGTTCTCTGTATTAAAAATAAAAACATCGCTCTGTTTACACAACTTTGAGGAGATGTACTTACTTTAAAATAGTTTTTCTTACAATCTTAAGACTTCCAGAGAATTTCAGATGGCATTTAAGTCTATTTGAAAGCTACGGAGATGTTGCGACCAAAGTGTTTCAACATAGTCTCTCAGTTCCGTAAATACTGAATTTCAAAGAAAAACACACCCTAATATAGATCAGGTCAGGGCAATTATCAAATGCATACTAGTTAGGTGTGCTCTCCATGCCAAATGAGTTCTTAACTACAAGGAACATAATTGTTTACTCCAGCCATTTATGTGAATGGAATTACTCACCTCAGCACCTGAGTAGTTGAAGATACCCACTACACTGACAGGAACCAGCTTGTTCACACAACGGCCAAGAGCTTTACGGCCAAGAGCAAAGACAAAAGGGATTTCTTGTTCCCGTGCCATGGCTATTACGTTATATAGAGCCTCATCTAGTCCACCTGGAAGAAAGCAATTTTAAATAGATATCTAGTCAAAGTCATAGTATGATGTGATGCAACTCTCTGTCCCATTTTAACTGTAATTAGTAAAACTTCAATACACACAATCACCAGCTACTATGTCCTACAGGATAACAAGCTATACATTTCAAGTATAGTGAGTGAATACAGATCAAGGCTATATTCTGTATTCTCTTAGTCCTGCACACAAATTAAACCAGAATTTTTCACAGCTCTTTTCTTGAGCAAAGCTTTGCTCTTCTCATATCTCAGGAAGCCTCTGTTTACATTTCTGGTTGTGGCAAAATGTGTTGGTTGGCTAACTAACCAATTCACATTCCTCTTAAGAAATGCTCCTTAAGAGTACCCAGAGCTCAGGACTCTAGGTGTATCAAAGACTGAATGGGATAAAATTGAAGTCTATTGTATGTGTTATAGTATCTATTTTTCTTTAAGCTATTCAACCCTCGTGAATGAGTTGCTTCCAGAACGGAGTAGAAGAGAATTAATGTGGAGTGGCAATTACACAATTGATTCTGGAAGTGTTACATCATGCACAGTAACTAAAAAAATGCTTCTAACCTTGCTAATCAGCACTTCTAATCAGCACAAGAAAACTGTGAACAGTTAAGTGCACCACTTGTTTTATCATTTATACCTTTTGACTGGATTTTTTCACAGTTGGGAGATATGATTACACACTTGATCTTGTTTAGTTTCATATGCTTAGTAACCTCACGCAACCCCATAACAAGTCTTCTCCTTGCTTTAGCTCTCATGGGATCCTTTTGATAAATCCGTTCCTGGAAGCTGACAAGCTCTTGCAATAAGAGAGTCACACACTCATCTATTTCTTTACTTAGAACTTGGTTGCAGTATCTGTCAATTCAAAAAACATCAAATATTAGTATTGATTATGTGCTATGCTATTTCACTGACCCTTTTCTTTTACCAAATGAAAAGAATTTTACTTCCTCAGAACAGTTATTAAACTGTTATTAAAGTTATTAAAAGCATTTAGAAATCAGACTGTATACTCTAAGTTAAAAATACATCCTGAAAACATTTATATTTGCAGTAACAACCCTTACCTCAAATAGTCAGTCAAAAAGAATATTAAAAAATACGAAGAAATACTCCAATAGGTGCCACAAGCAACTATTCTTTTCCTTAATTTGGTACTCTATAAAGATATGTTAATAAAAAAAGCAGTAATGTATTAAGAGTGACTATTACAGTATTTTCAGCATTCATAAGTATTCCTTCCTTTCCCATCCAAACTGTATGTAGCCCTCCTTTAAAAAAATTTTTTTAGAGAATACTTCCACCTAGCTTATTTGTTGCAGCAACCAAAGAAGGTCCAAAGTGTGTGTGTGTATGTATATACACGCACACACACGCATTTGTGTATGTATATACACGCACACACACGCATTTGTGTATGTATATACACGCACACACACGCATTTGTGTATGTATATACACGCACACACAGAGCAATCCATCTATGGCAAAAAAAAGGAAAATACTTGCAGAAACTTCTATTGATGAAAGGGTAGCTTATGTTTGTTAAGCTCCTCCTAAGTCTAGTAAACCTATCCACACTTAAAAGACAAAGGTGACTGAAGTGCAAGCCTTGTATTTATATTAATTATGCAACACTCTTACTCTCTGAATCTCTTGCTGTGAATTTTGGTTATTGCAGAAGATGCCATTGGACTGCCTATTCCAGAACTAGCAGGTGAACCTTGTGATACTGGGGTCATGCAGTATGGAGAATTCTGACTTGCTGGTGAAAGTGAAGTATCACTAGGCATACTTAGTCCAGTTTCTGAAAGACAGTTTTGAAACATTATAAAATGCAAAGACATTTTCACATAAAAAGAAACACCATCACACTTATGTATCGCTCCCTTGCTTTTTCCAAATTACATTCTGAAAACACTAAACAGTATTCTTCCCTGGAGGGGTAGTTGAGAAGGGGGGAAAACAAAACAAGCACATACCCAACACTCACCATGGGTTGGGTAAATAAGCAATATTTGAATATTCATTAAAAAATATGCAAAGCTTAGTTTGGGATAGACCAGAAGGGAAAACCTGCCTAAATGCTGCAACTTCTTCCAATAGTTCTTTACTATTTATATATATAATATTTAACTAACTTATTCCTAGAACATTTAAGATTTTGACACTTATCTTCAGTCAGGTGAAGTCAGGCAGGTCATTCAGAAGAAAAGTTCTGAAGCAGTACATCTGGAATCTTGATAGACACCTCCTCCCCCCCGCCCCGCCCTCCAATCATGTCAAAGACATAGAAAAGTCTTTGGAGTTTCCCAGTTGCTCAGAGCTGTTGCTGCAAATCGACGGTCCAGACGTTGCAGTTGATTGACAAGAGTGTTCAACAAACTGGAAAACCCTATTTACAGTTTGCAACTTCTATATCTGGAGAACTTTCAGTATGCTCGCCATTAAAAAGCATTGTGATCAACATGGCATGGTCAACAACAGGTCACATTTTGTCCGCTTATCAAAAATGCTATCAACTTTGACATGTGTTGGGAACATCCATTCAAGAGAAATGAATTAGAAGGCTGTGTGGAGATTAGGTACTGAGAACCCATACTGCCTGAGCCTTCCACAACTGAGGGACAGACAAGATTTTAGAAGAGGGTTCCAATTTCTACTATTTCATAATGTTAAAAAAGTTAAAAGATAACATCAATAAATTGTGTTGCATAAAAAGAGAAAGACAAAATATTAAAATAAGCAGATTAGTACACAATTGGGGTGGGAGGGAAGGGGGACTAGAGAGAGAGAGAGAGACCAACCTTCTTGAGAGGCCAGCTCCTGAGACTGATCAGCAGTCAAGTTTATATGAACCTCTTTCTGTTCATCAGATCCCAAAAGGCTATGGTCAGCTGATAAACGGCCTTTCTTCTCTTCTCTCTCTTTCAAAATAATCTAGGAACAAAACCAACAGCTATCAGCATCTGAAAATTATAGATATAACCATAAAGAAAAATGTCCATTTGACTGAACATAACATAAAATAAATTTAACCAAGTTGTTTTGAACCTTCCTACTCATGCCAGGATAGAAAATCCTAAAATCACTTCAGTTTCCTCTTTGATCACAAACAGTTATTTCATTCCAGCATTTTACAGATGGTATACTCAATACTATCATACTTCTACATAAATAGCGCTTTCAACAGTTTGCTTTAAGTATTAAGTACTTTCACAGCTTCTTTGTGATACATAACACCGGCTCATTAACAAATCCTCATCCCCATCCGTGTAAGAAACACCTTACGCAAGAATACTAGCCATCTTTGTGAAGCACCACAACAGATCAAATCCTTTCTATAAAAGAAAGGAAAGGAAAGTGCAAAGGTAAGTAGCCATGGATATATTTGTATGACTACGATAAATAATAACAATATAAAGGCACTGACAACAGCATTTAGAAAACTTTTCTGAACAGGTAGCTGTGAATTTCTCTAACTCAAGTAGACCACGGATAAGTCGGGGGGGGGGGGGGGGGGGGGGAGGAGATTGCTGCAGGGGTGGGGGGGTGGAACTTAGCCAAAGCCAACCTTCGTACAAACACAGCTTTACCAGATTCTAACTGTCCATATCATAAAGTGGTCTTGACAAGAAATGTGGTGCATGAGTACAAATGACTTTCACACTTTCTGTTTTAGGGCTAGGTTTTTTTGTATTTTACCTTCTGATTTCCATACATACTGTATTCTTTGTCTACATACCTACTTTATGTGTGCATGTATATAGATAGATACAATCAATTATTTCTAAATTTACTCAATTAAAAATAGTGGTTTTACTTCAAGTTCTATACCCATCTCTAAAAAGAGTAAGAAAATTTAAGGTTAGCATACTACATTGCACTACAAACTAGGATTCAACAACATGAAAAAACTATGCAAGTTTTCCCATATGTCCTGGTGCTTATAGTTAAAAAATCCTTGCAATCCTTATTGAGATAGATTTGTATCACCCTCAACTAATTATGGGGGTAAAAAAGTTACGTTACATGCCTAGATCCAAAGGACAGGACATCAGTGTAACAGGAACTAGAGGCAGAAGCTCATGACTCCCTTATCCTATGCTCATGGTCACTAGACCTCAAGTAAGAAAATATCAGCTTTTATTTTTGAAATACAAGTGTGGGTCAAGACATTCCAGGGTTGACATGTTTACCTTTTTAAGTGCTGTAGGGCGTTTCAGTTTTGCAATCTCTCTTTCTTTTCCTCTTTTCACTTTTGGGGCAGTTGAATCCAAAGGATTAAGGCAACCCATAGACGGCTGTCCCTTTGTTAAGGACTTTCTGTTGGCAGATTCTTTGGTATGAAAGGGAGCAGCACTACCAACTAAATACAAGAAAGATATTAGTTTCACCAAAAGAAGTCAGCTTTATTTCAACACTGTTTTCAGAATTTCCACTGATGAATTCTCAAAGTACATTTTCCTTCCTTGGAAAAAAGCAGTTCATAATGACAGGAAAATTACGTCATCGGATATTGTTGCTTCCAGATGGTTTTAAGCTTTCTTCAACTTAGCCTCATGTTTTAGGAAGCTATGGATTCCAGGAAAGGAATTACTTTAATACTGGTAAGGGATCTCTTTCAAATGACTACATGTAGCTTTTATTAGTAAGATGATAATAGTAAAGTAAGTTGCAAATATTTATCCAAACATTGATTTTTAGCTGTCAAAGACTTGATTAGTTGACAGGACAAAACAGATGAGAGAGTGCAGTATGTAGTTAAGTGCATCTTCTGCAAGAAAGGGAGTAAGACAAATGCGGTCTCCAATGGAAATACCAACTGTTCTTTGCTGAGCTTTGTTTGATATAACCTTGCCAACTTGAATTAATGTTTGAACATGGCTGAAGCTCAAAGCAGGTAAATGAAGTAACACACAAGAAGGAAAGTGGTAACTATGTGCATAACGATGGTCTCTAGGCTACACACTACTGCTCAGGAATGAGATTCATGGGTTATAATAGATAACTACAGAAATGTCAATTCTGTATTCAGCAGCAAGCATTAAAAAAGCTAATTTAATGTTAAGTGTTGATAAAGAAATAGAGAACAAAAGAGTAATTAAGCCATTGCATACATTCATGATGGAACTACAACTTAATATTCTGTGCATGTCTGGTCTTCCTTATTTTCAAAAAGATACAGTGGAACTACAAGAAGGTACAGAGAAAGCGATATGGATTATCAGAAGAGACATGCTTCCACAATGGAATAACTAAATAGACTAGGACTCTTCAGACTAGAAAAGAGATGACAGACCTCTAAGAATCATAGAGGAGGAGAGCAGGGAATGATTGCTCAGTATCTTTGTAATAGAAAGGCTATGAAAGCTAACAAAATCATGAGTGGGGCACAAGAAAAAACCCTGACCCCCACCGCAAAAAGACACAGTAGAAGGAAAAGCTTCTCCACACAGCATGTAGTAAGGTTAGAATTCACTGCCATTGGACCTTATGGACAGTAAAAGCATGCAATAGAAGCAATGGATAGTTTAAGAAACAAATTTGCTTTGAGAAAGCCTTGGGTCAGGAGACCCTGAACTATAATCAGTAGAGGCAGGAAGAATATCCTGGAGAGGTATCCCTCTGTATAATACTCACAGGTATCCTCTCCAAGCTGCTTTCAAAGAGAATTCTGTAGTATCTACAGTAGATGTTTGGTTTGACCTAATACAGTTCTTTTCACATATTCATTTCAGCACTGAATTACTCTCAAGACATGAATCCTGAGTTTTGAATAGTAGGTCTTCTGAGAGAAGTTTGCCCTCAGTTCTACATGGACTTTCACAACTGCATACTGCAGCTCAGAGGAAGATAGCACAGGTGAACTTTTCGAGAAATGCATTAAGAAAGTCTTCCCGGGTTTTTATTATGTTTATATTCAAAACCAAAATTTGACAAGAAAAAAAAGCATATTTAAGATGTTCAGATCGATCACATTTATATTGTCACAAGACATATTTAGCAATAGTCAAGCAGATTAGAAATACCTGTGTAAGAGAGAGGCCTGGTGTTGGTGATCTGACGAGCTTTCATTGCTTGCTGCTGCTTTTCAAGAGCTGCTAACATGTCGCCCAAATCTAACTGAACAGGGGTCTTGCTCTTCTTTCCAGCCGCTTTTGATAAAGCCTCCTATAACGTGAACATCACATGCTGATAAATACAAAGAAATAGCGCCTGCAAGACGTTCTTTACAAAGAGATTCTTGCTATTATAGAATAAAGAGGAGCAACAGCTAACTGATGCTCCTCTTTACCAGCTACTGGGGGCAGGGGGAGTGCAGCAGCACTACACACTTGAAGTTTTTTCTGTTCCATGCTTATCTCCGAATACTCTTGAGCTGTTGCAAGTGCTGCTGCCAAGGCTTTCTTCTTCTGACTTTTTGCACGCTTTGGTACAGAGGTTGTAATGGGAATTGGAGTTTGGACTATATTGATTGGAGAATTCTCTGGTAAGTCATCCAACTAGGATTTTAAACAAAATGCAAAAAAACACAATTAAAGACCTTTCTCTCAAGACCATAGGAAATGTGGCACTCCAGAAACCAAATGAACCATTGCTTTGGTCAGCAGTATGACATCTCAATTAAGTACAGCTAGATGACACAGTAAGTTAATAAAACTAGAAACTTATGCATATTTCATTTTTGTATGGGAACACTATTATATTTATCTCCAATTATGCCTTCTGAAGGTTTTCCAGTCTGATTACTCAATAAGGGAGTGTTTCCCCCCACCCCACAAAGATTTCATGTAGGACTTTACTGGAACGCAGCCATATAGATTAAGTAGTCTATATGTACAGTTCTGCAACAAAATATTTAAGTACATCAGGTATTAAAAGAGCATCTTTCCAACAACTGTTTCTACAGCCTTAAAGCAGATAAAAGTTTAGTTTATTTTCATTTCAGTTGGGAGTTGGACTCAATGATCCTTATGGGTCCCTTCCAACTTGGGGATATGCTACAATTTTAAGTGTCTATCATATGTATCTTACAGTTTAATTTGTTAACAATCTCATTAGTAAACAAAAATCCAGCAGTCTTTTTTTTAAGATGGGTTCTCCACACCACTTATTTTAACTGGTATTTCTTTAGGATCCAAAACTGGTAACACAAATACCCTATCAACATCACAATTACTGCATTATAAGTATTGTAGCAGACATGCATAAAAAAACTACACAAATTAAGTAGTCTCAAAACAACAACCTAAAAATGCTTTGCAAAACCAAATAATTACTTACTACTTTGGGTGAAATCTTTTGCTGGATGTTACTGTTTTTGCTGCTGCCATTCTCACTATTTAGCTCTGGAAATTCATCTTCATCCTAAACAATACACAAATTAAGAATGAAGAGAATGGAACCAAAAGTCACATGAAAAGCATCCACTGAAATGGCTGAAGCTAGAAGAATTAATTGAATCCTGAAGTCCCACATAAGATAGAAGGGCTTAGAAGTGACATAAATAGAAAATGATAAAAAGTTAACAAAGCCTTTCTGTATCCAAGTAAAGTTTTTCAAAAAAAGAACAATTTATTAATGTTTTATACTAAAGAAACCCAGTTAGAATTAGGGAGGGAGATAAACCAGAGAACAGTAATTTTTATTCGAAAGTGAACAGAAAAGGTTACTTGAAAGTTGCTTATCTAATTTGTCAATAACGGATAGGTCTAAATTCGTACACTTTCCACAACACCCAAACACAAGTCTTTGTATGTACACAAGGAAAGCATCATATAATAACTAGTGCACTATATTGTACATGTCTTGGAGTCAGATGTTTTGCAACTTCTTCCTGTTGACAATATCACTTATTCCACATACAACTTGCATCACAGAAACAGTTTTCATACAACACTACCTCAAAATACAGAGGTTCAGGACTCTGCTCTGTTCTACTTGACTGGCTTGTGGCTAGAGGTTTTTCATGTCGTTTCTGCAAATTCTGCCTTCTTTCTGAAGATGTGCTGTGGTCTCTGCATCTGAAACTGGGCTGAAAATAATGAATGCAATTAGCATTTTGCAATTTCAATTTTTCAAGATGTGTGCACACATGTAAGGCATTCTCATGTCTGCTAATTAGCAATGAAGAAAGTACAGTTTTTATGCAATTAGATTTAATAATCTGTGCTTTGGGTGGGATTTTTGTGGGGCTTTTTGGTTGGGTGTTTTTTTGTTGTTTTTTGTTTGTTTGTTTTTTTTTAAAAAACCTGCACGAACATATTCTACAGATAGTATCAGATTATTTCCCCTGCTTCAAGCCAAATACACTATCTTTATACATTCATCTCTAAATTTCAATTTTAAAAAAATAGCATCCTTTTGGCCAAACATGAAGAAAACCACAAGAGTTGCTGGTGACTCAGACATGAATCCTGAGGAACTGTCTGTAACCATGATCAAAAGAACTTTCTCCCACTACATAATTATTCTGCATGCAATTATTGCCTTTTCAACATGTGTTTTATGACAATGCACAGGCACAGAGTTCTCTAAGGACCAGAGACCTCAGTATAGTGGTATAAACATTCTTCTGTTTATTACGTGAAAGGTTGATGGAAACCCATGTGCAAGACTGGTTGGCTGAAAGCATAGCATGATTTGAATCTGAAATTCTGGATCTCCCATACTAATGTATTTCTCAAGAAAATTTCCTACAGACCTGGTACAAAGTTAGTTTCAAAGGAAAATAGTTTCTGGGATAATTCTGCCTTGAGGTACAATGAATTTGGCTGAGGAAACCTCATTTAAAACCCTTTGTGCCAGTTTTGTTTCTATATATCTAAAATAACTGCCAGATTTAGAGTCTAAACTGTGACTGGGTGAAAGGAAATCTGGTTCTTCCTACTCTCCCAATGCCATAAACCACAAATAAATGCTTCTAAAAGCCTCCGATTTGACTACAGGTTATAAAAATATTCGGAACTGCTACACTGCCAGATACGAGCATCAACGAGCTTCTTTATATAATAAACCCATGGATACCAAATGGCAAGATTCAAGACACATTAACAATTCCATCTAAAAAACTAAACAGGGCAAGCTAACTCACGTATCTGCACATACAGGCACATCTACGATAAAGCTCCTACTTCAAGCTCAGCTATTCTTGTCTGCAATAACTGAATTCAAGCAAAACCTATATTTAAGCAAAGGCATATGTTTCAGCCTTCTCTGTCCCCCTCTGCAGCCTGCCCCCCCCCCGCAATAAAATTAGACTATCAAAATTAGGAAGGCCACCTTCTCCTCACATACTGATTACAGAAATCCCGTCTCACTTGAAGGAAGTTTCACAGAAACATGTTCAAGTTTCAGCATAAAACAATTTAAATCCATTTATGAATAATAAAAATTCTAAATAATATGGTATGCTAATATAAATTTAAAACAGAAAGTTTCAAAGACAACAGGAGTGAGAACACAGGATTCTAGTTCACCATCACATCAGAATCTTTCTTTAGAAAGTTTGAGATTTTTTTTCTTATAAAGTGTGAATGGGTCAAAAACTGAACTAATTTTTCTACACCCACACTGTCTTCATTTCACAGGTTACTTTATATATGTAATGTTCTTCCTCGGTAGATACATATAAAGAACAGGCTATAGGCAGAAGATTGCCAAGTACATGAAGTTTTATTTTAATCATATAAAACATGATATAGTGCTAGCTCAAGAAACATACAAGGTAGAAATGTGCAACTGGACTTTTAGGTTGAGTTTTTACACTTTTCATTCACCGTTTTCATTAACTATTCTTTGTATGTTACTTTTATAATCCATTTCAAATTCCTTATTTTCATATATTACAAGAAACAGAATACTTAAACTTAGAACCATTAACAACATACCTGTGAACTATTTCTTTGCTCAGCTTGTCTTCCACCTCTAGAAAATGTCTGAGTTTTTTCAATCCAAGGTTTTTTTTGAGTTGCCTGGGAATTTACATTAGTCCAACTTATACCAGCTGAAAGAGAAGTGCCATCTATCAAAAAAATGAATTAGTATGACAGAATGCATCATTATGATACACATGCCACCATAGCCAGGAACACAATTTTGACACAAGTAAAGTTCTAAGAAAGTGTAATTGTCCTCTGATAACATTTACTTCTGTATCTATTTCTAGAAATTAGCAGAATTGCATTTATGGAAGAGTCAGATGACAGACATTCAAATTACAAACAACTGATCATCAGGAAGCAGTCAGACAATGGAAATCTCAGGTTCACATCCGTAACAATTTCAGTTCAGTCATAAATAACAGCCACTAGCATTACCCACTACTACTAGATGAATCAAAATATTTGTTCGTGTCACAGTACTTCTTTAAAGCTTCTAAAAAAGTTATCAGTACTTCTCAAATAGAGAATGAGAACTCTTTGGCTCTATTACTACCCAGGTATGAACCGCAGTCCAACAGAGAAAGGAAGCTTGAGGATAAAATACAACAGAAGCACAGCTTTGTCTGAATGCTTCCATTTGAGTCTCTGGCTTTCTTAATCCTTTAAAGAAAGGCAGCTGTTGATAAGTCATTAACAATAGCTACTTATACACTTGTTCATTCCACAAGTAACAGGGGTCTTGGTGGAGGTGGTGGAAATTACAGTAAAGACATATCTTCAGAAGTATCAAATCAGTTAGAGTAACATGCTGGAAGTAGATCAAGAGATGGTTCCTAGCAAAATGTAAAGCAAAAATACAAAAGTGACCCAGCGAAATTTTAAACAGCTCACCAGCTAAGACAATGCTTACTTGTATTTATTGAAGGTTCTACAACCTGAAAAGGAAAAAACAAATTTTTTTAGTAATTTTTATTAGTCTGTAAGCTACAAATATAGTTAAGTTATTCAGTTATGTTTACATACATTCATTGCACAAGAATCTGTATTTCTTGAAGTCATGGCTGCAGCCTGGTTATTGCCATGCTTGGGACTACAATAGCCACTGTCACTGTCAATGTCCGCTTCGCTTGCACCCTGTTCACTAGAGGACTCTGCAGCAGGGTGAGAAGCTCTTCTGCGCCTGCCTTTTGATTTCCAAAGCATTGTAGAGGCGCTCTCAGAAAGTGACTTATTAGCTATATCTGAAGGAAAGTCTGTAAGACACAATAAAAATATAATTACTTGTGCAGGAATTGTTAAGAGACATGAAAAACCTACATAACAAAAATAAATGGAAAAAGCAAGTGTCTTTGCACATGACAACAATTTCCTTTTAGTAAAGTTAAAAACAGCATTGAATTTTAAAAAATTATGTCTAGGTCCAACTATCAATAATAATCAGCTCCTTCAAGAAGAGACTGGTTTTGACAGTGGCAAAGTCCACCTTCTTTTAGGAAAGATGGCGACTGATATGTAGTTCTAGTTATTTCGTACACCTAGAACACAAGAAAAATTACCTGTTTGCTGTGACGCATCAACCAACAAAACAATCTTTGATCTGTTCTCAGGACCTGATGAACTAGTCTCCTTTTGAGTGGCAACATTTTTCACTGGAGGACGTTTATTTTTTATGTGCGTCTGTAACTGCTGTTGCTGTTTTAAAAGATTAGCCACACATACACGTAAGTCATATGATTTTACTTCATAGTTGTAATCAAAGCAATTAAAAGTTCTAATGCTCTCTACAGAAGCCACACGTTTAAAGGCAAGACAATAAGGGAAATATTCATAAAAATATTTTATTTATTAACCTCTTTGCAGTATTTTCTGCATGAACTGTTTGTTATGATGTGGAAGTATCAAAAAAAGGTAAAGAAAGTATGGGTGTACTTCCTTTGTTCTCTAATGAAGTAACTCTACACTCGGACCAAACCAGCAGAGAGGCAGCAGAAGGGAGTTTCCCCTGTTATGCTTGCAGGTTTTATAAACTCACCAAGTATTTTACCAGAGAATGTCTCTGTAGACAGAGTTTTGGTACTCTCATTAACACTTTTTCTGCCCACCTTTCCTTCCATTGATACTACTGACATACCCGTTCTTGCTCAAATGAGATGCACGCTTCTTGTGCAAAGATATTTTCTTTATACAGTTCTACTTATCCTATGAAAAAAACCGGACTTACTTTTTGTATGACTGGTCCCCTGTTACCGCTTCTGCTCCGCTGACTGGATAATGGAAAGACCTGGCCCGACGGGCTGGGACGCTCAGTGCATTCTGTAGTAACTGTATTTACAGCATTTGCTGTTTGAAAGGATGCAGAATAGGGGGTAGGGAAAGGATGATAGAAACCCATGACCTGAGCACATGGTGCTGGCATCAGCTGATAATACGTATATTCTGTAGAAACAGGTGGTTGCGCAGATATTATAGGATAAGCAAGGTATGGTCCTGCAGGATTTGGGTTGGGTTGCTGCCATCTGATGTCATTGTTGTATAACGGAAACTGTCTGTAAAAATCAAAAGGAAAGACAACTGCTCAGTAAGTTTTTCTCTCTCATGGAAATTCAGACCTCTACCACCCCCTAAAAAAAAAAAAAAACCACAAAAACAAATAAGCACAACTCATTTGTTTCATAAGCTCCTAGCTTTCAATAAGTGAAATGTATTAGGACTTCTTAGAGATGCCAATTAAATGATTCACAAGCTCAAATTACGTTCAAGTGCAAAATAAATATCTTTGTTGATCTTGGCATTTGTATAAACCTATTAAATTTCTAATATTTATCTTAGAAATAAAAGGTAGGCATTTCCTTTGACAAGTACTTCGGACCCATTACAATTTCATTGTTTCAGAAAACACATATAACCTAAGTAGATACCTAAGCTACACAAGGTAAGCTAGCAGACACATGGAACAGTGACATTCATTAGCTAACTTGGGGCCAAGTACTGCAGTATATTCAGTTGCCAACTCACCCTTGTTCAAAATTCCTACGAAAACACAGGCCTTAAGAATTACAAATTTACTAGTGAAACCAAGTGTGGAGACTTCTTCCTGTGTTTATTTGTGATACAGCATACTACAGAAAGACCCCCTTGGAAACTATGAACCCAATTCTTTCTCTTCAAACCCCAAGAGACCAGCAGACCATCTACAAGGAAAATGCAGAGGCCCAAATATTAGAGAAAGAGAATAGGAAAAGTAAAGATTCAGGATAATTTTACAGATCTGCAGCAAGCAGTTGCTAAAGGATTATTTTTGTTCTTCCCTATTCAAGTGCAGCAGCACTAAAGTGCTGTCCTAAGCAAACATTGGGTACATTTTTCAAAACCAAACAGCAATAATTATTTATGCCTTCAGTACATAATCATCAACATTGAAGTTGTGCATTCAGTGAACAACACATTTGGGCTAGAAGAAAGAGTTCCTAAACTCAATGTATTATAACTAGTTATGCAAAGAAAACCGGATACAGCTACACTCAATACAAGTGTCAGCTGCATACTGTTTCGCCATGGCATGATCCAAGTTGGACACCTGGAGCCTTGCTTCAGCATCAGAGATTCAGACATAGACCTCCTGACTGCCCTGGAAGATGCAAGAGCACAGCAGGTGACTTTGTGAGGTATTTGTACCAGACCTCTGTAGCCAGGGAAAGAAAAGTGGCAAAGAATATGAATAGAGAAAAGCAGAAGGAAGGAAATAAGTAAAAAAAAGACTGCGGACAGAGAAACTTCATTCTCACCCACGAAGGGTCAGAAGATTAAATACAGTGAACAAAATGAATATACAGCCAAGAGTCACTGACTCCTCTCAAGTCTACTAGAAGTTTAAACTCATTTAATAATAGATCATCTTCCATGAAGACCACAACCATGTATTACCTATTGGACTGGTTTTCCTGTACAAATGGATAGCAAGTGATCAGGTAGCTAGGGATAGGAGTTGGTTCCATGCCATTAATTCCTCCGCTGTCATTAGGAAGTGCCATTGGGATCATTAGTGTTTCCGGACCCTTCTTCTGAGGAATAAACGGTTCTACTTCAGCTGACAGCTTGACATTCTTAAGAAAGAGAAAAGAAACAATATCTTCATTAAATACAATCATAAATTGTTTGGGAACACTTAGATTCATAAAGTTGTATGGCAATTATCACAAATAGCAGGCGAATGGGTGACAGGACTACAGGATTTCTGCAGTAAACTGAAAGAGGTGGAAAACAGTTGGCAAGTGCTTGTTACATGCTTCCAATCAACACAGGCTCTAATACAGATCACCAACATTTAACATTTGTATTAACCTTTACATTTTCAAAGTGCAATACAAACACTAATTAATTTAAAAGGGACTGAAGTTCAGATCTTGCAGAGGATACATTACTTTGAACACAGAAAGAAATCAAGTTAGCACTGTAGGTGGAGCACAGTTGTGTAGGCTTTCATAAGTGAAACCGACATATGGAAGATGTAGTAATGCCTGGTCTGCTCTACAAAATTGACCATGTTCCTAGGCAATTATAAAAAAGATTTTTCAGCAGTAAACCATAGGTTTACTGCTAAAATAGATGGTGTATCACAGAAGAACCCCACACGCACATTCCATCTGCACAACTTTGACATAAAGCATTAAGAATATGATTAAATTTTGCCATGAAGCGGGAATTAAAGACTACTCAGAAATAAGTTTTAAACTCTGCTTTCAAAGAAAAATATCTCCGCTGATCCTGAAGGTATCCCTGACAGTTTATAAGGTGTTTTTACCCACACTTTTGGTCTTGTACCGATTAGCTGGATGTTATACTTCAACAATGAAAAATGCTCTATTCAATGAGACAACTGCAGATTCAAAGTACCCTTAAATTTTGTATTCTATTATAAGTTACATTCAGCTGCAAAGCATCTTTTTTGTACAAAGATTTCAGCTTAATTATACTTGTCTCGCATTAGTAGCTCATAGAATACCAGTTTCTAAGAAGATTCCCTCTAGAGCAGGCAAGGCCTCCAGGAACTTTTCCTTCCATTTGTTTAAGAAACAATTCCAGAGTCAACGCGTAACCTTTACGAGTACATGCTCTTATTTTACAAAAAAGGAGAGCCTGAAGGTTTGATGTGCTGAGAACAGTCTTCTATCCTTGCCACTAACCATACAACATCCACACAAGCAGAATAAATTAAACAATGGGACCTCTGAAAATATCATGGCAAATAGTCCCATGCCTACCACACACTTCTCAGTCCATGTCCTTGCTCTGTGTCAAACCCACAATCCATCCAGCCTTACTGTCCAATACCTGAATCTACAAACTTATTAAAAAGACCCTTAAAATCTATTTTTTTTTTTAAATAAAACATGGGATCAGATCCCATATTTGTTTAGCAGCATGGGGGTGGAGGAGTTGGGAAGGGCAAGTCCAAAAATGTCCTGAAAATACAGTTGTCCCAGTCAGTAAGAAAAGCTACTTTTACTTGATGAATAGGTGCTTTAATGTATCACACTGAACCAAAGTCCTAGCTCAAACATTGGTTTGAGCAACAGCGAGGTCAAGACCCACTCATGCAGAGTATTGGATCTTTGTTTAGTCTGACACACCTACATACAAGTAAGTTTAATTACTGAGCAAAAGGTAGAATCATCATCAAGTAAATAACTCAGACCATGAGTTACACTGTAATTCACCAAGCAAGTTGAAAACCAACTGGCATTTAATGCTGTCATGCACTCTTAGAAAGAGGAGAGAAAAAACAGTTGAGACTGTAAGAGCTCCCTAACTTTCATGTATTATATTCACTATTAAATCATAACTACCAGTGACTGATGCAATGTATTTTTATAATAAAGACGTATTTTCAATACATATTAAGTATAATTGTAATATAAGAATTCCCAGCCAATTTCAAAAACTAACCAAAAAATTTTGTTCAATGCATTCTTTTCAACTCCAAATATGACACCCAAACCAAGTAACTGCAAAGGCAGTCATTCTGTAACAGCTATTGGGATGACTTGTACAAGTGGAATCAAACTTTTCCTACAAAAAGTGTTATTATAGACACAGTGTCTGCCTCCATTTTTACTTTTATCCTTCCATTATCAAATTTGCTAATGCATACTTCTTTCATGAGATTTTACGCAGTATTAGCTGCAATATTTGCTCAAATTTCACCACTAGCCATTTCCTGTGAACATCAGTTCACCAAATAATTTCTATTTAAACATCACTCACTTTTTCCAAGTACTGTGCACCTCACTAAAAATGAACTTTATAAACACAGGAGGAAGCTTTCTAAGTGAAACATTGTTTAGGATAAGAGACCATTGTCTGCAAGTATTAACTTGAAATCAAAGTTACACCCTTAACTTTGATGGTAGGACATTCCACAAACCACAGTGACCAAGGCCAAAGCTTGTTTATAATTGAACTGAGAATTCAAAAAAATGATACAAAATGGGGGAAAAAGGCAAAAATCATTAAGTACAAAGTCCATTATTATTTTTAACCATTCTTAAGAAGCTTCTCTGTCTTTGGACTTGTCAAAGTGTTCTGGGAAAGCAGAAGTGTCCCTTCCAACAAAATCTGAGTCTCTGCTTTGATATGCTTATTTAGTAAGAACATCAGTCATTTACAAATAAAATTGTAGCATAAGAGACTTGAGGTTTTAGCAGCAACCAAAAAAGGGAAAACAAAACATCTAAAAAAATAATAAAAGGATAAAAGTGGAACTAGAGTGGCGGGGGAAAAAAGTATGTCTTAGCAAGTGACAAGATACACTACGCCTGTCAAAAAAAGTGGTTATTAATGACTGTTCTGAAAAATGCTTATGACTATAACCACCAATACAGAAGTATCACTGCCTCCTGCGCAACAAGGTCTGCATTACAGTGGAACAATCACCTTAATATTAACTAAATGCATTTCTTGATCATTAGGTAGTAGGCGAACGTTCCTTCCTTCTACGTTAACTCTTTTTCAATTCCTGAAGTTACATTCAGAGGAAAAGCTGTGGTGCAGTTGCAGCAGCAGCACCGAACTCGTGCAACACAACTCCAACACCCTGCTCTACCCGGAGCTTCCTCTCCGACCTGGGGCACATCCCTCAGCTGCCGGGTGACTCGCTCGCCTGCCCTCTGCAAAACTCCAAGGCACTCTCCTCCACACACAGCACCATGGGGATAAACACTTTGCATTAAAAAAAAAATTGTCAAGTGCTCATTATGTACAGATCATGTAATAAACGTCAGAAATACCAACACTCGAACCCCTCCCTGAAAACTAAGAGGGTTTTTTCCTGCTATTTCAAGATTGCCAGGCAAAAATATTTGCGTAAGAATAGATTCAGTTGTGGGCTGGCCTACAAAACCAGATGGCATAAACATTAAGAGAACACACTAAGGCTGTCTCATCCATAGAAAATTCAACAGTAAAACTAGGATGAGTGCTTTACAAATATGGTATTCTTAATGAAGCACTGAAAACTTTCAAACAACCATTCCTAATCTGCTGGTCACTATCTCCCAGCAACACGTCAAGTGAACTTTAGCCAAGATACTAATTATAAACCACTCTAGCACTAGCTCGGAAAATAGTCAAAACATTTTATTTGTGATTCAGGTTGGGACAAGATTCCCTATTTTAAAGGTCTTTCCTGTCTGGCTGTCTGCTATTTCCCTGTATTATTTTGGGAGACTGATGTGGAAATACAAAATCATTCCTTCATGGCAAGTCACTTGCAGAATAGTCTCATTACAATGACTTTTGTGATATTGTATTATATCATCATTCATTGTTAGGATTATGAGAGAACAGTCTTTCACATCCAGTATTAAAAAGAAGGAGATATAACTGATCAAAGCAGGAGCCAAATGACTCCCATCAGCAAGGCTGCCATAGCGAAGTATTTCTTGTCAAATTGCAAAGATAATCCCTACCTTACTTTTCCATCCAGGTATTTTGGATAAAATTTGATTTATTTAAATCTTTCCAGTAAAACTAGGATTATACATCTTTTAGGCTTTGTTGTGGGTTTTTTGGGTTTTATTTGTTTGCTTTTTTTTTTTTAATTTATTAAACCCCACCCCCCGTAACAACCTTATGTAATTTGACCAGTTTAGGAAAATTTCATTTGAATTATTCTGCTTGATTTTGCTAGGTTCAAACAGCTCAGAGATGCCCAAATTAGAAAAAGAACTTTAATGTTTCCTTTCCTGTTACCCAGTCTCTTATACAGGTACTGATTAACTATTGACATGACAGAGCACTTGTCTGATATATTTAATTACTATTTTCATATAGCTCATAACATATTCAGCTTACCTATACTGGTAAAATATAGATACAGCATATCCTGTAATCATAAACACATATGGCTGTATTTGAAAGTTAATTTTTTTTTTTGCATACAGAACTTTGATAGTGCCTGTTATTTAAAGTAATCAAAACTGCATTTCAGAAATCTTTTACATGCATTATACCTTAAACACTTTTCTTGTGCAATTTAATCTGCACCTACAGGTTTGTTTGGTTTGTGGAGATTGTTTTGTTTTTTTAATGCTTCCAATAAACTTGTTTCAGCAAAAAGAAGAATTTAGCATAAACCTCTGTTTCTAAATTTTGCATTTTGTTCTGTAGGCACTATAGCATATATATATATAAAATTTTATACATATACACATATCTTTATACACATATATGCACATGTGCTAACTCACCAGAATAGCAACTGAAAACATAAAAACCTTAATACAGGTGTTTCAAAATCATTCTGCAAGCATAATACAAGCAACCCTCAGCCCAACTGATTATTTCATTAGACAACAAGGCCCCATTTCCACTTCAGGGCAGGAAACAGAAAGACAACTCAAGTGTATTACCAACTAAACAAAATTAACTTCAACATATTGCTTCCTTATAGGATTTTACCAGTCCTTTTAAAATACTTAGAAGTTCCTTTTCACATAGGATGTGTCTTCAGATGAGGACACTAAACTTTATTAAACTTAAAGCAAAAAGGGGAAACAATTGTACCAAGCCAGGTCAGAGGGCTAACCAAACCAAAATATAAACAGAATTAACTCTCCAATGTGATTATTGAGACATTTCAGTACATTTCACAGATGGCTAGTGGTTTCATTTGACACATGAGAGAAACAAAATAGCAATGCTCAGTAATTTGCCCGAAGTTATCTAAGCAGATTTTTTAGGACTATGGTTTTCTCGGCTAGGAGGAAGGGTTGGTGAAGATACACAGCAAAATAACTCCTCTTTTTAATAAATGGCATTTTAGGTCTCCTGGCTCCTAATATGTTGTCAGAACAACAGAAATAATATTCTCTTAATAGTAGAAGAGAAAGTGAAACAAAAAGCAAAAGAAAAGAATAATCAATTTAGTAGTAAGTAAAGGTGCTGCTAATTTCTCATTGCACTGGACAAGCCAAAAATATCTCCAACTGAGACTTCTTATTTCTTTTAACAGGTTGCCTCTGTGCTTCCTTGGCCAGATACAGAAATAATAATGCCAAATAAAAGTCTGTTGTTGGTGGTTTTGGTTTTTTTTAAATACCATGTTGACATGCTTGAGAATCAGTGGAAAATGCAACCAATGACAACCGAAGTAAACTACAGAATAAGAGGCGAGATCCTTTTTTAAATAGCATTTTGTTTCAGAAGCAAATACTAAGTGCATAAATCAAAGTGCATGTAAATATGTACGAACGCAATTCCTCAAAGACTTCATCCACACAGTACAAATACAGCGACAAGTGCAGATGAACAGAACCAACAGGACTGATCATGCCGCTGGTTTGTAACCACAAGCAAACAAGAAGAATTAGACAAGAAAAGCATTTGACAAATGCTAAAGAATCTGGGGGAAGATTCCTACACTTTTTACTAATCCTTACAACAGAGCACTTGTGATACTAATTTATGCTCTAATTACTCTCACAGTATTGAGATTTATTCTAGCCTGCATCCACTAAAAATTTAGCACTTTGCCACTGCCATCAGTAAATGCAGGGTCAAATAGTTAATAAAGTAATATATGTTTTTGATCAGGCAATCTAAAGGCAAACATTGCAAGACCAAACTTAATTTTATGTTGGAGTGCAACTTTTTCATGTTTATTCAACCTTTCACATCACAAAGCTAAACAAAGCTTTATTGAAATTGACCTTTGATAACCAAACTCGATTCTAAATATAAGTTTAAGTCATGCTGAAACATGAGATTTTCAATCAGTTGCCTATTAATGGAAGCACACCCCTTCAAAAGAAACCAAGATTGTACAGAAGTCTCTTTTGCAGATATCCCTCGTTTCAATTTACAAAATGTTTTGCAGTAGCTCATTACATATTTCAGTCCAACAATTACAACTATTTCAAGACAGCATATATACTGAAGTGGTCCTTTGTTTCCTATATAAAAGCTACTGTAGTCATCAACAGCTGCAAAGACAGAAGATGACACAAGCAGGAACAGACTGGTAAACTTTGTCCTATAGTTAAGCACTGTATGCTTAATCTTAGAAAAGTTTTTGTTCATTGTAGCTTAATGTCATTCAGCATTTTCCATTAAATAGGATCTCTGTCAGCTTGCTCTCTTAGAAGAGAACACTTGGATATCAATCTTACCATTTACAGGGTGAGAAAATAGACACAGATGCTGCATTTCAGAGGGCTATAATAAAATCAGCTGGTTTACTGTCTCAAAGTCTGGAAACAAGAAGTCTCATCACAAATGTAAGATAAAAAAAAACATAGCTCAAAACTTTTTTTTTTCCTTTAGAAAAACAATCCTGCTTCTGAATTTTGGGTTCCATAATATAAAAGACATTTTAGTGGTAAGACAGGTCACATTTCATCTATTTTAAGAGAAACTTTACAAATATGGAAGTCATTGTTTCTATAATTAGTTGCTTCTAAGTGACAGATACTTCAGGAATGGTAAATATGCAGTCCAACTAGAAACACCAGCAGCAGGCCATTTAACAAAGCACAAAATTTAATCCTCCCTATTTAGATTAAACATAGTAATTTCAATGCAACACTTAAAGCAAATACACTATGAAGTTAGTCCTTCCCTTTTCCCTCAGCTCATAATAAGGGAACCATGCATAATTCTCTTCCCTTTCACAGAAGAAAGTACTGTGCTCAGAATATAACAAAGCTAAGTATTAAAATTCTTACATATATGTAGAAAATGAGCAAGTGGCACAACAAGTTACGATGTTTAAACTCAAAACCAGAGTATTCTAGAAACAATGGTGAAAAATAAAATTTAATATTTACAGTTACAAAGCTTGTCCAAAGATAAAAAAGCTACCAACAGGATCCTCTTGACTCATCTAGTGAACAGCATTTCTAGTTTACAGCATTTAACAGTAAATACAAACTTCTAAACTCACACTATCAATGTGAAGTAGTAATATTTGAGTGCTTTGTAGCCTATGTACTAAAATTATTAATACAAACCATTCATGGAAGTCAGCTTCCTCATCTCCACAAACAAGTCAGTGATAAATAAATTTGTGATCAAAAAGTTAAGATGTTCATATACCATATCAATAACATTTACATTCACTGAAGAACATATTCTACCCAAATCATTCCGCACTTTCAAGGTTCAAGAGAAAGTAACATGCAAAATGTACAGCACAGGGAAACTGACCTTTTCCAGTTTGCCTCAGTTGAAAGTTCTGTCATGGGTAAGAAACACTGAAGGAAACTGGATAGGACAGAGAGCACGAAACATTGATCTAGATCTACTTCTGTGGTAAGCATATTATCAAGCCAACTGTTGAATGGTCAAGAATAGTACAGGCAAGCAGAACAGGCTGTCTTTAAGCAATACTAATACAAAACACAGATCATTGATTTTGCAACTTCACCTGATTTCTCAACTGCACTAATGGAACCAAATCTCTTAATCACAGGGCAAGACAAATGTATAACACTTGGAAAAATCAAAGCACAGCAGTACCTTTGAGAGGGGAAGTTGTTTCTCTTTAGTTTTCTACCACAATCAGCTTCAATAGAAAGAGTGCCAGAGGTCATGTGCCGAGTTTTATCTCTTGTAGGAAAACAACCTGCACTTAACTGCTGAAACCCATAACACTTTTTAATGGGAACAGTTTCAGTTCTGGTGTAGACAGAAGTAAACTTCCACACCCACTACAAAAATCACAACATGTCCTATCATAAAATAATTAAACAGCTTTGTTATGTTTTCTTCTATGTCAGCTGCCAAAATATCACTGAGCACACTACGACAAGCAAAGTCATACCAGAATTTAACTAACAGAAACCTGAAGAGCAATCTACAAGTGACATCTTTTTGTCACTTAGGTGTCCAAATGTTCTTGGTGCATGACATCTCATACCGATTTACTGAGCAAACACACAAAACTCTGTTCAAATACATTCCCCATCAAAAGCATTTGCAATCCCCCTTTACTCTTGAAATACTATACTTTAGACATAGCACAATATTCCTACTCCCTCATATTCTAATTCCACAGCAGTTATTCCTACCAGCATGTACAGTTACCATACTGTGGCTAAGGGAGTATTCTGGGGGAAAGGGGAGAAGAGGTTAAGTACTGTTAACACACATCGTCATGCTTTAATATTAATTTATCAGACACCATGCAATACAGTTGCAGAAAGGAACCCAAATCAAAGAAAAGATGGAACAGCACCCAAACCTGATGCAACCGTACCAAACACACTGGTAAAGGAGATTACATTCAATTCTTACAGCACAAAAGGTTCAAACCCAAAGCATTTAAGGACCTCCTAATCAAGATACTACTGTACAATGAGAAGACAAAGGCAACAAGATAGTTGAATCATTTTAGAAACTCATCAGGTATTAATTATTTGTCTGCCTAGAAGCCTTACTGGTGCACAAGGAACCAACAGGACTAGATATGCTGCGAACAGAATAAACAAGAAGATGGTGCCTGCTTCAAAGAGCTTAACTGCACCTCCAAGTTGAAATACTGCACTTAGTTAAGATAATCACACCAAGTCACCAAGTCAAAGTCAATTTACACTGTGAATAACAATGATTCGCAGCTTTCATAAGCTATTTCCAACAAATAAAAAGAGAATGGTTTGATAGGGGGATGTGTGTCAACCTCTGGTAACAAAAAGCTCAAGCAACAAGGAATAAATATTTCACAAGTGTACTGCAGTACTAGTTACAGATGAACCAAAGCGGGAAAAACCCACAACAAAAACCAAGATTTTAAAACAAAAAGTACAACAGACTAGTGTAATTTTTACAGACTAAGATCAGCTTTTCTACATGAAGGCAAATAAGAAAGCATGAAGAGTTAACGTAAAATCATTATCACACGAGAAAGCCTAGTAAGACAGACACAGTGGGAGCCATACTGTAATAAGAGACACTGCACTAACTTCCTTAGACAGATGTACGAAATGAAAAGCGGTATCTTTACAGAGTGCATTATTACTCAGTATCTACTTTGCTACAGGAGCTTGTGTTATTTTATTGATTAACCCTCCTATTAAAACCCCTGGAGATGCCGAAGCTGAAAACTATAAAAAAAAAAAACCCACAAAACAATAATTCATGAATTTTCAACACATTGCGCTGAAAAAGAAGCTTAAAAGTAAGAGCAGGTTGTTATGGATGGTAACATTCATTTCAGATCTATCTTTCAGAACTACCTCCTGATGATGAAACATTTTATTGCATATATGTAACATATGAACTCTCAAGCCCCAGCTTAAGCTTCTTCATACCTACAGCTTGAAGGGTTTTAAGAATAACGCAAACTGATTACCTTGACAAAGCCAAGCTAAATATTGAAGAAAAAAAATAGTAACCTGTAGAATTTGTGAGCTATACCCAACTCTTTCCCCCTCAGCTAACCAGCTAAGACCATCAGCTGCGTCCTAACACTGAAAGCTTCAACCTGAACCTGATATTTACAGTATTTCAACATGAGTGACACGTCTCCTACATTGCAAAGTTCTCAAGAAGCCTGTAAAAGCCTCTTCTAGTGACCAGGCAGGTTTAAATTAAATGTCACTAACTGCAATTATTCCCTAAGCTTGAAACAAAGCCTGAAGGCACAGGAGGGAGAAAGCCAAAATGCAGCTTGACATCCCCTTGTGAATACCACGGGGAGATGCTCCCGGCTTCCCAGCGCACCCCGCCAGGCCAAGCCCGGGCTCTGCCGGGGCCGGGCACGGCCCTGACGCCTCTCGCAGGAGGCCAGCGCCCAGCCCCCCTCCCGGGAGCGGGGACGGCGGCCGCGTTACCAACCCGGCGAACACACGCCGAGCTCCCGCTTCCAGCCTTACAAAGGCCCCGTCTGAAGCCTGCCGAGGGCCTTCCTTCGGCGGGGAGGCACGGCAGCCCACCCCTCACCACCAGTCCCCGTCCTCCCCCCCGAGCCGCCGCCGCCGGCCTCGGCAGGCCGCGGGCCGCGCCCTGCCCCTCCGCTCGGCGGCCCGGGGCCGGGCCTGACAGGCGCGGGTCTGACAGAGCCGGGCCGCCGCCCCGGTGCTCCGCTCCTCTCCCCGCCCGGCCGCTCGCCCCCCTCTCTCCCTCACCGCGGCGCCGGAGCGTCGCTGCACCCCTCCCGCCGCAGCTGTTTACGGTCTCCTCAGCGCCGAGCCCGCCCCCCGCACCTTGTCGGCTTTGTCCATGGCTCCAGCTGGGCTGGGCGGCGGCTCTAATAAGGACGGCGGAGAGTTCGAGCCGCCTCCTCCATGGCGCTCGCTTCCCCCGCCGGGCTCCCGCACACACCCAGAGCGGCGCTGGCCCCGCTCGCAGCTATCACGGAAACCGAGCCCGGCTACGCCACGGCCGGGGGCGGGGAGGGGAGGGGGGGCGGCGGCGGGGCGAGGGCGGCGGGGCGGGATCATCTGGGACGGAAGCCGGGCGGGCCCAAGCCACGCGGAACGCCTTCGCTCGGGCGGCGGCGGGCGCGCTCAGCGCCCCCCCTTCCCGCGGGTGGGGGTTGTGGCGGGCGTCCCCCGGCCGGCGGCTGGCGGGGCCGCGGTCGGGGCGCCCGGCGGCCGGCCAGGCTGTGACTTAACCTGGAAGAAATCGTCACAAATAAACGGGGAGCGGGGCTGCGTCACTCCCCGTGTCCGAGCCCGTCGCGTACGCGGTGCCTCTGCCTGCGGTGTGTGAGGGCGGCAGGTGCATTGCGGGGCCCGGTCTCCTCGGAGGCGGTGTCAGGGGAGGCTCAGGCCGACGATGTCCTTGAAATTATCTGGAACATCAAAGGCGAAAAAAAAAAATCGGTGGTTTATTTAGAGGCAGAAGTCTAAAAACGTCGCAGAAGCGCCTGGCGCTGCCGCCGGCCCTTCGCGCGCCCAGCCCGGGCCCCGCCGCTGAAGTCTGACCGGGTCGCTGCCGTGACAGGAGGGAAATTGTAGGACCTGGGTTTCAGCACAGCTTGTGTGACGTTTCTTTTATTTATTTTGCTGCCCTGGTTTAAACTTGTGTTTAATTATGTGAGTAATGCCAGCAAAGTCCATGAGACCACGTTCATGCTGAGACTGTCAAGATAGGAAACAAGTGTAGGAGCCGGTGCTGCGTAACAACGTATGCTCCCGTACGCGTGTTCAATATGTAATGTTCCTACATTTCATTAAGATAATATGTCTGTTGCCTTAGGTTTAATGGAAATCATGCATGATTTACTTACAACTTGGTTGATAATGTTTTATCAACATTCCTAAATCATGTCAAGGGAAGAAAAAAAAAAGAACAACTAGAGTAAGTACCTCTGTAAAAGAAATATATGAAGGATATTCTGGAGCAGACTCTTTGAGCACTTCCAGGTAAAATACATTTATAAGATGTGTTAATACAAGAAGCCGGTTTCTGCTTGATAGAGGTTCTTGTGAGGAATAAATGGCTGAGTTAAGGCAAAAAGTCAGCAAACCTATATCTGGATTTGACAGAGACGACTACCAAAAATGTCTCTACAGAACTATCTTGCTAGAGCTTCCTAGATTTAACCTTTATTTTATAATTATTTAGTCTTTCCAGATTTATCTTCGTTTGTTCATTTCTGTAACACTTTGTTCTGCTTTATAAAAATTTTATTCCTTGGATTAATCCACATAATCCCTCTATTTTCTTAAGAGTTGCTCTTCACCATTAAAACTTCATACGTAACATACAGTATTATGAAGATGGCTATTACATAGCACAGTAAGATCTCATCTTGCAAACAGATGACACAAACAGAGAACTTGTGCAGACTGTCACTGCCTTCCGTGCTATTCCATCCACATCAGCAGGGTCACCATCTAAGTGTGTAACTTTTGCCTAGATGTCTGCAACATTACCTATGTTCTGCGACTTTAGTTTTCACGGAGGTCATATGGGAAAGGGAGAGGGTGAAGTTGTAATCCCAATTAAAGTTAACTATAGGATTTCTATTAACTTCAGTGGACACAGTGTTTTACTACAGATGAAGAGAACAGGAGGGCTGCTGCAGCACCCTAATTGATACAGAAACCTCATCTTAACTGGAGACGCTGCAGCAGTTGTACACTTTATATGCACTTCTGTATCCCAGCACTTTTCTTGGCAAGTTTAGATGGTCAGCAGAACTAACGCAAGTGTTCGTAACCCTAGGAAGCCATTTCAAGGTAATAACACAGATTAATTTGAGGTTATGATGTTATGTTCCCAGGGGCTTTTACACAATGACATCTGTTATTTCAACACTGGAAGTCACAAAAGTAAAACTGAGGATTAAGCTGGTTATATCAAGAGCTTTCAGCTGATGCAATGGAGCAGCATTTCATCAGTCATTGGTGAACTTAAATATGAGATGTAAATCTACAGATAAATAATCATGAGACACAAAATAAGCCACCTAAACTTAATCTCCATAAATCAAACAACGAATCTCTACTGAGTGAAATGTATTTTATTCCCCATAGTTGAATGTGTTATGCTTATTTGTGCAAAATTATGTTGACTTATTTAAAACCTAGTCACTTTTCATCTCCCCAGTAATGTGGGAGAACTTGCCTGACTGGACAGAAAACAGTGAAAAAATCCCACTGAAGCAACTAGAACAATTGTCGTCTTGTATTAGCACACCAGCATTTTAGTGTGGAATGCAGCTTAATTTGTCCAAATTGGTGCTGACCACAGAATATATATTATGACATTTGCTTAAGATAGTTGCTGTATTTTTAAAAAATAATGACTCATTATGGCAAGGCTGTTCATTATGAAATCCTTCTTTTGTTCCCAAGATACATACCAAGAGAAAGGTCACACTTTAAAGGGCTGTTATGCATACTTAAACAACAATAACAAGAAGTTCTAAGATCTAAATTGGGCAGTGATTAAATAGACATCAGATCTACATAAATCTGTACAATATACATAATACAGAAAGTCATGCTGGGTGACCTGAGTGGCCACTCGGGTGAAAAAAACTCAAGTCTCCCATAAAATTTAGCTCTGTGTTATCACCAAAACATACCAAAGCACTCGGAACCAGTTATGTTAGATCCTCTGTCCACAGCTATCGCAACTATGCCAGGGTATCTGGTTACATCGTCGTCATCTTGATCAAGTGTTGTGTAAGAGAACTCAACAGTGTTACAGTCCTTACGGAAGCCATAAAAAAAAATTGAAAACCCTGTTCAGTTCAAACACACTGGTAATTGCAGTAGCTGGTTTTGAATATTCAGTCCTAAAGGTCCAGTTCTCAAATCTGGCAGTTTGTAAACAATTATTGCTACTTTTTTATTGCAACATGGAGTAAATAAGTGAATAGTTTGGAAGCAAAAAATTATGCTTGAACCTAGCGGGTGCTGCCTGCAATTTTGCTAATAGGTTGTTTGGGTTATTGCTACATCTGCTGCATAGTCCTTCCTGAATACAATGGAGGACACCAACCAAATGAAGAAGAAAATCTAGGTCGACACAAAAATAAAAACTGGAGTCTAAACCAAAATATCTCAGTAGTATGGAAAGGCACTTGGTAATGACTGTATTCAGAATTAACATACGGGATTACAAGCAAATCTAACAGCATACATGTGGCTACTCACACTCTCTACTTACAGAGGCTCTATTTACACCTAGTGGGTAAAAAGTCCTACAAAACCTGTAAGGATGTGATTAAGCATGTCTCACTGAAATCAAGGCAGCTTCTTACATTGCAAGCTGCACATACGTATAAGCTGAATTGCACTGGCATGGAAGTACGAAATCAGGGTTGCTCAGTAACACCCTGCTCCACCCCCGAGGTCTCAGCAGGCTGAGACGGAGCTCCACAGCAGCACCGCCTGAACGTGGACCACGACAGCACTCGCGGGTTTGCAGGCTCCCACAGTGAGCCAGTGGAAGAGGCAGGAGGAAGGAAGCTGACTCCAAAATGACAGTTTTACTGGACTGGGACTAAAATCTTCAGCATAATCATAGAGAGAGACAAGTACAGAAAGCAAAGTATATCTTGGCGAATAAACATTTGTATCTGATGTGGGGAGATATGACATACAGCATCCCGCACAGACAGCTAAGGGCAGACACAGCAGGGAACATACTGCAACCAAAGTGGGAAGGTGAGCTGGGAACTAGTCCACGAACCTGAGAATCACGATTCTGATAGCAACATGTGATTCCTACCCGGCAGCAGCCAGAGCGAGCCCAGCACTCCCCCTGAGAGCAGCTGCAAAAAGGCAGCAGAGCCAACCAGGACAGATCCTGCCTTGCAACTCTTTGTAATACGGCCAGGAAGGGATTCACTCTTGCTGTAATGCTTACAGTGATTACATCCAACATTTAGCGCTAAATATACAGTTATTATAATGCAGATGCAGTTTGCAATCTACCTTTCCACAGATTTAGAAGCATTTAAGGCAGCAATAATCCTTTCTGTCAATATCTTAATTAACACAACTATGACTAGCTGTAATGTAGGGTTTTACCTAGTTCTCTAATCTGGTTCTAAGACATATTTTTAGCACTTGGAAAATAATAAAGTAACAGCTAAACTTTTATTTTTAAAGCCAGTATTAAAATCTATATATGGAAATTTAGTTCAAATAACTGCTGTATTTTCAAGAAAGCAAGGGGTACTGTCCAGAGCAATGTCATTTTACTCTTAATCCATACATACATAGTTCCTGCTCAAGTAAATTAATTCACCACCTCTCAAAAAGAAAGTAAATGTGAAAATACAATCTTCAAACACAGACATAATGTTTTACAGCTGACAACTTCTGAGTAATTACAAAAATCACAGTGTTTATTTACAGACTACAATTCAAATAACCTTCATTGTATTATTCTGCCAGGTGCATTTCAGCTGCCTTGCCTTTTTTCTGGTTTTTTTTTTGTTTTGTTTTGTTTTTTCAATGTATTTCTAAGCCTATTTAAAATGAAAGGAAAATGAAATCCTCACTACATCATGGTTTCAGATCCAATCCATCAGAGAAGGGCTTTGAGATGAGAAAAGAATGCATTCCTCCAAAGTATGTTTGATAAATAATAATAATAAAAAATCTAAAATGCATGCAGACATAGCACCCACATCCTCCCAGATTTCATTTGCATGATGTTCAGTTTTAATGCATAGGCTGCCAGCAACTTAAAGGAGGGGTTTATATATACACAGCTTAATCACTGTTGTAATCTTACATAAGACTACAACAGCCATTAAAATGGTCTTTTGCAAACAGTGTTAAAGGTACTAGCTAAGGTGCCCATTTGTCTTGTACCAACAGCAACAAAAGGTGTATAAAAACATCCAAAAAGTTATGAAAAGTGTTGTTCTGACAATTAATGACAATTGCAGAAATTTAATGATTGGAACCTAGACTGGAGAATGCAGTGCAGCTGCTTAGCACTTCTTGAACAACCTGCAGTGCAATGTTATTTGAAAAAAAATTTGTTCACCCTCTTCCTTCAACTGCTTCTTCACTTTTCCTGAGGAGGTAGAAATGACACCAGAGCCAGACCTACCAGGGACTAAGTGGGCTATAGCAACTATTAGCAATTTCTGCCGCAGTTGTATGACAACACAGCTCCTCCGTATTTCCCTGCAGATAATTCTTGTCTTCCAGGTTAAGAATTATGAAAACTCAGAAAAGGGGTAGAATCCCTTAGGGATTATATAAATCTTCATTATGTGCCTAGAGCACAGCTGCTAAGGCACTGTATGCATGAGTAAGAACTAAAGTATGCCAAAACACACGACAATTTATTAGAGGTAGACTGACACTTTTTCTGTCTAAAAACCCCTTGCTAGCCCTCACTGTTGAAACTAATAGTCCTTCACTAGTTGGACTAGTCCTACTACAATTAGTCCTTCACAACAAAAAGATGAAACTAGGGGACCAGCTGGAAAGGACAAGATTTACTGCAGCATTCCCATTTCCTTCTTGAAAAATCCAAACATGCCTCGCCAAAAGACATAGTTGGGATGGGAAAGACTACATCAATTACAACAGACAAAGTCAAGAGGACTTTTTTTTTTTTAAGCAATATTAAGTCTACGCACAGTTCTTTTTTCCCTCCTTTGGAAGAGAGTAGTTGTTCCTTCCCACAGCAAGGGTGGCAGGGAATGGCAGAGAAAGGAAACATGCTGAAATAGCTGTCACTGTCCCCATGGGAAGGAGAACCTTGAAATAGCTGTCACAGTCCCCTGTCCCCATGGGAAGAAGAACCTTGCAAGACCAGCTATCCAAATTACAGTTTCTGCACCTCTACAGATAAGGGTCCCAATTACTGTGCAGTACTATTAAGTTCAGTTCCACATCACCAGATCTTACTGGAATTTTCAAAGTAACGATGTTATACATCACAGCACTGTAAGGAAACAAAATACCAACAATGTGCATTAGTAAACGTTACCTACAGATCTTATGAAGGAAAAACCTTTGCTTAAAAACTAAGTTGAATTTATATTCATATATTACTATTATTTTAAGTAAGTGGATAAATTAGAAACACCTATTGGTACAAATCTGCATCAGTGAAAGAGAAGTGCTCACCCAAGATTCAGCATCATGCTACTCATGCAACACATTGTTTTACTGTGTAAACACTAGGGAAAAAAAGTCACTTGCTTTGACAACTGCAGAGCAAAACAATTTTCTAAGGGACATAATTATCCTTCAGATGAAAGTTAATTTTATCCTATTTAATTATACACTGTTACCAATTTAAATCCTGCCCTAGAACATTGAGTTTACCACACTGTCTTGCATGTATGTGATGGACCTGTGTCATCTATTAGGCTTTTTCATTATTTTTGGGGTGGCGTTAATTGCTCTACATACATATTTTTCCTTCTACTATAACAATGACTGTGTGTGGCACTGCTTTGTGCACCATTACACCATACTCTCAGGTTTAAAATGGAGTACTTGCAGTTATGGAAGAAGAGACCTTACAAAATTTCTTCTACATTTCTGAGACCTGCAAGAGAATTTTTCTGTC
Organism: Theristicus caerulescens; assembly: GCA_020745775.1. Classification (NCBI taxonomy): domain Eukaryota; kingdom Metazoa; phylum Chordata; class Aves; order Pelecaniformes; family Threskiornithidae; genus Theristicus; species Theristicus caerulescens. The sequence goes on from CM036566.1 coordinate 37,988,963, forward strand.
AGCTCCAGACAAGCTGCTGCAGGAAGAAAAGTTGCTGTGGTCAACACTGCAGCTCTATATTTTAAATGGATGTGATGATTCCAAAATCTTAAGACATGAAAAGCATGTGCCAACTATGTGGTAGGACTTCAGGACTTGAATAGCAGCTCTGAAGGGACTACAATACAATCAAACATTTGGGACAGAAGAGATTCCATTATTACTGAGGTCACTGTACTTGGTCCCCACTCTATACACACGGTGCCTTTTTACATACACTGAATTTGGTCAAAAAGACCACAGATTAGGCAGGGAGATAACAATCAGGGTCTGCATTTCTATTCCCAGGGTGCTGCTTGGCAAACCTGTATTCTTGAAGTACCAAAATAAAAAACGAGCATATTCCTGAGAAATGCCAAATACCCACCAACATCAACTAGACAGTACTGATAATAGTTTGGTATCTTGCAAGATAAAAGTCAGTTAGCAAGACTGCCAAATATCAGCTTTTAAACTCTTTAGTATTTACGTTTAACTATGTCAAGGGGGAAAAAAAAAAAAAGAAAAAAGAAAAATCAACAGCACACATACCAAGGTTTAGACTTAAAATTTCCATATTGTCCTTCATAAGTCAGGTGAGGATGAAGTAATACCTATTTTCTTTTAAAAATAGCAAAAGTAAAAATCAAGTATAATGAAAGCACATCAAGAAACAAACTGTACAATTTCTGAACTGCACTGTTTATTTTGCTGCTTGAAACCTAAGTGACAGTATGCCACTATAATTATGGGGTTTCTTCTAAACCTTTACTACACTGCAGGTACAGAAATATACGGACACATTTTTGGAGAATTGACATTTTGCAAAATGCAGCAAACATTTCAATTTATACATGAGAAAAGGAAGTGTTCAAAAGGGTATGCGTTTCAAGTTATTGCAGGTTATTTTTGTGAGAGAATTTCTGCAGGTAAAACATGTTTAAATTTAACCAACAGTAACGTGTCAGTGTATTTAAAATCACGACAAAAATCTTCTCTCTGGTCATTAATTGCCCTTTGACAAATTACTAGGATGTTGTATGTTTAGGGCAAGATGTCAATACAGCATAAATCCCGTGGCATTTTGGTTTTCTTCTGGAGATTAAAGCTGTTTTTTTCTTGGGATAAATGCAGCAGCAAAACACAAACCAGCTGATCAAAAAAGCACTTCTGCCATAACTCCAATAATTTCAGGGCACACCAACCGACAGTAGTTTTGCCATTCCCAGTTCTTTTAAGGTTTACATCACTGCACTGTTGCCTTAAGTACGTTTGTAAAAGCTTGTTTTCTGTTAGGCCAGCTTGCTGACTACGGCCTGGTTGAGAGAATTTAGTTGGTTGGTCCATTTATCTAACGCAGTATACCGTGCACCACCTCTCTTCTGATGATCCAGTTCTAGGAGCTGGTTGACTTGATCAATTCGGCCGTGTATAGTGCTAGAAGTAAATAAATAAATAACTATAAATCGCTAATGCACATGGAAATAGGAGCCAACAATAAATCAGAGGTAAAATAAGAGGTCATCTTATAAAAGAGAGACACAAAGACCATTTCAGAATTCAGCACTTTTATAATATATTGTCCTGGGTAGTACTGCCTATTTAGTTGTCACCATGATTGGAAATCAAATGAACTAATTCATTGGGCAATGCATGTATTATCTCCCCAGCTATGACCCACATATAAAGTCTGAAGCAGTATGAGGTAAACAGTTCCCAAAAGGCAAGGAATCATGAAATATGGAGATTTATGTAAAAAGAAATTAAAATATAAATCCATGTATGGATTCTATTTTCCTAGTAGATATAACAAGTCACCCTCCAAAAAAAATTTTACAAATTGTAGTTAAGTTTTTCCAGTCAAGGAGAGCAGACTGCTAATTTGTCAACTTGAAAATGTACTCAAAAATATACATGGGTATAAGGAGCAATTACTAAGAATAATAATTTTCGTAATTTCATAATAATTCAAGTAATTTATTACGTAATTCAAAATTAAAGTAAAAACATGCCACTCGATCTCTCTCTATAATTTTCTTGGCTTACGTCTTACAAATATACTTTACTGCTCATAAGCCAAGCAAATCCAAACAGTCAACATCATTACCTTTCGGTTCTAGAATCAACCAGTATTGTCACAATGCACAAATGTATTGTTTTGTTGCTTCTTGTATATTTTGATTATTTAAAGTAATTAAAGATCAGTAATCAAGAATAAAGTACATACTTATCCAATATGCACTGCACAAGCAAGCTTTCCACATCAGCTACATCTATGTTTAACTCCTACAAGAAAAAGAAAACTCGTTATGCTGCTACTCTGTTTTGCAACATTAAATCCTTCCAATCTTTATTTTCATATATAGAATTTGGTTTCATTTCTGTTTCTTACTGTTGAAAAGTATCAATTCAATAATGATCTATCACACAAAAGAACTCCACCTAAAGTATATATGGCCAATGATCAAGAGATTGGTAACGTCTCAGAAAAGGCTGAAGAGGCTAAGGCAAAATTTTTGGAAGCTCCAGAAATGAGTTACTTTGCTGACTTACTGGGGAAAAAAAAAGCCCAAGCTACAGAAAACCCCAGGAAATAAAATAAGACAATAATTATCAGAAAAGAATGGGTCTTTACTCAAAACCATTTAGAGGGCTAATTGCATCTTGCTCAAGCAAGTTCTACAAACGTTAAGGCTAGCTTTAAAAAAAAAGAGCATACAGAGTTCTGAAGAATTTAAGCATAAAAAGTAGGCATCTCTAATACTTCATGACATATTTTGGAATGCTGTGAATTTTTGCAAGAAAAATCACAGACTCACAGGAGATGGAAATAGTCATCTACTGTCATTGGGTTTTGATTTTGGTCTTTCCAGATTAGGGAATGAAATCAGTGATTCTAGTATTACAGTTGGTTTGTTCTATTACCACAGTTCTGTAACTCTTACAACACAGACACTTGAAGATATCTTTTGAACAAAAGGAATTAAAATTTGGATTTTTATGTTCATAAGATTTACATTCATAATTACATCTTGAATTATACAAATTTCACTTTTTCTATTTCTCTTCAGAAAAGTGCTTTTCTACACCATGTAGAATATGGTAATTGAATATTTTAGAAGTATATCATAGTACATATTATAAAAAGCATTTGGACGACACTTGAAATTTACATTTTTGCACTGCAAAGCTGCCAGCAGTGCATCAGTACGACTTTATGGTTTAGATTATATTTTAAATGTTCTATTTCTGGAAGCGCTGTATTTATTTAAGAGCTTTTATTGACAATTAATCATTTACTTAAGCAAATGCAAGGCACCACTGACACATACCTTAGAAATAAAAGGAATATGTATTCTTGTGTAAGGCTTAATTAATTTTATAAGCACTTGTGTTCTGATGTTTCGCAAAAGCTCTGTAAGAGAAGAAAAAATAAATACTGTAAAAACAACTGTACTGAAATAAAGATGCACCACAGCTCCATACAGGAAGATATCCTAAATTCCATTATCTTTTAAGGTAGTAGTTCAGTGAGGTAGGGAAGCACAGCAAAATAAAGGGACCCTCCCTCTTCTTCCAGGGACCCAAGCAATACATAACTCTGAAGATGGCCAGATAGAGTTGAAAACTGCTTAAACATGGAGCAACATATTCCCTGGTAAAAATTTAAATGATTCAAACTAACTGGATAAATCACACAGATTATTGCATGGTATGTCTGCCCCCCTAATTCATGGCTAGAATGCTTGCCTTGTGCAAAAGTGAAAAGAGGTATTTTTAAGGCTCTGAAACTTAAGTCTGCGTGCATTTAACTTCATGGGGAATATTCACATTTTAAGTTAAAAGATCAGGGCGTAATTGTATAATTATGATGAGGAACTGAAGAAGTAGTATAAAACAAAATCTGCATCAAGTGGATGATTTTTCTTAGATAAGATAGTGCAGCCATTGTTTTAGAAATTTTTACATTACTAAAGAAAATTTGGATAAAATGAAAGCATAAATTACAACTGTAAATTAACAGAAAAAGAGCTAGATCCATTTTTACCTAACTAGTTACACCAGGACTGTTTATATAATGAAAAACAATACTGAAGACCAGATTATGTATCTCAGTAAAACTAAGGAGATTAAAACAGTGAGGCAAGGTATGTAACCATTATAACCACAGACACACATTCTGTATCACTACAGAGTGAAAAAGATGAGAATGTCTTCTTTTCCCCTGGATAGCGCTAGCAGACTCTTATCATATAAGGGGTGAAACTCAAATTCTCTTCAATCCTTTGATTCAACTGTCCTCCTGCTTTCCAGTTCTGTCATACTTTCGTCCTTAAGCATCCATCCCTCTAATCTTAGAGACTACAAGACTTTGAAGCGTACCAGTAGTCGACAGCAGTAGAGGGGTTATATTTAGTTTCCCCTGCTGTTTGCCATGTTCTCTTTTACAAACAAGAAGCGTAAGAAAACCAGGTCTCTGGATTTAACTCTTTTCTTTCATGCAACTATCCAGCTAAATGATCTTGCAATGCCACAGTAAGCCCTACTCTTGATGAAAACAGTAGTTATCTGAAAAACTAGACACTATATTCAAGTGAAGAGAGTTTTAAATTCTCAGATACATGACAAATGCAGGGGGTAACTTTATTTTGTCATGTTAATGGAACAGATGGGCACATGTTAGTGTGCTCCCCTGTTTTATTAAGTATAGGTACTATAAATCCAAACATTGTTTTCAACATATACATTAGAATTATGTATTTTTGTTACATATTTTATTACTACACATTTATTAATGCTACCTTCATTACATTGTCTACATCTTTTGTCTTTAATCTGAAGCAGAAAATTAACCTTATAAACTTAGCAAACATCTAACTGTTGAGACTGACACAAACAACCTTTACAAGGAAGGGTTGCCCTCATTTAATCCTTCCAATGGAAAAAATATTCAGTGCTTAACACCACTGTAGATATTGTCTTAGACTATCCACTCTTGCTAGAACTTTCTTCATCATTCCTGCAATTCTTCGCAGTCATTCTACATGCCTGGATGCATGTTGGCCATGACCAACTTCTAAAGAACTTGGAAACAGTAAGGGAATCGTCCACAAGTAATGACAAAAGAACTCTCATTCTGCCAAGAAGAAAAATAAACTAGGGGGAGGGGGAGAAGGAGCTTACCAAGTAGTGAAAAAAAAATGGATTAAGGTAGCCTGCAAAAATACCTTCAATGTGCTCCCTTATGAAGGGATCGTCCATGATGTTGCTGTGATTTGTTTTCAGAATTTTCTCAAATTCAGTGATGTCATTATTCTGATAGGCACTTCAGAAAAAACACAAGACTGAATTACTATTTTTAGAAGTTAAACAGACTCATAAGACTTTGTTCTACATCATCTAAAAAACCCCTGTATTAAGTGTTGGTGGCAAATAACTCTGTTCAGAACCTTTACAAGGAAAAACTGTTTCAAGGTGAGATGTAACAGAAATTACCTTTCTCCTATGTCAATTTTAGTAGCATTTACAAAAGCTCAGTATGAACATTTAGTTATTCTGCAAGTGCACACTAGTTTCAAAACTTCTGTACTTTAAGAAGTTATTCTTTAAAAAAAGCCTAGACCCTAAAAATAGCCAATTTTGAAAAGTATCATTACTTGAACTTTATATGTGACTATATCACAAGAAACCAGTACATTTTACTTCATAATTAAAAGGAATTTCAGTTAAGTATATTTTACTGTTTATTCCAGAAGTCTCTTTTTACTGTATGTAAAACATTCAAGTTCCCAATGTAGAGTATAGGAAGAATTAAATACATGATTGTAATCTTTGGAATTGATTTTATCTTCTGCATATTTCTTATCTACACTGCTTTAATTGCATTATTAATTTTAAAAAAGCAGTTAAATGTCAAGATAAAAGATATAAATTAGGAATATGAATAAAATCAGATTGGGTAAGGCCATCTGGAGTTCCTTCTGCCTCAAATTCACATGAAACTATGACAGGGAAGTAGAAAAGACATGTCTAAAGTGGAATTATTGGAAATAGTCCCTTAATAAACTGCCAAATAATTTATTCATCATTATATCAATAATGGATGAACATCCTCACTTTCAGAAACAATTTGTATGCATACAATGGTGCAGCACCATAGCAGTATCAGAGCAAGGTTTGTTCCAACATGAGATCAACTGTGTATTTTGAAATGCGAGCAGGCATTACTTCTTATGTCATGAAAAAGTGGGAAAAGTTTTCCTACACATTGTTCATTTTTTTTTACTTGATAAAGCAAAGGCAGGATAGAGTGGATGGAACAGGTTAGCTTCACATCACAGTACACAAAAACTGCCTCAGTTCAATTTGTTTTGCCTGATGATCACAATACCCTAAAAGTTCTCACATCACAGTTGCCTCTAAGAGGTAATGAAGCATTCTTTTGATTTTCATATATGTTTGAAGGACAGGGGAGATCACTTGAGAGTTCAGTTTCATACTCCTAAATTATGAAACTCCTTTAGTAATCATGACATATCCATACATCCAATCATTCCATTGGCTTTGGTATGAGATGTCAGTCATCTCAGTTTCTCATATATAATCAGCCAAATGCTAAAGACCAGTTGCAGTACAAGGTGGGACAGCTTTATTTAAGGGAAGAAATGAGGTTTTTGCCACTGCATAAGAAATTCACCATAGTAGAAGACAACAGCATGTTTCTGTACCCTTATGTGGTACAGTATAAATACTTTGGTATGTCATAGTAAATAAAAGTTTCTTAAGAAAAACAAACAGTCTACAAATATTTTCCCAATATTTATGAAATAACTGTGTTAGCTGTGCAGAGAAAAGCCACCTCTAAAAATATTCCACTTGTGGTTTGGACATGACATCTTTTTATTTTTTGTTCTCTTCTCCAGAAGAATTAAAATCTTACCTTACTAAATTCGTCATTGCTAGAATCTCTGGATCATTTTTGTATGGTTTAGCCTACACAGAACAGAAAACACAATATGCATGTTTAGATTTTAAATATTTTTTTCTCCATTTTCATCTTTTGGGTAATTTCCCTATCAATTCAGAAATGGGGGAGGGGGGGAGGAAAAAGAAAAAAAATACCTCCTGAGAGTCAAATGGATTTATTCCAGATTTCATAAGCATGTTTGCTAAGACCAAGTATTTTAAGCAAGTAGTTCTTCTGGGGCTCCCTGATTCATCATAATTCTTGAATGCTTCAAAAAAATCAGTATGTGCCTTTTCAAACTCTCCTTCTCTTAAGTGCATTTTGCCTCCACATTCTGAAAAGAAAACACAGATGAAGAGAAAAGGAACACTGCGTGCTTGTTGCTGACTACAATAATTGTACTCAGAAGTTCCATGCTATTTCTACATAGATTACTGAAATATTTTCAGGAGTCTTTTCATTCTCGGAAATCGCTAGGGAAAAAAAAAAAGCATTAGGGCCTTCACATACAGTATTGCCATTTGAATAAACCCATTCCAAAGAAGAAAAAAGAAAACCCAACCCACACCATAAATCTAAAAGAACACTAATCCTCCCAGCCAATAATTATTTAGCCTTAAGTTAAAATACTGTAAAAACTGTAACGGAATTTATCTCCATTTCAAAGACAATGGACTTCCTATATTTATGGAATTTTCCCAATCTGTTGAACAAAACCACACAGAAAAATCACACAATAGTATTCTGGAGAAAGTTTTTTTCAAGACACACGGCGTGCTTCCACTATAATTCATCATTACGGATAATAAATAATATTTTCAAACACATCTTAAAGCCCTTCCATTCCTGATGAATTTTAGTGAGGTGAGACATCAAGCACAAATTTACAAAAGGGGATTGCAGAAATAGCAGTCCCTTCTGCTAGCAGTCCTGTCAAGCTTTTGTTTTTATCCTTTGCAAATGCCTTTGCATTTATCCTTTGTTGCCTGCCATGGCGTCAAACAGATCGAGTCTTCCTCTTGTTCTTCTATTGCTTCTCTCCTACAGTATATGTAGCCAACTGTCCTGCCCTTCTGACCAGTGCATCTGGTACTTAGGTACCAGAACAGCAGAGCTGAAGTCCTACAGGAGGCAAACGTTAAATGATGAGACTGTAGCCACTGCATTTGTAGTCCTTTATTCACATATGGTTTGTCTGCCTCTGAATCTACACAATCCTCTGTCTTTATCATTGGAACTGGAAAAAACACTAATTATCAGATTTTCATAAAACTAATCTATGCATCAGAAGTTAAATGAAAAATTCAAGATTAACTTGCCTCTGATAACTCCCATGATCAGTGGATGAGGAATGGCTGACTTGATGTGCAATGACTGTTCATATAGTGCTTTAAGTTTTTTGTTATTTTTCTGTGCTGTATACATTTGAATTTCCAAAGCATAGATTTCCAATAGTTGAGTACCTTTTTTTAGATCATCTTCCCCATCATCAGTCTAGGACAGATTAAGTAATAAATACTGTGAAATTTTAAGAGAACAGTGATTTCAGTTTATACTAGTAAAAAAACTGATTACCAAATACTCTCAGTGATTTCCTGTCAGAAATAAGGATATTCCTAAAACTTTAAAATTTTGATACAACTATTAACACAAAACATAATACTCAAAGTACTTATCACAGGCCAAGTTTTGAAGCCCTTTATTTAAAAAGTCAGTATATTTGTTTGTTTTCCTTATAACAACTTTCAGAACTTTGCCCTTTATTCTTTTCCACTTTCCTTAAACCACACTCTCAGTATATAATGCAATGACTGACACACATACACATATGTGTATATAATACATACTCCTCTTCTGCTGCCTATAACAGAACCATTTTCCAGGTATTTGTAACCCATTTTCCATGCTGGAGGAGGAAGAAAAGGGGACACAAACAAGCACAGCAGGCTGCATGGCTAATTTTTTTTTCCCCTTCCACATGGAAAAGTAGCAACTGTACTTTCAGTTTTGAGTACAACTCACTTGGAATCTTCACTATATTTTAGAATAACTGTCTATGCATTGTAGATTATTCATATGTGCTTCTCATCCCTGCACCTGACTAAAAGGAAACTTAATCAGCAGTTGTGAATAATTTTTTAAAAATCATCTTTAAGCAAGGAATAAAACACTTCTCATTTTTTGTTCACGTTACCAAACAGATAACAAATTAAAGCAGACACAGTATTTCTTCCCTCTGTACTGAAGCTCAGCAACATGCCTCAAAGGCCAAAAACAGATGTAAAAAAAAAAACCAAACCCAACAAAAAAATCAATGTTGTTTACTAAGCTACAGTGATTTAGAATATAAAGGTACCTGGCATGACTGGTGCAGCTGACGCAAAATCTTTTGTAACTTTCCATATTCTTCTCGTTCTAAATATAATTTGCCAAGCTGTAATGAAAAAAAAGTTGAAGTGCTAATGTCTATTAAGATTTCACAATTATTGTTTATAAGAGTTAGCTGAAGGTGTCACAAACAAAAGCAAAAACCAGTAAATTATATATTTTACCTTTGTGTTTGTCTTAAACCACAATCTATCATTCTTAGCATCTTTCAGAGCTTCAAGTGTTGTTTCATAGAATTCCTGAAGCAAATCCATCTGACATAAAAAATCAGAATTCTATAATTGTAAACAGCAAATTTGTACCTGTTAATAAAGTCAATCTGAACAAACTAAAAGTGCATGCTTGAACTTCAAAATAAGAAAGGTATCTGCATCTTACTGAATGTCTGCCTTTAAATTGTAAAGAGCTTCTACAGTAACAAAACTAAGTATACTTGCTTTTCTTATATGAAATAGATATAATTAAAAAGTATTCACATTTTAAGATTTACAACCATCTATCATGCTAGTGAAAAATGGAAGCCACCTTATACAAGCCCATCTTATATAACCAAGTAATAAAATTCTTATGTTGTGTAAGAAAAGACAAACACTAACAGGCAACATTGCCCATACTTAAAAGAAGAAAAACAAAAACAATTTACATATCAAAAAGAAAATATGATTTTACAAAGAGAGCAAAATGGTCAAAGGAAAAGATGCTTTCTCCTTTCCATACTATCAATGCTGCATGAAGGAAAGCTCTTGAGCACATCTAACCGTTTCTTTGCATAAAACCCAAAAATACAACATCTAAAATAGAAATCAAAAGTGCTGAGTGTGACCTTTAACAAAGGTTCTACAAAGAATGTATTAGTACTGTTTATGGCCATTGCTCTTTTGGGGATAACAGGTCTGTGGCTATACATCAAGTTAAGAGTTCCAGACTGCCCCTTCAGGGCTGGCTCCAACTGCATTTAGACCAAACACACTGACCCCTGCCAACAAGGTATAGTCTAAGACAATCCTTTAGACCTTAAGAGTAAATCATCATTCAACTATTGAACTTTCATTTCTTATGAGTGGCAGGACAGGAAGGATTGTGATAATGACAGAGGAGTCATCACTAAAGACCAGTGATCCTCCATATGCACGTGCTACTTCCAGGTAGTCAGTTAGGGGAGCTTTCTACTCTCTGTAAAGCTTCTACAACAACACAGAAGAAAAGGAGCTGGGCTGTGTATCAGAAAAGGAGCTGGGCTGTGTATCTACGAACATGTACCTAGCTTGCACAGTACACTCAAAGACAGGCAGTATGTAACACCAACACTTCATTGCAAAGTTTTTCAAAGATTCCCCACAAAGTAAAAAAAAAAAAAGTATTGTTTAATTACAAATTGTAGTTGAGAAGGCACTTATAGTGTGTAGCTACTATGCTAAAAAAAAAAAAAGTATTTACTTTACTTTTAGCATAGAAATCGCAGGTAAATATTGCCAAAAAAAGACAAGTCTATGAAAAGTTATGTGTGTTGACAGAATCCATTAAATGTGGGAAATATATTTTAACATACAACAACAAATTAATACTGCAAATGTTCACTGTTAAGATCAAAAAACCCAAAACCAACAGACTACCATACACAAAAAAAGTCCACAGTTAAAAATGCAAAAAGGAAAACTATGAAGATGAAAGAACTGATGATCTAACCTGCTTGGAAGTAGAGATATAATCAAGAATAGAATTGATGGATTTTTCAGAGTAATTCCTTGTAACTGCGCTCCTGATGTAGGTCAATAGCTGTTTATATCTGTTCATCATTTCAGGAAAGTTAGTCTGAAAGAAAAACAAAATTACATTATAATTTTTGGTTTAATGATTAAAAACTGAGTTATATCTTGCAAATACACATACAGAAAAGAAAGCATAAGAGAAAGACTATGCAGTAGTGGCTGCTATTAGGAACTTTTATATCACCACTTTATTAATAAGCAGCAGAATCAGGAATAATTTCAGCAAGACTGCAGGGAATAGAGATTTAAAATATTTATCTCAACGAAGGAAAGAGTAGGCTATACAACAATTTGGAATGGTTGTATGTAGCATATAAATTTTTCACCTATTTGTTCTGGTGAACTACACATACATATAAACACTTCCGGTTTCAATGGTATGATACCTCAGGATAGCAAGGACTGAGCCTCAAACTTTCAGATAGTATCAGCTGACTGTAGCAGCTCTTTTGCATCCGTTTTGCCTTAGACTTGCAACCACCACATAATTTCCTTGCCACGTCTGTAGTAGCCATTAAAAACCACAAAAGACAAGTTCTGGCAGATTTAGTTGTCATAGCCATAAATTAGAATAACAACATAAGATCTCTGGATCAAATACATATTTATGCCATTTACTCTCAAGTGATAGCTGTAATTCCTACCAATTTAAAGTTTATTTTAATCATCTGTTTCAGAGCTTTGAATCCCCATTCTCCTTTTTCACCTTCGAGCTCCAAAACCTGAAATAGAAGAATTTTTTTAAACAATATTTATAAAAGTTCTATTCAAACTTAAACTGATTTTCATCTTGTTTAAAATGTACATATTCCATACACGCCTTTTCCCCCCACTTTGTTCCTTACAAAGTAATGTTTCACTCTGCCTTGTTCTTCAATTTTACTCTTCCCTGATATTACTGAGAAAGTTAGCGAGGGGTATGTATCTTATTATTTTTCACAACTTAGCTGATGTAGGGAGGGTGAATTGTTATTTGTAGATTTTTGTTGTTGTTGTCTAACACCAAACACTAAACTTTAATGCCACTCCGTAAATACATATACACAAAAAACGTTGTAACACCCCCTGCAAAACTGACTCAACCACCCCTTGACTAGATTAGTCAAAAATTTACACTTCTGAATTGCTATAGTTTCTTCACATATCAGAAAGGCTTCTAAAAGGCTTTAATGTAACATAGTTAAGAGAACATTTCATAAGTAAAAATTTTAGAAAGCTTTAAGTCATGTATATAATACTGTTATACACTATAAATAAGCCAAGAGATGCAAAAATCTATTTTTTCTTTAAAAAGTTACATCTAACATTTTGCTTTCTGGTAGTAGTGTGCAAACAATAAAAATTTTAAAAAGACATGAAGGAAAGAAACTCTGTGTCACTTAGTATTTATACATTTAAAGCTTCGGAATCAGATAGCAAACCAAATATAATACATTACATACGACACTGGAGAAAATGCCATTTCATTTTAAAAAACGAATGGATCTAGATTTTACAGTTGACACATGAAAACACACTTAGGACTCTTTAATTAACTTAGTAAATCCTGACAATTAAAAACTCAGTTCTGCGATAAAATAGGACTATTCCACATCCTATTTATGCTCCCTAAGAATCATCCTGAAAGGCAGTCAGCCAGGAGTCTAAGTTGTCCAATGATAAACTTAGCACATTATTAAGTTAAAATATAAACAGTACTCTTAAAATTCCAGAAAATAACTCAAATGGTAAGCAAATATTTTTAAATGTGAATTAATATAAAAATAAGAGATAGAATATAAAGACAGAAAACCTTCTGAAAACTGCTTAATGCCGCTTTGGGATCATCTTCCTTCAAAGCTTTGGAATTGTAGTATTGATTCTCCAGATCCACATTTGGTTCAGAATTGCTGTCTTCAGAATATTCCTACATTTTAAGGAAAAAAGAAAAAAAAAAAAAAAAGAAATAAAAATCAGAGAAAAAAAGAAAGGTTCAGAACATCTAATATTCTTCTGAAAATGGACAAAAATATAAGAAGACATATTGCTCAAACTGACACGGAATGCTTATATATTAACAGAAAATCTTCAGTTTTAGAGCATGTAACAGGTGTGGACTGGTACGATGATTTAATCTCTCTCCCATTACTAGGCCAGCCTCACCATCCACGAACACTTGCCTGACAACACATTTCTTTCTGGACTAATGAACTCATAGCTCTACCAACTTCGCCTTTATGACAAGTACACACTGTATTATTAAAATTCTGCCTATTTTGGTGTTTAAGGACAGATGCCTAATAGCATATGTCATTTCTGTATGGGGGAAGAGAACATGTTGGCCACTAGTCTTCTAAAAGGCGCTCTATTATATGATCTTTGCTATCCACAGAAGAGACTCTGGTTGAGCTGCCACACAAGTAATGATTCAGCAATGGGGGATATGAAATGCTTCCACGAATCTCTCTCTAATCTGCCTTTTTATGCCGTAACGATTCATACTTGTCTAAGGAAATTAAAAAAAAGAATAATGATGATCATGCCAGCTGCTTCTGTGCTGAGAAGCAGGAGATGATTGAGAAAATGCTAAAGATACTGTCAAAAAGGATAGGGTGGGGCATAGGCACAATAATTTAATCAAATAATTACCCATCATGTACACTAGCACCAAACAAATTGAAGAATTTACTTCTACCAATTATTACTTCATTAAAAAAAAAAAGTACTCTGAGGCTTTTTCTGATTAAAAAAACCTAATCATTTTATCATCTTTTGCTGAAGGACAATGTTGCATGTCTGAATTACAAAACACTAACAAAACTCAAATAATAATTTCATTTGAGGTTCACAGGAGTCAAAAATATTTAACACCTCTGCATTTTCAAGCCAGTTTCTCTCAACAGAGCACTTAGCTATTAGGAGATGAACTGTTTAACAGAATCGGTTTAAATCTCAAAATTACTGTCATCAGAGTAACCTTCCCTTGTAACAATATAAACAATGCATAGTCAGGTGCCCTTCTTTGAGTTGGAATTTCTTCTTTTACTGTATTTCTTCATCAGTCACATTTCTTCTTTCGTTCGTTCATATATTGCTAATATTAATGGACTCCTTCAAAACCATGGGAAGGAATGAAAAAAAGATGAGGCAAAAGAGAAGTTTTAAATTAGCTTTCTCTTCCCTACAGTGTGAGCAAATCTTTCAAAGTTTAAGTTTTGTGAAGTTCTAATGGAAAAATTAATTATGGGAGCTCACAGTTGGCCCAGATTTTATTAAACATGGTCCTTGAGATGTTTATCCTTCAACCTGCTAATGTTTCTATTTGTTACGTGTAGGCAAGTTGCTCACGTATGTATTTATTTCTACTCACACAAAGTATTAGTATTCAGTGAGAATCAATGGACTTAAAAGCCTAGTGAATTCCACAAACCTGTTTTCTGAATTCCCAGAGAACTATAAAACTTAATACTGAAAACTGCAAAGAAAACAGGAAGCAAGTATCTTATTTCATTGGGCAGACTTTCATTTTGCTTAGCTTGTTTTCGTAAATTCTTTACCCTACCGATCCAACATTGACGGACCAGCTACAAGAACGTGCACGTGACATCCACAGCTGTAAGTGTATCAGGCACCTTACGAAGATACAGGCTGCCAAAGCTTAAACAACATAGCATTTAAGATACGTGTCATCAGCCGATGTCTTGTTTACACTAAACTTGAACAATGGGGAATATTTTTGGCAGAAGTATCCATTTGTAAAGATAAAAGGAAAGCAAACTAAATTAATTCCTTTTAGGAAGCAATGTGCTCTGTTAGCCTAAAGCCAGAAACATCTGAATGTTCATCTTAGCTCTGGCAGTGATTCTGGATGTTGACTCATGCAGGAAGCCTTTTTTCAGATCATTTTTCTCAATGCTACTTAAATATCCCATAAAGCTATTTTCATAATAATATTAATACCTATTAAAGAGTGTTACGTCTAGAGATCATTTTTTTTCTAATGGAAACCCTTTAAAATGCATCAAAGGTAGTGTTTTATGTTCTCACAGCTATATTCTTCCTTCACTTGATGCCTATTTGCCTCACATCGAATTTAGGATGTGGATATGGACTCAAAGGGCTAAGGGAGATAGGGCTCTCCTGCTTCTGGCAAATGTAATGTAAGGTGCTTACTTTAAAAGACATATTTAGACTTAATGGCTGTGCAGTATGATACAAATGTGAGAACATTTGGCCTTTGCCAAAAGTAAAAGGAAAGAAGGAGGAAAGGAAGAGTGTGAAGCTGTATCCTCAAAGTTCAAACTAAGAAAAAAGATGCATTTCCTTCCTAGTACTGAAAACAGAAAAGTTCTTTTAACCATAAATTCAGATACCAAACACCTAACCTTTCCTCACCCTCATTTTTAACACCCCTGCTTCCTGCCTGAACAACTTGCCCAACTCAACCCTTTTAGGTAGAAGGTTTGTTGCATCGAACAATGCAGTACCCAAATAAAAGTCCACAAAAATTAGGTAGAATATAAGGTTTACAAAAAGGATTTCTACATAACTCTAAAAATCTCTACTATACCATCTAGCCCTAATATTCTGCATAGTGAGGAACACTCTTAATTACAACTTCAACATATCAAAGCACCTGTGTTATGTACTTTAGCTCCAGCTGACGTAAAAAAAGTAACAGGTCTAAGAATTTTTTTTTATTAAGATCTTGGTGATATTTTTTAAATGGACATCAACACTATCAGTACAGATGAAAACAACAGATGTCTGAGTATGCAGAACTGATCCTTGAAACCCTACCTGAGAGGATCAAAACAAACAAGTGGGGTTTTTTATTATTACTCATGAAATTAGAAAGCCCTGATACAGCTTTAAAAAATGTAGTTAAAAAAAAGTTAAGACATTATTTAAGCATTGCTCCATTGAAAATCTGCATGTTCTACATGTAGTCAGTTATAAACAATCCAATCCCATCCCATCACTTTTTGGGGAAAGAAAAATCACCACAGTAGCTCAACTGTAATGGAGATAAAACCTCTGATGTAGCTTTCTCTGCCTGGAACATAGTTCTTTCAAATAATTTTAATAGAAGTTAAATTAGTACCAAGGAACCAATTCAATTTACAAGTCTTTATTACATTATGTATTAAGTTTTCACAAAATTCATTTCATCTAGTAAACAGCTTTAAAACATTAAGCCTCAGCTTCTAAAATGAACACATGCAGAAGACAATTCACCCCAGTCAGCTTTAATCATCCTTTTTAGGGCATGGATCCATTTGCAGTTTCTCCAGCAGCAAAGGCAGGTTAGGAGCATCCAGCGCTCCCCGACCCTCTCTGTTCATTTCTGGTCCTAGCATCCCCTTCCCCCTTCACTGCAGCAATTCAACATTTTATGCTGTATGAGTCCTTGATGAGGACTGATCCTGCTTAGGCTGAGAGAACAGGCCCACCAATGCTTACACACACGCAATCCTGAGGCTGGTGGGCTATGGCAGAGGAGCAGGTGACCAGGGAGAGTAAGAAAACCAGCTGTGGTTTCAGGAAACTGTAGCAGGAGCCTTAGTCAATGTGGTCTGGACAGATTATACACAGCTCTTGAAGCATGGCACCTCTCCTCACAGACAGAATAAGGTACGTGAACTTGGAGACCATAACACTGTATCAGCGACATTTAATGGTAGATTTGTGGTGGTCTAGCAGATTAGAGCGGCACGTTAACTCGGAAAAGTTAAAATATGTACTAAATCAAAGATATAAGTATTTTGTGAAAACTACCGTTGTTTAGTTACTGATTTTCTTGTTTGCTCTCTCACCTAAAGCACTTCCCTAACATCTACGTTGAAAGTGGAGTGATAATCTAGACTTTTGCTTCTCTGTGTATCATTCACTAGCTGTATAGGAACCGAACTCCTACTTTGCAAACCTTTTTTTTAAAAAAAAATGGAAAGTAGCTATACAGAGGATAACTTTCCAGACAAAAGACACCATACAAAGAGTTCTATTTCTGTAGAAATTTATCCTTCAAGGACATTGTTAACAATACTTATTACTGTCAATTTTCAATTGCTGGTAATTTTACCAAATTTCAACCATTGCGCTGACTCAAACCATTCTTTTTTTATAAAGTGCAATTGTTTCTGAGAATAAGTCTGGTATAAATTTGATTTTACTTCAGCTAACTTTGTTTCATAACCATGGCATTTAGGAGGTCTGCTAACTCTAGGATTTGGAGCAAAGACCTGATATTTTGCAAAAGCACCAGTGATGTGGGTTTTTTGGGGGGGGTGCCGTTTGTTTGTTTTTAAAAAACAACACAAAAATGCCTAAAGGAGGCCAACTGGAAAAAAAAAAGAAAATAACTCCTCAATATATTAATATATTAGCTTGCCAACTAAATTTCTTGAACATTTCATCTACAATGAACGTGCACTATTTTCACATAGCTCATATGCACTGTGACCATGCAAAAGTGACCAACCAAACACCATCCCAACGCTAAGTACAACTTTCTTTGCATTTGCTCTTCCTGGACCACCGGCCCCCAGGCACCAGGACAAAAAGCAAGTAACAGTTTCTATGTGCATTTGGCACTGGTATCCAGGCACATGAATATAAAGAAAGCAATCAGACTGGAATGCAAAAGAGTAAGGAGGAAAAGAAGAGAGACAAACCCTGAGAGAAAAAACAAAAGAGTGTGATTTGTGTAAGAAGCCTGCAACCACTCAACCATGCATTGGGAGTCCTGGTTTTCTTTTCCACATTCCAGGTCTCTCTGCTCTTCTGCTCCTACTCGCTAACCCTGCAAGTCATCTAGTGCCGGCTGGCTCACACCGGGGCTGACACCAGGAATAAGTCTGTGAAGCCAGCGATTTGCAATGGGGTCAGTACAGTTCCATGGAAAGACAGTGCTCTGCCTTTGTTTCATTTTTTTTTTTTTAAGCAGAAGCTGGAAGATGCACAGAAATGAGACAGGAGACTGCAGAAAGAAAAAAAATGGTATTATGACATGTAAGGAGTATGGAATAGAAGTGCCTTTTCTTTCTACCTCTATCACACAGCTCTCCTATAGTTATGGGCATCCTTTCCTAAAAGTCCAGTTTTTAGCATAAGTTAGAGCTAGTTTACTTCTGTTTAACACCCAACTGCATATCAGATCCTGGGGAGCTCTGTTCTGAACAGACTGCTAAATAACTCTCTCTCTCTCTAAAAAAAAAAACAACAAAATAAAAACAAAAAAAAACCCCACCCACCACAAAACAAACAAACCCAACCAAACCAACAATGAAACAAACAAACAAAAAAAACATAAAAACCCACCCCAAACAGAACTTATTGATGCTTGTCAATGTTCAGATGGAAAGAATTTACTGACTAATTATTCTCATGCATTTTGCCTCAATACTTCCTTCTGAGACATTATAGTAACGAGAGAAATAAGCCCCAAATATATTAATTCTGTGTTTAAAGATGAGTCTGAAGAGAATGCATAAAATAAAATATCAGGACACACACTGAATCCATATAAAATATGAAACAATAATTAATTCAGAGAACAGTATATCCCATGTCCTCTGTGAAGCTCACTGATGTTTGGTTTTTTTAAAATCACATCCTAATGTAATTAAACATAACAAAGAAACAGAAGAGGGTAAAGTGGATCTGCTTGATTTGGTGTTTCCCTAGTTCTAAATGCTTGTTTTTGCAGCATTATCACTTTCTTGTTTGCAATATATGTATATATATTTTAAAATGATGGCAATACTGAAACATAAAGAGGTGGGAAGAGATGACAATACCTGCATGAAATTTCAACTGTATCTATTAAGAATGCATCAGTATAAGGTAGGAAAGTTTCCCTGTCTACTGATGAGACTGCTTATCAAGTTTGGTAACGTACAGAAATTCCTTTTGAAATGGAGTATATTTCTTCCTGTTGGAAAGAAAGAGCAAACGAACTCACATTTACTAAGCTGCCTTTCTGATAGCTTGATATAAAAACACTGCCTATTTCCTAATACCAACACAGCCTGAAAAGGGAAAAACCCTCAGTAATCTGAAGGTATGCTCCCCGTATTTGAGCCATGCCAATCCTCATGAACCTGTAGCCATCTCACCAGGGTGCAAACTGCTGGTTGTCCATTGGAACTGTATACAGCTCTTCTAATGAAGCCACTGAAAGAATCCAACTCCATAACATAAAAAGACAAGTTGCTCAGCAAACAGATTTGTCTATCCTTCCCCCAGATTAAAGTTGAATTTCAGAACAGAATAAGATGTCTCATTAAGAACAATGCAGACAAATTCCTTATTTATTTAAAACAAAACAAAAAAAAAATCAAGTAGATATATTACAACAACTGTCAATGTGTTGTCATTGTGCCTGGAAGAATCAATTTCTGGAGGAAGGCTGAATTTAGTCCCAAAGTCAATTCTAAACATCGCTTTTTGTCTGAGACTGAAAACAAAAATTGAATTTACAACCGTCCTTCCCTCTTCCTCCTTATCCATCCTCAAGCTGACACTAGTAAAAAGAACTTGGACTGAAATCTTATAAGGCACCTAACAGCACCAAACTAGAAATTAAAATTGAGTGGTTTTCATAATGACCCGTAAACATTATTCTGTTCACTGAAGCATGAAGTGGAATAATCCATGCTATAATCAAGGCTGTCACTGTACATTACTAGCAAATTGTGAATCTAGGTCCATCCACTCCCAAGTATAAATGAAATTTTTTCCTGATATCAAGACCTCCAACAGATAAAGTTAACTTCTGTAGGAGCAGCTGAGGTCATTTACATGCAAAACTTTGACTTTTAACCCAATGAAAAACTAAGCAGAAACAGTCAACTATGATCTGTAAAGCGGGTAGTCTTCAGTTGTTTAACAGTGTAGTAATTACTCTTATTATACAAAAATCCATGATGAAGCTGGGAAAGAGCTGGGCCTTCAGAATACCTGTTCACATTTCAGTTCAAGTGTGAAACGTGCATACTTAAGGAACTGTAACTGACTGGTTCTACATAATCGGCAGGTCAAGAGCACATTGAAAGAGGAACAGCCATAATCCCTTCTAATAAAAGCTAACAAAATGAAAACTTTTTTGGGAGTCTTCTTTTCACTACTATTTTTATGTTAGTAGCTATCCTGGGAGACCCAAATCTAGTTTCACCATACTTTATTTTGACAAAATAGCCGTTTCTTCTTTCATTAACTGTTTCTCTAATTCCTGTCTTTCCTCCTATTCCTTAAAAAAAATATTCACCAACACTCACATGTGCTCTTTTATTTTGAATTCTGTACTTATCTAAGTATTTTGTCTTCTACCCATTTTTTTTGTTTCAAACTCTTCTGCAGCAGCCTTTACACTGAACTTGAGAACCATGCATCCCCTTATAGTCTTCTCTTAATTTAACTAGATTTACATCAACATGAAAGGAAGAAATCAGGCTCTTCCTTCAGGGCCCTTAACTATTTTCCAAAACAATTTTGCAGAACACTGCAATTACAGTCTCAAGCACATTTGAAAACAACATCCAATCATGGTTTGTTAGTCCAAGAATGCTGAAACTAGTCTAGCTGGAATATTTTTATTCTTAAACTCTGGAGGTTTTTTTCCCCATCAGTTGTAAATACAAATTAAATTTTAAAAATCTGTTTTTTTTAAAGGTGCAGCTTAAGTATTAGTTCATGCTTTACATGACATGAGTTACATACTGAAAAGAAAAAATTAACATGCTTCTAATTATTACAAGCAGTATTTTTAAATTTTGGAAAGGTCTGGGCTAGTGGTAATTAATGATGATGAAAATGTTTCAGAAGAAGTAACTACAGTCAGAGGCTGAAATCTGCCACAAGCAAGAAATTTCAGGAAGGTTTTTCCAATGAGGAAGAAAGTACTTCAGAAAAAAGAAACACTGGAAAAAGTGTTAGACCAGCCATCATTCTTGGTGAAAACTGACATAATGCATCGTGAGCTTAGAGTTGCACTCTTGCTCAAATTTACATGTAGACAGCTGCATTTAAAGATTGAAAAATGCAATTCCAATGGCTTGTCTACATGTCCAGTTCTCATGTTATGGGTATTCAGCATGAATTCTGCTGTGTTTAGTATTCCGTTGATTGTATCACACGGAAAAATAAACATAGTATTTTAACTCAGGACACAGATTTCAGTGTTAATGAAAATGAATGGAAATTGGTTTTGGAACAAACCGGACCAACAAAATATTTTTAATAGTGTCAGTGTATTTCCTTCAGAAACCTTGTTTCTAAAAGTTTGTGAATTCATTCATGGACTGAAGTGGAACACTAACAGTTCTTGGAACACTGACACAAGCAGCTCATAAGGTTAAGATGACAACAGATGTCAAACAAGCGCTCTTGTGTGAATTTAAAAAACTCAAAACCAAAACCAGATGCTTTTATTCTATATCCAATGTCATCCAGCCATTCTGAGCAGCTCATAACAAAAAACTGCCCAGAAACTATTTCAAATAAAATCAGACAAGTCTTTTAAGTGAATTCATAAGTAGCAATGGT
Source organism: Theristicus caerulescens (assembly GCA_020745775.1). Lineage (NCBI taxonomy): Eukaryota > Metazoa > Chordata > Aves > Pelecaniformes > Threskiornithidae > Theristicus > Theristicus caerulescens. The sequence goes on from CM036566.1 coordinate 38,010,629, forward strand.
CATCAAATAATTTGTTAGAAAGCCAGTCTTCCAGAAGCAAGTGTCTGGGGTTTTTCAGTGAAATTGCAGTACTGTAAATACAGGTTTAGCTGAAATTAATGAAATAGACTCTCAAGCCTCAACCATGCACAGCTATTTTAAAAAAATGTCTCTGTTCTAAAAACCTATGCAAAGTTCAGAAAAGCAAAAAACGAACTGAACAAACCTCAAGCTCCAATATAAGATAATGGCAATAGAACTACAACTAATCAGACAACACAGAAAACATATTTCGTTTCAAATATGACACCTATTTAGTTTACTAACCTCCCCAAGATGGTTTTACTCATTGTAAAAAAATTGGGTTTAGTAATTTAAAAGAGATTTGTTACATCAAAACAATCCCCTTATATTACCAATTTTCCCCCAATAAATTGGTCTGTTCCTAACTGCAAGCAGCATTTTTTTGAACTGTAAAAGCTTAGAACAAAACCTGATGTCAAAATGTGACTAAATATAACATGAAAACCCTTACAATTTAAAAAAAAAAAAGGGGAGGGGGGCAAAAAGCTCACTATGACTACAAAGGTAAAAAGTTAAAAAAGAGTACACCCTTGGCGTGTTGCATCAGTAACCGGCTGTGTGGCCATTTCTCCTCACTCCCCTTTCTCTTCCCCCCACTTTTTCCTCAGTTTGACGCCCACGCAAGCACACGAGTGACATCGCCCCCCAAGGGCCTCTGGCAGCCGCGGGGGGGGGAGGAGGGCAGACAACTTTACGACTTTACTTCGTGCCCGACGCTTCGGCCGGAGGCAGGGGGAGGGAGGGAGGCAGCGCGCCGGAGCCCTCCCCTCACCCTGACCCCGCTGAAAGACAGACGGGGGCCCAGGCTCGCCGGGCCCGCGGGGGCCGGCCCGGGGCCTAGCTAACTTCCCGGGGCCGAAGTTGGCCTGTTTTTCTGCGGAGAGGCTGCAGGGCGCCCGGCGGGGCCTGCTCCCAAAGCAGCCCCCGCCCCTCGCAGCCGCTGCCCGCTGCCACCACCCCCCTCCCCGGGAGGGAAACTCATCCTGTCAGCGCTCCCTCACGGGGCAGCACCCGGCGGGGCTGCGGCGGCGGCGGGCGGCGGACGCGCCGCGCCAGCAGCGGCCGAGGCGGCAGCACTCCCGCGGGGCCCCCTCGCCGCACGGCGCCGCTGACCCCCCCGCACCTCCCCGCGCCCTACCAGGTCGTAGTCCTCTTCATCATCGCACATGAAATCATCCTCCATGTCAGACATCTTGGCCGGAGGACGGGCGGGGGGAGGGGAAGGGGGCCGGCAGAGGGAGGAGGCAGCGGGGACAGCCCCTTCTCCCACAACCCTGCGCGGCGCTGCCCAATGTGGCTCCGCTCCGCCCGGAACACGCTGCCGCCCGCTCCCCTCCCGCCCCCGGTCCGGTGCACACGGAGCCCAATCCGCGCTGCACCACCGCCGGCTTCCTCTCCCTGCTAGCAACCGGCCCCTGGCAACCGCAGCCGGGGCCCGCCTCCCGCCCGCCCTGGCGGGGACGCTGCGGCACCGCCTCGCCCCCGGAGGCCGGAGGGGCCTCCCCGCCGGCGCCGCGCCTCGGTGGGGCGCCGGGACACGGCTCTGCCGCCGCCCGAGCGGGCCGGAGCCCGGAGCGCGCCGCGGTGGCGCCGGGGCGGGTCGCCGCGTAGCCGGGTGCGAGCGCTGCGAGCCCGGCTGCCGCGGCGGGGCTGCCGGTCTTGGGAGCGTGCGGCGCTGGATGGGAAATTCAAAAAGCCCGGCCGCTCGCTGGGGCTGGCGACGGCGCCCAGTCCTCAGCGCAGTTTACGCCCCTCACTCGGTGCCGCGGAACGCTCTACGTGCGCTGCGTTTACTATAAGCAAGTAATACTGTAGCAGCAGTTCTGAGAGGCCTAAACTGTAAAAACCACGGGCCTTGCAAAGCACTCGCCTTTTGAAGATCTTTACACGCTCATTTCTGCTGCTGCCTTGCACTGAGTGAGGCGAGAGCCCCGGACAGGCAAGCTCTGCCTCACCACAATCTCCATGCGGCCCGTGGTTCTCACAGGCTCCTAGATGCATTTGCAGTATTTCTTCGGTCTTCAGATTTTCCTGTTGGTCATTTTATGTTGTTACAGTTTCTGACAGTTTTTTTTTTCCTGTGGCTACTGCTAAGTCTTTTAAAACCCTATTTCTATTCTGTGAACCATACTAATCAGGAGAAAAGAAGTTTTACCTCAGAAAGACATGTAAATCCACAATGAAATTTCAACGTTACTATGTTTTTCTCAGCCCAAGCACTTAAAAGCTTCATGAGTTGAATATTAGGGGCTTTAAGAAATACACCAGAACAGACAATAACAATGAGCGAGTGAGCTTGTAAACGCATGTGAAAAGCTCAGTTCCTCAAAATAACTGCAGCCATTAACCTTGAGGGGTTAACAGGAGCTGTGAGACTGCTTGTTTGAGGGATGCTGGCAGCACCACGCACCAAAAAAAAAAAAAAACAAACAAGGGGAAAAAAACAATGCTGTAGGGGAAAACATTGCCAATTTATTTAGCCTTTTCGTTACACGTGCATTTCGCCGGAGCACGGGCACCGGCCTAGCGCACGGCGCCGAGGGCGACTCCAACGCAGGGCTGGCGAGGCGCCCGCCGGGGCAGCCCGGCCCCGCGCACCCACCGGGCGCAGTTTTTAAAGTTCCTCTGTTGCCGGCTGCGTTCTGACAGGAATGAAGGAAAAACCATTTCCCTCGCACGCCACAGCAGCTTTTCTGTCACGTCTGGGCTGCGGTGGGCGAAGAGCCGAGGGCGCAGCAGCGCGGGGTGCCGGTGTGCCTGCGAGACGGGCCTGGGGGCTGAGCGCCGCCGCCTCAGCGCTGCCCTGCCGCCGGGGCCGGGGCCGGGGCGGGGAGGAGGCCGGGCTGCCCGCTCCGCCGCCCGGAAGGACGGTGCCTGCCTGTCCCGTGACCGCGGTCCAGCAAGAGCCACCGCGCCGCGCCGCGCCGCTGCCCGCCTCAGCCAGGGGCCGGCGGGGGGAGCCGCCATGGCGGCGGACGCCCCCGGCACCCTCCCGGTTCAGCTGGTGGAGCAGCCCAGGTGGGTGGGTCGCTGCCCTCGGTCCCGGCCCCGCAGCGGGAGGCCACGTCCGCAGGCGGGACCCGGACGCCCGCCGCCGTTGATGCAGGAGCGGGTGGGCGGTCTGCAGGGGAGGTGGGAGGCCAGGCGGGGCGGTCTCTGTCCGTGCCCCCGGTCTGAGGTGTGAGGGGGTTTGGACTTGTGGTATTTTGATTCGTCTCAACACAAATAGCGTGACGCTTGCATTTTGCGTGGCCCCGGGAGCACCCTTGCCGCAGCCGCACTGGCCTAGGCGTGCTTGGGTTTCCCTGCCGGCAAGCGGGCCTGGGCTCCCGGGGGGCCTGCGGCCTCCTCCTGCTGCTGCTGCGGCAGGGCCGCGCCGGTCTCCGGCCCCTCCTGCCCCTTCTCCGCCAAACACCGCTCCCTGCCGCCCAGGCGTCCCTCCTGCCTCTCGCACAGTGCCACTGTGGCAGGAGGGGGAATAGCTCATTCATCTGTCCTTCTAACGTTTTTTATTTTTTTCGGAATTTTGGGGATACTGATGATCCTCTCGTCCTTTTGGCTATAAAAGAAATGCCCATGCGATTCCCTGAAACAGCATAGGCCTGGCTCTGCATTGGTATGCCTGCAGCACATGCCAATGCACGCCCTTTCCCCCCGGAGTTGCACTCGGTGTGTGGAAGTAGAATGCACAAAGAGTTCAAACAAACCTTATTACCTGTGTTAGCACTGGAGAAGGGTCATTTTTTTAAACTTCTGTTACTTATGATTGCGCCGTGTTTCAGTGTAAGTCACGTGGAAAAGATGAGTCTAGCGTTTCCAGACTTGGATGTGTGAAGTTGGGAGGGATGCCTTTGCTTAACACTTCTGACAGTCATCTTTGATGTAGGTGCTTAAAATGCAGCATGCGTGTTGCAACATCAAGGCCAAAGCCTGTAAATAGCCTTTCATCAGGCTTGCTTGTAAAACCCACATTAAAAAAAGGGATCAATCAGCACTTAGATAAACATGCGCCCATGACTGCTCTGTTTGTTCTTAGTATCTTGGTATCAACACCACTATAAAAATATCTGTGAAACAAAGAAGCATTCTAAATACTGACACAAAAAGGAATAAAGTTAACACCTAGAATTCTGCCAGCAGATTTCCCCATGGACTATAATATTATTAATGTTGTCTAGAAAAGGGATTGTACAATGAAATGGCAGAAATTGCTTCTGCTAATTGGAAGAGTGATAAACTAGTCAATACTAGGGGAGATTATAAGAAGGGGAAATTATAGAGGGACCTAATACAGCTTTGTTACTGGGCACCAAGATGGAAAAGTACTGAAAGATCTGTTAAAAAAAATCACAACAAATAATATTTTTTAGCTTTCCATCTAAAGAAATATTACAAAACATTTGAATATATGTAGTTGGACAGTAACACAGCTTTTACAAAGAAGTACAAACTAAATAATTGACTGTGAAATTTTGTAACATCTGTTTCTCATTGCTTGTCTTCTTACTTACGCTTTGCATTAACTAGGCTTCCAGTTCTAGTTTTAGACTAAATGTAGAAACCTTAGCAGGGTTCCTGTTACTGGATTTTTGTTAGCAGACTAAAAACAAAACAAAACAAATTTATTGGCTGCATGCTTTAAAGCCAACAGGGTATGCTGGTGAAATATTTTAAGTCCCATTTTAAAGATTATTTTTCTGGTATTCTTACTGCTTTTTCATCCTTTTAGTCTGTTGCTTACATTAATGAAAGTTAATGGGTAAGTGTCCAACCTAAATTGCTTTATGATAGTTTTGAAGTGAATCACTATCAAATTTCTTCTGCTTCACTTAATCTCTACTCAGTCTTTGTTTACCCGCTGTTCCTCCATGACACGCTAAAGCATACCAACTTTGCAAACACAGGGTAGAAGCTAGATACCTTTACTGTCTTAGGAAAGAAAGCAATATACCAAATTTTTCTTTGCATTGGAACTTTCAGTGGCACGTCTAGCACCTCCAAATGGAAAACCTGAAGACCTTTCTGGGAACTGTTGCTGTAAACCTGTAGAGTAAATTAAATACTGTCTAAGTAAGACACAGGGATAATCTCAGGTTTGGAATTTTAGTGCTCTGTATGCGCATTTGTACAGAAACGGGGTAGTGTCTAATATGGAAATTGATAAAAGTCAAAACTTAGAAGGAAATTAATTTGCTCAGGCCTGGAGCAGTCAGATATGACTTCGAAGGGAGTGCCTCTGTGTGTATGTGACAAATCCCAGTGCCACAAACAAGCCATTGATCCACATTGCCGGCTTCTTCCTTAATGGCAAACAGTTTTACAGAGCTGTGGCATAGGAGAGGTAGGTGGAGGCCATGGTATTTTGTTACCCCAGGCAACTGCCTTCCCTGCTTCTGTCTAGAACCAACATAGACAGAGGACTTAAGTAAAATAAGGCCCCTTGTATCCTTTTCAAGTGAACATACCCATTTCTTATTAATTAGAATATTCTAAATAGAGTCTTCCCTCCTCTGTCACAATCAATGCTATGTGAAGAGTGAAAATAATCAGCTTAATGTCACTTCTAGTGTAACGGGAAACTCCATGTACTTCAAAAAGTTGAATCGAATTTACTTCAAGAAACATTGAAACTTAATGCCTTTTATGCAAATATAGTCCTTCTAAATGTTTCTAACCTGCCTTTCAGATTGCAGAAGCTGAAGGAGATGTTTATATCAAAATTTGGATCGGCTCCCAAGTTTTATGTTCGTGCACCAGGCCGAGTCAACTTAATAGGTAAAAGAGAAAAATCAATCTTCTGTTATTTTATTTTATCTGCCATCATGGAAGTCTAGTAGTTTAAAACATAGAATCAAAATAATGTTGGTCTTAATTTTATTTTTTTCAGAGAAGTTGCTTGTGATAAATGGAAAAGAGAATATAATACTTTACTAGCTTTTACTGCACCTCGTTATAAACAACTGCGCACTCAAATATCAGTTTTGGAAAAAACATTTATAGACAGTAGTGATGGTTTTGAAAATTGGAGTAACTTGCCAGCTTATGGTTGGATACCATTTTTTTTGAAAGGCTTTGGAAATCTAATCTAAAGTAGTTGATGAACAGTGCATCCACAAATTAAATCAGTATATTTTTTTCTCTACTATTGTAATTTAAGTTACCAAATATAACCAGCCACACAGCAATGCATATGATAAAGCATGAAATTATTCTACCATCATCTCCTCTTCTTTACTCTTCCATAGAGATGTGTCCACAGAACTTAGAACAGTTGGTTGTGATTCACTGGCAGACTGGAGACACACTTATTTTGTATTTAGGACTTACTTTTATTTCTGTGGAAGCCTTATTTTTGAAATTTCTCTATCCACGTTAGGATTGTCCTCTCCCTAGAGCTCAATTTCTTGTCTATTCATAAAGTAACCCTATGCATTTGAAGACATTGTAAGTAAAAGGATCCTGCAAAACAGAGCTTTAAAAATTAATTAGTCCATTGTGCAATTAATGATAATTTTTATCTCAGTGTTGTGTGAACATATCATATAGATTAAATAGACAGCATATGCTAACTGGGAACTATTCCCAAGGGAGAGGATGTTTACTACATACATTTTCTATTTGAATGTTACCTTCTGTGTTGTACGTATCTGTATTAATGATTATTTAATTATAATCATCTTCTTGGAAAAAGGCCCAGGTATTTTATGAAAAAAAAAAGAGTAAAGTTTCCACCACAAGCCTTATCTAGTGGCTAATGAATCACCCACATGAGCAGAGGAAGTCACATAATGGGGAGTCATGTGATGCCTTTATCTCTTCTGGTCACTGGTTAAATGTGATTGATTTGACTTAATTTTTTGTACTGTCACAACAGTGTACAAGTAATGTGGCTGTTCTCATTGCTGGACAATAATTTACATAGTATTTTTTAATTTTTATAAGCCAATGTTAAAACATGAAGATTTATAAAAAGATGCAATAGATAAAATCACTAAAGAACAAAGCTTTTGTGCAGTAATATGAAATGGAGGAAATGCACCCCAAACTTGAAGTAGTAAGAGTTGAGACTATACTAAGAAATTGTCTCATACACTAAACAACACTGAACCCCTGTAGAAGCCCTGTTACTGCTGGTTTAGAAATAATTACTCCAAAATATTTTAATTGTCTGTTTCTCTGGTAGGAGAACATATAGACTACTGTGGTTATGCTGTGCTCCCTATGGCTATAGAACAAGATATACTGATTGCAGTAGAACCTGTAAAAACTCAAGTTGTGCATCTGGCAAATACTAAGTCTTCATACTTGTAAGTAATTATTTATTCACTAATTTTTATGAATGCCTTTATGCAGTTGTAATACAGGTTAACTTTTCAGACATCTCACAAACTTCCATTGCAAGATAGAGTTTAATTGTGTAAAATGAATTATATAAGCAGATGGAATCCCATTGACTCTGTGCTGTGTATATTAGTTTAGAACAATAGGTTTGCTGCTTCTGTCTCCCACCTGTTTGTTCAGATTTCTCTTGTGAGGCCTCTGATTTTTCAATCTTTCTAAAAGTGCAATCCTGTCTTCCCTTCTTTTAGCTCATCTTTCTTGATGTAATCCCCATAACTGGCAGCAGCTCAGTTTCTCCTGGAGAAGGGAGTGAAATGTTTTGTAATCAGTTACTGCATATGTAAGCTAACACTCCCCTGCTCTGGAGAACCTGGGGCTGTATTTTCACAACACAATGGCTTTAGCAACAATCCTGGCTCAAAGAATCTGTATTCCCTGTCTTCCACTTCCTCCACAGCTGCTTGTTCACAGAATCTTAGACTAATTTAGGTGGAAGGGACCTTTGGAGATCCCTTGTAACTATCTTGATGGCCTTCTGGTGGACTCCCTGTAGTTTGCCAATGTCTTTCTTATATTGGGAAACCCCAAAACTGGACACAGTATTCCAGGTGTGGTCTCACAAGTGCTGAACGTAGGGAAATAATCCTGCCATTCTTTTCAACTTCAGCCACATTTTTCTGCCTCCTTCCTTGTAGCAGACTGATATTTGTGTGGTTGCATGGCAGTTCAGATCAGGTCACTCATCCACATGAACTTTTGTGGGCATTTTGCAAAAATCAGAATCAGCATAAGGTTAGTTTAACCCATTTTTATTAAGCCATTGGTTTAAGGCAATGGTGAATTACTCCCTGGAAGCACAGTGTATGGCAGCACAGGGACAGGAACATGTTGCCAAAAGTGGGAACTATTTAAGCACATATTCCTGCTTAAAGCTCAGTTTGTTATAAAAACATGTTCTGAGCCGGCTGCCTGCGACTGAGGCAGCTGAAAGGAATTTTTACTTGCATGGTAAGTATAAATACTCAAATATTTTTCGCTCACTTTGTGGAGTATGTTTTCACATTATAGCTGGGTGGAATTAAGAGTTTGCCACCACCAAAAAGCAATGGCTTGCTTCTTGTACCTCTAGTCTCCCTGTCCCTGCTTCTAACATCAATCCATCCCCTGCCTTTTACCAGGTACAGTACTTGTCTGATCTTAAGGTAAAAAGTGCAGTATTCACCCATTTTTTGCCTGGTTAATTTTCTGTCTTTGTAGTGAATTGACTTGCCATGCACTCAGCACTAAAGCTGACTTGGGGTAAACAGTGGGAATATGCAGTGGTGAGCAGGGGGAAAGGAAGTGGAAGATGTGAGTGGGACCTTTCCCTTTCTTTAATAGCAGCCTACAACAGGGCTTAAGCTGTATTGCAAAACCATTCTGTAAGAGGCAGTAGTTCCAGAATTGTAATAGCTCTGATTAGGAAAAGTTGTTATAATGGATACTAAATAAAGCAGTAACCAAAAGGTAAACATTTTTACTTGGTCTTTAAGCTTTGGCACATTACATCACAATTGAAATGGCCTTCTCCTAAGGTAAATACAGTTCCTACAAAATGTAGAATTACAGCCTGTGAATTCAAATTGCGTAGGCAGTCACTACATTTTTATATCTGCCCTGGTTTCAGTTTGAAATCATATGTTTTAAACCATAAACCAAGAAGGGGTCTCAGAATACAGCATTAAGCATCTCCATTTTGTTGAGATGCTGTTGCTTAAAAACAAAGCTAAAACATGCCCATAATTTCATAACAAAGAAATATTTTTCAACACTTTGAATGTTACACCACATAACAAAACTGTCAACAGTGTATCTTTTTTTTCTCAGCCTGTTACACTGGTAGATTTATGCCTGTGGTGAATGCATATATATAGGCCTTTGGCAAACGAGGACTAACCATAAGCCTCCGTAGAATCACTATTTCCTATTTCATTCTTGTTTTGTGAACTGGTAAAATGTGCAACAGTTTTGTAGCCCTCTTTCACCCTGACAGTTTATGTTAACTTTTAGGAAAAACAGGACAGAGAACAGGTTGCAAGAAAAACCACCTATGTGTTTTTCATCATAAATCATTCCAACTGATCAGATGCCTTTTATGTTATTAGGGCTAAAATGGGATTCAAAAGTTACAGTCTTTTGAAGTTTCTGATACCTCCCCTTCACAAAACATCTTTGTAATTGAGAAGTACACGTACAGAGAATATCTGACATGATACTTCTCAAGATGTCTTCAGAAATACCAGAGGATGATAATTATCAATTGGTTTCCATCTTGTGGTAAAACCTGAAAATCTTTTTTTAAAAAATCTGATTTTTTTGCAGAGGACTCAAACAGATAAACTAGCAGATTGACAAGACAATGAGTTTCTGTGAGAAAGAGCCGAATTGGCCTCCCAGAAATAAGGATTAATTACTATTCAAGCGGTGAAAAACACCTCAGCCACATGGTTTTTTTCACACTACTCAAAAAACTGACTACTTCTAATTATACAGAATGGAATTGGAATTGGAATGCTTATATCTAGCCTTGGAGAAGGGGCAAGCTTTCCCAAGAATCCTTTAAAACAGAAAGGCTGGAACAGACAATATCAGAGTATTTTTACTCTATGGGTATGTTTTTCCCAATTCTTTATTTTATTTTTTTACAGAGTTCTTATATCAAACTGCCTACCTTCCAGTAGGAGGATCGAAGGCAAGACTGAAGATTTACTGATTTAAGATAAAGCTTGGGCATTCAGGAATTGGTTTTTATAACAAATTGAATGTGATAACAAAAAAATAGACTTAAGGATTCTGGGGATCTTGACAGTCCCACATTCTGTGTTTGTGTGAATTATGTCCATATGAAACCTGCCAAAATCAAAGCCAATTTTTCTTTCATTTTCTATGCGAGAAGATTGCAGAAATGAGCAAAATGCATTTTAAGAAGTCATTATTTTAATTTATCGTGAGAACCAGCAAATATAATCATAGTATATGCCTTTTTGTTCATTGAAGTTTTACTTTGTCTGATTGTCTAAAAAGAATTATGAAGATAAAATATTTTAGAACTCTTTTTTGAGGGAAAAACAGCCAGGAGTGTCGATCTGCTGGAGGGTAGGAAGGCTGTACAGAGGGATCTGGACAGGCTGGATTGATGGGCCGAGGCCAGCTGTATGAGGTTCAACAAGGCTCAGTGCTGGGTCCTGCACTTCGGTCACAACAACCCCATGCAACGCTACAGGCTTGGGGAGGAGTGGCTGGAGAGCTGCCTGGCAGAAAAGGACCTGGGGGTGTTGGTTGACAGCCGCCTAAACATGAGCCAGCAGTGTGCCCAGGTGGCCAAGGAGGCCGATAGCATCGTGGCTTGTGTAAGAAATAGTGTGGCCAGCAGGACCAGGGAAGTGATCGTCCCCCTGTACTCTGCACTGGTGAGGCTGCACCTCAAATACCGTGTCCAGTTTTGGGCCCCTCACTACAAGAAGGACATCGAGGTGCTGGAGCGTGTCCAGAGAAGGGCAACGAAGCTGGTGAAGGGTCTAGAGCACAAGTCTTATGAGGAGCAGCTGAGGGAGCTGGGGTTGTTTAGCCTGGAGAGGAGGAGGCTGAGGGGAGACCTTATTGCTCTCTACAACTGCCTGAAAGGAGGTTGTAGTGAGGTGGGGGTCGGTCTCTTCTCCCAAGTAACAAGTGATAGGACAGGAGGAAATGGCCTCAAGCTGCGCCAGGGCAGGTTTAGGTTGGATATTAGGAAAAACTTCTTCACTGAAAGGGTTGTCAGGCACTGGAACAGGCTGCCCAGGGAAGTGGTTGAGTCCCCATCCCTGGAGGTATTTAAAAGATGGGTAGATGTGGTGCTTAGGGACATGGTTTAGTGGTGGACTTGGCAATGCTAGGTTAACGGTTGGACTTGATGATCTTAAAGGTCTTTTCCAACCTAAACAATTCTATGATTCTATGAAAGAGAACTTCGAATTTGCTTTCTGTTAATAACTTTTATGCATTGATTTCCATCAACCTTGCTTTTTTACGATAATAATTTAGGATATAAGCATAAGCAAACACAGGATTTTTTAAAATCTTCATTACTTTTGCCAAGTATTTTCTATTTTACAAGTACTTCTGGGTTTTTTTATTATATTCAAAAGCCATAAGCAAAATGATGTTGTTTTATTCTCTGGGACATTGTTCTAAATACACATGAATCTCAAATGGGAAGAATTTACAGCTGTTCTCAAACTTTCCTTGTACTGTAATCTCAATACTTCCTTTCAGATCTTTTGTGTTACTCTACAAACCCCAGTAATTGCTGACACTAACTTTGTCCAAGTATTTGTTGCTGCATTGCTGGTAAAGTCCTGTAAGTGGCACTATTTTGAACAGTTCAGATGGAAAGACAGCAACTTTTATGTTAAACTATACACCAATCTCTGATTTTCTGCACTGTATTGAATGTTGAAATTGAATGTGTAACTGACAAAATGGTAATTCTAAGTTGATACTTAAAGTCTAAGATTGGTCATGTAACATTGAGACAGGAATGGGTTGTAGACTGGTAATGCAAGTGGGGTAGCTCACTACAGCATAGCTGGCGTTAGACAATATGAAGAGGAGGCAGGACTGTGGGTCCGTTTTCACACTGGTTGTCAGGTTTGGGGGTCGCATAACACAAAAATTGCAGCCATTAATTGCACCAGAATAAAGTGCAGTTTTCAGCCATCATTTGAAGACAATTATTTGTCATTGTAAAGATGCTTTATATCAGTATAACTGTTTCTCCATAGGTAACAGAATACTTTACTGATAAAAACACCTTCACACTGGTATTCATTACAGGTATTAACTAGCAATATTATTTTGGATAAAAATAAAACCAGCACACCGCTAACCTACGTAGTTCACGGATACAGACGGGGACTAGCGTAAGAACAAAAAATTCCATCCTCTTAGGAGTTGCAGACTATCCCCTGCGGTATAATTTCTTGAACGTGTTTTTATTCCCATTAAACCTAAATATTTCCAGGGAATTCCGCTGCCTCTGTTCATATTGTTCGGCAGACCTTGCTGTGTAAAGCACAGCTTAGCCTGCAACTTTTGAATATTTTTTGCTAGCTTTTCTTGACATTCTCAATGCCTTTCCTCTTTCTGTGTTGGGCATCTGCTGTAATGACATCAGGTCCATATAGTTATTGGGCGTTCAAGAGTATGGACTTCTAAACAATCTGCACTTTTTGGGGATTAATGTATGCTTCTCTGAGGCCTCTGCGCATCAGTCCATGCCCATTTTGATAGCACCTATCTATAGCATTAGTTTCTTTAGGAACATCCAGGCTTGCCATTTTTATTATTTTGAAATGAACATGGAGTAGGAAAACCATTATCAGAATTATCCTGGAGGAAATAGATAAACTATTTTAAACTTAATTATTTTAATTGTATCTTGTAACATACATAATATAATTTTGCAGCATTAGACCTGTTTTAGTGAAGTGTCATTCAGAGCAAAGGTAATGAAGATGAATTCCTGAGCAGGGATTACCAGAGAGCCTGAAGTGTGTTTATCTCTATTCTAGGTTTGACAGATGCGATTATTTAGATTTTCGCTTCTCTAAGAGATCAAGAGAACATACACACATGTGATGGAAGGCATGCTGCCTTAATTAAGGATGCCAAAGGCAGTTTAATTTCTGAATTTATTTAATAAATTCTATAACTTAAGCAAAAATTCTTATGCTTCCATCTAAAATACCCTTATAGAATTGATTAATAAAGAAGATCTGTACAAAAAACCCCGAAAAACATTGCACCGAAAAAAATTTAACATCGAAATGTTTTTGTTCATCAGCAGGTGGCAGTAATAAGCCATGTTTTTTCAAACTAAATTACTAACAAGTTAAAGCCTCAAGGTTTTTCTGTTTTTGCAGGGATTTCAGTACTAGTGTTAATAACATTCAGATTAACAAAACCAAACCTCAATGGCATAACTACTTCCTGTGTGGACTGAAGGGTATTCAGGTAAGCCAAATCCATTTAACTTATGAAATTAATGTACAAGTAAAATACAATAAGCATATCTATTCACCTTCAGAATACTTCACCCTCAGAATACTTCCCTGCATTCTATAGCTTTTCTTGACATACAGTTAAGTATTCTTATGTTAAAATTTGAAAAGGAGATATGAGTGGGTTTGTTTTAAAATATTTGCAGAGTACTATTTTCATTTGTATTACATAAATGACAATAGCAGATAATTACTTATTTAGTAAAGTCATGATCAAATTCATTATCAAGATGACATTTCTGTATTTTGAAGTTAAAAAGAATGCTTTCCAATGGAATCATCTAATTAAAACTTGCTTTTAAAAAGGTTTGGAGGCTTGTCTGTCAGGACACAAAGATCATACTTTAGTCCTTTTCTTCCTATGGGAACATTTTAAAACACATTAATTTCCATTGATGTTGGAAATCTACAACTTGTGCACAACAACTGAGTGAAGCTGACTCATGCAGTAGGGAAAAGAAAATGTAAAAAGTAAGTAAACAGCATACAGAAGAAATATTCCAGTAAGAACCATTACTTATCCAGATTTTTAGTGTGTGGAATTTGAATGAGACTTTCAAAATTTCCTGAGTTAAGAGTGCAGCTATGCAGGAAACAGCACGCTTACAGTAAAGACAGGAACACTGAACAGACAGACATTTTCCTGTCTGCTCATTTGAGCTTTATATTCTCCTTTGTGAGCTAGCCTGTCTCCAGACTGACTTGAAGACTGAACTGCTTGTGAAACCAAGTGCTGATCGACAGTGTTGTCCTGGGAGGCAGCCTGAACTCACAACTGCGGCTTCCTATAAATCTCACCTGCTGTTTGCAGGTGATTCATGGCCCTTTGAGGAGAAAACACGGTGACTTCTCAGCTCCATGTCAATCCAGTGATATTTCTGGAAGGGCAGATGGGATAAACAGTGATGGCTAGGTCAGTAACAGGTCGCCACAACCAGCCCAAATTATGAGTAGATGTGCTTTTTAAAGCCCATGAAGCTTGCCTCAGGATAGGCCATCTAGGTCACCCCACAGGATGATCCAATAGATAAGGACTTCAGACAGCCAAGAAAGCCTGTCTCAGACCTGCCACCGGAGTCTTCAAAATACAATATTTGGAACAATCGGTGCGACAAATCACTTTATTATTCCTAAACAGACCCCTGCCTCTATGTTTAAACCCCAATAAATTACTTATGTTTGCAGTAACATGAGTATTTTCAATTTCATATTGCTCAGTAACACAGGCATTTAGATTGCATTGACTGTAGCGATATAGATTAGGTTTCTTTACAATATATCCTTTCTTATGTTAAAGCTAGCATGACCAATTGACTTTATTTATTTTGCAGTCTGCTACTGAGATTTGTTTCCTAAGGACAAGCGTTCATACTTGAAGGTTAATTTGCAAAGCAGGTTTGCAGACTCTAGCACTGGCAGAAAATAAGCATAAATGTTACAGACTTAAGAAACACTGAAATACAAGCACTCAGAGGGTCCAGCGGGATAATCTGTTTATATTAAGTTGAACATGCTATCCTTTTGGGACAGAACTATTGCAGAACTTGGCAAAGTCCATTTTAATTTTTGAAACTGAAGTACATTTTCTATTTAAACATTGCGTGATAAGTTTGCAAGCCTGATTCACATTCAAGACAATCCAGAAACTGTGGATCAGTTTCTGGTTACTCAAGCATTTTGTGTTTTTGAACAAGCCTGTCTAGTGTTCTTCATGAAGGGGCATGGGCAGCAATAGTATTTCAGGTATGAATTCCCTTATATTCATAAAAGGGAAATTTAAAATAATTTGAAGTGATGGTAGAAGACATTAAAGGAGGCTCTTTGTGTTTGCTGATCTCTACCATTGGTATTTACGGTTGAAGTTGTTTCAGGAAGAGTAGTAGAAATCTTTTGAAGGTGGGCATTTCTTTATGGAAACACTACCTTTTTTTCTGATTATTGACATTGTAACATAGTTTATTGACATATACATCTGTATCAGAATGTAGCTATTCATATACCCCCATATACATTCAATGATTTTTAATAAGTACTGCATGTTTATTTCAAACTAACAACAGAGAGAAATTTATATTAAAGCGATCATAAATAAAAAGACAAAGCAACTAAAGAGTATAATTGAAAGAGTATGTACATGAGGACTTATGACTTCTGGATTAAATGTATTATCTGTGATATCCATCATGTATGTAAAAATATTTTAAACTTTATTCTAAAAATAGCGTGACAGAGACCATCACCGCTGGTAGGTACATCTTTGTGCCTCCTAAAGCATAGTGTCCTTCAAGTACCATTGTGGTTTTCTGAGTGTCAGTCCTGTGGGTGCTCCAGGAGATAGGAGTATCTGGCTTTGAATACAGCTGCATGGCTACTAGTTCCCCATCAGCATGATGTGGCTCCCTGATAGCACATGCCAGCATTATAAATGAAGCATAAAGTGGACCTTAAGCTCTTCGGGGTGCCCTAAGTGAGGAGCTGTGGAGAAAAGGACAAAAGTAGGGTATAAAATGATTGGTAACCTCTGGTACTGTCACCACGGCAGCTCAGAGCAGAGCCAGTTGCTGCAAAACCCACCCACGAAGCTTGGTAAATTCTTGGGCGTTTAGCCCGTACTGAATTCTGCTTGGGGTACAGTTCTGTCAGCTCATATATGTTTGTGTACAGGAATTGCAGACATACCTTTGGCTGAATCCCTGCCATTGGCTTTGCTCTTAAGGAATAGAATGAAAATTTTGCTTTATTTTGGAGATACCAGAAGCAGGTCCTTGGTTCCAGCAACTCAGCAGAAAGATTCTCTTTCTAAGTATCAGATAATTACAAGCCTGAGCCTGTCTGTACTTGAAACTGAGATTGTTTATTTTTTCATTGTTAGGAACATTTTGGTCTTAATAACCCAACTGGAATGAATTGTCTGCTAGATGGAACCATCCCTCCAAGTTCTGGTCTCTCTAGCTCCAGTGCTTTGGTGTGCTGTGCAGGACTCGTGACACTGAGAGCTAATGGAAAAACCCTCTCTAAGGTAATTTACTGTAAAACACGAGAGTGTCAGCAGTAAAATTCTACTTAAAATTAAATATTGTTAATGCCTGTAAACATTAAAAACACGATACAATTGTTTTTGCAAAGAGTTGTTGGATATAAACTTAAGATATTGCACAATTGAGCAAACATCTTTGGCCAAATTTTGGCAGGGTTTGAATTTGGCAAGAAAACAGGCTTACATTAAAGCTGAAAAAAGGAGCGTTATTGTAAGCCTGTATTTTGGCCAACCATCAGGTCCATGCCTGGACCAGATGTGCTATCTGCAGGCCAGGACTGAGGATATATGTGCTGAAGCATGTGGACCACACCCCCGAGGCCTTTACCCTCTCCCTGAATGACTTTTCATGGCTTTAACAGCAGAGCATCTGTTGGAGGCCTGTGGAACAATTTCTTGATAAATTATATAATCAGCACAAAGTAGAGGTAAAATTCTTCCATCTGACTCTCCTTATTCTCTCTTCACATTTTTTTTCGGAATGAACGTATTTACAATCCAAAATGTATTCCTCGCTTTTTTAAACAAACATTAGTCTAAAAGCAAACCCCAAGTATGTGACCTGTTAGCAGTACAACTGTTAGTAGAATTTGGCTCATGTAATAAAAATTTCTGGAGGAGTCATGGTCCTTGAAGGTGCCATATGGGAATAAAGTTCTCTCCAGTAAAAACGTCTGGTTAAGTGAAACTAGGATCTTAAATTAGAACATTGTCAGGAAAAGAAAAGAACAGATCTAAATGTGACTGTTACGCATATTTGTGCCTATTGTCTAAGGCAGACATTCCCAAATTGTGGTACAAAGCCAACTTAAAGTGGTACATGATGATGGCAGCTGTTAACTCTGCTTGTATACAAGCACTTATCTGAGCCATGAGGTAAACAGATCCACACAGAAGGTTTCTGCTGATTAGTTGTGACTTGCTTCTCTATGTAGCTGCAGCAATCCGCTCAGCAGTAAGTGCTCCATCCCACGCTGCACAGCTCACAGTGCTTGCTTCAGGAAGGTATCAAGCAGGGTTAAGGCAGCACGAAGCAGGATTGGTGAGGCAGGGTGGCTTTTTTATGTGGGAGGATGTGGCTACAGTCACTGTCAGCCTGCTTTGTGTTGGTGCGACATGCGGTCAAAAGGTAAGTAAGGGATTGGACACTTAACAGAGGCTCTTGTTTGTGAGGTGAGACGTAGTGCAATGGTAGATGAAAACATGGAATTGAGGATCCCACTTTGAAGAATGAGACTTTGCAGTAAGAGGGTTGGAGGTGACAGACGTGCTTTTTTATACGTGTGTACCTGGCCTGGCAAGAAGCTTCTGGTTTTGCATAGATGGTCCTATC
This sequence comes from Theristicus caerulescens, assembly GCA_020745775.1. Classification (NCBI taxonomy): domain Eukaryota; kingdom Metazoa; phylum Chordata; class Aves; order Pelecaniformes; family Threskiornithidae; genus Theristicus; species Theristicus caerulescens. The sequence goes on from CM036566.1 coordinate 38,028,483, forward strand.
GCAGGTCAGCACCATCCCTGATGGTGGTAACTAAATGAGCTAAGCTTGGCAACTGCTGATCAAAATCACAGGAGTGCATGTGTTCAGAAATTGGGTATCTGCAAAATCCATAAAACTGAAAGAGGACAGAAAGCCCAAAATTTACTAGGTAGTAGAAATCTGTATCTGGAAAACCAGAAGCCAGGTTTTCATTATTGCAAGAAATACTGCACAGCTTTCTTAAGAGAAAAAATGATACAGCATGTAGCTTGAGCTGAATTGACACATGGCTTGGGAGTACTGGCCGGCATTATGCCAGACCTGTTCTAAAGAAAGGTGCAAAACTACTTTTGGCATTTTCATAGAAACTTGTGGAGGAACAGAAGGAAGACAGAGACTCCACTGAATGTCTTTCCTTCTCCTCATATGTCCTGTTCAATCAACCCAAAATCTCTTCTGCTTGCTGATTGGAAAATGTGCTGAAAGTTAATCTTGTGTCTCAAATATAGTTGGACAAATACAAGAGACACCACTGCACATTTTTATCAGGAAATCCTGCTGTCTGCAGCCAAATATTTCGCACTTGTGATGAAAAATGAGCAATTAATGTACAGATGAAAATTCCCAATAGCCGACATAGGAGCACAGCTAAGAACATATCCAAGGTTTGGTGTGCTTGCATAGACCAAGACACCTGGTTGTGGTGGTTAAGACAGAGGATGACAGCTCTGAAGACTGATTACTTTTGTCCAGGCTCTAAGTTTCCCCAGATCTTACAGGACAGTAAAAACAAGTTCAGCGTTCTTGGCTAATTTATGATTTAGCATTAGAGACCTCTTATATCTAGCTAAATCCAGATTCTCTGTTGCACTGAATTTATGCTTAGCCTTGCAGAACTGCCTTGTATAAGGCAGAGCTAGTCTGAATATAAATTAGAGCAATCTAGGCATGTGAGCCCTCAGAAGTATAAAACGTGCTCTGGCCACTTCTTTCCAGCTCCTAATGCATCCTGTGCTGGTGTCAAATGGTATCTGTGCAGGATCCAGTAATGCTGGCTGTGTATCAGCTGGGAGCTCCCCCATGGCAGGGGAATTCTTAGCTGACCAGAAATAGGGGCTTTCCAGATCCTTTCTACTGAAAGCAAACCAGGACCTTGCATTTTTAGGACTCTGGATATTTATGTGTTTGTTTATTTTTAAGGAAGAAATATCGCTTTACCTCTCCCCTCCATCTTTTATTTTCAAATGCTTAAGAGTTGCAAAAGTTGTAAATGGTATTATTTATAAGCAGTAATATTTGGTCATGGTGGTAATTTTATGGGAAAAGATTGACTTTTTGCCCCTCATTAGTCTGATGGACTTCGCAAAATCTTAATACGATGGTCTGTAGCAGCAGGACATAGAAACTTTTGGCTTTGGAATCAAATTTGGCTGAATTGTAGGGCTTCTGTAGCCAAAGTTATGAAAAATTGACCTTTTACTGAATGGAACATTTATCTGTTTTGTTTCTGTGAAACTATTTTAATGAGAATATTTGAGTTATATGCTCTTTTTCCTGATAAATGTAAGTTTAAAATAGTAGCTGTAGAATAAAAGTTGTTGAAATTTCGAGCTTTTATGAGATAACACTTCCAGTGTGAAGTTTGGGCCTATGAGATTAAGAGCCAAAAAAAACCAAAGTGAAAAATATTGTAAAAGCATGGCTAGAATTTCATGGTGGCTTACTTTAAAAATAGCACTTTTTTGACGTTGAAAACAAAATCAGAAAAAAATATGCTCTCACTAATTATTGTGTGTAGCAGTCTGCAATAAGGCATTGTTTCAGTGTGCATACAATATTTTTTTTTAAAAACCCATCACACACATACACAATAGTTTAGGGAAAATACCAGTCCAAGACAATTCAGCCAGATGTGCAGTGCTAACCAGTTGCAGCAGTGCAACAGCATTCAAATAACAAGATGGAAAATTTAGAATGCGATCTTTAAAAAGAATCCATTTTTCTCCTCCAAACAGGATACCCGTCTAAGACTGTGTTGGCATCACTCAAAGAACAGCAATGCTGAGTATTAGCTTTTGATTTTAAAGTGATTTTTATTTTACTGTTACAAAATCAATCTTTTGTACAACTTTTCATCAGGAGAAGATATTTTTTGTAAAGGAAATAGAATAATGCTCTAAATTGTCCCAGCTTTGTGTTTCATGGTAGGAATTAATGAGTACAGAAAATCACTTAGTACTTTTGAATAACTAGATTTACTTGAAAGATGTGATGATAGTGTTGCTGTCCAAATGTTAAATCTTGTGGTACTAAGTTCTGTTCAGCCACCCTAACATTTTTGCTGTTGCTCAAGGCTGGGCAGCTGTGCACATACTTATTAGGAAAAATAGATCAAAAGCAAATAGGGTTTATTTAATTTAATGTGAAATGTTGAGCACAGGAAGTTGAATTATATTTGGCTCTATCTAGACTGAGAAAAATCTAAGTCAGACTGAATGATAAATAAAGGACCTAAATCTAATCTGTAATGGTACAGTGTCCATTGGCTTCAGTTTTCTCAAACTATGGCTCAGATGAATTTGAGTGTGGGATTTTCAAAACATCCAACATTGTCCTGTATTTAAGCAGTTACAACACCTGGTAATGTTATTGATTTCAGTGGGAGAATAGATAGGCCAAGTGGAATCCTTTCTACTTTGTTTCTGAAGCCTGTATATAATAAGGAAAGGGCTTTAATTGAATACTTTACCACTTCCTAATAACGTTTCTGACGTGCAATAGGGCTTTAATATCTAGCTATCTGGCAAGAAAATGTGTGAGTATTCATATTGATGGTGTGACTTTGAAATTAATAACGTGCGCTGATAATACCGGTTAGGATTATTTTATAATATTGCTGCATCAAAAATGTTTGATAAATGCATGCTCAGGTTATTTATATAAGAAACTCAAATTGCTTACACAAAAAATGGTACAGAGATATTGTATTTTAAAGTACTGTTAATACCGAGAAATGTTAAAGTTCCTTTCTCCCTTTGGAATTAAAAACCCGGGTCCTTTAACTTGTTAAGTTTGACTACGTGTGTTTGTAATCAAGGGGAAACAGAGTACTTTGGAGCAGTGGTAATCAAAGGCCGTAATCTCTCATCAACCAAATTGATAACCTTCTATTTGAGCATGTTAGAGGGCAGACGAAGTCAAGCTGAGATTTCTGTGCTTATGAGGACATCCAGATACTATCTGACAAATATTTTCCCATTTTGGAAAAAAGTAAGCATAATTACCTTACAAAACATATATTAAGTTCAGCTAATTGGGATTTTGTATGCAAACTGGAAGCAGATGGTAACTTTCAGCAATCTATTCCTAGTCAAGACCAGATATTAAAAATAAGGACATTCCTGGTGGTAAAAATAACCTCAACATTTGGGCATCATTTTATACCTTAATGAATGAAGCATAGTACCTTATGTTTCAGAAGTTATTTTTGTACATACATACATATGTATAAAAGATGCACAGATTGAAAAAAAAATCAACACCTAACTAGACTTTAAATTTGCCTTAAGTGATGGAGAATATTTTCTTCTTACTGTAAAATACTCATCTTTATCTATAAATGTTTCTTCATTTTTAGTCCTGTGTGCTATGAACCAAACCCTGTAGAATTTCATAGAAAATCTACACTAAATTTGCCATAAAATGACCAACATTATTTGTTGTAAAGGGAAGCAGCAGACTGAGTCTGACTTTCCAGATTAAACTGGCCAAAATGTTAATGAATGCGCATTGGGGAACCATTACTGTATTGCTGTAGAGAGAGTAAATGTACGCACAGGACTTTTGGCTCAATAGATATTTAAATACTCCAGTTACATAAATTTGCATGCTGAAGAGACTTTTGGAGCACTGAAAATGACAGTCTAAAAATAACTCATATTAGCGAATGTATTTTCTTCATGGAGCTTCCCTTCACTAACAATAAAATATAAAAGAGGAAGAAAATTGTTTTCTGATTTTAAAGATTAGCTATCACTACTCCTGCATTGTTATATATAGAAAATTTAGCATGTTTAACTTTGGCCAAAATGAACTTACATAAAGCCACTGAGGCTTTATCATTTTATAGAGAAGGTTGCTTTATTTTGGCTGTTGTCATTCTGGATTTGTATATATCAAGTTTCTGGGTAATGTAGGGTGAGCTGTTCCAAAAAAATACTAAGCAACACTAATTCTGTTTTACTAACAAATATTTGCCTGTCTCCTACTCACTAATTGTCTTACTCTTTTATGGGGTTTAATCTTACACAGGTTTACTTCTTTAAAGGTCTATGTGAGATTGAAAGGGATTGATCACTGGTGTGGAACATATTGACAGTGACAGTTATATAGGGACAAATTCTGTCACAGTTTACATACTGTCCAGACCCATTGCATGAGTGAAACTCAGAGCAGTTGGCCCTTGGCCTCTTTGTGAGCAAGGGGACTATTAAAGGTGAAACTCCCTTATCTGTTCTCACTCAGATAATTCTTTAGGTTTCTATTTTTAGGAAATTTTTTATAAGTAAGTGATCGTCTGTTCACTTTCATTATTCCTCGGATACCTAAATACCTTTGTACATTTAGGCCTTCATGTTCATTATCAATAACACCAAACTGAGAGAAACTAAAATAAATGATGGGGCAACAGGGAATCAAATGAGCTATATTTGGTCATTCATAATTTATCATGCTGCTGAAGTATCAGGGTATATATGGCCAAATCTAATACAATGTTGGATTGTGCCTGGAAACAGAAAAATATTCCTTTATCAGTTCTTCAACATTTTTGAAAGACCAAAAATACTCAGTTGAAAATCAAAACCTGAATTTTAGGTGTTTCATATTGTAAAGTAAACAAGCAGAGAAAAATACATACTAGTGAAAGGTATCATTTTACTGAAAACCCACTTTTTCCCATTAAAAATCCAAAACAAGGTAACATGATGCAGAGCTATTGATGAGTTCTTATTACAAGAAATCTCTCCATCTAGAGTAACTACACATAAGGCAACCAATAATAAAAAATAACAACCCTTCTTTGTCAGACTAAATTATATCTTCACTAATATGATTTCCCAGATTAGACTTTCTGCATGCTGGATAGGAAATCTTGTGGCTCAAAGATAAAACAGTTTTAAGTGGTAGTAATTTCTTTCTTTGTAACCCAAGATTGACTTGCTCCTTATCAGGGAGAACCTTAAATTGTTTCAAACAAAAAGCAGAGGTAGTTAGTAGAGCCCTTAGATCAAAGGCTAGCCTAGGTCTGCACATGGGGGCCAGTTGCCTGGTAGACAAACTGGTAACCGCTGCCTCCTGCAATAGGATACCTTCCGCCCAGACTTTAGAATTGCGCTTCTGAAAAGGAACAGTCTGAAAAAAATACATTTTGTGCATTGTTAGTTTTAGATTTTTCCAAGTGCTCCAGCTAAAGTTGTCTAAAACCTAAGAGTTCAGTTTTGAAATCCTTGAGAGACAGCAACTTCCTTAAATAGCTTATTACTTCACATAAGTTTCTTAATGCTTAATTGCTTATTAGGCAAGTGAGTGAATTGTATGCACTGAGATTCTACTCCTAATGATGTTGCTTTTTATTGTTGCAATTATGGATAGTCTCATTTAATATGTTGTATCTTTTTTTTGTTGAATAAACAACAAAAATGTTAATATATCACGTAACTCACTGATATTAAACATCTCCCATGGAAGCACAGCCAACCTGGCATGTGTACTTGCCAACAGATATAAAACCACTGTTTGCGTTTGTATGTATCATATTGGGTCTGGCATTCAAAAGCTGCAATATTTAGTGTTTCTTGACAGACCACCAGGGAGACTTCACGGTTTAACTCACCTACCAGCTACTACTACTGTCATGTTATGCTCATCTCTCTCCCATGTTCAGAGGCTAAACAGACTAATTGCACAAAATAGCTCAGGGTATTGCTCGACTAACTTCAGATATTTCAGTTTCCATCCCAGCTTCCCTGCTTGCTATCACTCATCTTCACAGACCTCACTACAGTCAGCAAAAGGGAACAGTTTGCTTCAGCCATGCAAAGCAGGTATAAACAAAGGGACTTTGCACAGGAGTGGCCGATGTGTGGTCACATCATCTCTCCTGTTGACTGTGGTGTCAGGATGGTAACCTCAGTGAAAGAGGTGGGATAGTAGTGCTGAACTGGTTGAGGTTGCATCACCATACGTTTGTGTCAACACTAATTAACACACATTTTATGCGGTTCATTTGCCACATAAAAATAGCAAAAGGTACAGAGACATTTTCTCTAAGGTAGTCTAAGAAAAGCTGTAAGTCCGCCTCTCTCCTTTCTTACCAACCAAGATAGTTAAACTGGAAAAGAGTCAGGGAAGAGCCACACGGATGATCAAAGGTGCAGAATGACCTCCGTAAAAGTAAGCTAGGACTCTTTGGAAAAAGGCATTTGAAGGAGGAAGTGATAGTGGTCCATAAAATGATGAATGTAATTGATGGAGTGGATAGGAATCCGTTGTTCATTGTCCCTCACATTAAAAGAGCCAGAAGGTGTTAAATGAAGCTAGTCGGGTGCACGGTAATAATCAACAAAAGGAGATGGTTCCTCACCTGACGAGTTGTAGAAGTCCTTGTTACTGGATGTTCTACATGTTAAAATTTTGAATGAGGTAAAAGGGAGTCTGGACAAGTTCATATATAAGAAATACGTTGTTGGTAACTAAGTGTGCAGCATTCACATTCAGCTCAGGAAGCTCTTCATCAAAAAATAATGTTCTGGGGAAATATCATCTATACTTGGCCTTTGGTCCATACTAAGAGCCCACTTTCAGATACAAGATACAGAACTAGAAGTGGCATTGTTTTGACCAACAAAGGCTGCTTTTATGTTAATATATTCTATATTTTTATTCCGACCCAAGTCTTTTAACGAATTTTAGCTAGCTGATAACCCCTTACTTACTCATGGGTATTATATGCATTTCCCTTCTTGGCTAGGGTTTGGGGACACACACACACGCGTGAGATCAAAGGAAACATCTCCTGATGTTTGAGCTTTACTTTTTAATTACTACATTAAATATATCACTTTGCTTGTTTAATAGTGTAGATGACAGCTTAGGACATACTGTCCGCGTGCTAGTTATTATTCACAAGTGATGACCTGGTCTAGCCAGTCCTGTTGGAACAACTGCCTGGAACACTAATCCAGAAATTCAGAGGGCAGTAGCATATATGGATCACAGAACAGTTAGGATAAGGAAATTTTTTATTCACCTGATTAAGTAATTTTTTTTCTAGAGTCATAATGCTACTGTTCAGACCCATTTTTACTTTGATTTTAGTATCCTTTTGTTCCACTTTTCATTACCATCACCTTAAAAAGGTTTTAAACCCACCCTGCAAATGTTTCCCTGAGACCGTTTTCTTTAGAGAAATAAGCCACAATACTAGAAATAGGGAGGGGTTTGAATTCTCATTTCAGCTTTGTGACTGATTCACATGACTTTGAACAAATCATGTAAATATCTGTGCTGTCTCTAAATTGTAGATAACAGCAGCCTTATAGGAATGCTTTTAAAGTAAAGTATGTAAAATTCAATGAAGACTTAAATGATTTATTAGTGGTTTTGAAATACTGCTTTAGGGATGGAAAAACCATGTTAATGAGTCTTGGGTGTGTAGAACTAGTTATGTTTTGTGGTTGTCTTGAAGTGATCTCTCGTACGGATTGGAATACGTGGGATGGAAGTGTAGTCTATGTGCAGATGGGGTTTATTCTTCCTGCATATTTCTCATGGTGCTTCATGAGGAACAAATGTCTGCTTTCACGTAGCCCTTCAAGAACGCCCATTTAGGACTCATGCGGAACTCAATAGGGGCAACGTTGTTTATTTTATATGTGTAACAGTTGTACTTGGAGCCCTACCAAGGAGTGGCTGGCCCCTCTGACCTACCTGCCTGGGGTGCGGTTCCCCTAAACGTGGCTATGAGAAAGCTCTCAGTTACTTCTCTGCAGGAACTGCAGTGCAGCCAGGAGGAAGAAGGTGATGCATGCCTAGGCATTGTTCAGGCATACATTTGAGATGTTGCCAAGTTGTGCAGTGACATCTGGGATCTGAGAAGCTGTGTATTTTTACAGGTGAGACGTACACTACAGAGAGATATAAATAACAGATGATTCAAACAGTTCCTGCCCTGAAGAGCTTCTGAGTGTTGCAAGTTGAATGGAAACAAGGCACTGCTCTGAGATAGGCAAAAGTTATTTCCTTTTATTACATGGTTCTAGTAAATTTTTACCTTAGAGATATTTTCTGTGGAAGCCTGAAGTCAGAGAACTTGTGTAGCAAAATGTGTTTTTTTCAGTTTCTAATAATGAAGTCGCACATATTTATAGCGTTACCATCTAAGAATCCCAAGTAGCAATTACTAATTACAAAGAGGGGGAAGATACTCCTCATTTTATTGAGGAAGTGGAGCCATGATGAATTAAAGGGACTTTCTCTGAATCACAAGAAACTTAATGTGGAGCTAGAAATTGAGCCCAGACCTTCTGACGTTTGGTTCACTGTTTCAGTCATGTGACCATGCTTTTCCAAGTATGAAATATGTACACAAGGCTCTCCACTTTAGTCTTCACATTAGTTTCCAATGCTACAATTCAGCTCCTCTGAACTTTGCCCTTTTACTCGTTTTAGAAAAAAGGCAAACATTTGCCCATTTGTCTCAATAGTAAGTAGAAACTGCTTTCTATACAGATGACAATTTCCTCTCCATTCACATGCTTCTCATCCTAGTATTAGAAGGCCAGCCTGTGTCAGCAAGGGCCTGTTTAAATTAGAAACCAAATAATGTTTCAGGGATGCCTTGGGCTGTCTTGTGGAGAAGGTTCTTCTCAACCCTTGCCAGCTACTACTTGGTGGTCCTGCCAATCCTTGCTGAGTTTCAAAACAAAAATTGCTCAAGCTCGAACAGCGCTGTTAGCCCAGCATACGCAGCTGGACAGCTGGTGAGCTAGGACGAAGCAAGGCCCAGTGCTTAACCAGGCACAATTCACCAGACCATGTAAAGGGACAGGGGAGTGGCACTGTCCTAATTGTTAACATTCCTCCTCTGCAAGACTTCTCCTGATATTTATTTAATAAGCCCAGGCTCATAAAGTCTAAACGATTTAAGCAATCAAGTGGTAGCTGATGTGTATATGGAGATGACATGCAGCCAGACTAAGTGAAGGGTGAAATGCTTAATTTCTGACTTTGCAAAGCTTCATCTAGCAATTACAGATGAAATAATACCTCGGGCAGCTCTGCCCAAGAGTGGAGTATACATTGCAAGTACCTCAGGAGCTGTACTTCAGGCCAGGTTTGCACAGCCACAGCTCCTGTTTAAGTGTGCATGAGCAGTGTGCTGGCGTGGTCTTTTCAGCCAGGGTGGAGAAGTTTCTGTTGCTGCCAGCAAGTAATATTCATGAACTCCAGTCTGATGTCTCCTGCCAATGGCTAAAAAAATCAGGGATGTGGTATTGCTCTGTTCTCAGAGGGACGAGAGGCAGGTTCAGCACAACTGGCTGAAACATGCTGGCATTTCCACATCCCAGCAACAGATGTTTGTAAATAGGTGTGCCTTCACGTGTAGAAAGGAGCGAGCATCAAGAGACTGCTGTGTGTGGAGTTTTATTCTTTCTTTTCAGTGGAGCTGTTGCTGAGTATTTTATCATTAAATGGGAAAAAAAAAGCATCATTACATTCATTAGCATTTCCTGCGGGGACACACGGTGACTGGATGTTAAACTTTCATTGATGGGATGAAGAGGACTAAGGTTCAAACTGGACGTGGTACAAGGGAGAAAAATAAATTTTGATGAATCTGATCTTCAGCAAAAGTCAGGCACTGGGAGATGGCTTTTGTTAAAAAGAAAGAACACCAAAAGGTGTGATGTTCCTATACTTTTCTCAACAAAAATAAAAGAAGCATTATCTCTATTTCAGCTCATCTTTAAAATACACAAAGGAAAGGCAGTGCAGAAGAGGAGAGTATTTTTGCTGATTATACTTTCTGTGTTCTCTCATTAATGGTCTTTTTCTTGCGAGTGGTCATTTACCATGTTTGATTCAAAGAGATCCAGTCTGCATAGTTTTTAGAGTAACTTTGTTAATGTTCTTTTGATAACTTCTGCTTATCAGCCTCAGGCTTATTGGCCATAACTGCATTGTGAGCTGTGTAAATTGGTTGTTAGTGCATTTGCAAACAGTTCAGTGTGATTACATTGATCTAAGCACCAATTTTACAACTTTGTCTGTGGTGCCATTACAGAAATTGAGCGAGCAAGCAGGCAGGCACCCTGCACATACCTCTCTCTTTGGATGGTGATTTACTGCCTCTATCTGCTGCCTTTTACAGCTGTCTGCTGGCTAATGTCCCTGCCTTGCTGGTGAGCTTGTTTCAATCCTGTGATGCTACATCCTTAGTGTGGAATCTGACTTTGCCACCAGACTGAAAAATGGACTGTGGCTTTTCTAAAGTTCTTTTCCCATCTTCCCTGTGGTTACCTTGTGCTTAGAAAAACAAACTGGTAGGGGTCATAGTATGGGGACACGGATGCTTTCCTTTTGACCTACTTCCTTTTGACTAGTCTGTGTTCCTTGACCATTCTCCAAGGCTTCTCTTGTGTTTTGTTTTGACTTGGCCTGATAGCTGAAAGCTTTACTGTAAATTATTGTTTTTGACAGTTACGATAGTGATATTCCACCCTCCCATAGTATCCTCTGACCTGCAAGTATCAGAATGCACAAAGATATGCCTAAAATGTCACAAAAGAATGCAAATCACATATAGTTACAAATTAGTTCAGATAAACAATGTAAGCAGAGTACAGTATTTCAAGGAGAAATGGCAAGCACCACTGATTAGAGTATTTACAATGAGAAGGGGTTTCTGAGTTAGGTTCAATACATAATTTCTGATTATGGAGTCAGTGCGTTACAGTAGTATAAAGTAACAACTTGCCATTTTCGTGTGAGATACCAAGATGCATATATAGATGGATTCAACTAAGAAATCAACAAAATATTGGCTACTGGGATGGAGGAGTGTGAGGTGTATGAGGAAGGTGGGAGGACAACAGCTACAGGAGTTGAGCGTCTAAACAAGGATACCCTGAAAAGCATCTGGGTATGGTGGGTCCAGTGGAGGCTGAATAGTTGATTCTGTTTTGCTTCAGAACAAAAGGAAAAAGGGGCCATGTGGCATGCTGGTTAATACCAGCTTACGCTACTTGGTGTGTGAGAGACAATAGTTTCAGAGCTCTATCATTATCTCCTTTGTTTTCTCACTAGTTCATATGTAAGCAGTATAAAAGTATCATAGAATCATGGAATAGTTTGTGTTGGAAGGGACCATTAAAGGCCATCTAGTCCAACCTCCTGCTGTGAGCAGGGACATCTTCAACTAGATCGGGTTGCTCAGAGCCCCGTCCAACCTGGCCTTGAATGTTTCCAGGGATGGGGCATCTACTGCCTCTCTGGGCAACCTGTTCCAGTGCCTCATGCTCATCATAAAAAATTTCTTCCTTATATCTAGTCTGAATACCATCTTTAACCTTGGCTGAAGGTGAAAACATGTTATTGTTTTTTTCAGGTGGAACTTGCAGAAATTTGCACAAAGAGTGAACGTTATATTGGCACAGAAGGTGGAGGAATGGACCAGTCGATCTCTTTTCTGGCAGAAGAAGGAACTGTATGTAGATCTTTATAATCTAAACTAACAATGTAATATTAATTTATGTAAACAAAAAATATCTTATATGTATCTAGCAGAAAGACAAGAAACTGGAGTACCTTAGTAAGCAGTGTAAGCACCATTGGTATGGAAATGAAGCAGGAATTATATGTATAAAATTGTGCAGAATGGAGTATGACAAGTTTGAAGGAATAAGATGATGAAAATGAGGAATGGCAAGAAGGAAAAAAGAAAAGATGTGGGGAAAGATGTACGCTAGAAGAGCGCCAGGTTCCACACTATTTGGCTAATTCATTGCTGAACTTAGAATGTTTCCCATATAATGAAATCTGAATGGTCGGTATGCCTTGTATTCAGTGCAAATGGGATAATTATTACAAAAATGCTTTCTTGAAACTTCTTATAACCAAACAGTTCTAGGAAGTTTTGCCAGGTCCAGTTACAAAGACAATGGAGACTTTTTTCCCCCAGTTTTGCTAATTCCAGACAATTCTGTGGGTGGATTCTGATGTAGAAGGCATTTAGCTGTCTTAAACGTGGTGACAGAAGGTAGACTAGCAATGATATACAAGACCTGCTAAGTTATGCAGGAGTGCTTGCAGTGGAATTTACAGGGGAGTTCATCTGCTGTCCCAGAAGGTGCACAGGACTGCAAATGTTCACACCTGAAACCTGTCAAAATACTTTTGTTGAAATTAATGTAGCGTTTTATGACAACCTTTACTTTGCTTATAATTATGATATCATATCTCTACAGCTTTTGTTCCTTAATGCCATGTCTTGGATAAGCTATTTCCTAGAATTACACCAAACATTTAATTCCATCATGAAATACATGTATTTTCAACTTCACATCACCTGTACCTACTCTACACTTTTCCTTCACACTTATACTATTGGTAGTAAACACACAGCTACATGAATGCTGAAGGAAGCAGCATATTTTCCTGGTATACACACTGATGGTCATAAGTGGAAGCTTTTCTGACATATAGAGATGATGATCAAAAAGGCAAAGAAAATGTTAGAAAAGATTAGAAAAGAAATTGTGAACAAACCAGCAAATATCCTTGCTCCAGTGTACTAGCAGCTGAATGCAGTTCTGGCCTCCCATCTCAAAAAAAAAACCAAAAAAAAAAAACGCTAGAACGAGAAAAGTACAGTAAAGGACACTGAGGTTGATCAAAGCTATTTTTTTATATGAGCATTGACTGAATAATTTAAAACTTTTTAGCTTGGAAAACAAGTATCTTCGAGGGTGATCTTTTGAAGCTCTGTAAAACCCCTGAATGGGTAAGAGAAGGTAAATTGAGAATTCAGTGTTTTTCATAACCGAAGAACTAATAGAAACACAATGACATTAGCAAGCAGCTTGTTAAAAACAAACAAGGAAGTTTGGGGTTTTTTTCCAAAACATTCATTGTTAAATTGAGAAATACCGTACATTGTGGAAGGCAAAAGTTTAAAAAGGGTTCAAAAAAGACCTTCTTGGATACACTGATAGAGTATTAGCCTAGTTGTAGCTATTAAACATAATACTCTGATGTGTCTTCCAGTGTAAGTATAAACGCTGTAATCTTTGCTTATGGGAAGCTGGAAAAATACACCCAGAAAAAAGATTGCTTTGTATATGTCCTATTTTTATATTCCCTGTAAACATCCATTTATGGCTACTGTCAGAAACAGGACACTGGACCAGCTTAGTGGTACATTCTGATCTAATGTAGCAGTTCTTAAAGGGTATATTTAAATGTAAGCAAGCTTGTCTGTCTTGATAGTAATTTTGTGACGTGGTCCAGAATCTCAATGGCAGGGAGTAACACACATGCTGTACATAATGTACAAGCAGATTTGTCATTGTTTATTTAGCACTCTAGCTGCTCAAGGAACTCTCCGGGGGTGAACAATGCCAAAACCAGTAAGACATCCCTGCTTGCAGAGTTACAGTCTATTCTAAGAAGCCAAAGCAGGGCACATGATTTACAACTTATCCCAATGAAAAACCAGATGTGAATTTAATCTCTTGATTACATTACATCCTGAATTATTTAATTAATGGATGCCTAGCTTATTCTGTGAAAAGGTCACAAAATGTTGGGAACATCTTACACAGCCTGTGTAAGGCATCTGCGAGGCAAGACAGTCTCTTATGTCAGAAGGAAGGAGACAGTAACCACATTTTTATATATAGTTTTATTTCATTTCTCTGTTTGGTTGTCCATATGTAACATGATCACTGTTTCCAGTCAGTCCTAAGATTTTGGTACTATTCTGTACCTTAGTGAACTAATCTTGATTTAGTGGAAAACCAGAAAACTAAGGGGCAGATGAACACTGGTGAAGGGGAGGGAGTGTAAAGACCCTTGTTTCTAGTGGCACGCACATTAGCTTCAGCCAGGCCTGGTACTTTTCTGTAGATCAAAGAAAAACTGTTGTCTTAAACAGGCAAGAAAAATAGGTTGTGTGGGTTCTGTGAAATCTGAAAAAACGCAAAGACTTAATGGAAACGTTTTAAAATCCAGCTACAAGGGAAAGGTTTGAAATGTATGTGTAACTTGGCCAATGAGGTTAAACCTCTTTTCTCGCTGTTTCATGTCAGTTTTCTTTCCTGGATTTTCAAGAGAAAAAACATGCAAATTTGCATTTGATTTATAGAACTAAGTGCACTGTTAGCTAGTAGTAAATTAAAACTAACCATTCATTTTTCTTTCAATAGGCCAAGTTGATAGAGTTCAGTCCTCTGAGGGCAACTGATGTTAGACTTCCAAGTGGAGCAGCGTTTGTTATTGCTAACAGTTGTGTTGAAATGAACAAAGCAGCAACTTCTCATTACAATATTAGGGTAATGGAGTGTCGTCTGGCTACAAAGGTAACGTATGGCTTATGTCAAACTCTAATGAAACCTTCATCTAAATATGTGCTTTTTTTTCCACTTCTGACCAATTGTGTCTTTAACACCTGGCTAGGTGCTACTTTAAGTAGCATTTTTCTTTCCAGAACCAGACACCTCCATCTCTGCAGAAACAGAACTCCCTGCTGAGTTTAATGGAAGTGCAAGGACTGTGCCCTTATATAGAAGATTACATGATTTAGTTCTATTTGATTTATTTTGTATTATATTTCAATGGAGGAAATAAGTCTATTTTTCAGCAAAAAAAATATTCTCAGTTAATAAGATAGACTGTTTCTAATTAAAGCTGAATAATGACAAATAATGGAAAGCAACCAGTGTGGTCACATGGTTATATGTATATATGGCAATAGATGTGTATTTTCTTGGATTTAGAGGACATCAAAGCTACTAGTTGGAGGCCTGGAAGTAATAATTGGGAATGCTGAATAGCAGCATGTATGTCAGCGTGAAGTTTAAAAACAGGCTTGAATCAAAACCCAACATTTAGGTTGTGCTGCCAGTTTACAGCTTGCAATTATCTCTAAAATGTATGGCATTTGAACATGGGGGGGGAATCTAAGTTCCACTTTAATTCTGGATTTTGTAGACCATACGTTTAGGAATATGTAGATGTAGGGTTTGATTTGAATTTGTTATAGGAATACAGTGGATTTTTTTTTATCAGACTGAGTGAGGAGTAAGCGTAAAGATTCACTGCAGTTACACCCAACATAGTGTGCTGTGTGAAAGAACAGAATTTGGGCCACAAAGTCTAGATGAAAGTTTTAAAAACTGCAGTGTGGAACTCCTTGCCACAAAACATTTGGCCAAAATCTGAGCAATACTCAAAAGTATTTTGAGCATCTGTTGGCATCATAATTCTATGAAAAATTACCATAGTTAACGCTAAAAAAAAAATAGAGTTGAAGAGATGATCAGATACTGACACAAAGTAATATAAAATACTGTGTTGAGATATTTTTTGAGGAGGGAAGCTAAACTTCAGATTACGTTTTAAACGGGCTTTAAACTCAAGTGTAAAGAATATAGCTGCATTTTTAGGTGTATATAAGATATGGTAAAAATAAGAGCACCAATGACCACACTTAAAGATGTTGTCACTGAAGTTAATAAAAAGATTCTTATGCCATTAAGAAAATCAAGATGAGGATCTCTCTGTATGTGGGTCCTGGTATAACTGATAAGCCTCTAATTTAGGATAGTTAATCGACTAAGTATGTATTTTAGGGAGAGCTTCTTTTGGAAGTTTTTTTGCATAAGAAACAGAGCCTCCACAGATGATCTATTCTAAAAGGCAAACTACGATGAGTGCATTAAGTTGTAAGACCTTTTGAAGTATTGTTCCATATACCAGATTTTATGAATTGAATCACAGTTTTCTAAACTGCTTTAAATTATTGGTCCTGTGCAGTAAATTGAAAAGGTGATAAGGAAAGATGATTTTTTTCTTTACATTCCTGTTAGCTATGATGCAATCTCTAAAAAGGTCCCTTTAGCAGATGCTTGATTTTAAGGAGACTAACAACATACACCTGTCTATTTTTAAACATATGCTACCCAGATGGAAAGTTGCACACACTATAAAAAATATGTTGAGCCAGGAAAGGACTGTCTTTAGGAACAGGTCACAGTGGGGTGAAGGTGGGCAGGTATGTAAGTGGAAGCAGGGAAGTCTTTTAAGCACCATTAAGCTAATGGAACTATGAAATAACATGCTGGGCCTCACAATAATGCTTTAAAAGAAATTCTCATTGGTACGTCCCTTAGGATAGACTTTTTTCCCCCTTTCTGCTTTAGGTCATTCCAGAATTTCATACTGTTTGCAGAAAGCTCCATGTAAGTAAAGATGCCAACACAACATATCCCTGCTGGCATTAGTGTAGAACATTTTGATGTCAGTCTGTCCTACAGGAACCGAGCTCTTGGTTATCCTCACAAAATTAGCTTTCGCAGGTTCTGTTCCTTTCCCTTCCCTTCTGGACAGTCATTCTTTTGCTCATGTTTTTTTTTTTTCTTTCTCTATTCTTGTTGTAGCCTCTGAGTGCTTTTCTGTGCTCCATTAAACAGTATGTTTAAAGATGCTTGTGTTCTGCAAAACACTCGCAATTACAAAGGAAATTAACTTGTACTTTATACGTCAGAAAAGTCGCACAGCAGGTGCTGCAGGATGAATATGAGCGTTAGTGAATGCTGTGATCTCCGCTGCTTCACCATGTGTGGTTCACTTCACTGTCAGCTATAGAGTGGTGCCAAGAATGTCTGCAACTGGAATGCCATATAGTTAATCAACTAGTGGTTGTTAAATGTGAAAAGATGCTCAGATGACATTATAGAAATGTAAAGTGTAAGAAAGTGATGTTGCTATATAAGGGCTAAGTATTCCTGTACTTACTCTTACTCAGACTTTCTTTTATTTATATTTGTCCCATCATTTACTAAGTATGTTTTCTTCTCAGTTACTTGCAGTTCTTCAGTGTGCCTGTGTTGAACAATAAAGGACAATAAAGCCTACAGATGCTATACCCTGGCAGTTAAGAGCCAGCTGGATGATGTCCACATCTTTAATCCATCTAGTCAGAGAGCATCAAGAAAATATCCAACTGTGGGATCAGTATTGGGATTACTTTTGTACATTTAATAGATGGGATTTTTTCCCATGTCTGTTCTGTGTCCATTACAATTTGAGCTGCTGTAGCTAGATTATTTTCAAAAACCATTTCTGTTTGCCCATAACATTTTTCCCAGTGCTATGAGAACTGAAATTTTGCTATAAGCAGTATAGACCTTTCCAGCAAAGCCCTGCCCACTGGCCTGACGGGGTCAGTTTCCATTTGGAATATTTGACCTGTAAAACCCCAGCATAGTTAGGTCATCTAAAATACAGCATCTCCCTTGAAGTAGAGAAATGGGAAAAGATGCGACAATACGCTACATATTTCTACAAGGGATTATTTATGAAAAAGGGAAGTAGAAAAATTTTGGTGACCTTATAGAACATTATTTTTTGTAAGTTCTTAGTTCTGTTTAACTTCTGGTAATAAAGTCTAGGGGATGCTGAACATTAGGATTAAAGTATGAGGAAAAAAATGTCCATTCATTTAGCACCTTGAAGCAGATTTAAGAACATGTCACAAACATGCACCAACGTAAGAGATATTGAGTATTTAAGTAAAACAAATGAAGTAATAATTGTTATTCTAACTTATTGATAAGTAAGCTAACATACAATTACATAAAGGCTGTAGAGTTCTAGGTACTCAGAGCCTTTGAAAAGCAGGCCAGAAGTGACTTAACCAATCTTCTACAAGAAAATTTTCTCACCGTGATTTCTGCATTAGCCACTGGACAGTGCTGCTTCTTTCTCTACTGCTGAACATACAAAACTGTTTTAGATGGCGACAGAGTCATATGATTTGGATTTTGTTTGGATTTTGTTTGTTCTGCTCTACTAAGCCTCACATAAATCTTAGCAAGTCACTAGATGGCACCAAAAGTAGTTAATTTTTATATGCTGTAATAAAGCAAAATTGGAAAAGCCCCTGCAAAAGCATTGTTGGAGGACAGCAGGAAGGTGAGAATTTACAGCAGATAGTTGGGCAGCAGATCTTCTGCTTAAATTTCATGCTGTAACTTTGCACAAAGCAAAGTAAATACTTTTCAGACTTGTAAATCCCATGATTTTTTTAACCCAGGAAGTTAAATGGCTTTGCTGAATTGAGACATAAATGATTTCAAACCAATCTCACTCAAAACCAGTGTTTATTGAAAAGAATAACAAAACACACTTGGTGAAATGTTGGCCCTGTTGATGAGAGGTTTTAACGCCAATTTGAATAGGAAGAGGATTTCATTCCCTGGTCTTGCTGCACTGGTTTAAACTCTTTGCAAACATACAGCCTGATCTGACACACTGGGAAGCTTTAATCTCAACTTAAATGGTGCAGAACTGGAGGTATGTCATGTGCTTATGAATACAGTAAAACAACATTGGCACGTACCTGCTAATATGTGTCTTACTCTGTAGTAATCTGTTGAAATTAAAGGTGGTATGTTGGTAGGATCCCACAATGATCACTTGCTATTCTATAATTAATAACATTAAAAATATTCCACCTATGAGGAAAGCCGCTTTACTCAACAGTTTTCATTAGGCACATGAGAGCATCAACACGTGTAGCAACCTTCCAGAGAAAAGCCTCTTTGACATATTTCCTTTTAGGATTCTGGTGGTTAAAGTAACTACTGTCAATTGCCAAAACATCACAAAGATACACAAAGCATGACATCGTTGTGTGGAGTGAGAAAACCAGATATATCTATAACGAATTAGCATCATAGCAATCACGTAGGAACGGAGCAGATTCTGACCAACACACCATAACCTTCCCGTAAGGCTCAAAACTTCCTTTAAAGTGGATGTTAAAAGAACGTACTTAAAATTTACTTTAAACTCTAGAGATTGATAAAGATTACAGTTAATTCTCCCACACAAATCTTATGCCTACTTTCATATTTTTAAGGCTATTATGAGAAAGGGTTTTAATGACAACCTTAAATGTTCATCAGAAAACTCCAGGAGCATATTGGAAAGGTCAAACAGTTTTAAATGTTAGAGCAAATTCTAACAGTACAGAAACAGACTTCTTCGGGACTTTTAGTGTTACAGTATTGTAGCATTTGTATAAGCAATTGTCTGAAGGTGGTTGTAAAAGGTTAATAACATCCATGGAAAAGGATAAATCACTGATTTGATATCACACAAATAATGGCTTTCACAGGCAATATCTGATTTGGGGGAAGAATATCTATCATTCACAGACCTTTTGTAAATAAATATTATGATTATCTGCCATGTACTGATAGAAAGTAGCTTCTGATGGTTCCCAGTTAAGAAGTGAAAAGAGCAAATGGGCCTTAAAGGTGCTTATGGACAATGAAATAATTTTAAACAGGAAGGCACAATATTTTCTGTTTTATTTTTTGAATTTTAGCTTCTCTCAAAGTCAAAAGGCTTGGACTGGAAAAAAACGTTGAGACTCCATGATGTGCAAACCGAGCTAGGAGTTAGCCTAGAGGAAATGCTGACCATTGTCGAGGAGGTATTACATCCTGAGCCTTACAGCACAGAGGAAATTTGTAAATGCCTGGGAATTAGCCTGCAGGAGCTCCGCTCTCAGATCCTTAGTCAAAACACGCAAGATGGTAAGCATATACGAAATGGCGTTTTTTCATGTACAATGTTTGTATTATATAAAAGTTTATGTATTAATAAGTAGTGCAAGTGGAAGTCTTGCCAGAATACTTCCTCAGAATCTTGGGTAGCAAGTGAGAGAATTGATATCACTATTTTAATTCTAACTTTTAACTTAAAATAGAACAAAACTTTTATTTTGATTGAACTGTTTCTAAAATGGTAGAAGTAGTAAATCACTTACTATTTTAGATTAACCTGTGCTGTTTTAGAGTAATCTCTAAATAACGCAGGTTTTATTTTAGGGAAAAGTCTAAACTAGGCTTCCTTTTTAGGCAATAGCTCTTACAAACCCCAAACATTTTGAATGGTTAGAGCATCATTAAAATGAATCCTGTTTGTTCTCCCTTAGCTGGTGTTAAAGACCAGCATAGGTGAAGCTTGTTTCTGTTTTTACATTGATAAACACATGATCACTTCATAAAGCATGCACTGGGCAGCAAGTCTTCTAGGTCTCTTCTGAGAAAAAAGTTCCTGTCACTATCAATATTTATTTTTCTTTGAGGAAAATGTTGGTGGAGGTGAACAATTGACTATTTAAAGTATTTCCTATGTATTATTGCTTATGATTATACCATGTAGTCATGAGCATTGGCACACATGGAATGGATCCTGGATGCATATAGTAGGGTTGCTAATAATAATAATGAATAATAAAGCATTTATGAAATAATTAATTTGCATTCATAACAGGTTTCCAATTGAGATCAAAATCTTTCTTTAAGAACTTAAAATAATCCTTACTTCCTTGTTTCCACTCTGTGGCCTTAACACTTCTACTCTTTAGTAGGTGAATTGTAACCTTGCCAGTCCTTCCCAAGACTGCTTTCAGGGACTTATATATTTGATGTATATAAATCAGTAACATATCTATGTATACTGATGCTTATATTTAAATAACAATTGTAAACTTTATATATTGACCAAGGACCAAGTCCTGAATCTAGAACCTGTTCTGCACCCCAGTGGTATCAGAGACTATGAAACTATCTTATTGTCTAATTACAGTGCCAGAGGGTACCAGCATGGAATATGATATCTTAATCCAGCTCTTTATCTCTCTAGAAAGAGTTATGATAACTCTGTGCTGTATGTACAGGAGAAATACACTGAACCACGTACCTGCACTCTGCAAGGTTTTCATGGGAAACTACAAGGTTGTAAATCTATTACGCTGTTCCCTTCCTCTCCCCTTCACGAAGCAATCAATACAAGACTATTAACTTACAGATGTTTATGCTCCTTATACCTGGTTTATAAAACAAAATTCTACAGTTCTGTAGAACTGAATTGTTTATACAGGTTATTATTTTGATTTTTTCCAAAAACCGAAGTCTGGATAAAAAATCTAAACATGAAAGCTATAGAAGAAACTCAAACGAAATTTTATACCATGGCTCTGAATAGCGTTTGCATATGTTTGCTGAACAGAACATCTTAAACTCACATGACCATGATTTCATTTGATAAGGCCAATTAAAATGGGTTATGCTGTAAAGCCTCTTTGCATGTACAATATAAAATTAAATAACAGATTTCTGTAAAACTATATGCAAAGAAGAAACAAGACAGACACAGAAAGAAGGAATCTAAATCCACTGTTTGTTTTTGTTACACACTAAACAAATTACATTTTATGTTGGCTTTGGAAAACCAGAGGCTGTTTGACAAAAATATTTTTCTTATTTCCCCTCTACTTTCCCACTATAGTTTAATGACAATGCCTGGCTTCTTCATGTGAGAGAAAACATACCAACAAATAAGTAATCTCTGCAGAGAATTTCAGAACTTTTTTGTTCAACATGAAGAAGGAACCGTAACATTTAGGGTATCTTTCTTTCTTTGTACACATTTTATCAACTTTCCTGATAAAATATTATAATGTTAAGGGTAAATTATTTGCATGAGAATTACTATTTAGATCATTTACTGGATTCTGAGTTTTCTCTGTGGCTGAATAGAAGTTGTCAGTAGTTTTAATTTTTTGTATTATTCAAAGCCTAGTGATAGTTACAAATAATGTTTTGTACTGGCATTGCATCTCATGTTTAAGGATCTGAAAGTGCTATGTAAATATTATTTTAGTCTTAAGTCTAGCTTCCTTTCCTCTGCTCCTTCAGTGATGGTACTGTATACTTACATAAAATTTTATAAGTGTATAAGGCTGATCAGATAAAAACTCCACATCCCAAAGAAAAATGGTATGGACAGGCTTTGGGCAAGTCTCAGGACAGGTCTGGAAGCACACAGCAACTTTGCATCCCTTTTATAGGCAGGTACTCAAGGATTTCTGCAGTTCCCTCACTGTACAGACCCCAGGTTTGGAGAAGTACAGGTGGTGCATAAAGCCTCTCTAAACTTCTTGCTGTTGTTCCTTGGCCAACTCAAAATCCTGAGTTTAAATCCCCCTTGCAAATGTTTACAGATGGATTGCACTTGTGGCTTCTGAACATCTCTAGAAAAAAAAATATTTATTACTTTCTTAGGTGCACTATGCCATAATTTTGGCTTAGACTTGAGTGCTTCACAGAACATTTAGTGTGTGGTGACTGTGGGACATTAAGTATTTATAAGCTTCACCACAAAAGGATATTCTCCTGTAAAACAGTGTATTCCTTTAACCATGAAACATTTTTTTCCTTCTTAAATGAGGTATTTTTAAAACCATTTTTCCTTTTCATGTATAAAATTGTAATCTAATTTTGACATTTAAACCTGGGAATGAAATTGCCATGGGAGGAGCAGGCACCCATTTGCTGCGTGGATTTGGCTGTTTAACTGCCCTGCTATTTGTCTCCTGGAAGGAGAATTCTAAATCTGTGCTGTAGCATCAGTGAGTGGTGCTTGAATAGCCTTTCATTCCCACTGCCAAGTAATTGTGTTAACGGTGATCTCGGTGCAAGAACAGATTCAACTTTATTTGCGCAGACAGGCGTACGTGAAGGCCGACTCTCGGATGTTCTGTCAGACTGCTCTGGGATACATGAAGCTTTGTTGTGTGCATCAGTAGAGTGCCTTTGTCTTACAAGAGCAGAAGTTACCTCCAGACTGGTAGACCTAAGAGCGCTTTCCCAGCTTGAGGGTCCTGGTGCCTACTCCAGCCTCGGCCTGACCCATGTCATGGAGAAATTTGGGAACGTACCATCCCCTTCCACAAAAACATGGTTTACTTGGGATGAGCCCCTGAGAGGTGGCCGCTCCAGGCAGATCCCATACAGCTGCCTGGAGGATGCAGGCCTTTGGGGTGTGCCACAGGCTAGGCACAGGCACTGACTGGTCTAGGTTAGTTGCAAAAGCCTTGTTAAAGCTAGCATTCCTCTGGAGGAGAAATCACTTTAAACCAGTAGTTATCATAATCTCGAAGCAGGTGTCTGCTAAATGGGTCACTGAATCCAGCAGTGACTTGCCCCCGGTATATTTTCAGAAAGCCAGATTGCAAACAGTTACTTGAGCAGTCTCAGTAGAATAACTGTTCCCAACTTTGAGTAGGGGGTTCACAATCTGGCTCAAATTAAAGCCATCTGGCAGCATTTTCTTATATACATTATGAGCCAGAAACCTTCACCCTCATCATGTTCAATCAGCAGGATGCCTAACAGAGAAGGGTACTATTCCACATGAGTAATGGTGGTAGAAACTGTCCCCTACATGATTTTGCACCGGTGAGTTTTTCCTGTTGTAAATTTCTAACAGTCCCATCAGCCATGTGTAGCTCATTAATCTACAGTGAAACATATCTTAAGAAGCTGCCAAAGCAACTAGAAAAAAATATATAGCCTAAAGAGGTTGGTCTTTAGCTAAAGGTCAGATAGAATTGTACAGGAAGCCTCTGAAGAAAGGAATCTGCTGAAGTTGTAGCAAATAATATGAGTTGCTGAGAAGCCACAATGTTTAATTATAAAGAAAAAAAAAATCCCTGTAAATGGAGTGGACCGGTTTGCACAATTTTTGTAAAGCTAAAATTAAAAATATGACCATACAGTTGAAAACCCACAGTAAACTTCTCTGTTATATTTAATTAACCCACAGTTGTTTGCAACTAATAGCCCAGGATTTTTCTTTGTTTTTAAGAGATTTTATATGGATTTTGGACAACCTTTGTCCAAAAAAATATTAGTCTGCTGTGTCTTAACAACTTGGGAGGTTCTTGCTGCAGTGCGAGCTATTAGTGCACTGGAAAATGTCACCATTTCTTTCAAGGGCATTTGGTGGTTTGTAAATGAATTGAATCTACCTGTTCATGGATGACATTACAGAAATCCTCGGCAGAGGAGCAAAGCTAGGGTGCAAAGAATCCACAAAGGGTCAGCAAGAATAGCTGACATTCTCTGAAAAATAGATAAGGACTGGTAATACAAAGCAGTTAACAGTGGAGGAGATTCCCTGTAGAAGATTCACTGTGTCCTCTTTGAGACTTCAGAAACACAGTTAGTGAGGCTCTGACCTGGAAGGTGGAATAGCTGCTCCCATAGCAGGCTGAATACAGGTGAAATGTGTTAAAAACTTAGCAACAAAATGTCACTAAGAGCAGCTCTGGGTATAGGATTCCTTGTCCTCAAAGTTTTCTTTGGTCTTGTTTTGACTTCTCAGGTTTACTTTAATTTCTTCTGATCTGTATCTGTTTTAATCCATAAAAGATATCACTCACCCTCACTTGAGTCCACAAGAAACTTCTTCTGTGTGCAGCTGATACCATACAAAATAAATCACAGTCTCCACACTGTCTTTTCAGAAGGGGACAAAAGAGACCCTGAGATTCTGATTGTGCGAGTGTGTCTAGGTCTAAAACCAAACAGCTCCTTCCTGCATGGCAGTGAGCTACGCAGAACGTGGCAGAGAGGAAATGTGGAGTGATTTTCAGAGAACAGTTTTTGAGAGCATGATTCTGGTCAGAGACTGGATCCTCTGCCAATACAAATCTCCCTCAGTCCAAATGGCGCTATGTCATTTTAAACAAGTGGAGCACCTGGACTGGGTATTGCACAGATCCCCTTATGGAAGGAACATTACTTTAGACACACCCTAGACAATTGCTCTTATATCAGCGTGGCAGCCAGCTAGTTTCATTGCACCAGAGGTTTTAGGTTCCTCTCTAGTCACTAGAGAAATGGGTACTGCAGGGCAATCCGGGTCTCGGGTGGCATAAACTGTTCCCTGACCTGCCCTTTTCACTGACAAAAGATGGAGCTGAGGGTACCTGTACCCCTAATGGGGAAATAAATTTAAGTGGGAGAAACCAGGCCTTTATAGTTTACTGGATTAGGAGAGTATATTTACATTTTCAATCAGATTAAGTACCTAATTTCCATACACTATAATAGATTTAAGGATCCACATGCTTTTAAGAATCTGGCATTAGTTCCCTAAACCCCGCTTTTTTGCTCTCCTTTTAGCACGACAGAGGACGAGACCATATAACCTAGTCCTGTACAACGCTGGAAGGTTAACTTTGAGGGCTTCAGTTTTTCCTCTTTCAGAGCACTCCAGCCCTAGCTCAGATATAAACTAATCAGTCGCGTGCACTTTGGTTTTGTTTCTTTTAACCGTGACAGAGTATGGCTTAGGGAGTCAGTCCTTTTTAACTGTAAAAAATATGGCCGCGTGAAGCGCACAGATTGTGATCAGTTCCTGCACTCTTCTAAAATCACAGCCTCCATAGCTCTTTGGCATGTCCTATTAATTCAGATTTTATTTATGTGGAGCTAATATACAGGCTGTGATGTAGCAAGGAGATTCCAATATAGATGTAATTTTTGGAAATATCATGTGTGCTCTGCTATCTTCTATTACATAGAGATGGTTAGTTGGACTACCCATCCAAACAGAAGAGATACAAGAGGGTTTCTCTATTACCAGGGGCATTTGGTGTTGAAAGCCAAAACCAGGTGAATCATTTCATTATTTTAGGATAGGACTTACAGAGGTGTTTGCTGTCCTGAAGATAATTTTACCTGAACAGTACACTGCCAGAGAGGAAAAAGCAAACTATAAAAAGAAAGTTTTAAACACAAACGTAATTTTCTGAAATAAAATGCTGCCCATAACCAACCAATAGCTAACGTAATGATACCAGCCTTTAACCGATACTAATTCGGTAAATGCCCACAAAGGAGTCTGAAAATAACACACAGCTGCTCTTTCTCACTCGAGACCTGCCTGAAAGGATTGCTTTCGCATCGAGAGAAAGCCAGTGTCAAGGTAGCAAATTCTCCCCTACGCTGAGTGACTCTCCTGGGAGCGAATGCTGTCAAGGACACAGCTCAGATCTTCTGGCTGGCAGCCAGTAGCCAGAGTGCCCATTCTGGTTGCCAATTCATAACATGACGAGCACAACATAACCCCAGAGATTTTTAAGGTAATCTGGCCAGTAGAGCATTGCTCTACCAAAGGGTGGTCTCCAAATCAATCACAGCCTTTGGCAAGTCTGTTGCCTTACAATTGAAACCAGACATGTTTTCAGTTCATTCTTTGGGTTACTACTGTTCAATGGTGATTTACAAGAGAGTGTGAGCTATGGCAATGTCTCACGCAACTTTAGATATTCCCTAAACGAATGCACATTTAGAAATCTCCTTGCTCTAAAACAATAGCTTATAAGAAAAGAATATTTAAAGAGAAACCATCCTTAAAAATAGGCCAAGCTGCTTTTCTTCAGCATTCAAAAATACTGAGGCATCGCTCTGCAAAACACAGTGCAAGTAACTCCAGCAGCAACAAAATCCAGTGGGGTAAAACACACCTCTAAATGGGAGACCAAAATACACTGTTCCTGTGTGACACTCTCAAGATGAGGATTCGGGGGGGGCACTCAATTTTCTCATTTCTGTCTGGGTTTGAAAGGCATTCAGAAGGCCTGTTCAAAAGACAGCAACACAGGGTTTCTCAGTAGCAGGCTGTATTGAATTACAAAATAAGTATCACCAGAAGCAATATCACCAGAAGCAGAACACTGCTATGTTCACTGCTTCTCTATCATTTTAGACTACTTCTGTCTCTCTCAGCACTGTATTTTCAGCATTTACAGTTGTGATTTACACTTACTCTGGAGAAATAAAAAGGGATTATACAGATGCTGATGAAGTTTTAGTCTGTAAGGGCTGCAATCTGGAGTATACATACGAGAGACTTAATACTGGACACAATTTTATTTCCAGTCTTTCAAGAAAGATTTCTACATATACTTGCAAATGTAGATTGCTGAAATCATCAGAAGTGGTTCCAGAACTAGGCTGTCTTCACAGAACAGCCAAGTGGGAACTCCATGTGTCTGGGTCAGATAGCGAGTTCTGTTTTCAATACAGGGCTTGTCTCGCTTCTCCTTTTACCTCTATTTGAGTGTTTCATCAGCCATTTTAGAAAGCAAGAGAGACCAGAAGCTGAAGTGAGGAGAGAGACCTTGCTCTAAAGGAGAATTTACACGTAGAAAGAAAATGAGGGATGTTCTGAGGTGCTGTAACAAGAACGTGCTTGAGTTGTGATGACCTAAGGAAACATACTGCAGTAGGTGCTCCACATAGAGAATAAAGTCCACTTAGCTAATATTTACCACCCAAACAGCTCAAGTAAACCAATTTAATCATAAATTAAAATTATGTCATGCATGCTTCTAGTGAACAATACTTCCTCAATAGCAGCCATGTTATTAAAGCAAACAGAACTATATTAGGAGAGAAAAACAATGAACTACAACATGAGCTTGGAAGAGGCAGATCAATTCTGTGATGTTAGCTGCAAACCAGACCCTCCTGTAAGTAGGAGTAGCTTGAGGAGCCTTTAACCACAGCCATCCCCTTCCTTTTTATGCCCCACTGTTCAGGCTTGGTCGAGGCCTCTGCCCCCGCAGCCATGCAGGTTTGGGCCCCCCCGCCCCTTCCCAGAGGAACTGCACTTTCATGGCACAATAGAAAAATTTGAGCCAAAATCCTTGCACTAACCTTTGCTCTTACTAACTAGGTCAATACTAAGCAGTACCTGTCGGGGCTTGACATCTCTTCACATCCACACAGGCAGCACTGACACCCTGGCTGGTAACATGCACCAAAAATAAACCCTGAAAACCAAACTGAAAGCACCTGCGCTCTTCGCTGTACCTTTAATCTAGTATTATTTACAGTCAGGGTGCGCCTGCATCACTGTGAAAATATTTGAGAGCGCTTCCTTACCTATGCACCAGGAAATATGGATAATAGCATTTTTGTTAATCTCAGTTTTAAAAAAAAAAAGTGTGGTTGGCATTTTTTTGTGGTATGTGGTTGGTTTTTTAGGGTTTTTTTGGGTTCCCCCCCCCCTCCCCCTGGAAAAGGTCCATCCGCACAGTTACATAATTGGTGCAGACTTGGCCTGGAGCAGTGGCACACAACGTCCTGGGCCAGCGGGTGCTGGCGGGCGGCTGCCTGCAGGGCGCTGGGTACCTTTCTGGTGTTCTCATGACTCAGTTTTGCTGGTATTTGAAAACCTGAAAGCTTTAGATTAATGCCCTGATGCATGTTGCTGCTAACTCTTGAACTTGTGGCTTGCCTCTGCAAAGTAAAAGGAGAGAGTGTGTCTGTTCAGTGACACAGCAACGAACCACAGCACGTGCGTGAAGTTATCAACATGAAAAAAGTGTGTACATTGTATTTTGATCAACTCTAAATACTATTTTATTAGGGCTTTTAAAGAAGATGTAGGCAAGCTTTTGCAAGACTTTTAGCCTAGAGAGTTCTAATATAAAAGATGAATTACTAAAATAATAGAATTCTGCTATGTTTTTGTATTTCCTTTTGTAGTGAATATTAATGGATAACTGTAGTACTTGATATTTTCATTTTGTTTAGTTTCCACCTTTAAGTTATACCAGCGTGCAAAGCATGTGTATAGTGAAGCTGCCAGAGTGCTGGAATTTAAGAAGATATGCAACGAACCACCTGCCAATGCAATCCAGCTGCTGGGAGAATTAATGAACCAGAGCTATATCAGCTGCAGGGAGATGTATGAATGCAGCTGTCCTGAACTGGATCGGCTGGTAGACATCTGCCTGTAAGTTTTGACCACAAGGAAGAGTAATCGCCTGTTGAGAATATTGTTTGAATTGATGAGAAAATATGACATCGTTGGCTATTGCAATTTTAAAATGAAAGTATTCTTGTCTCTTATTACAAAATTAATGTCCTGCAGGGACATTACATGGTCAATTGTTTCCCTACTGACATCTGTGTAATACTCTCAGATGAAAGCTGCAGTTCATGGCTTTATTACAGGCTTTGCTTTTGGACTGACTCATCATCACAAGTGTTATGTTAGGCTGTTGGCTATTCTTTTTTTAAGTTGTAGAAGTCATAACTGGTTTTCTTAAAACATCATCCGAGTTGTTCTATTTGAACTCTGATACTTTTTGTATATTTCTTAACCATTTCAGAACTGCTGCCATGGGAATTCCAGGGCATAAGCAAACTCTTCTACATTCTTAGGTTGTGTTGGAATCATAATGGTATATTGTGAAATGCTATTGCATTTTTTTAAATTCAAAAAATATGTTGTCTAGGGTATCAGATGGGTTGGACAGGATTTGACCATTTAAAAGATGAGTGTGTTAACTATTATAATGGCTAACACTCTGCTTCTGCTCTCTGCATTGTATGTCTGAGCTTTCTCCACATTGTTCAGCCTCAGTCAGTGCCCCAGCCTCATTCTCTTAGTTGTACACATTTCAGTCCCTCTTAATTTCCATTTTTCTGGTACAGTTAATCATAGGACAGACGCCTTATGCTAGCTTTGATCTAAATTCAGTGCCCATAGAAGGAATTCAGTGGTTGGTGTTCATTTTAACAGTGGCTTGGGGGAATAAACAGCTGCCCACCTGAGCTTTCCCACCACTACTCCATCCCTGCCTCTGCCCCAGCCACCTTCTCCCAGCTGCTTCCCTCATTCACTGCATCGTGGCTCCTGGTGATGCCCCCTTCATACTTCTGCTCATCTGTTATGGTTCCTGCTTCTCCTTGGAGAAGGGTGTGCTTAGTTTGGGAAGCTCTGCCCTAAGCCAGACTGTTACTGCCCTGCCAGAAGGGAAATGTAAGGTGCCATAAGTGTTTGCAGGCCTGAGGTCAAGAAATGTTGTTCCACTATCTTTTAGAAGCAAACACTCTATAATATCCCATCCTCTCTCCATATATCTTTCAGTCTTGAAGAAAACAGAAACTGTTTCCATTTGAAGCTAAAAAAAAAGAATACCTTACCACCTATAAATGAAAGTTACAAAAATTTTCTTTACCTGCAACTAGCTTTTTTTTTAACTAAGAAATTAATCTGACTTATAATGAAAACATGAATTTTACAAACATGCGATTTGCCATATGCTTTCTTACTTCTACATTCATGCAGATTTTGTAAGTTGTAATACCCATTTATCAGGTTTGTAAATTGAGAGTATGATACAGATGATCATTCAGGTTAGGCTGATTTCTTTTGCAGACAAGATAGAATGGCCTCTGAGCCAGAAAACTACAAACTTAAAAACTGAACAGAAGACTTTTGGACATTCACAGATTATTTTGCATATGGGATACACATGCTGTTTTGTGATAAAACACAGAGAAGTCCCAATAGCCATTGGACAGTCTGATAGCAATACAATTTTTGTTCCTCTTCTTGGGAGCCAGTCCAGTACGTAATTCACAGGCTATGTTCAGTTTATTGTATCACGTAATGATCACATAATAGAATAAGCTACGACAGTACTCAGCGAGGCAATTCCTCCATGGTTGTCCCAGCTACTCAAAGGGAACTGCTGATCTGTGTGTGAGAAGGGAGAACTGTCTCCAGAGTCAGCTGAAGACAAAAGCCATCCTCTACTGAATTATCAAAAATCTTGGACTACAAAGTCTTGATCCAGTGCAAGGCATCAGCACTGCCTGTTCTGTGACACCATTGACAGAGGAAAAGCCTTAAAACTTAACATCTGCATTATTTTTAGGTACAGTAACTACCCAATATTGATGTCTCAGTCAGTAGCATCTGATGACTGAACTTTGCACAAGTGACTTGCCATTTTAAGTGTCTTCAGGTATCCAGCTTGAACCATACTGATAGGGCCTGTTCTCAGAAATGCTGGGAGAAAATGATCCTGGTTCAAGTAGGGGAAAACAAGTAGGTATAAACTGATAAGATCTGCACTGCAGCATGGAGTTACCTGCGCTACATTTAAATAAGCTAGCATGGATGCTGGCAACAGTCTATTGCAGCGCCAAGCTCAGCATGGGGATGGAAATTCTCTGTTTCTCATTTATGCTGAGCTCTGTGCTTTCACAGCTAGAGAGCTGCTGCTCTCTGCGCTAGCTTGGGTATCGTGACACTGACTTGCAGGCAGTAGCACAGACACAGCCACAGAACCCGAAGAAAAGGAGTACACAGTTAGGGTTTTACTAAATTAAATTAAAATTAATCAGAGCATTTCAGTTCCAGGGACCAAAATATAAATAGTGAAGGAAAAAAGTGATGTGTGTGCCCATGTTACACCAGACTTCTAACTTACCAGCAGAAGAGCCCACAGCTAATATGATGAGCATAGCTGAGCACCACAGTGGAGTGTCATCTGTGTGAAACAATGTCTAACTGGTATATTAAAATTATTTAATCTGGGGGGGTGTGTGTGTTTATTACATTAATTGCACAGAAACAAGTAAATTATTTGTCCATTATTCTATACAGTCTTGTCCCATCAAGAGCATCTCCTAAGAAATATATCTTTCTTCTTTAGAAGTTTGATATTCTTTAATGTTTTTCTGATTCTGTGATTAGATTTCTAAAAGTGTATAGCTATCCTAGATGAATGCAGCTCAAGCCAGCATCTAATTTTTGGAAACTATTGGGAAAAAAGTCTTAACTTTTCTCAAGTTGTACATTAAAAAAACTAAGGGACATAAAATCACTAGTCACTCTAGGAAAACTTGGCTGATGTGATTATAGAAATGGCCAGGAACTACATAAATTACATTCTTTACTTACAATGATATACAGCTGCCCTGTAACTTTAAAAAGCCTTTCCAAAAATACATTCCACAGAATTGCCCGAGCCTACTGCTGCTCTCTCCTTACAAGGTTTAAACTGTGAAGAATAATCTGCATATCCAGATGTTTTCTGTTTTGCCTAGATCTTTATGTTTTACTGTACAACCTCTGCCAAGAAAGAAAGGGATCCATACTTGCTGTGGTTTGTAGTGCTGAAAACTATAACCACTAGTTGGTCAGTTGTTTGTTTGTTTTGTTTTTTTTTTTTCTTTTTGCAAAGACAGAAGACTTTTACTTTCTCTAAACTATCTCATGCTGTTAATAGCTCTTTTACCTGTTTTTAAAGTCTTTTAAAGTAAGTAACACAGAAGATTTACTAAAAAATTGAAAGAACAAAAAATTGGATCTGAGCTCCTGAATTCGTTAGGTACTTTTGAAAATCTCTCAGACTCCTTGACTGTTGCAAAAAACTTACTTTCATTCCCTTACTCTCCATCTTTTAGTGGTATAAACCCTGATAATTTTTGTGTTACCAGCCATGCCCCTTACAGTTGAAGATAGCTGAATCCTCTCTGATCACTTCTAAAAGATACAGTTTTTACGTTACACCCAGCTGCATTATGGTAGCTGAGACAACTCTGCATTTTATCAAGACTCTTATCACCCATGTTTTTCTTAAAGCTGCAAAGCCTGGAGTCACGGCACAATTTGAAAATTCAACAAAACAAAAAACCACCTTACAAAAAGAAGCTTGCGGCTCTTTCAGAGCCAGAAAGGCTTAAAGATGCTATTCAAATGCACACTAAGCTACAAAACAGAATATTACCCACCCCCCATTTATATATTTAAATCTCATCATGTTAACTCCATGCTTTCTCAGTAGCTGGTTCATAATTTTGAGTATTTGGAATTAACAATATTGCTCGGATTTTTTCATCTCTTACAGTGCAATTATTTTTAAAATGAGGTACTGCGATGTCTTACCTATCACTTTCATATACCAGACTATGGGAGTATGGGACTTCCATTTTTATTCTTTCCTTTGCTGCAGTGCTCATATTTTTACTCTCATTTACACACAGGCCCTTCCTCATAAGATAATTCTCTTTTTACCCAGTGAATACTGGAACAAGATATATCAACTCTTCAAGAAGGAAAGGCCAGAACCCAGGACTGGGAGCTGAGTGCCCCCAACATGGAGCCACAGATACGTTCTCCTTCTTGGGTGCTCCGTCTGTCCCTCTATTGCTTGTCCTCACGGCTGCAGCCCAGCCCAGGCGGTGCACGGGGCACTTGCCCACACATTAAATCCACGTCACCCACTGCATGGGCGAGCGCTCCGTCCACAAGATTATTGTCCTCTCATGTTCCTCTTCCTAAATGTACGATTTAGATGCCAGTGCGCCAGGAGAGAGTGCCTGGCTGTGAATCCCGCTTTACCAGAGGAGCCTAGCTTAGGACTGAACTGATTAAGACTCGAAAAAAGACAGTTTCAGACCTGTTCCAAAGTTAACTTTCTCGTGTTTGACCTAGATACCTCCCATGCATCGCATCTGCAGTAGATGCAGAATTAGGTGCTCACTTCTGAATTCTTGTATAGTTTTCAGGTGTTCCAGCACTGCCCATC
Organism: Theristicus caerulescens; assembly: GCA_020745775.1. NCBI lineage: Eukaryota > Metazoa > Chordata > Aves > Pelecaniformes > Threskiornithidae > Theristicus > Theristicus caerulescens. The sequence continues at coordinate 38,062,009 of CM036566.1, forward strand.
AAAAGGCCAAGTTCCTCAGCGTTAAGCCCAAAGCGTCTAATCATATCACCACATTTGAAACCGTTAGCCACAGTATTTTGAAACACAGTGACTTCAGCTCTGAAACAGGCATATTTTCTGTCTACATTATGCTTTATTTCAACTGAGCATTTTAAAATGACTCAGTAAAAACGAGGCATGAGCATGACCACAGAGAATTATGAAATCAATAAAAGGTTCAGAACAATTCTGAAGGGATTTCAGTTGCCTACCAAAATAAAAGCCAGACACCATCTGAAACACGAAGTTCTGACTGAGGTAACAGACCAGATGGGTACAGACAGTTGATTTAGCAGACTTTGAGAAGTGGATTGGGCCTTATGAAGTCGATGGAAATTTCCCTATGGATTGCAATTGAGACTGGATTGCATCCTGCTCATTTTAGGAGGTTGCTCCGTGGACCAGAAACGACAAAAATTGCATCAGAGAATGAGTGGCTTACAGGAATAATAATAATAAGTAAAATAAAACACCAACAGGAAATAAAGAATGAACATAAAATCGAGTCAATATGAAGGGTGGCACCACACAGACACACTGAAGAAAGTGTTTCTGTTCAAGACGAGATGTAAGCTTGTTTAGAATCAAACACATATGTAAGTACTTGCTTGAAATATGACCTAAACCCCTACTAACTCAGCAGTATACCAGATTCATTTAACAAAATGTGCATATGAAAAATTACCACAGCCTACTCGGAATGAGCTGTCATTTTCCAATATGTTGCTCACGTGATGCCATCTCTCCCTCATACACATTCTAGGACTGGTAAATCTCTCCACGCATGGGTACTGGAAACATATCAAAAGTATTTGTTTGCAAATCAGATTAGATCTCTCAGGAGAATAAGATTTCAAATGAGTTTTCTAAATCATCTTGTTCTGGCTAGGTTAGAAAAGCCCCAAAGAAATTTATTACGTGGTATTTTCCAACTTTTTCTGCATCTAAGTAAAGATCAGGAACACAGGTAAGCAAACTAATGAAAATAATTCTACTAAATTCTAACGAGATGGTGTCTGAATCTTGCTGAGTAATGGCATGGGATTTGCTCTAGGACATTCTAGCAGGCCAGTATCTTGAGGCTGGGAATGGTTTATATTTTGGATGTCATTTATTTGTCATTGTTCTTTCTATTCACCCTCCTTATTAAGAGCATTTTTTTCTTTTGGAGCTAAATTCTTACTTTACCTCTCCTGCTGTAAATCTGTTAAGTTCATGAGGTTCCTCTAAAGAGAGATACCTAACCCTGTCCATTCAGCATAACCAGATGTTTGAGTGCAATGACTCCGGCTGACTTCTTAAGTGTTTCTGAACTCTCCTTTTCCTGACGGGCACGCTCAGCAGTCCTGCAGAAGCCTGTGAATCTTCAGCATGTTTTGGATCTGTCCTGGAAGAATAGAGCTATTTGTCTTTGCCACATTAGAAAATGGCTTGCATGCCTACATCCTGTGCAATTAGTTTATGAACCCTCTTTTGTTATTTTTGTCATGTATTTCTGTTTTCACTTCTGATGTCTTATGAATGTTGCTAACACAATTCCTTTCTTCTCCTGCTTTCTTCATCTCAGCTGTGCTGTGATCCTTAAAACAGCTGATGCTGAAGCATTATAAAAGAGGGTGACTTTTGGAACTGACAGAAATGACTATATTGCAGTTTAAAGCATCGGTATTTTTTTTGGTCCAAAACGGGAGCTGCAGATTGCTGTAATTCCTCACACAACCAACTGAACTTCAGAAAAATCCGACGACATAGATGTGTTTTGAGTAAAGTATTCACTCGTTTTCTACAGGAATTTTATATATGACGAATTACCCCTTTCTGGTTTATTTTACATGATTTTTTTCTGTTATTTTGTTTCAGGCAATTTGGGGCCATCGGGTCACGTCTGACTGGAGCTGGATGGGGTGGCTGCACAGTGTCAATGGTGCCTACTGACAAGCTGAATACTTTCCTAAAAAATGTAAAAAAAGCTTATTACCAAACCGATGTCCAAAGGTTAGCATTGGAGAATAACAGTCTGTTTGCTACCAAACCTGGAAGAGGAGCTTTGGTTTTTGTTGAGGCCTAAGGAACGTAAAAAATTTTAAAGAAGCTATGTAGGGCATTTGGAACTGGCAGTACTTCCCATGCCACAGTAAATGAATGCCTTGTCTGTTTCTTATTGTAATGAGCAGTTGCTATTATCAAAATATATTTCTGAAGAAGCGATTAAAAGAAAACTCTTTGATTATAAAATCTTTTTTTTCATACTAAAAAATATCTTTCAATGTAAACTTTGATTTACAAAACTTATTGACACAGAAAAGTGGAATTGAAATAAAGATGCTACTTTGTTACAGTGGATCTCTCTTCTTTTCCATTTACTGTCATAAAAGTAAGAGCAGGTGGAGCAGTGAGCTCTTTCATTGTAGGGTAGGAACCCCGCGATGTCTGCAGGGCGGTTCAGTGCTGCCTCTCTGTGGGTGCTGGATATTCTTTTGAGTGTCCTGTAGAAATGGAAGATTAAACTGAAGCATTCAAAAAATTGGAAGGAACTTGCTAAACATTAGAAATATTACACTCTCCTCAAACAGGATTATTACTGTTGTAATTAATGGTAATATTGGAGGAGCACCTGCAGGCCAAGTAAAACATTAGAAATACGTTGTACTAAGCAGGAAAACTTTCCTTCGAGCTATGTTTCTTATGTATCCTCGTGCAAGGGTGACTTGGTATGAAAGTTTGAACAGAAATGAATGCTGTCTGTGAGCTGTACAATACAACATACTCCCCTAAGTGAATGAACAAATAATGAAGCAAAGTTTGGTTTTGAGTTATCCAAACACCATATTCTAATTGTTGAATTCTAGCTGTGCTTCTACAAGGTAGAGCATTTGCATTTTTATGCAAAACTATTACAAAGGATTAAATATAATCCTTTGACCATGTAAAAAAGCAATTAAAAGCTATAAGGAATAATTAAGGAGATAATTCACTCCGTTGTACTAAGCAAAACTAAATAGGTACAACCAAGAGCAAACGTCATTGACGTATTATTGACAAACTCCTATCTTGCTCCCACTTTACACTCCTGACAATCTCGAGGTTGTAACTGCAAGACATTGGATGTACAGCATCCACGATTCATAACCCGTCTCCTCAGCAGAGGAATGACTGCGATTGCAGAAGGAGGTGACTGTACATCAAGATACCCCAACGATGTCCTAACCCTGCTTCCAAGTGGAAAATAAGGTTCCTGTGCCCTCCCTCACAGCATAGAAATGTCCACTTCTCTGGTGCCTACAGTGAAAACCGAAGAGAAGTTTTCCTAGTGTCATAACCCTTGCAGCCATAAAAGGCATAGCAAGATCTGTCCCTGCGCACGTTTTTGTGATGCTAAGCACAAGTTAACATCCCGAAGTCTGCATCAAATTAGAGATCTCTCAGAAGAGATCCTCTGTACATTACCCATGCTGATTCAGGCCAAACCCAAATTCTTAGAGGCTACTAATTCTGTGAGAGGACTCTGCCAAATTTGAACACAGCAGATGAACAACAGCCAACGCAAACTGCCAGATCTTTTCAGGAACCTCAGAGGGGACATATAATAGTAATATTATCACTCAAGAAGATTTCTGCTTTCTGACAACCAGGGCAAGTGGAACAGAGAGTGCTGTACATCAAGAAAATCATGTACTCAAGAGAGGAAAAGGATGGGGTCTGGGCACAATGGGGAGAGATGAAAAGATGGGATTTGGAGGAGGGACAGGTAGAAGGATGCATTTGAGAAGGGGAAAGCAAGGGGTAAGGGAGACAGTTAAGAATGAGAGGCAGAATTACAGAAAGGTTTAATCTCAAAACATTCACTATTACTATCTGTGGAAACTGAGTATCTTGTAACCCATTTGCAATGTACAGCAGATATGCTGTACATTCAACTAAACCCGTAAACAGAGGACTCAAAATCAAACAATAGGTAAATACCTTCAAGAATCTCCAAGACAACCTTAGAGGTTTTAAAGAAAGTAATGCCATGGCTTTGTTACCAACTGCCTTATTAAATAAAATCCTCAATTTAATTCAGCGAGTTCCTGTTTATTATCCTGTCATAAAACCAGAGTACAAGACAGTATGTACCAATCCTTTCATTAATGTATTTGCATTGAACTTCAGCTGGATTCATGGAAGCACTAATCAGTCTATGAGCAGAATAAAGATATTAGGGGGTTTTTTTTCCCTTCTTTTTAAGTTGAGCATGACACACAGAGTCATGGAATCTTCCCAAACACATGCAGGCTGCAGTACATTTCAAAATTTTTCTGTCAATGAATCTTATAAATTATATTCTTATAAACAAAGAAAAGGAAAACAGAAACCTGGCACAGTATAAAAGAATAAAACCGAACATTCTAAACTTCTGATTAATTTCTTTCCTTTTTTATTGCTTCTACGTCTTTCCTGTACTTTTGCTGAAATCTGCAAATAAAATTGGGACATAATTTTCAATGAAAGACCTACAGTATTCAAACTATATATGTAGAAACAGCACTCAGGCATTTTTATTTACTGACTACCAATAGCAAGCAAGTATTTCTTTTTAAACAAGCAAACAAAAAAAAGACTGACTGTGTTTTGGGGTTTTCTTGTTTGCTTTTTAAAACTTTGAAGACATTTTTCTACAGAATGGTAAAAACCCCTGATAATCAGAGCATGAGAATGATATACCAACAACGTTTAAGGTAAGCAGCAAGGATATTAGTAATATTTCTAACAATAAAGCAAGAAGATTTTGGTTTGGATGAAAATTTCTGTGTATAAAGCAGCAACTCCTAAGCATATTTCCTAAGCAAGTCTTTCCAAATCTGTATTTTTAATAGCTTTTTCTATGTTTTCAAAATCTCTTCTGCAGCTAAAATAATGCTAATTATTATAGCTAATTATTATTATATAATAGCTAAAATAATGCTAATAATACACACACACATATATTTGGAAAACTAACAAAATTAAACGTCAGAATATACACAGAGGCGACGCATCCTGTTAGCACGAGCTATGATTATCAGTGGAGAGTGATTTTATCTTATGATAACGTCTGCCTGTAATTCACTCAATCATGTGTTTAATCTCACTGTGCAGTAAGTGGGTTCAAAACCTTTCCAAAAAAGATTCGGAACAGAGCCGCTGTTCAACACCTAAGGGCAGCAACGTTGCCTGGTGCCATACTAATCCTCTCTATTATCCTAATCCCGTTGACGTGGATGTCTTCACCGCTGTATTTGCTGGCTGCGTATCTTGTATGTAGGAACACGCTCGTGCTCCAAAATAGACTGAGAGCAATTTTACCACTCACTTGATGGGAAGGGATCATGACTGTGGATTTGACATTTGCTCTCTTGGACACAGCGCACACACACACACACACAGACATGTATATATGGCAACCTAATATATAGCAATTACTTACATAACATCTTTGGGTTATGTAAGTTTTCTTACATAACATACTGGTTTCTAGTTAATACGATCTGAATGCCAACTTTTATTTTAGTAACTGCTGTGTATAGTCAGTACAGTCCTCCTGAAATTCCTCTCCGAGTCCATGTGTCTCTCTAATAACATCTTGATATGCTGGAGCAACTGCCGCGCTACAGCTTCAGTCAAGTGGAAGATTTGTATTTTCAGCTAACTACGAAGTTTATTTGTGTGCTAAATACCAATCAGATACAGTTAAACAGAGATACACCCAGAACAACATTCACAAGAGCTATCTTGTTCTAAAAAAAGATACTTTGCAAATCATAGCTGTTATGGGCAGGATGGAAGTAGGGCTTTCTGATTCTTGTCATTCATTATATGCTTCATCAAGAAAAATGAACTCTATAAAAGGACCTACACTGCAAAGTAACAATAGCATGAAAAGCAGACGGGTAAGCCTTAACATCACAAAACCTGTGAATCATGCAGCATATTAAATTCTATTTTAAATGCTAATTTTGAGATGGAAGGTGAGGTATTGGTAAGAGACTCGTTCACAGTGCAGAAAGGAGTCCAATGGGGAATGTAACCCTCTAACTGAAACCTGCTCCCTGGATTCACCCCAGCCCATACTCCCCAGCAAACATTTCACTCCGTAGGATAACACGTAGTGAGAGTTTGCACATAAAACTGGCGTGCCCAAAATCCCACATGTAATTAAGGCACTCATGCCAAATTAATCATATGTGTAAGACTTACTAATGGAAAAATCTGCAGAGGAGTAAAAACTGTCGAAGTTAATCAGATGAGAAGACAGGAAGGAGCTTTCAGAATTAATTGACCAATAAAATGTTGGAGATTGATTTCCAATAGCAGTGGTTCCTGCAGAAGCAGCAAACTGGATGAGGATTTATACAAAAGCATTTGGTATATTTGTTGGCTTTTAAGTCTAATGTATTTTGAGAATTGCTATTGTCTTCTAAGCACTACTTTGTTGGCCAAAATTACACGTTAATATTAAAAGGAAAAAAAAAATCCTCTCCCCACAAAAGCATGCCTTTCTGCACTTGGCACACAAGGCTCAAATAACTCAATAAAGATTAGATGTACTTCAAACTGAAACACACTACTGCCCAAGCAGCTGTCTTCTGTCCAGCCAAGCTGCGTGTGATTTGAGGTAGGACTAAAAATATGTTCTATTAGCCAATGATCAAGCCAGATGTGTGGGTTTGTTGGTTTATTTTTGGGTTTTTGGTTTGTTGTTTTGTTTTTTTAAATCCAAATTAATTTTTCAAGGGACAGTGAAGCAGGTTTGTAATGAAACTCTTACAGCAGTTCCTGAGGATTATTATTAAAGGGCTTCTTTTTTGCCAAATTTCATATAATGGAGGGGTTTATTAACATTGGTCTACATTTTCTGGTTTCTTATCTGTCCTTCATGTGACAAATATATATGTTTCTTTTTGTTGGCTAAGCTGTTCTGACTTCGAGCAGGATTTTTAAGTTGTGTTTCTATTGATCAATTATCAACAGAATTAAATTGTTCTGAGTAAGCGCTGAAGAGTTTTCTCCTGGCTCTCTCCCAGTGAGCATCCTTTCCTGTAACCCTCTCCTTCCTGTCCAGGCTTCTGTCTAGAGAATAATTAAGACAAGACGACCCTATCCTTCAGGAAGAAGTCAGTAAGCCACTTTTAAGCAGCAATAGCAGCTGCATGAATAATAATTTTTTTATGAAGGTCTGAACCTAATTTTATGTTAGAAACATAAAGCTCTAACTTTCATAGCTGAATTAAAAAGTCTAACAGAAAACAGGAGCTACAATCAGAACCAAAAGAGTCTAGCAAGGATTTACAGAACTTCTGGCAGATTAAGTTAAAGCTCCACAGTTGAATCATAAACTTAACCGGATCCAAATACTAACTATGAATGGAAAGATTTGGGGACAAAGGGTTAAAGATCAAGGAAAAAATACCTATTGTGCTGTTTTTAAAGTTAGTTATGGTCAGGGCTTGACCCTAAGAATATATCCAGTTAAATTCCTGTGCAATTCTTTCTACAGCAAATCCAACTGTATCATCAGCAGCAGAGATGATGAACATTCAAAAGCCTCGATTTTTTTTTTATTTTATTGTATTTTTTTCTTCTTCCCCAGAAGACCATTTGAGAGAGTGAGAGGAGGCCTGGGCAGCTTTTGTTTCGGAAGATCTATAACCTGATGATGGCCAATGGGGAGAGAGGGGGCCACTGTTGCAAAGGATTTTCAATGCTTCCTCTAGAGGGAATCGGATGGCCAGTGCAAGCAGCTTCCAGAGATGGACTCACAGGCCTTTCGCTATTGTTGTTGAAAAACTCCAGAATTTATTGTCTTGTCTGAAATTCATAAAATATTTAACTTTCTTGATTATGAGATTTCAGGGTTTTGCCTTCACAAAGCTGATTTTTGGTAAAACAAATTAAATGGTTAAATGAATAAAATTTTCTTGACAGAAAAAAAGTAATGACTTGTGGGATTTCTTAGTACTATGCTAAACTAGCAGCCTCTTGCACACAACCTGCTCTTGGTGACCTTCTTTCTCCCTGTCTTAGCTGTGCTCATTCAGGAAGAAAAACCCGGTCGGTTCCTCCAAAAGCGAGGGTACAACTGTGCCAAGAAACGCACGTCAACTACTACAGCACCCGTGAGTCGGGGCATCGAGATGCTGGTGCACATTTGGTACTTCTGTTCCGTCACTAAGAAAATGGCAGTGACTTTGTCAGCTCTTTCAAGCGAGCCTAAGGGGTTGGGTTAACGGAGTCTGAATCTCAACTATCCGTTTTAGCTCCACTAATGAGATTTATTTTATTTCTATGTAGGTGGTCTCTTATTTCTTAAATGCAATTAGCATACAGTTGTTGCCTGATGGTTTTATTTATTTTTGAAAGTGCCGACTACTGGACTTGCTTTCATAGTTCTAGAGTTTCCAGAATTGACTTTTGTGCTCCACAAGCCTATTTTCAGGAAATATTTTGTAAGAGGGATGATATTTTGAACTCTACTTTTATGGCTGCAAAGGCTTCTCCTTTTTTACTTCCTTTGTCTGTTCATTAGGGGCCATCTTTAATTCCTAGATGTGTTTTTTGGAGATAAGTTCCTTTCCTTTGACATGCATACCATTAAAACAAAACATTAAAAATACTTGAAGTCTTTAGACAAAGTTATGTGTTTATTTTATGAGATTCTATGCCGTGTATTGTTCCGAGTGGTGGACTGAAATTTACATATTTGTCCATTTTTAGGCTTTCTCTAGACATTTCCTGGTGTGTTCGTTAGCTGCCTTTTGCTCATGACATAAATGCATGAAAAAACATCTGCCTTGCTCTGTTTCAGCTGTAAAATGAATAGAAGGTTTTAGGCTTTTAATCAAACTATGAAAAATTCCAACACCCCGTTTTTTCGAGGATGACATAGATGAGTGCTATGTAGTGTTTCCAACTTTTAAGTTTTATTACAGTCTCGCTTTCTGTGATTCATGAATTTATAATTCATACTCTCAAAAAAGAAATAGCACATTTTTGAAAATCGACATCATGCATATTGCAAATTACAATAAACATGTCAGCAAAAGTGGATATACTAACAGTTTATGGTGGCTAATTTGCTAATTTATTCTTTTTATATAAATGGACAAATTACGACTGCCCATTGTGGTCAGATTAAAGGGAGAATGGTGTGGAAATTTCTGTTCTCAATAAACCCATAAAGAAGTGGACACAACTTATTTTTAGACAGAATTCTGCTCATAATGTGAACAGTCACCTAAAATCTGCTGAGAAAAACATAAATCGGTTTCACAAGAAGTCTAAAATTTTCTTTTTATCCCATTAGTCAGCCTAATAACAAGTTTTACAATTTTCCTTGTGAAGTTCATAAAAACAATATGACAAATATAAAAACACCACAATGAAAGTTGGAAGAAAAACCAAGGGAGTTTTCTCCACTCTTCTATATGACGTTGCGAAATTTGTTGAAGCCCGTGAAGTTAATTTAAACTACTATAACACAGAATCTGACACCTAAATACACTAAGAGTTGCCCTGTTGTTGCAAAAGCTGCTGAGATTGACAGTATTGTGTATAAGCAAGCTGTGACTTCCCTATGCTGAATACACTGAAAAGCAGTGGCAAACTAGTTTCTTGAATGTGTTGCGTGCAAACACTTCAATATACAGAAGATTAAAATTATAAGAATTCCCATCAGAAAATGTTTCAGGGGAACTCAAGTAAGTCTTCATTAAATCCGCCAAAAACCATCTAGTTAAAACAATTTTATATACGTCAGGAAAAGAACAGAATTGATTAGGAAATCTTTGCTTCTGAAACCCATTTGTTTAAGACATAAACACAAAGGGCTCTGAATATCTGTACTACACAACAGATAAATCCTGTCTACATTTGGAAAGATACATGCCAGACAGAAATATGTCCAAATCCAGAAAATACTCTAAACTTCCTCAAGATTTATAGATGCTTGGATCCAAAGAGTATAGTTCAGGGCCATCATAGAACCAAGTCAAAATATAAAGCTAGAATCCAGATATGACAGGAGTTTTATTATATTTTGTGAGGTTTGGTTTATGTTTCTCATTCAGCCTTATTCCCCCAAAATCTAACAGAAATAAAATAAAGTAACCAAGCTGAAGTGCAGTCTTACTTAAGACATTTTAAATCATACGTTAGGTTAAAGGATAACCAGATGAAGGACCAATCAATTTTTTTTTCTCTATTTCGAAGTTTCTCTCTTTTAGGCAAACCACTTGCTGAGATTGTCTGCATTACTGTGGTCTGTCTCAGTCTAGAAAAGAGAAAACTGTCCCAGCTATTGTGGATCATAGCAGAAAAAGGAAACAAAATAAATGGGTGAGACTTTAGTAATGCATTCTTTTCCTCCCCACCCCAGCTGCTTTAAACCATCGTGGCAAAAAGTTTTGAAGAAAGGTTTTTAAATACAATACAGGTTGGGAGTCAAAAAGGATATGGTTGTTTGTAAACTTCAGTGCAATTAGCCCTGCAAGTCAAGGAATATGACACAGCATTATCTATTTCATGTGTCTTTGGATAGCAGGAGACCAAAGGACTTTGGCCACCAAAGTCTGAAGAGCACATGCTTCCATTCTGGATCTGAACCAATACAAGAGGACTGTAAAAACGGGAGAAGTGTCAGTAAAGGATATTGCCAAACTAACTGAAAATAATAACAGAACAGACTAGGAACTTCTATGTACATATTAAAAAAATATTTATGCTGAGAATTGTTTTTTAGCTAAGATTTTTTTCACCAAAACAGAATACTGTCCTACATAATGGTGATACCAGTATAAGAAAGGATCAGAATTTCTGACCAAGACTGATGGCAATGATCTAATGTTATGCAAGATCATTCTCCATTTCAAGCAGGAAAACCACAGACTACAAAAGGCATAAGACCAAGTCTTTGGCATGGAATATAAACACCTGCAAGTAAGCTTGAGTTATTTTAAAATCAAAGCAGTATTTTATGCACAGTAATTTAAAAAAAACCAAGGCGTGTGATAAATCAGTTTTATCAAGAAAGAACCTAGTGAATCCCATTTTAAATTGCAGTTTGCTACAATCACACTATTACCTTAATCTAATTCGTTCTTATCTAAGGCTAAAGCATTTTCCCTTTTGTGAACACTGAAAGCATTAAAATATGGTTGAAAGGAGAGTTGAAAAAAATCATATAAAACACTGAAAAACAACCCAGCACAAATACAGGTTATAAAAGGAAAAGTCCAACATAAATGCAGAACCATTTGAAACCACTTATAGTATAAGCTATACAATAAACTTAAAGATTACATTTATGTCTGACTTTTTTTGGTCTTTTTTTTTGGTGGTTTTTTTTGTTAAAATAAATCTCACCTAAAATTACTGCAACTGCAAATCAGCAGAGAAAAATCCCCTTGTTTTTCAGTTTATTTTCTCCAATTACATGTATTGTTGTTTTCTCTCCACAATCCTCTATATTCTGAAATGGCCACTATGCAACTTTGCTCTGTACAGTATTTTAGTAGCATAGTTTATAAATACAAACAGAAACATGGCTTTTGTTAGTGAGCTACCCATAGTATGCTCCTTTTAATATCAGAAGTATGTAAAGCAAACCTCTGTTATGGTTTTGGATTCCTTTGGCTTATCACTTACATGTTCACAATCTTCACTTATTTCTTCATCTGCCATATATTTCCTATCTTCAAGCAGATCTTTGCAAATTATACCCTCTGCTAACAAAAATATAAAGATTATACAGTTTCACTTACTGGCAATATATAAATATTGCTGTCTTCCCATTTTTCTGAGATACCTTTTCATCACGTCGTGTTTTCTTGGTACTGTAGGATACACATCACACTTTCAGTGAAATGTTAATAAACCAAATCTCCCCTTAGTACATTTCCCACAATTTTTTCCAGACAAAAGGCTAAGCAAAGAGATTTCACTACAGATAATGAGTCAGTTAATGAAAAATGGTGCCGAGAAGGTTATTTAATCCACTTTCTGTACCTTAAAAGATTAAACTAATTATTGGGAACATACTGATCTGTCAATTCATTGGAAACCAGACGTCTTACTATTACTAGCAATAAAACACAGATCCTTAGCTCTGCCTATCTCAGATGTTTTTAAAAGACTACTATTAATAATCCAAGATTCCTAGGGTGGTAGAAAGTAGACAGTAAATACCCAGCCTCACAAGACGGACATCCATCGGCCCGCCTGTCCCCGCCCCACCTGCCTCCCGACGTGAAAAATAAGCTGTAAAACACGGGCATCTGAGCATTCAGCCTCCTGCAGCCTGAACAGGCAGCAGGCTGATGGCATTTTGCCTGTGTGCCCCATAGAAACGTTACACTTCATGCAGCGCACACATATGCACACATGTTGTCCAAGTGCAAGCCTTATGCTCTACAAAGCGCCCGCTGTAATTTTTTGTTACAGTAACAAATGAGTAAAATGATTACTGGACAAGTGGAGTATGTAAATGTGACATGCTGAATTTTTTAGATAGATCTTTGGTACCCTTGTGTCCATTCAGAAAAGCTGTTAAAGAAAGTTGTTCACTTCTTGAAGGTCTTGAAACAAACAAGCAAGAGAGTTCTAACTTGCAATGTTACAGTAAGTTGTCAGGCATCCATGAAGACAAAGCCAGATCTTAACTGGGCAAGTAAATCTTAGCCACAGGTTATAAAGCAGACACAGATGTACAAAACTATCAAGACAGGAAAACAAAAGTTTGGAAGAACAGTGAGAAAAAGCTTTACATTTTTGCATAACAGGAAATCCACTGAACAAAAAAGAATTACAAATAACCACTAACATGCCTCATTTGCCTTAAAGAAATACAAAAGCTCCTAAACTGAGAAATAACATCATTGAATAAGAACCACAAAGTGAAGAATTTTATTTCGAAAAAATGTCTTTGAACACAGCAGCTCAGTGCACAGGGAAGATGATGGAGTTGAAGACAAAGAACTGCTAAAATAGAACTGAAATGAAAGCCAAGATGAAATAACCTCCTCAAGTTCTGATGCTGGCAGACAAACACCATTCAAAAAAAGTTTTCCAGCAATTACGATTATCCCATAGGGCTTCAAAACAATTTATATACTCTCAAGAAGAATACGTGTGAGAATAACGTTCCAGGCTGCTGAAAATTAGCAAAAGCGGGAAGGAGATACAAGCACTTCCAGATCAGTTAATTTGAATTCTTAGAAAGATGTTAGAATACAGACGGGAAGAAAGGTTACTTCATACTGAGGTATGCTGGTTCATAGGCAAACATCTACCCCAGGAGTCTGCATCTCAGGACTTTGCTTTTTGCCTTACCAGTACACACAGATTATGGAGAGTCATCCACCTTTTTCAAGCCCTGCTATGTGCACAGTCATAGGGATACTCTGTTCTTCACAGTTTCAGAAGCATTTAAAAGAGACTTGTAGAAAAAGAAAGATCTGTGACAGTGAATGTATATTTGGGTGGCACAGATAAAATCTGTAGTTACTGGAAAGTACTCTTCCCTTTTTTCACTTGTCCTTTTTTAAGCTGTAACTGAGGAGGCAGTACCTCCCTCCAGAAGCTCAATAATAATTTCAAAGTGTGTCCGAGACTTCTCTTAGCACAGCAATGATTCAAGGAGTGCAAACGAGGCACTGTATTCAACCACAGAGCTTCAGAAAAGCACGAATGCAGCTCCAGGTAGCTGCACTGCAGAGATGGGAGGTGGAACAATTCTTTGGCCACATCCTTGTTGCAGTAAACTGTTCCTGGAGCAGGTCTAATCACCAACGAAGAAAACAATTTTGATTGCCTCATAGCAATTCTTTCCACAGCTCATGATTTAAGTGGTCATTCCCTCTGCAGAGATGTGTGTAGTCACATGTCTCAGCAATAAAACCAAATGAAGACATCATTGAAAAGGCTTGGTTTTTCAGACATAGCTCAGGACTTTCTGCAACCAATGAGCGTAGAAACACTTTAGCCCTAAGATGTGAATTTAGGAAAGAAAATTTATAAAGTAATATCCTGACTCAAACTGAATTATAGTCTAACCTTGTTCACAACGTGGTGTTCAGAGACATGCTATCTGGGAATAACATCTGTGTGTGTATGAAAATCTCCCACTGCACACAGACGTAACAGGCACGAAAAAAATACTTCCATGGAAAGGTGCAGCAGCAAGCAGGAGGACAAGGGCCTGAAAAGCTGATCACTAGAAGTAACAAATTTAGATGTCACTGGTGCAGGGTATCTCTGAGTAGGAAACAGCTTCACACCAGAGATGCAGAGCCTCCTCTGATGGGGTACTAAGGGCAGAAGTTATATTGCTTAGTAAAACCAGGAGTGATCTCAAATCCTTGCAGTGCTCTCCTGCTGTGCGGTAGTGTTCTCCCTGGAAAGAAGGAAGTGGACAGAGTGGAACAGGATCAGTAGCCACCGATACCCCTTTTCCCTTTATGGTAACGACCAAGTTCAGTGGCACTGCCATAAAAGCACCATCAGAGGCCACGCTTAAATGCATCTCAACATTTCCTGAATTGCTGTCTCTGTCTCTGATAACATTATGATTACAATTGGATCTAAAGAAGGACCTGCATGTCTGAACGCTGACATTTTCCAAATTACATCATTCGATTTAATTAAAATACTCCTTCTTCCCACAAACTTTTCTCATTTGCATTACACATGAACACTAGATACTCAAATCCTTAAGAAATTTAAGCTTAACAAGATGGTCAGTATGTCGACGGGACTTCTTTTATAACTCCTATGACCTCACCTATCAATCCTTATGAGCAATGCAAAAATAATAGCTCTGAGGTTTATTCCTCTTCCTTTTACATTCCTCCACAGAAGGTAAGTCCAGAAACCATTTAAACAGACATAAGTGTTTAAAATAGTTAACAAGACTTAATTAAGGAAGACTTAACCAAGAATAACCAGGACTAGACAAATCCTGATTTTTGACAAGCTTCTCATCAACATAATTAACATTCACTTACAGTCCACTGATGGACAGTTTAACTAAAGGCACAATATACCCCAAAGAACCTTTTTATTGCTGACAGCAATACTTGGATTAAAATTAGCACAGCATGATTTTTAAATCCCAAATTGAGTCTGCAGAGAAGGCAGTTTAAAAAGGGTTGGTTTTTTTACTTGCAAACTGAGCAAACCGGATCTGGAAGTCATTAACAGATAATAAACATAACCTTCCCCCACTCACTCCCAAGATGCCATCTCTACAGTCACTTTTCAGAATACAGATGTATTTTTTACAACATGTCATCCTACAGAGGAGAGCCTCACAGGCTTTAATTTTATCTGATTTCTCCCTTACTGCTAAGGAATTAGTGCCTTCTCTTCAATAGGACTCAGTTCCTAACAAGGATAAAGAAGTAGAGTGAGGGGAGAAGGAAAAGTTGGTTTCCTTAGTGAAACATGTTACTAAATTCTCTTTAGGATGACAAAAGCCATTCTGAAAAGAAAGCAAAAAATTACAGCAGGTCAACTTTAAAGTGTGCTGCAACAATCTGCCTCAAACAGATACCTAATATACCTAGCCCCTTATCTAATAGACTCAACGATAAGCAAAGAGACCAGCCACTACTTCTCACGAGACCATTTCTTGAAGAAGTCTTTAAAAGTAGCTTGGGAGATTTTAAACTATTCTTGTCATGTGAAGTATCTGCATCCTTTTGGCATTCAAAAGCAACTGGTTTATTTTGCATGACAGCTTTGTAAACTAAGTGGTAATATGTTTTTCTGCATCATGACTGGCCAGAGCTTACTATCCTCAGTCTAGGCTTGGAGATGCACCTTTTTTTACTCCTTGCTTTCCAAATATAAAAATAAATAATTTGAAAACAGTAGCATTAGTGGCCTAATTAAATATATTCTATAAATACAATTAAAATTTAAAAATATATAATGAAAAATAATTATTCTGTTAACCACTGCAAGAAATCTAATTTAATGTCTCAAATTTGTGCAAGTTCTTTACAGCCATGGCACCATGGGAAAAAGTAGATCAACCTTTGTCATTAAAATGAGAAACAGTGCCTCTGATTATCTGAACAGGGAACAGCATTGCTGTATGAAGTGCTGTAACTTCTAACTTTTGAAGTTTTCCAGATATACAAGAATTATGAAAATGCTTTTTAAAATATGCCCCCAATTTTTGAAGTAAGAAACAGGAGATCTTTATAGGAGTAGTGCTATTGCCATCCTGGTCCAGAGACATGAGGCAAGGTTTCTATGGAGGAGAATCTCTTTTACCACATTAAGATCCATGAGCTTTTATTTTGTCATCAGAGAGATGAACAGCTTACCCTCTTTCGTCACTGTGTAAGGGACTCAAAATTAGACATGGTGCAAACATCACGTCACCTGCTTCTGCAATTTGAAATTATCTCCATTACTAGTCCTATGAACCTTGGAAGAAAACGATTTGTTAAAAGAAGGAAGGACTGGTGACCCAAGGAAGATTAAAGGGAAAGACATTCAGTACTGAAGGGACTAAGCGCAGGATAAGTAAATCACAAAACAAGATGTCAGACAGAGGCTGGACATTCAAAATTGTACAAATTGTACAAATTCTTGTTCAAGAAGAGGTCAACAATAGAAGGGTATTTCACAACGTGACCAACATCATTTTAACACCAATGCAAAAGAACAACTTTGACAACCATCAGATACCACTTAATTCCCCTGAATCTTCTCAAAATCTTGAGAAGAAAAAAAAAAAAAAAGAGAAAATGGCTTTCTAAGCAAGCCTGTGGAGCTAAGGTATGTAGGCTCTGAATAAGAGTGGAATTAGATAATTTAAAAATCAAGAAGATTTGCTACTGGTTACTTCTTATTTAAATACAGAATCTACAGATTAGGTTTTCTGCTCATCACTGGGTAAGAAAACTTTAAAAATCAAAATGAACATACTGAGAGCTTGTATAATAAAAGTCTGAGAGCTTGTATAATAAAAGTCACCAGAGAGCTAAATGCTGCATCTGCTTCACTATACTCGAAAATCTGACTTCTCTCAGCAGAAAAAAAATAAGGCATATCTGGATTGTTTCCTGTTATAACAGAAGAATACAAGAATAGCTGTACTTGGTCAAACCAAAGGTACATCGAGCGCAGTATCCAATTTCCAGCTCTAACCAACATCAGATGCCTAAGGAAGACTAAGAACGTGGCAAGCACATAGTGATATTTCCACAGAAATCTCTCCTGGCCACAAGCATTTTGTGGCTCAGGAACCAGAGGTAGTCAACTCTATTTAATAACTCTGTATGAGTTTTTTCTAACTAGTTCAGTAATCTTTGAAACTTTTTAAAATTTAGTATCTACAGCGTCCTTTGGTGCTTAACAATATTGTACGAAGAGCCATTTCTATTTTATTTTAGTTTAATCTGATAATCTGCTAGTCTCATTTGCTTTGAAATTAGGAAATAATCAGAAAACTTCTCATAACATACAAAATCTTGCAATAGACAGCTGAAGACGTTTGTATATTAAGACATCTTGCAAACAGAAAGCTCTTCTCCCAAAATGTCCTCTGGCAGAAGGCACTGAGGCTCCTTTTCCTGATTCTGCTCATGTAATATTCCCAAATTACTGGATAAGAACTTCTGTTTTCTGGATTCAATATTTTAAAATTCTTAGAGAATAACCAAAACTTTGAATAGCAGTTTTGTCAAATATTTTAATGTTAGACTATATTTTTCTGACATGATTTTACTACACTATTTAGCCAGATGAAGATCAGCTGTTCTCCCTACCTTTTTGTAAATCACTGTAAAAATGAGCTTGTCTGCAGACCAAGATGCACAATTTTTGAAGTGCATCTCACTTATCTCAGTCCTTAAATAAAGCAATCACACCTCACTTAACTCAGTCCTTAAACAAAACAAATAGCTTAGAGGTTAAAATAAACAGCTTTTCTCAGTGGCGAGTCACCCTGAGGCACTGTCAGTATATAGCAATTTAAATTCTACCCTTCTCTGTAGCCCTACTAGGAGGGAAAGGGGCAGAAAGAGCAAATAAACTGGATCAGAAGAGCGGAGCAGCTCTGACCCACAACGATTTTTCAGGATTCACCTCGACCTGTTCCTAGCAAAACTATTGCTTTATCGGGATTCTTAGCTTTATGCAGATGTTCTTTCAACCAAACGTTGGATATTCACAATTCTCTCTAGGAAAACTAGAGAATAAATTATACAGAAATGCATCATCCTGAAAACAAAGGCCAATTAATGAAGTGACAAACTAGTCTGTTGCCCAAGGTGTACAGACATGATCAATGTGTTACCTGGCATGCAGGTAGGATCAATCAAGTAGCAATCAAACAACGTTAGAATGTTCTGGTGCAAGCCAACTACCACAATATGACAGCTTCTTGCTGCTAGCACTGCTGCCCAGACTTCTGCTTCTACAGAACCAATATTGTTGCTATCAGTAGAATGATTTATTCCCTTTTTCCTTTTTTTTTTCCCCTTGATTACTTTGCTTCTTAGAAGCCCAATTTTATTGTACAAGACATAATAAATTCATAAAAAACACTTGGAGTTAAGTGATCATCTTGATCCTTGAAAAAAATTCTGCCTCCCAGCAAGTATGGGAAATCTTTCACGCTGGGTTATTTCAGATATGCCACATCATAGTGGCACAGCTACTGCAATGCTCCCAAGTGGAGAGTGGCTTCAGGAACAGGGTTCTGTAAGTCTAAAGTCTTCAGAGACCACTGCAAATTATATGCTGCATATAAGCAAATTATAATCACATGGTCAATATATACTCCTTACCTCGTGAATGAATGTCTAAGTAGCCACGTATTAGTGGCTGTCGATCCTTTCATCACACCAGAAATATCAGCAATAACCAGAAGTGCATACCAAGTTTGTAGTTAGCATCCAGTACTTTGAATCAGCTGCTTCTGGTGAACAAGTGATTGGGAGTTTGTGTGCTTTCACTATTATTCCTTTTATATCACCTTTAGTGTTATCTCCCATACACAATTAGGAAATAGTATGGAAACTTGCCAAACAGCTATATTACGCCCTAACAAAATACAGCAGAACGGTAAGAACTTAAAACAAATCTGATTGTATCACCTCAGATACCTTATTTCTCGATATCTTACCCACATCTTACCTCACCAATAACTTAATGTGCGGTGGGAAGGAATGAAATGTTGTGTTGCTAGCTGAACAGTCTGAAAGCGTCTTGAGTAGTATTCAAAATAGATCAGTTGAAGAGAGGATAAGCAGGCCACCCAGAAAGACCAAACGTCATGACTGGCCTCCAGAATATTTTTCCTCTTTTGCAGTGCAAGGTAATAATTGGATCAGAGTTTGGCCTTAACATCTGCTGCTGGTTGAGATCTCTGACTGGCTTTTCCAGCTTCAATCTGAGATACATTTTGAACATTATTAATTCCCATGACCTAGTGTCAAAGTCTGATAGAGAAAGTGATCTGGTTGCATTATCTTCCAGTACTTAATATCAGTTCTGGGTAGAAACAGCTGGAAACAATATCACATTTGCTACAATAAATTTTCAGAGGAATTTGTTGAAAATATCTCATATCTACAAAGAGATGATTTAGAAAATAGACTTATAATTGAAGGTGTGTAGAGGAAAAGTCACACTAGCAAACTGCTCAAGATGAGTACCTAATCAGGTTATACAGGAGATATTCAGAAGTAAATTGACACCTTATAAACTCATATGGAAGTCTAGGTACAATTTTATCCCAAACACTGAATCCAAATTTTCTCAATTAAAATGAAGTAGAGTCAGATTATCTCATATTTACTAGTTAGTAATGATTAAGCTGTGAATGTGTTCTGCCATACCTCTTCATGTACAGCTGCCATTGATTTCAGTAGACGCTTAGCACGCAGAAACAGAATGAACTCTGCACCTGCTCTAGTACCATGCACAAATTGTACTATTTAAGCTTTTACTCTGCTGGGTTTTTTCCAGCTTAAATGAAAGCATTTAACTCTTAAAAAATGTTTTTGATTATTTTGATTTAAAAACCAGAGTATCTAGACTGTCATTACTTATTCTAGCATGCCATGAAATACTTGCAAACGAAAGTAAGAAACGAAGAATTATTAACAACTGAAAGTGAGGCTTTATTTCTAATTACCTAGTCAAAAAAGCATGGCACAACTTTGATGGTTCCCACCCTCCCCCTTTTAGGAGATGAGGCAAATGACTGTTACACACATATCTAGGAAATTCCACTAGTAGTGTGTGCACTGTCAGAGAGATTACATGGTGGATGAATGCTTCCAGAACCTTTCATGAGCAGCATTTGCATGCTGAAAGAGAAAAATCTCTCTTTATTTTCAGCTAGGGAGTTACTAGGAAAATATTTCAACAATCTAGAGCAGCAGATTTTAGGGCACGGAAGTGGCCTCAGTCCACAGTGAAAATAAATTCACTGTCTTTTTTCTATTGGCCACCAAACAATCTATATAAAGTGTTTTGCATATTTTTGCATGATAAAAGAGGAGTAGAAAATATGTATATTCTTTCTTTCTTTCTGATTAAATACTGTATGTAACCCTGTGACTAACAGCAGGAACAGTATTGGCAGAAAAAAGCTGATGCATTTTTAACATGGTGGTAAACTTTTTTATACACGAGTCTTGAAAAATGGTTAGCTATATCTTGGTCATTCAACTACGCATACATGCAAAAAACCCCACCTCAAAAAACAGGTACGGAAATTCTGTTCCCCATTAATGCCATTCAGATTTCAAGATACTTTTGATTGAAAGAGCAACTTCCAAGAGGCTTTAGGAATTCAGCTTGCTTCCATTTTTTCAACAAATGATTGAACACTCCAAGGCCTTTCTATTCTCTGAGGCTATTTGAGGCTTAGAAAGAGGAAGAAGCTAAGATTCTGGTTCTAATTATTACTGTAATTTTGAATGAACAGCTATCAGGTGATGAGGATCTGGTAGCACTTTAATACGTTCCCTGATTTTCAGAGATGGAAGCAGAAAAGAACTGGTGCTGTATGTAGAACTCGGATCTTTCTGAGGTCTATTTTTCGTAGTCAGTGTAAATACCTAAAACTACCTAAAATGCTTTCTTTCCTAAAACTATTTATATAAGTCTGGAAAATTTGGTCTTACATATAATTTTCTCTTTCACAGTAATGGAAAGCCTGCTTTTTTTGGTCCCTGTCTGCTTGAATACCAGAAGATAGCTTATAATTCCTAATCCTTCATTAATTAATTTTTGTCACTTATACAGCAACCTGAGTGCTTTTAGAAGATCACCATCAGAGGAAGAGTTTATTAAAAATATCCACCCTTAGGATGCATCCAAGTTGAACACTACAAATTTACTCTCATTATTTTGAGGGCCTGACACTTAAGTTCATATGCAATTATTTTTTGAATGCAGACATCAACATTTGAGCAAAGATAACTTGTACTTCTGTATATATATTACTGGGTCTCACACTTGAAAACAGCATGAGGTGTTAAATAAAATATTGATTGTACTTGTCTTTGGTGTCAAAGTACAGGAAAAGTATTGTGATAAAGTTAATAAGCAAAGATTTACATTCCTGCAAATGATAGTATCTCTGGCTGTGACAATTAGCAGCTTCATTAGTGCAGTTATGCAGTTATTGCTGCTTCTAAGTTGAGCAGAAAGCCAGAACTGCAACCCTTCCAAAGACAGACAATAAACCACAGATCACCCTTTTTTTCATGTAAATCTGCATCTTGCTTTTAATCACCTAAAATAAGAAAGCTGGTTTTGGTTAATAAAAATTACTGTCTAAAATGACACTTCTGAATGAGAAATCATTTGTGCTTTGCTCCTTATCTCTAGTACTTCTCACTAAAATGTACCATCAATTTATAGATTAGATCATCTGAATTCCCAAAACCTTTTAGTCTCAAATTGCAGTAACAGCAGTGAAGGAAAGAATGATTGATCTCCTTTTTTTTTTTTTTAAAAAAAAAAAAAAAAAAGAATGATGACTGGAAAAGCACCATGCTATCCGAGTCTCTGAATACACTGGTCACTGTTGCCCAGAAGGCACTAGAAATGTATCTCCATTTACAAAGCAGACTAGTTGCCACACACACAAATGTAGTCTCAGAATAGCAAAAAGCTCGAACAGGTGCAGCTGGGCAGGGAATTGCACACGTACACAGGCATGCGGCAGAGGATCTAGCAGGAGCCCAGCTCTATGACATCAGGCACTCTCCTACAACTTTATCTCCAAATATTTAATATTCACATTTATCTGTTTGCAATTAAAAAAAAGTGACTAGGTCAAACTCCTGAACTGACCCATCTCCTCAAGGAAGTGCCAGAATAATTTCTCCCAGCAAGCAACACAACCGACCGAATCCATACCAGCCCCAATTCGTTTGTTGCTCTTGTGACTACATTAAAACAACCAGAAAAAAAATGAAATAGAAAAGCTGCATTACATGTTCATTAAACTGTGAGCAAAGACAAAAGTAACATTTTAACTTAGGTTACAAAAGATTTCCCATATTATGAAACATGGGATGAAATATACAATGAATTCTGAATTAACTTGAATTTCCTTAGGCTAAGCATGAAAATAATACATTGATTTTAGGAACTCACTCTGTGATAGTGTTTAATTTTAAAACAAACCCAGCCTACTCCAAGAGTAGTTAATCAAAAGGGATTGATTTCTGACAGCTGTTATTGTTTGAAAAGTTAATATCTAGGAATTTTGTATTGGTTTGAAAAGGCATCTGTTTCTAGAATCTGTAAAGCTTTGATAAAACAGAGATAATTTATTTGCTTTCATTTTGTACAATAAAGCTGCTCTTAATATTCTTATCTTATAATACTGGATGTTAAATAGAGTGACTTTATCATGCCATCAGTTTTTAAGCAAAATCGTTGTAGTCGGGTGGGTTTTCTTTTCCAGAACAGAGGAATTATATGATCCGGTATCATCTTACTTGCAGTGAGAAAGCGAAAGAAAACTAATGATGTATAACTGTATAAAATGAAACAGAAAAGGCTGTATTATGCCACTAATTTATAAATAGTTTGCTCATTGAAAAAATGAGTAATTTTACTTTATAAACTATACCTAAATTTATGTTTCATTCTATCATAGATTTATTAAAATTTATTAACTTGCTTGACTAACTACTCTGAGAAAGTGAGTTTACGCCAAAGATTTCTTTCAGCCCCTCTCCCACCCACCCTGCATCTTATTTACTCATTTATTCTGCAAAATTCCAAATTGGCACTATGCAGACAGAAAGAATAATTTTAGCAAACCAGCTGTTTCTTGAGCCAAAGGAAAAATTGAACTGGCTTCTGTAAACAAGACAGTAGCATCTTCCAAAATAGAAGGTGGAGCTAATGATTTTTAGTGGGGAGAGAAGGAGGGGAAGGGTTCTGATAAAATTTGGCAAAAAGAGCATCTGTTCTGGTACTGAAGTCAAGGAGAGAGTTGTGAAAACTACACGCTTGAGCTGCAACTGGCTGAGCAATATGTTGGGGCGGGAGGGGAAGTAGTTCACAAAAGTCACAGAATTTCCATGGCTTCTCATCATTTACTGAGCCTTTATCCCATTCTGGGAACGTGTTTTATTTGACAACATATCTACTGTTCCTAAATACATGTACACAGAAAACTGTGAACATGTATGTTCTTTTGTAAGTAGTACAAAAAAGGGAAAAATATGATGATGAGTGGAAAACTAGACAGTGAAATGCACACTCCAAGATACAGCCTAAGTGGTTGCTCTCCTTCTGAGAGCTCCTGCAGTGAGGCCACCTGAACTTAACTCCAAGATCTATGGCTACCTCATTTCATAGCCTTGGAAAATGTACATCCCTTCTTTATATCTGACTTTCCCCAGCTATGATACCAAGTAACAAGGACTTTCTTTGTTATTCCTTCAGAATGACTGCTGCTTGCATACGCCTCTTGGTATGGAGTTCATAAACTTTTTTCTGAAGAAAACTGCCAGGTTTCAGAAACCATACATTCACATATTGGGAAGCCTTTTTTTCCTTTTTATTATTTACACAGTTATGCCCAAGTATCCTGAAAGCATTTATGCAACTCATGTAGAGGTTGAATTGTGATACATATGAGAAAAATACTAGACGAAAGCACTTGAAGTTAGACCACAAGGATATAGAAATTAAACCAAGGATCTGGAAAGACAAATTTGGTTTGTATTCAGGGTATAATTTCAACACCAGAAATGTTAGCCAATGCACACCATCTATAATTTGAAAAGCATCCCAGGTTGGAAACTTGTTTCAGTACCCACGGCTTGAAATTGGCTACTAGGGAAATCTGAAAGTGCCAGACGGACAGTAGAGTGATCCTCCAGCCCCTTCTTCAGTAGAAATAAAAATATTTTTTGACTCATGAAAGCCCTTTCAAAATGAAACATTCTACAGATGAGAATGGTTTATAAAATACAGCTGAAATGTTGAAATTATATAGTGTCAAAATAGGAATAGAAGTCAAACAAATAATAAAATCCAGTTCACCAAAGTAACATTTAAGAGAATCTTCCACCTTTCTATTCTTTTCAATTCTATAATTCCCCCCAAGCAAAGTATTTCTTACATTTTTTTTATAATATCTGGCAGAGAAACATAATAGCTCCAGAATATGATGAGGCTTCCAAAGTACTTTTGCACATAGTAGGTAGTCGTATTTCCATTTATATACCACTGAAATGTGGCCATGTCTACCAGGAATGTAGCATCAGTTCAAATGAGAGCAATGAATAGCACTTGACAATCTTATGGAGATTCTCTCTTGTAAATGGGTAGTTGAAAATAAAACATTTCACCAGTTTAACTAACTCCATGTTTCAAGATGACGGAACAAAGCTATTCAAGACATTTCCTCTGCCAACATAGAGCTGCAATACTATATATACCCTGCACTTGTTCCTGGTTTATTTAAAAATGCAAACAAAAAACTTTAGTGATGAGAGATATTGTGGCTCCCCTGCTTTAATGTGTAGTCATTGGATATCCCTGACCGGATATTCTAACCTCAAGCACAGATTATTTACAGAAGTTCAGACACAGCATTTCAAAAGCTTAGCTCCTCTAAAATTTGCATTGCTTTGCTTTGACATTTTATATAATTTGCTCTTTTAGAACTGTGAGGAAAATAGCTTATTTTGCTCCAAAGAATGAAATCATGGAAGTGCTAAGATAATTATCCATTAATCAGTTGTCTCAAGATAGGAAAGTGAGCTGATAAAACAAATTAAGAGCAGGGCTTCTTAGAGAACTAGAGAAACCTACTGCTGAGTTTAATTTCTATACCTCCTTCATGCTCCCTTATCAAGAACACAGACCTTTAGGAGAATTCCACTAATGGTGACTGCAGTCACAGCACTCTAAAACATAACCATTCCTGTCTAAAAACTGAGTTTGCAAAATTTTAGTTTTTCTTTTTATTTCAGGCTTTAGCTTTTCCTAAAACCAGGTTAGAGCAGAAAGAAGTAGAGGTCATGAACTCCAACTTTCACTTGGAAGTTTAGTCTCTAAAATAATTAATGTGTAACACTGTCATCCTGCCAAGAACGTCACTCTTGATTTGATCACAGTGGTATTACATTTGACCTTCCAATTTAAAATATGCTACATTCTGCTTCAGTGTGAAACTTTGCTGAACCAGAGCCAAGGGAGAAGCAGGTATATCTTAAAGTGACAGCTCCAAGAAATAATTTGAAGGCTGAATGAAAGGTTTAGATAGAGTACTCTGTCATCAGAGCTTTCTCAATAAATAACAGTATGTTCTCCCCACCCCGAAAAGTTATTTCTAAAGGAGAACTTCTTCAGATTATTCTGCAATATTGTGGAAGCCTGGTCTGGAGATGGTATCAGAATGGATATACTTTAAAGTAAGTGGCAATGCAAATATGAACATAGCTGAGGCAGGTCCACACTTCAACAAAGCCTTGCCTTGTCACATAAGGTATTGGAGTCTGCTGCTTTGCTGGACTATTGCAAACTCGTGAAAATTGCAGAGATATCATGTTTCAGTTTGACGTAATTGCTAAAGTACGAATGTATGCATTAGTCAGAGAAACCATAGCAGCCTCTCCTCTTTGTTGCTGGCTCAAATCAAGACAAGAAATATAGAAAACAAGTCCTACCACTTGAAGGTTGTTTGGTAACCTATTTGAAACAACGGGTCTCCGTATAACTGCTAGCACACAGCTTTGTAATAAATAACCACTGTCACTTTCTGGCAGTCTTACCATACAGGCCAAGTACTGAATCAACGAACAAAGCAAAGAAAAACAAGACAAAGACCTCCAGCTGTATCACCTCTAGATACAGAACTGCATCAAATAAAAGGCAGAACAAGTTTACGTGTAAACTAGCCCCGAGGCTGCTTCACCCAATCTCTTTGTCAACCGATTGCTTTAGTTTCCCCAACTGTCGGTTTTGCACTTTCCATAAGTACTAAAATGCTCAGACACTTCAGGAAAAAACAGGAATTCCTGACAGTTTGAAAGGTTCGCCTGTGTGGATGTCAGATTTTTCTCTGTTATTAGGATCCAGGATGAGTTTAATCTACAAAGAGATCAGTTGGCCTACATCATTAACACACTTCTACAAACAGTGGATGAAACAGTTTTAAATTACCAGAAGTTGCATCATTATGGATTATTATTTTAGCATTGTTAGCCTTCTATAATATGATGTTGCTCCCACTGGAATACTGATTAAAATAGGAACCAGATGTGCTTTTCATGACCAGATTGAAAAAGATAAACAACCAGAAAATCAATTCAAATAAAAAGGATGCCCTGGGGGTGTTTCTCAAAACTAAAGAGGGAGAGCATATGTATCTTTTAGAAGGGTGGGGCGGGAACTGAAAAACACTCAAAAACAGAACTCTCCTCTTCCACAAAAAAATCCCTAAGAAACATCAAACAATCTGGATCTTCAGACACCTATTTTGACTACACTCCAATGCATTATTGTCTTAAAATTGGGTGCACCAGCCAACACTAAAACAAAGAAAAATCAGTATTTTCAGGTTTGCTCATAAATCCACAAGATATAAAGCTCATAGGAAAAAAAAAGACTAATTTACATTTAGACCTCAGCGTTTTACAGGAATACCACTTGGGTTTACTTGCCTGTAAGCATGATATGAAGGTTCCAAAAAAATCATCTATCTTCAACTCCAGAGAGCCACTAAATGGAAGGCTTATCTTCATGCCAATCCTGCTGGGAGCTCTTTTTGTGCTAAATGCAGGCCAGTATCTGCAATCTTGAAGACTGAGTATGACTTAATGGGACTGTTTCGCAGAGCAGACCAGCTGTTCCTTCGCATGCATTAGAAAAGAGCAACATTTCCATTCACAAAGGAACAGGGATCACAAATCACAAAGGGAATTACAGCACCAATCCTCAACGCCACAGCTTCTACTGCAGGTATCAGTGTGGCCCTACTGAAGCCATATTGTTTTTCCCCTGCACCTTTACATCTAGGCCAGGAACCAGACACCACCGAAGAGGGTGGCAGTCTCCTTTGACGAGCATAGAGAAGAATGGATTTCTTCACTTGGGTAGATAAAAATAATAATAATTTAAAAAAAAAAAAAAGGATGTCTTTCTCACTTATCTTCCTTAATTTCAGAAAAGCTAGGAGAGAGACTGGGTTGGTCCGGCTCAGCACCAACTCTGATGACTACCGTCCCAGTTGTACCAGGTCATTTTGCTGCAGAGTCACTTCCAGCAGGAAAAGCATAGGCCACACAATCAGGCCTGCAAAACTTGGCTTGAAATAGCACACCATATAAAGGTAGAAGAGATAACTTATTTCTAGTTTTCATGAACAAACACTTTTGAGTATCAGTATCTTATTTTTTGTGTGAACAAAGCTTTGTCACCGTGTGGTACAGTAATTACTCCACCCCTAGAAGTCCTTCACTGCAGATTACCAAAGCCAAAATACATTGAACAGTAAATATATTTACACAAAACTTAGAAATGAAAGATTCCATGCAGTACAGCCTGTTATTTCTCTTAGATATGTTTTGAAAAAGCATCAGACAGAAGAAGCGGGGATTTATATGAGAAATTCCTTGGTCCCTTCCTGCACCTTCTTAAAATAACCCCAGGATACTAGAGTTTACCTCCAGGGGTCCCCTATTTTCTAGCTCCTATTTCTTCTGACATACTGCATACATTAGGACCTCATTACTTTCCTCTGTTCCTCCCCAGGCCTCACATCTCTCTCCCTCTTTCTGGGAGTTCCCTAATTTTTTTCCACTATTTCCTCTTTTCCGCTGTTTTTAAGGCTCCTAATTTCCCTTTTTCCATAGCTGGTTCTCCATTCTCTTCCACATGCCAGCACCTGCTTGTACATTAACAGGCCCCTTGGGAGACCTGAGGACACCCATCACTGCCCTCATGCAAAAGTTTACCAAGCTTGCATACTCGGACAATAAGCTGCATGAGAAGCAGTATTTGTGGATGTTGAAGGACTGGTATTGGATCAAAGTTCCATTCTTTGAGGCATCTGCTATGTTTGAGATACTGGTGCCTATAACTATTAGAGAGATTGTTAGAAGAGTATTAAGTAATTAAAATTCTTTGCCCCTTGCATTGAAGAAAGAGGCAGAAGTACCTTGACATTGCAAACACCCGCCTGAAGGCATAAGAAACAATATTTCCACAGAGCAAAAATATTTGTAATGGAATAAATGGCAGCTTTGGGGTTTTTGTAAGTTTTGTGATTACAACTTACAATTACAACTGTCAACTACTCCAATATCAGAAGAAAATTAAGATCACAAAGTCCAGCACTCTGAATCTGGGAAATACCAGAATTAACATTGTTCACATAACCTTACTGCAGCTTTTGTGTGTACAGAGGTGATCTTTCCTTGCATTATCACATATTTTTTTCCCCACAGCTGTACAAATAGAGACTCCTATAAAAGATATCTTCTTATTGCTGTTGAAGTAATGGCTATTAATATCATGTTGGTATTGGGGATGACTGATAAAACCTCACAATCCTCATAGAAGCCTAAGAATTGCAGCAATCCCCCAAATTCTAGGACATTTTAGGAGAGCTGTCTTTTCTTCCATGGGCTTCTCAATCAAGAAAAGATACAAAAAGTTTTAGTCACCAACAAGAACAATCAGGAAGGGCAGAGCCCATTTACTCAAGGAGAAAAACTAATCTGTAGCTCAGGATTATAGAATACATGTTAAATTTGATAAACTATTCACCAGAGACTTTTTAGAGACCAAGAATTCATACCAGGCACTGCCAACGTATTGTTCATGTCTAACAATGCTATGAAACAAAGAAATAAACAGCGTGATCTTCAGAGAGGAATTTTATTGAAATGTGGTTAACTAGCAGAAAATTGCTTGTCAAAATTCTTAAAAAAAAAAAACTTTTCAGTAACTTTTCTTAAATATTTATATCTTCTTATTCTGTGGTTTTCAGTCAACTGGGTTAGAAAAAAAAATACTTGTTCAGCTGACTGCCGTGTCAAGGGACTGCCACGTTCTGTACCTCAGCATGACGCAGTTCAGCACAGTAACTTCAGCGCTGGAGCCCATACACCTACTCACTGTGAAAAGAGTTTTCACAAAACCTTTTGTTTCTGTGGAATAAAAGGGGTTTGGGTCTTGTTTTGGTGGGGGTTTTTTGGTTGGGTTTTTTTGTTTCGTTGGTTTGTTGTTTTTTTTTTCATTTAGAAAGTATCTGGAAAAATCAAGCTGGTGTATGTATATTTATGGAATAGATATGAAAAGCAATTTTCAGGGTATTGGTTATTAATGAATTGTTTTATGAACTTACTATTCATGGTCAAGAGCCTCCAAAATCACATTATTTCTACTGCCTGCATAAATAACTAGTATTCTTAGGAACAGCTATTCCTCAAACTTGTTTTTCACACATACGCCAGTTTTTGACCCATGATGTACAGGGCAAGGCAATCTGTATCATTTAAGTCCTTGAAGCAGAAGGGTTGTACCCATACATTCTGCTGACAAAGTCAAGTCAAAAAAAGTTTCCTACTACAGAAGAGATCTCTGTTGCAGTAACCCACCGTCAAGTACGGCAGAGCCAACAGAGATGCAAGAGGTACAAACTAGACAGATGGTGCAGATGCACTCAAGCCAGTATCATAAAAAGCTGATAAGGAGAAGTTACCACTACACTAGACAAATTCCCTCCAGGGAATCAAGTTTTCCCTCCTCTTTTATAGGATTAAAAAGTTGTCTGCCATGGGAGAGAAGGGAATACACAGATCCCTTAGTTCCAGCTTTGTTCCCCTCTCTCTCTCTATCACTTCCCAAATGTTCTGTATTCCAGCTTCACATAACAGTAATGTTTAGGTCTGGGTGGAGAATATTTTAGTTGCAATGGACAGTCTTTGTAAAAAGTAAGTGTGAAAAACTAGCAGCTGGAATTAACGTTAAAAAGGTAGAAATTATTTTAGTAATGTGATAGTTATGATAAGCAAAGTAAGCTAGGAGTAAAGAGCCAGATCCTAACAACATCAATTCTGATTAAGATCTGTTTCAAAGCCTGACCTTCATCAGTTGTTGATAAAATTCAATCCTTACCAATGCCACAAGCCAGGCAAATAACCATCTAACAGAGCAACAGCTGCAGCAGGAGACATTTAAACTCTTCAAAGTACAGCTGTTCACAGATAGAAGGGATCAGTCCTTCAATCTACAGAACTACACATACAGAGTAGGATAGTGCTATTTACTTGCAGTATAAACTATCCGGTAATCCTCAGTCTAGGCATCTTTAAATCACAGTCAGTTTGAAATCAATAGTGTCCCATCTTGCCTCACTCTCCTGCAGGAGCTCTGAAAGAAAGTCTGCAGTTTTCATATAGCCTCCATTTGCCCTGCTACTTTGAACGCAAAGGTACTTTGATACTTTCTTTTCTTCTTTTTATAATTAGAAAAACTGGCTCAGCAGTCCCTGCCCACACTAGATGCCTCAGGAATGATGCTGACATGCTTGTTCTAACCCTGCACTCAATACAGTGAACTGCACTCAGATCCTTAGCACTTTACATCCTCCTTTCACACCCTTACTAGATTATCAAATGACTATTCTGGCCTGAATTTACACAGATTTAGTAGGATATCATGGACTTCATTATCAGTAAGTGAGGGAATGGAAAAAGTGAGGAAATGTGGTGGAGCTCTCTCTAAACCAATTATTAACACAGATTCTCTAGTAAAGACACCCTTTTATTAGAATCCCTCAGTTCAGCAAATGCTCATCTACCATTCAAATGGTGAACAGCTGGAAAACCTTACATTTTTGTGACTAAGTGGTGTCCCTGTCTCTGACAGATGGGTAATAAATAATGCAATCATTACAGAGAATTGCTCTTGTTCTGAATCTACTGGTGAGCTTTTAACTCTGCGAACAGCACAGCTTTGCAGGGGAACAGGCACTTTTTCCCTACGTTATTTTGCTTTTAGAACACATGTAATAATAGGCCATATAATTAGCTGAAGGTTAGGAAACGTCTTACTCTAGCTGTTTCCTAAAATCAAATATTAAATACACAGTAGTAATCCAGTAGCATTTCTGCCATATACAGTCTCATGTTTTGTTATTTTGCATTTGTTTGTACTGATTATACCAACTTGCTTTATTGCCTACTTTGTACAGAAAAGAGCAAGCCACTGAAAAAATGTCTAGTTAAATCTCAAGACTTAAGGCACTTGCAAATAACATAGAATCATAGCATCATAAAGAAGGAATCCACGTCAAACCTCAGGTGAAATCCTGGACTTGCTGAAGTATATGGAGATGCCAAGAGCTTACTTCAATAACATTGGTTTGGTTGTGTCTGTGAGTATGTACTCTGTTACAGACTTTAATTCTTATCATCATTCTTTTCTTCACAAGTCCCCTCCCTGATTTAATGCACAAGATGGATAACTAGCATTTTGTGCCTTTTGAATATTTTACTTCACAACATTAATAATGTTTCAATGTAGAGTGTGTGTATGTGTGAGCCTAGGTTTTTAAAATTCCATCACAGCAACATTTTTACACCTACAGTATGCAATAGGGACAGTACGTATTGGGTCTATCATGCCTATTGAACTGGAGAAACTCACAGCTGTAGAAGGCGGCTGTAAGCACACAGCGGGACCTAATGTTTTGGGCCATGCCAAAAGATTTGCAATGTAGGCCCATGGGCAGCTGAAGAAATTGCTTCTCTGCAAAGCTTCAGTTCACTTTAGGATTTTGGAAATGTTCCTGTTTTATTTTCCTTGCCTACTGACTCACAACCTCCATACTTAGGTCCCTGGTCCTTTCCTCAAATTTCCCCAGTTCCCTTTCTGAACTTTCTCTCTTCAGTGCTGGCCTCCCTCTTCCCCTGCACATTCCTGGGAGTGCCCAGTCCCAATCTCCTCATTAAATCCTAGTGCTCTTCCACTCAAAGCATTTTTCCCCAAATTCTGACCAATCGCTCTCTCTTTGCACAGCCAGCTCACTTTCAGATGAGGTATAGACTACCTTACACATGTACATGTAAGGTTACCTACTCCTAAGTGATATTGCAAGTTCTTTCATTATGTACAGGTATATATCTATGTAAGATGTTAAGTCATGTGCCATTATACTTGCTGTACATTTTTAGTAATCCTTTTAACAATTTTTTCTTTCTGACTTTAACTTGTAGCATCTTTACATCAGAAAACACAGTGCTTAGTGCACTGCCATCTAACTAGATGCCAACAGGTAGTTACTGGAAGTCTACTAATAATTTCAGCTTTATTGTGGTTTAGTCAAGGAGTGCGACTTGTGGTGCAAATCAGAGAGTACCATATAATTTTCACAATCTAGTTCTTTTCCATGACTAGATTTCAATTAGAAATATAAAGAAATATTTGAACAAGAGGAAAATTTTCCATTCTCATTCTCAATCAACCTTTGTTCAATGAGGTATATAGGTACTATTAGCAGATCAATGAAGCCACAGTTTCAGAACTATTAAAAAAAAAAAAGGCTGAAAACTGTCCTCCAAAATCTGTCTTCAAGCAGGCTCCAATTAGAAGAAACTAAAAATGTTTTCTAAGATTAAAAGAGTACCAGATAAACAAGGTAATAATGGATATATATTATCATGGCAACAAAGCTTTATTCTTGCTTTAGATATTATTCATAAATTATTTTTTATATGGTCCATAAAACATTTAACCACCAAGTAAATTACAATAATAGTTATGCCATATATGGACCTATGTGAAGGGTTAAAAATGGCTAGCTTGTTTGATCACTTAAAAAGAAAAGAAAAAAACCACGGAAGTAATTTGCATAATCCAGTCTTGAATTATATGCAACATTCATACCTATGTATAGCTACAATCTGAGTTAAAAGTTAAACATGAATACCTTATTTTTATTTATTACTACTAATGTAAATTTTAATGATTACATGTAAAGTCATAGGAACAATAGTTTTCTGCAAGTTTTTAAGAACACACTTCAGCAAAGTTCCACAAATCTAAGTCTTAAAGCTGATTCTTATCCAACCATCTGTGCATATAAAAAGATGCCTTTTTATTTTTTTTAAGAACATATCTAAAATCAGGCAGAAGAAATCACAACATGGTAAGTATTTTGGTAAAAGTAAAATTTGAATACAAACATATGGATCACTTCAGAAAGAGAGACCTCTGAACTTCATACCTGCTAATAAATAAGATAAACCAAATTGTTCTCTTCAGTATTTTCTCATATCTGTTCTCTATTTTTTTGTACCTCCACCAAAAAACATACTGTTACAATTCAATTCTGTGACAACATCTTAGGTCTGAGTGCCCTGATGTCATCACAAGTAGGATTCCCTGAAGCTGAGGGTTATCAAGCTATGAATAACAAGGAGACCCATCATAACCATATACTGTGCAGACTCCATTCAGAAAGGAAGGATTCACCTGACCGCCATCGCATTCTTTTTTTTAATCGCCTTCAAAAGTCAGTATCATGATATTCCATTGTCCTAGTGAAAAAAAGCCTGGATGGCTTTACCTTTTAAGTTTATTACTGACTGAACTAAGGTATTCACAGTCTTTGTTTTCCCTAAAATAAGCTACATAAAAACATTTGCTGCAGCTAATTAACAAAAAAGGAAGTTGTTATATAGTTGTCAACTATTTGATAGTTTGGTTTTGGTTTGGTTTTTGTTTGTTGGTGGTGGTGTGATTTTTGGTTTTGTTTTTTTGTTTGTTTGTTTTGGTTTTTTTTAAGTATCTACTGCATCCCATTCCAGTTTTCCTGTAGATTTAAATCAGCTCAATATGATCTGGATGAATAGGAGGAAACAAAGAAATGAATGACACTTAAGGGATCTGTTTTGAAAATTGCTAGGAAAAATTTATTGTTGTCTTTTCAGTAAGATTTTAATAACCCATACCAGTTACCAAAAACAAAAAGACATTCTTATAGTCAGGCAGACAAAGGATTCATAATTATGATTTTTAATCTTAAGTTTACACTTAGGTTTACAACCTGAAAAGATAAATCCAAACTGAAGTGCCATATTCCTCATTTCTCTTTAGTTTTTACCGCCTTGTTAAACAAATTTATTTTGCATGCATGTTGCAGTCTTTTTCAGATATCAATGCTGATGGAAGATTTGCACAAACAGTAGCACTTTTCTTGTATCTTTTGCATGTAGCAAAAGTCAACCTTGATCTAATCCTGATTTCTGAGATCAGGGAACTAAGGATAAGGATTTAACCATGAGAACATTTAGCACCTTCACATCTGTGGAATTTTTTCCGTAGGCCCTTCCAATCCCATTTTAGCTATTGCCGCAGGGCATTAAAGCCCAACATCTTAGGCTTAAAGTCTGATACAGAGATTTTTCTCTTCCTACTATGATAATTTCTGGAAGTTCTGGAAGACGTTCTAAAGCAAATTTGAAATGGATCAGGGACCAAGGAGCAGCAGAATGATAGTTTCCTAGCAGGTATGTGTTGCCCTGAGGGCAAGCTGGACAAAACGGAGTTTTTTTTCAAAAAGTCGCATTCATGACCCAATGCCAAACCTGGGCGGTACACATTACAACAGGCCAGCCTGGAGATTAGGAAAGCGTGGATCTCTGTAGTCATGTTTTCATCTAAAAGGACAAAAAGTAATTTCCTATGTGAGGGAAAAGGGAATAGACTTTATTAAGCTGTTTCTATTTGAACTGGAGGCCTATGCACAATCTTCATAATTGGAAGCAAGTGCTTGCAATTCAATTCCACTTTTTTCTTTTCAGTATGTGCACTGTAGCAATGCTATGCACAACTGTCTATCAATTACGAAGCAGGAACCAATGAAGGGGTTAATGTAAGGCAGGAAGGTTTAAATATTAAAGGATGGCTTACAGCACATGTACTTTGCATATTTTCATGTTTCATGTGGTCCTGATACCTTAATACATTTCTTCAAATACAATCTCACCAAAGAAATGCCAAATCACTAGCATTTTAGGTGGACAATTTCTGTATACCATTAAGGACTCGCTTGGGATTGGATTTGCAAAGCCCTGGGCATGCACGTTTGTAAGAAGATAGAGGAAGAAGTGCCAGTCAAGCTAAACCTTCCATAAAACTAAACCAGTTCAATTTGAGAGAGATATTAGTTAGGCTTGGTTTAAACAGAAGTGGGTTGGATCATTCAAGGGATCAGAGATTTATGCAAAGAATCCTGACTTGCATATGCAGATCAAGATGGCATCCTTTCATTAAAAAATATGCAGTTGTACTTGTTGTACAGCAAGACATAAAACTGTGTGATTAAATAAAACTGCAGTTAAAGCATTGTGGAAAAAAGTTTTTCTATAATTAGAAAATGTGAGGATATGAATGTTATCAGCAGTAATTAAAGATTAACTGCATTGTTCACTGACTAAACTCACAGCTAGTGCCTTATTTAACTGCTTTTCATTTATTTTAAACACAAAATGTCATAAAGATCTGAACTGAAGCACTCCTTAAAAAACACACGTACAGTAAGTGATTTACTTTTTCAGAGCCAAGAGAAATGCATGCCTATGCCCAGACCATGAGTAGCTCCAGCTTTCTGGAACCGAAACCTCAGGTATGTATTTTTTTCTCCTCTTACTAACTGTCAGAAACAATAAGTTAGCAAGGAAAAAGAAAAATTAAAAACAGTATGGATCCAAAAGCGAAAGCTGGTATTGCACATAAAAGACCCAGAATATTTACAAAAACATTTCTACTTGCATCCTACTTTGCTGAGTAAAACACAGATTACCTTTTATCCTCAATTGCTTTCTTTATAATACACACCAGATAAGCCTTTTGAATACCACAAATTTTTTTCATTGCTATCATTCTGAATTCAGACTGTGGAATGGATCAGAGAACATACTGATATAAATCCAGCAAGTGTACTGGCAAAAACCGCAACTGGGATAAATCTCTTCAGTCCTCACTTCTTGTCAGAATGGTGGTCATGGGTTGACAAGATACAAGTCAAACTGGAAATAGCTGTAATCACACTTTACAACGGTTAACTTAACGAAAGCCAATTCTTTGTGTATCTACTGCAGGCATCCAGTCTTTGAAAGCCTAAGCGCCATACTTTTCACATCGTAGAGGTGCATATATTGAGCCTTTTGCTGAATTAGGAAAACTAGGCTGAGCCACAGAATATGGGGAACAGCCCAATATGCTGAAATGGAGATAATGACAAGAAAAGTCGATCAACTTTGGACTTTGAGTGAAAATGGTTAAAAAAAAAGAATGCAAAGCGAGTGACAAATGGGATTAATCCATGCGAGTGCTGAGAAGGAAGCTCAGGATGTTAAGGAAGGAAATGACTCATTCTCCGTGTTTGTGTATAGGAAAGGCTGAGTAATACAAGGTTGCCCGGTGCCATACACTTTTATGCTCATTTTGGATCACTCCAATGAGAAACCCCAATTTACTTACGTCCCCCTCACCACAAGGTGGCACATATGTACTCCCTATGATTTTTAAGTGCCTCTATAGTTTACTTCATTTTTAAGAAGTAACTGTTATCCATTCCCACAGAGAGGAAGGAATGGGGGTGGGATAAAAGCAGGGAATGATAAACTGCATTATATTATCAAGTATAGACAACTAAAGGTAGGTAAACTATTCTTAATATGTGGATTAATTCCAAACTTTCCTTGTTACTATCATTTACTAAAGGGTCTGAGGTATAGTCACATCAACAGTGTGGAAATTAAACAGGATAAGGAGCTAGTGAAAACTTAGCTTCGGTATGTTTTACAAATGCATTCACCAGAAACTCAACAGAATTTAAAGGTGAAATGGAACATGGACTTTGGATAGCAGACTGGTGCCAAAGATAGAAATAAGCATACAGAAACAGAAAACCAGGCATATCTACCCATTATTTTGATTCTCTCTATTTTAAGCCTGCTGGTCACTCATTGGTTGGTATGCAGCATAAGGGCTTTTCTTGCATTGCTGCCACTTTTCATTCTTGTGTTGTGA
Source organism: Theristicus caerulescens (assembly GCA_020745775.1). Classification (NCBI taxonomy): domain Eukaryota; kingdom Metazoa; phylum Chordata; class Aves; order Pelecaniformes; family Threskiornithidae; genus Theristicus; species Theristicus caerulescens. Next base: position 38,099,617 of record CM036566.1, read on the forward strand.
GTTTCAAGAACTAATAACTACATAAGCTAAGAAAGGTTGTTCCCTAGCAGTAATTTTTCCTTCATGCTGATAAAGGATGTGTTTGAATGTCAGACCTCGAACCATCCAAATATACATTCTCATTTTCACCCAGTGGCTGATCAAATAAAAACCTCAGTGATCTTCTGTGCAGTTGTTCCTCTTTTCGAGTCCGGATATAACAATATACTGCATGATCTATAATGGCCACAGCACACCCTTCTCCACAGTACATAATGGACCCACATGTTTCATATATCCATCAGAAAGGCACTAAGCAGGCTATGAATCCACCAAACTGCAGAAGAGATTTGAAAGCAAACTGAGATAAGCGTGTGAGTACAAAAGACAGAAGGAGGAATTTTTTAAGGGCAGAAAAATACTGACCTAAATCAAAGCACAGAAACACTAGCTAACATGTGAAGCAATTCTATCCACGCACCACGGAATATATGTTTTTAGAAAGTAGATTCTTGGAGATTTACAGTATAAACTATGTACATAGCTCCCTCTGATGACCATTGGACACGATACAATGCAAGTCTCCTTTTATTTTTGTTCGTGCATTCAACTGACAGCTGACTGGTTAAATTCTAATTGCTTCCAAGTGAGGTCAGCAAAGGTATTTATCGAAAAGGACTGAACAACAGGCTCAACACACACATGCACGCGCACGCATAAGCACATACACACCATCTCTCCAGCGTGTTGATTTATGGAAACAATTATAATTCTGGTGGAGTCTTTCTGAGCTGAGAAAGTTTGTAGCTGCAGTAGAGTGTCTCATGTTGCAAAAAGCAGACAACAGAAATGGAATACTTGGGTATCCAGCTCTTATCAACAGGAACAAGTAAGTTATCTGTCCTTTACAAGAACAGTCAACAGTTTCTAATAGCTAATAACTTTTATCTTCATTTGTATATGCTAGATACTAAAAAGCATTAAGAAAACTACTTCTATTAATAAACTGAAAAGGGTAGGAATAAAAATACAAGGCTAAGACTGTGAGGTCTGTTTTGAAATTTGAACTAGAGAAAAGTTATCTGATAGATTGTGCTAATAGTGAATATATAGGAATGAAGTAATCAGCAGAATTTTACCATGCATGAGAAAGTAGTTCAACTGAATCAATAGGATTTTTGGAAGGACTTAAAAATGAAGACAGAACTATGTTTACAACCAGTTTAAATGTCTGTTTATGTAAAAAGTTGTGTGAGATATCTATTGTATGTATATTTGCATATTTTTAAGAATCAGCTTAGCATGTCATACATGCATGTATAGTACTTTTCAGTAGCATAATGTATCCTTGCACGTTTGTAACAATTGAGCATAAAGACTTACATATGCACCTTTTCTCACAGATCTTTTACTTTCAGTGCAAGCAGCAAATTCAAGTAGTACAGAAGGTCACGACAACAAAGGTTTTTATAACTTGTGTCTTTAAAGGATATTCTGACTGAAGAGATATTTAAGAAGCTCTTCTGTTTCGCCATTAACTATTAAGGAATAACGATCAGAATTCTAGAAGAGGGAACAATCTCATTTAAATGAATCTGTAACTCGTAAAGACAGAAGGCAGGTCGGTGACCTAAGAGCAACAGTCTACTTGAGATTTAGTTTTCATTATGTTGTTCATGAACACCCAGAACACTGCACTATAATGCACAAATGGATACTGACATGGATCCTGCCAATTTTGCTCTACAGATCATACTTTTACATTATCTTTCTAATGGGCACTATATCTTTAGCTTGCAATGACATGACTCCAGAGCAAATGGCTACAAATGTGAACTGTTCCAGCCCTGAGCGACATACCAGAAGCTATGATTATATGGAAGGGGGGGATGTAAGAGTGAGAAGACTTTTCTGTCGAACTCAGTGGTATATGAGGATTGATAAGCGAGGCAAAGTAAAAGGGACAAGAGAAGCAAACAACAACTACAGTAAGTAATACTTTTGCTTTTCCTCTTTCTAAGTTTTCAGAAATTTACACATCGTTTCCTATTCCTTGATTTATACTAATTTCAAAAGAATTTTGTATAGTGTACTGACCATTGTATAAGACAAGTTTTCCAATTAATCCTATAGCAGGACATTTGTTATTGATTTTGAAATGCGTCATTTTAAATGCTACATTGTATATCTGCTAATGTATTAGCTACAGCTGGTAACTATTAGCAAACAGAGAGCGTATTTTAACAAGTGAATTAAGGTTGTAAGTATGAAAATGTATAACCACAAACTCTGCTCATAAAATACTTATGAAACATCAAACCATACTTATGTAGTCCACAAACTACCTAAAAGTTTGGTGTGTTTGAGTTAACAATTAAAACATATGCAATACTAGAAAGTTCAATGGAAAGAATTATGTAAACTCTCTTGCAAAATCTTTTAGATAGTTTGCCAAGCCAGGAACAAAATCTATTATAGTTTCTGCAATTCATTATTACAATGATCATGATGCTGAAAAAATATTCTCCCCCCTTTCTTCCAAAAACATGACTCATCTAGAGAGAATGGACATATAATATTTTGCAAAGCTGTACCAAATACAATTTTTGAACTGGCAAAAGAATTGTTGTACTACTCTGAATTTTTCACACAAATACCTATGTATTTTCCATTTACACTTGAAGGCATCAACTTTACAGTCACTATTTTTGCCACTTTGGTGCTCATGTTATTACAAACATATTGTTTATTTAGAGAAATATGACATCTACTTGAAAAGACATTACTTTATTAAGATACAACAGGAAAATACAAAGGATTATATTGCATATTTCAAAACAAAATTATAAGGAAAAGGGGCCAGGGACATGCTGGTGTAGTATTTATAGTCAACTGAAAGGGCAAATATATTTCCAAAGATGCTATTAAATACAGTTTTAATGTAGGTTGTACAGATTATTGTGCTTTTTATAACATCAGCAGAAGAAATCAATAAATCAAACTTCAAGAACTGTTAGTGTGATTCAGCTTTCAACTGAAGTTGACTGCTTATTTCCTATAAGAACAGCACTTTGGCATGCTAAGTGCCTGGCTAGCAGACTTCATAATATATTTCTTTACTTCATTACTGCATTAAGTGCTTGGCAACTTGCATGGTTAAAACTTCATTCACTAATGTTACTGTTTCTTTTAAAATTTGTTTCCATATGTCTCCTTTCTTCCTACACTATTACGTAGTGAACAAGCATATTCCTCTGAAAGACAACACATGGCCAGCAGCCAAATAAATTATTTGGTCCATATTCAAGATGACTCCCATTGAGTTTCAGGAGGACATTGCTACAATAGAGTTCCATAGGGCTAGTTTCAAAGTGAAATGTTGCTCCCATAAAAATCACTGGGAAAAAATGTTACTGACTGTTGAAATAGTTCCTTCTAAATTTTTGCAGATGAGTGAATATGCACTGTACCCAATTTTTTCTGTTATTATTTACAAACACTTTAAAGAGATTATGACAGCATATAGAGCTGAATAATTATACAAATTTGCTTTTTTTTTAGTTCCACACTGCTTAAATAAAAAATTTGTTAGTAATTTAGCATTATTTCAAAGTCAAGTAAAGGTTCTCAATTCTGTGCAAGATCCCATGCTGCTGAAGCACACTAATGACACCCTGAAACATTCTGCAGTGAAACCATTAGAGAATATCAGATTATCTTGTGCTAAAGGCAATCCATTTTCTTGTAGTTTTCTGAACATTTTATGAATATTTAGTGATTGTAACTAACTATTACAAATTACAGAAAGGCAACCTTGAGTCGCTAAACCCTTACATTGATATTGCAGTGAAAAATTTTGAATTCTTTTCCTGGTAAATGCAACAAGTATCAGGAAGAAAAACAATCAATACTTGAATGGTTTATCAGGTAACTGATGTGCACTATGATGAACTGTCTCCACTAAATTTAAAGTAAGTGGGAAGTCTCTTGCTGTAATTTATCTATTATGTGCTAGGAAATAATATCCAAATGCTTTCGTTGGACAAATAGAATATGAAAATATAGACAAAGAGGACTGAAAAAATGTGAACACTGATAACTTGGATCTTCTGAGAAACTAAAAAAATTAGTATTATGGAAAACTTCTTTTTTGTCATACCCCCTATTCGACAGACTATGTAAGAAGCCTTTTTGAAGACGTGTTTATGGCTCTATACTAAAATACCCATAAGGAAAATAATGGGGGGCAGAGGGGGAACGACGACACACGGACAACCAACAAACAAAAAAAACCCCCAAAACCCTGCCTGGACTAACACACTTTCCCAAAGCAAAATTTTTAACATTAGAAGTCTAAAAAGGCTATTTTTATCTGGGGTCTCTGAAAAGCATCATTCTAAAATCATACACATTACAAAGATGTATTAACCTGGGTGTTCAAATATTCTTGTTCTGTGATTTCCAGTTCTGGAAGTTAGTGAAAGGTAAAATCAGACCTGTTTCTCAGGATGGAATCCCAGAACAGTTACAGTCAAATTAATCAATGGTACAAAAAGTGTTGCTCCGAGAAGTATCTTCTTATTTTATCCTAATTTTCCACTTCCATAATAAATAAAAGGAATCCTTTTCCCTTTTGAATCACTGACATGTGCTACTAAAATGAAAACAAGAAAACATTCATATTTTTAGCTATCATAACTTAGCTTCATAAAGGAAGCTGCATTGACAGTTTTGCAGACAGAGTCAACTACTTGTTTTCAGCCCATGAATTGTGAAGCGTGAATAATGTAAAGCGCAATCTTCACATTGAGAAATGTCTGTAGAATGATAACTTCATCATAACTTTGGCAAGTGCCAAAATTCACAGAGCTTCTCTCATCAGTCAAGACTATAAATGTAAGAATGCCAAGACAGTGAGGAATTAGGGTCTTTGTATTTCAAACTTCTCTAGTAAGTTACAGAATAAAAAACATATACACATCCTATGAAAGTAACAGCAAAAATAATGAAAGTGTTAAAATTTCCTAAGATTTTAATTCAAAAGCCACTGTATTAAATGTATGTGGATTGAAATTCCATGACAAAATTAAATACCGAACCCAATCCTCACTCACCAATTGTAATTAATCTATATTTATCACTCACTTGTTTCAAAATGCATTAGAAGTTAACTGCTTAGTCCAAGAAATATGTGTGTAGTGTTTCACTGAAAGCAAATTGTTGAATCCTGTTTACAACACTGATGACCTTGTTAGGTACCCAAAGAATATTATTCTGTGCACATTTCAGAAAGCAGTAGAGCCTTCTGGTGGACATAAAGGTGATAACTCAAGAGTAAACTAAGCAAATCAGAGGACAGTGATCTCCACTAAGCAGAGGAAATCACTTTGCACCTGACAGCTTTCCTTTCATTCTGAAAACTAAAAGGCAGACTGAGAACCGAGAGTCACATCCTGAAAAACTACAGCAAGAATTAGGAAGCAGTCAAGAGATGAGGTCACCCAGAAAAATCTGTCATTATTCATAAAAATTTTTCTCTTTGACAATGACTTATTATACCTTGTCCAAGCCTAAACTATATGCTTTCTATTAAAAAATAATTTTTGCATCTTGTTCATGTAAAATAATCTAAGTGGGTGAACAAAACAGACTTTTTGAATTCATGATTGTAAAAAGTGAGAGTGACTGAACACATCTTGGAGATAATATGGCAATTTGTTAACTCTTTATCTTTGATAGAAAATAAATCTCTCCTTACTACTGCTTACTCCTTTTATTTCAGTTTGTGTTTATGAATTTTGCCAGATTTTATTTGATTATGTTCAGAAAAAAAGGCAGCAAAAAATCAGAGTTTATTTTGACTCTATCCAAGAGGATTTACAACTACGACTAGATGATGCTTTAGGACTTTCCATGCTCTGTTGCCTTTGGAATCTCATTTTAAAGACTTCAAAGGGTCTCTTAGTTGCTAGAAAAGCCTTCCCGGAACCTGAATCCTAAGATGTCTGATCCTATCATATTCCATGTGTGCTCTAAGCCCAGAAAGTGCCTATTTCCTCTTCTTTTCAGTGGATAAAGCCAACAAAAAAAAAAAAGTATATATAAAAAAAAAGATAATCTAGTGAGATCTTGGCACAAAATGGCTGAAATCTTGATTAAAATTTTTATCTTGGAAAATTACTTCTATTTTGATCAAAATCCAACAAGTCATAGTTTTCAGCAATATTAAATGAACTCTAACTCAGTTTTGTTCAAACCTTAACCCTAACTGATGACAAAAATTATACACATCTTAGTGGTTAAATACTCAAACTTGCTTAGAAATCAAAATTATTTCCAACAGCATTTTATATATGCTTCTTAGGGTCAAACAAATGTTGGACTACATATACTGTGCCACTATATAAATTTTATTTCTGTTGCTTTACATATTACATAGAAGAGCAAGAAGATTCAGTATCTGAAAATCAGATATTTCAAGGCAGGTATTGATGTAGCAGATTCAGTTAAGGTTTGTGTGTGTTCCAACCAAACAGAAAGCCTGTCTTTGCAACTGCATTCTTGATTTTTCAAGAGGCTGTTGGTTCAACCAATGCACTGGCATCAGGAGAAGACAAACCTTCACTAATGTGAAAGTGCTTTTGCTTCACATTAGTACTCTGCTAATCTTTTCAATTATAACAGAAAGATATTTCATTCAAATGGCAACATATGAATACCCTCTTGAAACTTAGCCTACAGTGCCAAGGATTACTTTCTCTCCTACAGTGATTAACCAGATCTAAATATAACAGATTTCCTTGCTCCCTCTCTAGCTCTTTGTCTAGCACTGGTGTTAGATACCACCCCTCCAGTTTCAACCAGCAGAAGAGACTCTATGCCTATACCTTAGCCTATCCCTCATCACAAATCCCAGCTTTTCACCATCAATGTTGACGAAGACGGGTTTTAGCAAAGACGGGTTTTAGCAAAGACGGGTTTTAGCAAAGACGGGTTTTAGCAAAGACGGGTTTTAGCAAAGACGCAGATAACAGCAGCAGCTGAGTTATGCCTGTCTTACAGCTTCTATCGACTTTTTTTTAATAAGTGTGCCCTTTGGGGGAAGTGAGGAGAAGAAAGGAGCGAGTAAAGTCTGGAACCATTGCAGCAAGGTTCTTCAGATCTCACGTATCAATGTCCAGATTAGTGCTCAGCCGTCACAGTATGACGGGGGGGCCACAAAACACAATTAAAACTGTTCATCACTTCTGAATTTACCTCCTGAATCTTCATCACCTTGTCTATTCTGTGGTGTTTACCAGCTGAAAAATATGCAGAAAGTCAGAACAGTAGCAGTTTATACTCACTTTCTTCCCACTCTGAACACAAAGTGATTGCATAAGCCTGTGAGGGTGAATCAAACCTCTGGGCTCAGGCACAGGCAGCAGCCTGACAAGCTAACATAGACCAATGGGGCTATGTCTGCCCCCGCGTGCTTCAAAACTGGGGTACGAGCTACAATCAGTATGAGCAGTGAAAAACATCTAAGCTGAATCTATACACATTGTGCTTAAACAGATTCATCTGACCTTGACACACCTTTGTAATTCAGCTGTTACTTTGCAGTTTTTCCTGAATCTCTCAGTATTGAGATTTATCAGAGGTGAGAAATGTTACATTTTTAGGGAACCATCAACCAAGTTTAGCAGCCAACTGCAAAGCAGTTACAGGATACATTTAAAAAGATAAATTACAGCCCCTTCTCCCCCACAGCTTTTTTCCTCCCATTGTTTACGATTTCTGAATGTACAAAAACATTCAGTATTGTATCATTAAGCATGTTATTGCTCCATCCTGAAGAAAATGTGCTGAAGTGGCCCTGACCTGAGACTCAGGAGACTTAAGGCTAATCCAAACTTTAAGCAATTTGCTTACAGACTTCAGGAAAATTCTTCAAACTCTGTGTGCCTCTATGAAAAAGAATTATTCACCTCTGTGTAAAGAGCTTTAAAAATTATTAGTGAAAAAACTTCCAGATCTGCAAAAGAGTTGTGTGTTAATGTTATAGATATTAAATAATTTTATTATAGAATATTAACTGACTACTATAATACTAACTAAACTAACTGAAGTCAGTAGCTAGACAGAAAAAACACAGAGCTCAGATGAATCTTAAGGAAGCAATTTTCCATACAGGCAAATAGAATTTGGTAGAAAATTTAATTCCTTATACAGTCAAGTCTTGTAAAACATAACCAAAATCCAGATCTCTCCCTTCACAGCTTCCATCTTTCTGTATTGTTTGAGTATCTGAAAGTGATTTTTTTTAGATTTCTAGGATCCTGGAGTACAGAACAAAGTTTGTTTTCGCCTCCGTCTTCCTTAAAGCTCAGGAAGACCAAGACATCCTAAAGCAGAGGGTTATACTGTTCCACACTACAAGATGTATCAGCTAGTAGTATATTTTGGAACACTTTCCTCATCAAAACAGAATAAGTTTAGGCAAATGAAGGCTGTTACTCTTCTTGGGTGGCACACTGCTTTCATTGCATAATTGACTGTCTATGACTATATTTGGCAACTGTATTTCAATTGTCTTTTTTGACCTTTGACTTTATTTTTAATGTTTAATTCTGGATATGAGCTGACGGAAAGGTCAAGCTAGCTTTCTGGTGCATGTAATTTAGAAACATTATTAAGAAAAAGTTAACAGTAAACATTCCTATGGCAATAACATAATAGAGGTTAACAATCATAGCACCGAATTGTCACACTTTAAGACGTTCATAACACATGACATCATTTATATAAATGGAAAAATTCTTTGTAACAATTGGTCCTGAAAAGTTGGAAGTGGATATTCACAGATGTGGCCCACAACTTCATGAAAACACACCAAAAAAGCAATAAAAATACGAATGCAATCAATACGCTCTCTTGACTATTATTTAGCTTTTGAAACAAAGAACAAAATGAGGATTAAGTTATAATAGGATTTCTTTACAGTATTCACACACTGCTTAAGACACGAATCTAGTACCTTCACAGTTTGTCAACAGAAGACTACAATACTCTAAACAGGCTGAATCAGACGATCAGACAGGTAAATCCCAGTTAACATCAGAAAAGCTACATCAATTTATTTCAACTGAGCATTTGCTCTTTTAAAGTTATAGTGGGAATCTGACAATTCAAAAACAGGATGACATCATTAAAAAGTCTAGATATTCTGTTAAAAACACTGACATTTTCCTTCAGTATGCAATCTTTCAAAATTAAGCACAGTCAGAGCATTGATAGATCAATGCAAAACTATAAATGAAAACACAGAAAACATGACTATTTCATAGCATTTATAATCACACTAACTTCAACAGGGAATAACAAACACTACTCATCTCCATCACTTCAACTGAAACACTTTTTGAATACCCCCATTACCTGTGGGTTTTTTTGAAGGGGTTTCCTAGCATTAGTACTTCAACCTTTAATAGCATACATGCCTTACTTTACTTCCATTTTTGGTAAGCTGGCTTGCTTTCTTTTAAACCTGTTAATAGACACTGGGAGGTGCTATAAACTATAAAAAGAAGTTGATCAGACTTGTCCTTGGCCATTTTGATACCTTGGAATTTTGATATTTGTCTAATTAGAAGGCAATGTATTTCAAAACAGAAAAAAACCCACCTGCTAACATGAAGCATATTTTCATTAATAACCTGGGCTAATTTTATAAGTTTTTATTATGACCTTTAAATGTCAAGTGGGATTTGATATTTCAATCAGAAGTAACTGTTTACAGCCAAAAAAAATGTAAACAGACAACTTTCTGATTGTTAAAGACATAAATTATTATAGATGAACATACATATTATCTATAGCTGAAGATGGGGGAAAAAAATAATCACAGTCAACATCAAATTTTGAAAAGGTTGCATGTGAATCTGTGCTGAAGTCCCAGAGCTGCTCAGGTGAACTGGTGGGCTGTTTGTATGCACAGCTGTAAGTAATGTAGTGGCAAAGGTGAAGTTTTAAATGCTTGTCAGGTGTGTGGAAATGCTCACTACAAGAGCTTTCTGGCTTCTTGCATAACACATACACAACATTGCATTATGATGACAGATTTGCCCTTTGAGTGGTCTACATGAACTCTACAGGTGGCAATGTTCAGGCTAGCCACTAAGCAAACGGATTTGGGAGAAAACATGGATCTAGATAAGTCAAGGGAAGAAGGCAGCACAGAGTGGGGACAGACTGCTTCCATCCAGCGTTTGTGTAGCTTCTGCAGCAAAGGCCTTATGAAAACCAGAGTTGTACTCCCTAACAGAAACTCTGAAGTAAAATAGAAAGGATGACTGAATCCTAGAGAGTGCAGCTAGTACTAGCACAATTGGCAAGTGCAACTTCCACCAGCAAAAGCAACTTCAATTCCACCATGCTTATTTATTTTCTTTAGAACAGCCTATGCAGCTTATGGACCACATATAATGTGCAAGATGATACAAAGAAATCCAAGCAGTTCTTGAGTGCTTGTTGCTAAGATTTTACAAGGATTTAGGGAACTAGCTATGTAAATCCAACACACGATTCAAGTAATGAGACTTGCTTGTTAGGTCCACCTTGCAACACGAGACAGATTTACGCTGTGGGAAAGGTCAGTACAAGATCTGCCTCAGCAGTGGTCCTTTATGTTTGCTTATATGGGGAAACTGCACCTGAGAAGCCTTGAAGTCATCACAGCCATATCGCTTTCCAATGCTACAGCAAAAAAATTGTAATACTACCTTTACATAAGGACAGGGACAAATACTTGTGCCCAAAGTGAAATTCATCCCAATTGAATTCCCCACACAGCACTGTTGTTTGTATTAGTTTAGCACCATCTTACCAATACCATGATATAACACAGTACAAAAAGAAATCTCTGCCATGTACTAAGTACATCTCTGACAACATATGAACTGCAAGCATGACAAATACTCAAACAGTACTCCGCCTACAAATGTTGTTACTAATCAAAAACTAAATTGGATACAACTTCAAGAAGCTATTTTCAAACTAACTGGTGACAAAAAGCCATTCTTCCAACTAAAGTGAGCTCCATTCTTCTAACTGAACCATTTACATTTTTTACTGAGCATGGAGATCCCGGTCAATATTTCCGACAAAGACTGAAAACCAAAACCAAATGAAAAGGTACATAATTTCCAGGACAAGCAAGTTCTTCTTTAGAGCGCTCTAAAACACTGCATACAAGTCAGAAAAAAAGAAAGAAACTTTCTTATACTCTATGTCCAAATTACGATTCCAAAAAGGCCATTCATCCACTCAGGAAACAAATACTACCACCTACCTCATCAAGTAAGAGACAACATGAGAAACATGGAGGAAACCACAGTGAGGAAACACATGGAAAGCCTCTTCCCTGTAAGGAAGTCTCCTTTCTCACTGCTGGCCAGCTACAAGGGGTTGGCCATGCCCTCCTTCCTCCCACTTACTAATGTAATCAACTACACAGGTGTTTTGAGCCTCTTGCTCTCTTTTACACCCTGCCACCTCTACAGTACTGGTACTATGTTTTAGAGCGCTGGGAGTCCTGTCTGAGCATCTGTTTCAGCAGTTTTCTTATTGAGGCTGTAAAAGACAAACAGTCTGGCATGTTTTCCTACCTTACTAACAGTGTAACAAACAGCCATATACTTGGGTGAATTGGTATTGGAGTTTGTAGTTAACATTTATTAGTTCAAAGGAAATGAAATGTTACATGATTTTTGAGAGTAGCCTTAGGAAAGCCTGCTCATATTATAAAGCAAATGGCCAGACTCCTTGGCCACTTATACTTGTCCCTTTAAATACCTCTTAAGTTGAGCAATGAAAACAATACAGCTATTAATAAAATCATTCTTTTAAATTATTATACACCAGTTTCAATCAGAATGTTCAATTTAGCAAACTTGTGCTGAGGCTACTTGATTATAAATACCAAACTAAAATTACTTAATATGCCTTCATTTCTGACTGCATCATTGTATGACTTGGGAAACTCAGTCTACATTACTGAACATAACTGTCGCGCAACAAAATTAAAGGAAAAAAAAAAAGATTACCACTTCTTTCTAGGAAACTATTATCACATCTTTCAAGGAAATCATGCTCTGTTAATTTTTTTTAGCTAAGTAATCCAGTGTTTTGAATTTGAATTCATCTGTTTTAATCAGATTGTTCTAGGACACATTCTGAATGATTGAATGAGAAATTCTGAAATGGCACTTTCATCCAGAAGGAACACTGGAAGCAAAACCAGTCTATATCAAAATCATAAAACTAGCATTAGACCAAACTAGACCAAAAGCAGAATTCTTCAGATGATTCATAACATATGAGGCATAAAACCCCTAATTTAGTAAGGTGGTGAACAGCCTAGCTTTGATCCAACCAGATTATTTAAGAGAATGTGCTGAGTTCCAATGGCTATAGCATTTAATCAGAAAATGATCTAGTGATAGAAGGTATATTTATCATAATTATTGTGAGAAATTATTGGTTTAACATTTGGAATGTAATAAATACCTATCTTTGCCAAAATAAGACTAAATACTAATCCCACTTTTTCTTCTTACCTAACAAAATAAACACAAGTAGGCATCCTGTACGTTGTCCTTTTCAGATAGGATCTGCAGACATCCCAGAGACAATTTTCTAAAAGTGCTGGCTGAAGGGACATTTCAACTTACATTTCAAAAAGCAACACTTAAGCCTAAACCCCATAACATATATATGGTACTTAAATTTCTACTTCAGACGATATTTTCAAAAACAAGTAGCCACTGTTATGCAACTGTGTGAGACAAAATAAATAATAGAACCCAAATTTCCTGACTTTCTCCTAATCACTTGCAAGTGATCATCTTGTATCCATAAGATACACAATTTTTTCCTGCTAGGGCTGAACTAAAATGTATGACTGCCTTTACAAAAATCTTTTTTCCCTTTCTCCCTCTTCACATTAGCTGTTCTCTTTTTTCTGTCTGTGATACCATTTTGTTTAGGGTATCCTTATCCATATATGAGAATATTTAACAAATATTAGTTTTGTAAAAATTGCACATTAAAGTAATCATGCTTATTTCCCCAAACAATTAACTACATGAATTCCAAAACTAGAATGTATCCTAACCCCACTGTAGGTGATGCAGGAAAACGCAGGATATTTCTGCCTATATACAGTGCTGCAAATATTGAAGATTTTGGATCACAACTTATTATATTGACTTCTCGTTCATACTTCAACAATGCAGTTATGGGTACTTCTGGGTGAACTCAGCTTAGCAAAGCAGAATTGCTAGTTATAGCTCCTGTTTCATGAGTTTACTCTTTTCCGGCTCCAGACCCACCATAGCGGGATGGTTTCTTTCTTTGTTTGCCTCTTAACAGCTCTCTGGTAGCTGCATCCCAAACTAGCCGCTGTTAGTGGATCCCTAAAGAATTATATATTCATCTATTGTAATCACATGTGCTGCAATTTATCTCACAGGTGGTGTTGTACAAAAAAGTCTGATTTGAGCCCTGTCAGACTGTGCCATATTTATTTCATTAACATAGATTTCTACATGAGAAAAAGATTTCTTTCTCTGTGTGCATGCTATTTGACTGAAATACATTCTCAACAGCAGAGATGTAATCAACATGAGAAAGTAATCACTGAGAAGTACAGCATTAGCTCTCTTTTCAAAATACAGTCAAAATATGGCTGTTCTATTCATATTGACTTACTGATGATCTATAGAGAACTATCATTAATAGTCTAAACAGTTGCTGTTGAAAATAAAAGATATTGCACAGCTGTGGAGGAGTTAAGTTACTGACTAGTGGAAAAGCTATCTAACCCTGTGATTCATTAGGAAAAGTTTGCTCAAGAGTTGAAAGACCCATATTAGGAAAGAGACAAATCTATGCCATTTGTAAAAGCCTGGCTCTACTGAAATCAGTAAGAGTTTTGTTACTGATGCCTATCAATGGCTTGAGGAGTTAATTTAAAAAGATGACAAATAAGAACTATTGCTTCTGCAAATCCATGTGCTTTTACTTTAAGATATGGTTTCATAACATTGGTATTACAGACTGGGCAAAAAGAAAAATGAAATTTCTGTTCCACCATTAATCTCTTCCTGACTTTCAAGTCAGAATGAATTATCTGTATCTTACCAGCATCTATCTAGGAGTAATGTGCTATCTCTATTTATTCTACTAAAGATACAGGCTTAAAAGCGCAATACACATGAATATACCTAATTTAGGATGTTCAACTTGAAAAATAGTTAGCTATTATTTTTCAAATATATGTGCAAATTTATATTTCTGTATGAAAGATATAAATGGAAGTTTATTCTCATTTTTTTAGAGCTATATTAAAACCACAGATCCATATTTCTATACTGAGTAGAAACTGACTGCATTACTTATAGTGAATGTTTATTTAATAGTAGAAATATAATCTACTTTTTGTAAAATTTTTTCTACCATATAACATTTGTGTTCACATATGAATCAAAAATACATTGATAGTCATAGAGGAATTGATGTGGCACAAAAAGACCAAGTTAAGAAGAGCAGAAGCACTTTGTTTCGTTTTGTGTGGTAAAAAACAATCATCTTCTCAGTCAACTTTGGTACTTTTTCTCCACCTCCTTGTTGCAATACAGCTGAAGTCATGAATATTTTACGCAAAGAAAGAAAAGGGTTCTTCACCACTTTAAGAGCTTGGAATAGCCATAATTGTTTCAGTCAGAGCAAAAAGCATAGCAAATTCTTTACCAAGAACAGGTGTTTTGTATACGTTTTAGAACATGTCACTATGAGTACAGCCAAGCTCTGTGCTGTTGTAACTTCATGGTCTTCAAGGCAGTTCTAAAATTTCCTGCTGAGTTCAATGTTACACAGTAACTTTTCTTTTATGTTACAAACACTAGGAGAGAACAGTACCATAAGGAGTAGAAATGATCATAACTACAATGCAGAATCAAAAAAGGCCTGCAAACTGAGTCTGCCAATCACAAAATTATACAGGCTTAACGCAAATCCTCCACAAAATAAAAATGTAAGAGCTGCAAACTCTTTATTTGCACATACAGCTTCTGCTACCCAGCCCATAGTCTAATATTAAAAACCCACTAACCTTTATCTGAGTCCTCTAGCTCTATGAACCTATGGAAGAAATCTCTACCATGTTACTCTGCCTCCTTACAGAGAACATTTTACTCTTCCCTGCTTGAACAAGGTCCTTGTTTAAGCCTTGTTTAAGCTGAAATGTATGTTTTCAAACACCTACAAGTCATAGACCAGCTGTTTTCCACATTTTAAAGGAAAATACATTCTGCTACGTATATTCTGCTACAGATTGCTTATGTATTACTTCTGTGGAGCTCATCAAAACTTCATGACACCAATACATATAAAAGCAAAATAAGAATTATGCGAATTGTAGCAGAGAAATTGAAAAGTGAAGCATTCCCAAAGGCCCCTGTCTGAAGCTGTTATCAAATGTTTGAGTGGTATGAAATCTTCCATTTGTCTCAAGATCAAGAGAAAAGTATGTCTTTATGCTTATGCCAGTGCACGGCACTGTAGTCTATCAACGGGTTGTTTGATTATTGTCAGAGATGGAAATTTGGGATTCTGCCAATATAATAATATGGCTGCCAGGATGGATCTGAATTTAAGATTTTAATCCTATAACAGACCGGTCACAGATAACTTTATTATGAACAGTCACCATATAGTGATATAGTAGTACCTGTGTGCTCTCAGAGCCAAGAAAAATAACTACTGCAGTTTACAGGCACAGGAGAGCTCGCATCCTTCCTTATGCAGTTCAGGGCCACAACAAACTTTCCTTAGTCGGTAAAGAAAGTGAAGTAGTTTCTATCGCATTTTAAACACTTTCCTCTGGTTATTTGAGAGACGACTGTTATGCCATACTGATTTTACTAACTTTTAAAAATTTAATTTAATTGTTTTAGGGCAATTTCTGTCAAAATGTTGAAAGAATCTTTTTAAGAGACTTGATCTTCTAAGTCACTAAGGGCTAGGTTTTTAAGAACGTTTCAGTAAATAAAGGTGGAGATAAGCAGCATTAGATATATATGAAAATCCTCCTCTTAAACAAGTATGTAGGTGGGGTTATTGGTGATAATCAAAGGAATAGTGGATAACAGCCCAAGGCAGCTTTCTAACTTCAGAGTTCTATATGTCCCCTTTAGATATCTTTAGCTGATATAAACAATGATAATTTAACTAAAATAAACATAGCTGCACTGATTCACACATGGGGATATAAAAATTAGAACAAAAGCAATGGGAAACTGGGTTGTGTACAAAACAATAACAAATAATAAAAATGTATTAAAGTTAATAAAAAAGTTTAAAGAAACTTTTCATATAATTTTGCTAATCCTATGCTCTGTTAACTGTTCAGTACTGTTATCTTTATTCCATGACTTTTTACATTTTAGCTATGACTGGTAACTTCTCTTCAGAAGGTAACATCATACTATTCTATCACAACACACCGGAATGTGTGCAGCCCTTCGTTCTAGAGTCCTGCTTTCTACTTACAGAGTACAAGTAACTTGCACTAAAAAGCTGGGACACTATTTCTATCTAACACTTGACAAAAGCAAAGCACAGAAAGGCTGTGGACTCTAGAAAATATTTACATGACACTAGTTGCAACAGTTTTCTCACTGACTTCTTGATATTATGCACATGGGCAAAACTAAGTGTGTGCATGAATATTTGTATCATCAAACTCAAAACTGTTAACACCCAACTTCCTCTACATCCTAGTGTTTGAAGTCAAAACTGACACCACCACCCCACCACCCCCGATTTTTCAAACTAATAATTCAGCTGAATTTAAAAAGGCAGATTAAAAATCACACAAATAAATACAAAATAAAAGAGACTTTGGCTACAGCTCCCACAGTATATTTGCTCTGGTAACAGCAATTGGTCCTGAATCAGAGGAACCATTTTCTCCACTGCTGCTGATGCTGCTGTTTTTCTCAGTTTCAATATGGTATTGTAAAGCTAGAAGACAACTAAAGATTAACTGGATGACAGTAACACATTTATAAATATCTAATCAGCTAAACAAAGAGAGAGAGGTTTCAAATTGCTGCCTGTGTGTAATGGCAAATATTCTATTGATTTCCCTAAAGTCAGGCTTTTATCTTAGATAAAATTTTTAGACTGGTAAAACCACTGTGTAACTAGAAGTAAATTAATGACATTAGGCAAAATTAAGACAAGGAATTATTAAGCTATTTGAAAAAAAAAAAAAAGATTGTTGGATAATTGGCACACGTTTTGATCCATAGACTGAGCAAGACAGGAGAAATATCAGGTACAAAAATCCTAATTTATTTATCAGAATTGGATTAAGTTATTAGCTTGGTTTTCATTTTTAGGGTTTTTTAATTTTCTATTAGTTTATATTTCAGTATTTGGCCTAATATAAATTTTGAAAGTTCAACTAAATCTAAATTATTTGTCAGCAGCAAACCAGAACAATTTGAGAGACCATATCATATAAATATATGTCCAGTAGTGTTTTGAAGGCAGAAAGAGTGAGCCAGATGGTTTCGATCAATTCCCACTCTGTGGTGCAGCAAGGGGTTAGTATGATTTTCTTAGCAGCTTCTTGCATTTTGTACCTTGAAAGGAATTACGTACTGCCTGCCTGTGTTCCTGTAAACGCTGTAATTGATATATTTAGATGTCTGGCTTCAGCTGTTCCTGCACCAAGCAGCAGATCTGATTTGGAAAATGAACTAAAATGTATTCAGTTGGGTAGTGCTTGCCCTACATTTTCCATGACTACTCTAGAGTGGGAAAAGATGTCTCTTGCAATAGGGATTGCAGTGTTTATGAATGAAATGCTCTCTTAACTGTCTGAAACAAAATTTTACTGTCCAAAATTTCAAGCCATTTAAAACTGTTTGCTCCTATGCTAGCGGCCCCTAAGCATACATTCAAGCTCTGGAATACTGCTGCTACCTTCTTTTTATGCGTTCACTTTCTGGATTTTACTTATTTTAAATAATTCGGTTATTAGCGACTTCTGGGAACATTTTCACTATTAAAAATGCATTTTACTTTATATTTAAACTGATAATACAGTTTTCAGCACTGAGAATGTCATTATGATCATTCTATCTGCATTTAAGAATAGCTTTTAGTAATATTTGTCAATAATGTATAATCTTAAATGATCCTGAAAGAACAGGAGGGTTGTTCTTAGATTCAGTTTGTCCCCAGAACACGGCTCCACTATTCCTTCTGTCAGGCCTGTTTCAGGAACCAGAAAAGCTGCCACAGGAACAGCTGGTGACAGTACAATATGCAGAACAAAACAGCTATACCTTGAGGGTGAGGGAATACTTCATATAAAAAAGAGCAGGTTCTGTCTTAGATGTATTTTTGCCCTCTTTAGCTGAATAAGTCCAGCACACAGTGCCATGTTGTATTCATGTCATCTTTGCAACTGCCCGCAGACAGCTTATAGAGATGATAAGCCATAACAGTACATGAAATGCACCTGGAATTTAAGTTCTCCAGAACACAATTCAGATAATGAATCACTTGATTTCTTATACACACAAAAAGTGTGTGAATATGCATTCTTGTTTTCCTTAGAAAAACAGAAGAAAAAGTCTTCCATAGAAATGACATGACTAATTTTATGTTAACTGTGATCACTAATTCTGCCCAGGGAAGGAAATTTAATCAGCAATGATGCTGGGGGAAGACACCAAAACACCAGCTCTTTACTAGATGAAAACACAAAATAGCATAGTAGTAAATATCAACGAACACATATTAATATATTTAAAGACTTTTGCATTCTGGGAGAATTTGGAGAGACGGGAGGCTCTGGTCCTACATGGAATTTTCCAAGTTTCAGATAATCAAAATTGCTGTAGGCACTGAAACTCTAAATTTGGGAAGTTTTTGCACCACTAAATGGATGTATCTCGTTTTGTTGTGCAAAGGTTAATTAGCAGTGTTTTACATTTACTTTTGCTATTTTGAAGCTAGATTCTAAAAGTCTGCAAAGCTTGAAAAGATCATTTATTCAAGTTAAATTGGCACAAAAGATTTAAATACTAGAAATACCCTTCAACTGAGCTGCAAGGAAAGTATTTGTTGTACAAGTTTAGCTATAAACTATTAAATCATTAATTTTCTTACTGCTTGGAAACAATTATATTTTGTAAACAGTCATTCCACCCTTTTTTCCATTTTTAATATCAGTAAATTATTAATGCTGTAATAAGAGAGTACTTTTATCAGACTGAGGATTAAGCCTTGGATTTTACATGACACTATTAATTCTAAAAAATAATATTATTTTTCATTATAACCATATGTTTAGCTCCAAGGCAATTTTTATTGGAAGGAAATGTAGTTTCCTGCAAAAATGAGAAATGACTACGTGCTGTACAAGAGGCTGATCAAGAAAAAATTTATATGAAATGCACAGTGGAGATCAGCAAAGTGAAGGGTTCTAATAAGTTTAATGAGAAATTCCCAAGTGAATGACTGCCTAGGGCAGCATGTTATTCAGTCATTACTATATACTGCTATTCACATGTCAGACCTCTAAATTGAAAAGTTCCATAGTTTTACAATATCTGCTTCAGTGAAAAACGTCACACTCTCTTGGTTTTGAAGGTCAAATCAAGAGAAATATTGGAAAGACAGTGGTCTAAAGTGTTAATGTTCCAAAGAGACATACACAGAAGGAGAGAAGGCAATTTAGAGTCAGAATATCCTAGACCAATTCTTATTATACTACCATTTTCAATGAAGAATGAAGCATTTGATTTACAAACCTATCGTCATCTAACTCACCAACATTAGCAGAGAGTTAATATAAAGGCCAAACAGGTTGTACAATAAGGAAAAATACTCAGTAATTCTAAGCTATTTCTCTTCAGCAATAATTCATTATAATATGGTCACTGAAGTCCTCACTACAGTAATTAGTGGAGGTAGGATTTACTGAGTGTTGTAAACTGATAAGCACTGCTTTACATTTATTCACTTTGAAAAATAACTAGAAAAGGTATTATGGCTTTTAATATTTCCCACAGCAGATCAAATGTGGTATGTTTGTAAGTAAAAAGGAAGGTGTATTTTCTAAACATCAATCTGGAAGTTCAAACCAGATTCTTCTCTTCATGCTGTGGTACCAGTAATAGATACAGAAGGCCAGATTATACATTTGATGATGCATGTGAAACTGTGTAAATACTTTGAACAATGCAGACTTTAAGAGTGAAACACAGCTTACTCCTTCCTTTTCTGTCATAAAGGTAAACACCCACAAGTCCAAGTACACATGCAAAGAACAGATCTTCTAAGTAAAATAACAGCATTTCTAAACAGTCATTTCAGTTCCTTGTGGGATCTTCCCTCTTCTGTTTGGTTCTCACCTTGCGTTTTTTATGCTACCTTCACATAGTTATCAAGTTAGCAGTTTCTTTCAGAAATCTTGACATGGCTCAAATTCCATAACTAACTTATCTGCCAATTGTTGAAAACCACCAGGACAATGGTTTATTATAAAGTTTTTCTATCTAGCAATGCACGTATTAATCAATTGGTAGGACTGGCAAACAGTGGAGAAATTTATGGATAATGGAATGTCAAGTAAGGAATCTTTAAAATGATGAAAAAATTAAAATCCACTGAAGTACAAAAAATACTTGGATGGACTTCTGTTTAACAATTAGTTGATTTTTTTTAATACAGTATGCCTACTGTTTTTGTGCTCAACAAATTGCAAAAAGTTAATTAAACATCAGCTACTTATGCTTATTCAAACTTGTTCTGCACATAGACTAAATCTTATAAGCAAATTCTGCTACTTGAGGTTGCTTGAACAATATGCTGCATCAAATCCTCAAGGAATATCTATCGTTAATCATGCTTCCTCAGACAGCTACAATTTTTCCTGCTTGGAAATTACACATGGGACAAAACCAGGAGTTTTGAGTGCTTTGAATATATGTCCATGATATCCAGATGTCTGGCACCTCACTGAAGCTTCAACTGTTCTACTGAAAATCCTCGACAGATCTATTGTTTATTTGCAGATCATTTTTACAGTCATATTCATATATAGAGTGCTTCAGATAATCTACACATGCACAGCAAATGCATGCATGGATACAGCACAAAGCCTCTAAATAAAAGCTTTTTTAGCCTTTCATATTGGTCCATGCCGTAAATAACATATTTTATATGTGTTTATGCCATAAATCCAAATTCTGAGTATCACAAGGAGAAGCAAATATATGACAGTGAAAAAAAGAAAGTGATAGTGAATGTATGTACCAGCTTGTTTTCTGTTACCTTAATTAATTGTTTATTAAAATCATATCCATAGTCAGAAAATTCCTGGGGTGGAGACAATCTCATGTCTGCTTTCAAAACCATTATAACATATACCTGTATATCTATTTCTACCTACAAAGCTTAGGAACATAAGTTCTGTGAAGTACCATCTGGGAAACTCTCACTCTCTTGATATGAAAAGTACAAAATGCAAATGCAAATTCTACTTGCAATCAATTGTAATTTAATAACGGGGAAAGGTAAAAAAAAAGAATTAAATCATATTATAATATCTCTTAAATTAATACCTTTATTTGCAGTAAATTTTTACCATTAGATTTTATATTTGAGAATGAGCACACAAATTACCTAAACATGAACTTTAAGTTGCATCCATTTAAAAATATTATTAAGAATCAAAATAACTTAGGCACAAGCAAATACTTCACAATATACACACTATTTTATAAAAAGAGATAGAAAGGGGTAAAGTTTCCTGAAACCAATGACTTACAAAACTATCCAATGAAAGTATTCATTTACTTTCAGAAAATAAATACTGATAGACTCCTCTGGAAAAACATTTCAAGTGTAATAAGCCAGCTAATGAACGTATTTACTGTGCTGGTTCACCAAATGCAGGCACACACTAATAACACCATGAAAGTTTTCCAAAATACTGTACAATTGACCTTTGTGATTTGTATTTTTTTTGCTTTAAGAGGCAAAAACATTAACTCATTAAATCCCAGAACAAAAGAACAAATTACATTAAGTACCATTAAACACTGTCTTGTAAGCAATGATGAGAGCATTTTTCTTGGCCTTGAATCATCCGCAAAGGTCACTTGATTTCATAAATATGTGCTCCAAATTTAATTAATTAGAAACACAAGTTAGTGAAATTCAGAAGTTTCATTTTGTTTTCACTTATTCTCCATCCAAGTCTTTTCTGCCCCCTCTTTCCCTATTTGAGATTCCACATACTTTGTCTTAAGACAGTTCTGCCTAGGAAAGGGCACAAACA
The DNA here is from genome assembly GCA_020745775.1 of Theristicus caerulescens. Lineage (NCBI taxonomy): Eukaryota > Metazoa > Chordata > Aves > Pelecaniformes > Threskiornithidae > Theristicus > Theristicus caerulescens. The sequence continues at coordinate 38,122,004 of CM036566.1, forward strand.
CGTTCCTCACAAGTGCTTAACTGTCAGTGCCAGCCTCCCTACCCCTAAAAATCAGCAACAGACTGTTTTTTTCAACTTCACAGAGTCGCCACAAGGAATAAAGTGCTGGAAATATCACACAAAAATTGGTATGGTAAAGCATTTAAATTATTTTAAAAATCAGCATTAGATATATTTTGTTAGCTGTTTTTTTAAAGGAAATAAGAATATAAAATAACAACCAGCTTCTGGACATTTGCTTTTGCTTTTCTCTCCTTAAAAACCATACTTTTCTTTTTCTTCTTCTTCCCTTCCTTCCAGAATTTAGAAGACTACAGGAGTCTTCTTAGCAGTTTCCATCTTACCCTTAAACATTTTCTCATAATATATGTATCTGACAGAACAGAACAATACTGGGGTGAATCTGCTGCTGGCCTTGCTGAAAAATGTAACGGATGCCAAAATTTCTCTTTGAATTAATGTCTACAGAAACTCTGATACTAACAAATTGAGGAGCAGTGACCAGAAACATTACGTGATAGATATTGAGGCGATATTGTCAACATATGAAATGTTTGGAAAAAGAGCCAGCTAATGAGTGACTGAACCCAATGTGTACTTTAAAACCTCTTCCGAAATCTCCCTGAACAATCTTATCACCTGACATATTGGGGCAGTTCCCTAGCATGTGAAAAGATATCCAGCTCAGTGGTTCTGCTCTCTCTTCTTTCCAAAAAGCCACTGGACAGGTTGTTACCACCTGCTGGATCTTCAGTAACATGCTGCACTTACTGGTTTCCTTACAGCTCTCAGAAGCAAGAATTGCAATTGCTCTTTCAGCCTCTTGGCTGCAAAATGATTGAAGACAAAATGCTCCGATTTTGCTAAATCACAAGGCTCTCACTACTTTGTTTTAGATCGGATATTGTTATTTGAGGATGTTACGGGCAACCACGAAGAAACTCCGCCTATTCAGCTATGGCTGCATACAGTTAGAAATTAGTTTAATATAATCTGTAAACAGATTCTGTAGCAACAGAAGCAAAGATGTGTTAAAACAAATAAAATGTCACAGTACTATTGTGTTGTAAAAGCAGAAAAAGTTTAACAAATAAAAAGAAGATGAAAATGTTAATGTGAAAATATTAATTAAATCAGAAAAAGATACTTAATATCAGGTGATTAAAAACAAAATTATCAAATACCACTTGCCAGGAAAGAATTATCTCACATGAGAATGTTCAATTTTGTATCAATGCTGTAGCTAAATGCCAATTTTTCTACATAAGTTTCCAGTCCGAGGTACTGTCCTGTCTTCCAGGCCACAGTCATGGAATAAGTCCAGACGTAAAAGTGTCTACTTGTTAAGTACTGAGCAACTGTCATTCTAGACCAGAATGCCAAGAAACTCACCTAATTTCTTATGTAAATTGTCTTGAAAACCGATATAAATTTCACCCACTAAAACTGTTGTGTCAGGTTGCTTTCTTTCCTTGGGTTTTTTCTACTGCATTTTATATCAACTGTCTGTTATTTAATTTGCACCAAGTGGTTAAAAAGACCGCTGTCAGCATCCACAGTCATTTCTTCTAAAGAGAAGCTACAGCCCATCTCAGCTGAGTGTCTTTTACGTACACTGGACAGAATTTCAGCTCTGTAGGACACTTCATTCACTACAGGAATTTTAAGCTACATTTGATACACTGACCATGCAACCATATAAAATTGTTTGGAATTTCATGCTGATTTTATAGAAATTACAGTTGTTTTCAATTTTGTATGCCCATTTTCAGGTTTGTTTTTTTTTTTTTCTTTCTGGCTTTAATCTGATTTCTTTCCCAGTTACTATGTGGTATATTCAAGTCTTCTCTTAAACCTCTTCTGAACTTTTATGTAGATGCTTTAGATAAAGTAACTGAAAAACATAGTTTACATTTTCATTTTTAAACCGAGGCTATTTAAGACCTTGTTGAAGTTTGGCCTTCTGAACTTATCATCAGCATCTTATCAATTTAAGCGTGTCTTTAAATTAATTTTGGTTATTAGAGTATTGGAAGAGTATTTAAATGAAACAATCTACATATAAGAATTTTCTCTTTCCCATCCTACCTTGGTGACTTTTTCCTTTTCATTAATAGAGATTGAAAGGATTAGAACTTTTCACTTCAAAAGGAAGCACATAAGGACGGACTTCCTAATACAAGAGAAGGAGCAGTATAGTCTTAGACTGAGAAGAGGCTTTCCTTAGTAGAATTTCTGACTGTAGATTTTAGTTCTTTGTCATATCTCTGAAGTATCTGGTGCTACATAAACTAACACTTAGAAACCGGCACAGACACATCTCCAGCATTATTCTCTATTTCTGTGTGGGTTTTTTTCTGAAAAGATTTTAGCTTACTATACCTCTCCTGCCCCACTGAAGGAACTATCTTAGGGATAAAATCCTGGCTCTACTGAGTTACCTGAAATCTTACTATTCATTTTAATGAGGACAGAATTTTTGTGTGTATGTATAAAATAGCCTACAAGCATAGCACAACATAGTAGGTTTACTTCTATTACCATTTTTCTACAGCTATAGAGATTCACCTCCTTCCAATGAATCAGCTAACAAGAATTAGCATGAACACCTGAAGCTTGGCTACACTTAAGTTCACAGTAGAGAAGCAATGAAACAAATGCATTTTAATTCAGTTCATGTCTTAAAGGCAGTCAAAAATGGTATACTAGAAAAGACACTCTTTAGCTTTGCTGAGTTTGTTTAACTCAGGTTACCATCCTTATAAAGCTAATCTTTAGAGTTTATTACTGTTTTGTTGTTGATTTTAATACCATCAGTTACTCAGAAGCAAAGCTCTTCCTGCATTTATAGAAAAATGAGATTGTTGGGTTACTTTCCAGTACACCAAATGTTGTTCCTGGCTAGTCTTATCAAAGACATTGCAATGAAGTAGAATTTCGAAACAAAAGAGAAGAGAAAAGAGAAGAGGTTTTTTTGAAAAAAAACTAACTAAAAAGATCACATTCACAGACTTGGCTGCATGTAACAGTCACAACTGTATAACAAACCATATACACTAAGAGCATAAGGATAACCATATCAGCTCAGATCCAAATTTAATTTAGCCCAACATCCTGTTGGCAAGACTCGCAGATGATTACAGAGAGTATAGAAGAAACAGGAAATATCTACAGTTGGCCTAAATTCTGGCTGAACAGTTTTATTACCTCTTGACACCTACTGATGGACTAGGTTCCTATCTGCAACGACACATCCTAGTGTCTATTTACCATTATGTAATTTCGCTTACAGTGATTGAGTATCAGGAACCCATACAAAATAAAGACAGATCAACATGAATATAATCTCATAAAGTGTAATGTAATGTCATATCTTGACTTAATAGAGATACTGGAAGGAAATGAAACAAAGTGGGAAAAATACAACTTACTTTCTCTATTTTATGGATTTATTATTTTATTCTTTGGTATATCCTTTAGGAATTTCCTGCTTTGGTGCTATAATTATGATACAATATGAAAGTTCATTTTTATATTTAAATATAAGTTATAAAATTATAATTGGAAGAGACAGTGATTTCCATTATCCACACGTCTCTTTAACTTCAAAGTTTGTGTTGAGTGTTTATTTATCAAGATGAGTACTAAAAACACAGAAAAGTAGTTTAGATGTTTTCACAGTGAGACTATGTCGTTTGTAAGTGTTAAAGATTCCATTAACTAGTTCATCAAAGAACTCGTGCTTTGAGAATTATGCAGCGCATAATAATGACCAGCTTTTTCCTGCACGCCTTATAAATCTTGTATGTTCAGAAGCACCTTGTAAAACAGTTCAAGGACTGAGATCTCTGTCTGTATTAAATTGAATATTACTCCAAAATTATTCTTCCTGGTCTGTGAGAGACCTCTGATATTGGATACGAAATTTAAGCATGTGACACAACTGCAATGCTGACGCTGATAAACTAATAAACTTTCAGTGTATGACTTCTCAGTCTTAATAGTCTCTTTCCATAGTTTCTGTACATAAAGAAAGAAATTTTGAATTCATGTATGTACATGACATTTTGTAATTCACAAAAAAAGTAAGTTCCATACAAAAGACTATATACTGAAAGATCATAAATCAAATTCTCAGCTAAAATCAGCTATCAGAGTTCTAACTACAGTAAAGTCTTACTTTTCCCAGTTTGCTAAAAATCATGTTTCCATTTCCTATATAATTTATTTCATTTAAAGAAAAACATGTGCAATGAATTGCAGCAATACTACATTTCAGAAATGACCAGAAGAATTACTGAGGCACAGCCTCCAGAAGAAGAAAAGGGAGCTTACAGTATGCTGTCTTACTGCTTAAGGAACTTGTGTCATATGCCTTAAAATAGAGAGAGGAACTCAGTGATGACTCACTTGCACATCAAATATAAAAGTGCATGCGAGATGCTGCCTCAGAGAATTAAATCACATAAATGCTTTGCTGAAAAGGGAAAAATTCATGCTTTGTTTCTCCTTCAGGGATACGTTAAGATACATCAGAACAGATGAGACATGATCTAGAACTGGGAACAGGAAAATGAGCACATGCAGTTTATGATAGGACATTTAATTCTGAGATAGACATGTTCTGAGCAAAGAATCAAGAATACACAAGCTCTATTTCCATTGAACTCTCTGTGGTCTTTTTTCTTTCTCTTTAACATTGCTAATATTACAACATTTTTAATGTGACATAGTTATTGGAGAGTTCACGTGGTGTTCCCTCACTAAACTTTATGGAGAGATGCACAGATAGCGGATCTTTAGAAAAGTGCCATTCAAAGACCTAAAACATTCTCTGGATTTCATATCACCTCTGAGTCAGGGTGTTAAATGTTATTTATGTGAGAGCTAGCCCTAATTCTGGGGGTACATAATTGCTTAAAATTGTGAAATGCACATAATAATAGAGCAAATAGTACTGAATATGTATAACAATTTATGCATCTCAAATTATCTGTCTTTAATTAAAATGCATTGTTTTTTATGCACAATGAGATTTTAACAAATAAGATGAAAAACCGTATAAAGATCTGAATATAATAAATCTACCTCGTGTAGTGCCCTTGTAAATTGTAAGTAGACTATAACTTTGATAGATAACATTTTATTTTGCCATTCAGATTTGCTATGCAGGAGGCTTATAAAATATTTTTACATCCCCAATTTCTATCCTATACCAAATTCTATATGGATAGTGTAAAGTTTCCACATGAAAGACATTTATAACTCAACTGAGAATAAAGTAGAAAAACAAGTACCCAAAACCAAAATCAAATAATTCCTACAAGATAGTGTGAATGTCACCATCTACTCAGAAAAAAAAAAAAAAGCTAAAAGATAATGTAAAATTTTGAATAATAATATTGCCTCGGACAAAAGCTTTTGGCATGTCCTTTTTGAAAGTAGTAGTATTTCTTACTACTGTAACTTCAGCCAACATCAGCTTACTCAAGGAAATCTCAAATCCTATTAGCATGACTTGTTTTAAAAAGTCATTTCAAATCTTTCATTTTTTTAATTCTGTATAAATAGAAAACTCAAACATAAATTTAAAAAAAAAAAAAAACTTCTCCTTAAGCTAATCGCCAGCACAGGCAAAAGAACAAATGGATATAAGCTGTCGCTGAAAAAATGCAGATTGCAAATTACTACAGAGTCTCTAGCCATTAAAATAAATCAAACTCTGGAACAGCCTTCGGCGGAAACACTGGGGGCAAAGAAATAACAACTCCAATTTAGTATTGGCAAAGTTTATGAAAAGAGAATTATCTGATGCAATTCCCAGGCTAGCAGAGCACTGGACTTGATGACCCAGAGATCCCTTCCACTGTTATGTTCTTTGTTTGGCTAGATGCAGATGTTCATCTGGTTTTCAGCCTCACTGTGGTTTTTCTAAAGTGAAATTTAAATGAAAGTTAATATAATTTTTGTAAGTTTCAGTTAGAAATTACCCTTTGTAAGAATCGTTGCTAGGCCTGCAGCAGAGTGGAACTTGTCAAAGAATTCTAAAAGCTTTACTTAAAGTTGGCTTAGCATTATAGAGAAGTACAGGAATATAAGTGTTCAGAGAAGAACGCCCAGCAGGGCACACACCATGAGAAGAGGTAACTGATCTCCTGGTAGGGAAAATAGGAGGAAAAAAGTGAGCAATACAGGCTAGGACTGATACATCAGTAATATCAAGGAAGAAAGCAAGACAGAACAGTACAGAAAGCAAAGGACATCAGGATATTAAAAAAGTATAGGGAAAGAGAAATATAGATATTTAATGCCTTTCTAAAAAAACTAATTAATGAAAAATTATTATCATGTGTGGTGGCTGTCAAGAGTCAATACAAACTTGAAAGAGAAAAAAAGGAAATGTTTTGTTCAAGAGGAAGATAATCTTTCAGGTGACAATCTAACACAAGCCTCTCTCTCCCCTCCCTTACTTGTCTCCCCCATGCTTAGCTATTGGAATTTGCCTAGAGTTGGCTGGCTTTGAAAGACCCCATTTTGGAGAACGAGTCACAGTACAGATGCTACTGCACGCAGTTCTGTAGGTGACTCAATATGGAAGAAAACGGCTCAAGCTCAGAAGTATAACTCTAAACTATTGCTTAAAACAACAATAATAATATTTAAGCTTGAAAACAACCTCGTGTTCCTTAATAACTTGCACCATCCTCCTGCCTTTGCTCAGTTGTTATTTTTTTATTAACATAAGAACATTTTTTATGTTGCAGGAAACTTAAATGTATCATAGTGACTACAGAAAGCTATTGCAGCTATACATCAGTGAGATGAAAATAACGTGATTTCTAGAAAACAACTCTGAATGTTTTCTGGTTTTGAATAAATAAGTTCTCAGAGCAGCTTTTAAAGATTTTCAAATACACGTATCTTTACAGCTCCGATCAGTCATAAAAGCATACAGAGGTCAAGCAAATACTATATCTTATTTAAGACACTGTGGTCTGTTTTCTATCATTTGCAAGTTCTAAGGTTTACACTCTTTCAAGGAGTCTTCAAGTCTTCAGAATAAAGGCTTTACACAAATTCTGTGAACCTTGATGGCTATGTATATAATTCTTCCTGATAAATTCTAAGATACGCTGATTCTTTGAAAATAGAAAAATTACTTATACTAACATCGTGACTTCAGTATATCCATAAAAATTATCACCATACAATTTTTAAGTGGCTGTGTGAAGCTATGATCACATACAGATGGTTTTTAAAGTCTAGCCCTTTCTTCACATGAACAAATACATAATTTTTCTGTTATCTAAGAACGATTGCTGCAGATTTTCAATAAACACAGAAGTATTACAGAATATTAGTTCAACTGAACCTTCTAAGTTGACTGGAGAACAAACAACCGTTTTACAGCCCTTACTGTGTGTCTTTGCAGGTATTCTAGAAATCCGAACAGTGGCAGTTGGAATAGTGGCAATCAAAGGAGTGGAAAGTGAATACTTTCTGGCAATGAACAAGTCAGGAAGACTCTATGGAAAGGTATGGATGCAAACTTCTCTTGTGTGTACAATCACCACGTACAATCTTAAAGATACGTATTTCTAGGTGTAGCATCTGTATAGGTTGTATAAAATAGATTCCTAACAAATGAAAATATATCCTGTACTTATCCCATACATCCCATACTAGACTTTTATGTCCATTTAATAAATTCAGTGATTAGAGTTTATATACTTTTTAAAAATGTGGAATACTAAGGGGGAACAGACAAAGCTAAAATATTCAATACTCAGATTTCAGAAGTTCAATTTATTTATTACAAATATTAATAATATGTGGGGTTTATAACACATGTTCTTCTCCCATCGTCCCTAATCTAAGCATTTAAAAAAACCACTTGTACTTATTTTACTCTACTTTATTATTTACTCTCAACAGAAAGTATGCAATGAGGACTGCAACTTCATCGAACTGATTGAAGAAAACCATTATAATACATATGCTTCTGCAAAATGGACACACAAAGGAAAGGAGATGTTTGTTACATTAAACCACAAAGGGGTCCCCATGAAAGGTAAAAAAACAAAGAAAGAACACAGAGCATCCCACTTTCTTCCTCTGGCAATATCCTAATCACAAATGATCTATAAAGAACTAGTTCCAGCAGGAAGATTATTTTTAAGAAGACTATTTGACAAGATATCAAGAGAGGCTGGAATACTACTGAGAAACTGAACAAGCTGGACTTGCGCATTTATGTTTATTTTTAAGAGACTACATGAGAAAGATTTGAAAATATACACAAAACCAGATTTACTAACTAAAAGTTGTAAAAAATTCTAAAGAGTTGTACAATCATTATCTTAGTCATTGTAACTGGGTAGTTTCTTAAATTAATTTACCCTGAAGAATAAGTCATTACTTGATTATCTGATAATATTTTATTTAAAAAAACCTATCTGCTTCTTAAATATGGCTGCTATAATAATAATAAGCAGATGATAATGTTGTGTAAAATATGTCAGACTTTAAGGCTGCTGGAATGAGTTGTCAGATTATCAAGTCAATAGTAAACGTGGAGGCTGAGCAGTATTTTAAATACTTCCCCCAAGAAACTGATATCCTATACATAAACTATATGATCAGAAAAAAAATATATAATCTTGTAAATGTTTATTGTTGTATTCAGATAAAAGAGTTAGTTTGGAAAAATTAAGTTTACTCTACTACAAAATGTTCCTATCTATTAATGAAACAAATACCTAATGCTGCTCTAAAAGATGTTTCAAATAGTGTATGTAAAATAAGAATAGGAATAAAAAATGTACTTCATCTCACTTTTCACAAAATAACATTTTATATAACGATGAAGCAAAAATTCAGACATATTAAGGTTTTTTATGTAACATATCCTATCTTTTGTATAATTCCTGTTAGGGTATACAGCTTTCAATATTGTTTTTCCATCCTTATACATGCTTTTTCTGTTGTTACAGCATTAAACATTATTTTAAGTTGTATTTGAACTTTATTGTTCTAAGTTATTTAAATGTTATTTATAAAAAAAAATACTTATTAAGCTGCATCTGTTTCATATGCTTTTAATTCTAAAGGAATAACAAAATGGTCTGGCTGAGATGCACGAATTTTTTCCTGTGACCAGACACAAAGACTAGCACACAACCCTCTTGCCAACATACATTGGATGGCAGACAAAAATGACAGCCTGCAGCAAATCGCACAATGGACATCTCAAAAGAAACAATGCAAAAATGTAAAAAATCTTTGCCACATACTCTTGCTAATTGAATTTAATAGCATGCTCAGAGTTACACCAGGTAAAAGAAGGTTACAGTTCCGGCAGGTACTGGAATTAATCCTCAGATGGTAGAACTTATACTTACAGATACAGAAGTATGTAAGAGCCTATATGACTAGTTTGAAACCTCAGCCAAAATCAGTGTGAGCTGATGAAGAAAAGACATCTTAATTTTCAAGCTACTAAAGTGTTCAACTAAGCCCTGCATGACTAATGCATTATATCATTTGATTCTGTTCAATTTGCCTACAAGTTTTCTTGGTATTGCGATAATTGTGCTTAGATAAAGATCACCAAAAAATTCGCTAAAACAGCTGCCAGATGACTGGGATGGAGTCAAGTTAATTACTAATGGTCTTAAATGCTCTACGTTTCATTACAAGTGTCTAGAGTCAACCATTTTTTCCTACATGAGATACTTTCTTTATAACAGCACTCTCAGAAAACGGCAACAATTCTCTTTCTTTAACAAATATTTCTTTTAAAAAAAAAACTTGTTTAACAAATACTGTAATTTGAAAATCATTTATGATTTTTGACTTGCTAATATCAAACATCAAAGTGTAGATATAAATGGGTCGATGCAGAAAAAATTGTCAATACAGCTGTATCAGTAAACCTTCACTGTGCTTTTGCTAGTTTATCTGTTGTTCACTGAATACAATAGACTGTACTACCCAAGAAACTTTTTTGCTGATAACTGTCTGCACTACTTTCTGTGAATATGTAAGCTCTGAAACAAAGTTCACACTCATGATCAACTTTAACATACTAGCAAAAGTTTCTAATCTAAACTAGGTTAGCTGAAGCTTTGAAATAAAAATTAAAAGAACAAAATCTCATTGTTTGTGCTTAAAAGCTTTACTGAAGTTTGAATTAAAATGTGAATATGCACATTAATATATTAATATATATGCCAAAAAAGCTTAAACTTAAATCCAGATACAGACAAGCTCTTCTAAAGATCTTTTGATTACGTAATTCAAAAATATAGCAATACAGTCAAACAATGCCTGAACCCCAAAGGTAATTAGCCCCTACTGCTACATGCTTTATCTAATGGATCACTATGTTACCATCATTATCAGGTAAGCCAAGGCTGCTTTATGTTTTACAGCTGTCATATCTGAAATGCATCCTATGAGTGAATGGTTCAAAAAAAGCCACCTGAGTGCAAATGATACAATCCTTCAGTAGCACAGCCATATGGCCTTACATGTTGTAATACCTTCCTTATGTTGACTTAGCAGAGGAGGGGCTGTATGTTCTTTTACGCTTTCTCTTTCATTTCTTCTGGCATTTTAATAGTCAAACAGACTTAAAGGTTATAACATATACTGGGTTGTTCTATTCCAGTACATAATGGAAAAGGTGAACAGAAAAGCAAGATCAGATCAACCCAGTTGAGCAATTTTCAAAGTATCTTTAACTTAGAAAATCTCTTCCGAAATAAAATATGTCTCAAAAATATTAGTGTAATGCTAAAAACAGAGAATAATAATCAGAAAATTTATAGTGATCTACAGTAGCAAATTATTAAAAGATAAGGATAAAAAAAGAATCTATTAGATTTTAACAGGTATTATTCAAATAGATGTCAGAAATCCTCACAAAAGCCTTTTATATCAATTACATCACAATCCAATCTTAACACCAATCATGCAATATACCATGTAGGAGGAAAACAGGTTCGTATGAAAAGAAACAGATAGACTTGTCTGGATATGGCTCATTACTAACCTTTATAATACTAAAGGTTCAAGAAAATCCAAAGTGGGCTATAAAAGCCACTCTCAATTGTAATTTCTTTGTTTTTCCTTCAGATGCATTGGCTTTCGTCTAGCTTTTTTCTTTGTTTACCACAGATACTACAAAGTGTAAACAGACTGTGGTTTAGAACTGAAATATAAGCTCCCATGGTTTAAATAGCCATTCTGTTGAGCCACCTTCAATAACCATTCACATTTCCCAGAAACTGCTCCATTACGCGGGCTCTTTAAATTTAATTAACAAGGTTTACTTACTTACTTATCTTTTGTATTAGTGCTGATAAATACTCTGTGACACAGAAGGAGCTAATCTCATCTGGGGAATCTCATAGAAGACTCCAGAATCTCCATTCTTGGAGGTTTTCAAGACCTGACTGGACAAAGCCCTAAGCAAATCAGTCTAAAATCAGTGTGGGCCCTACTTTGAGCAGGAGATTGGACAAGAGACCTGCAGCACCCTTCCAACCTGAATGAGTCTATGATTCCATATGAAAGTTATTGTTCTTAAAACAGCCATTTGGAGTGCAGTTCAACCTCTTTGAACAACTATACAAAACACATTTTCCATGTCAGGGGGATAATTACACATTTGCCTCACGGTTTATCTATAATATGTATGTCATTAAAGGTATGTCAAATGGTGTAAATACATTCCATAACACAATAAAAAATGACAATTGGACAATTCGCATGACCTTTAAAAGACACAATATGGTACAACATGGTCTCACTTTTAGTTCCATTACAAGTACTTCAAAACACCACTATGCTTAGCATCTGTAATAATCAGATTACTAAATGATTAATCACTTGAGTAATTATTAAAATACACTTGTCTGTGTTTTAAATTACTTTTTGAAGAAAAGATGTATACTCTTTTTTAACGAGCTGAAGCAAAATGTAAGTTAACGTTAAACCAATAAAGTAATAAGAGAACAACAGTATTTCACTGCACTCAACAACAAGTATCTGAGTTGTCTAAACACTTCATAAGCTTATGCAATTGAACTCCTCAATACTAACCTTTTAAAAAAGATAATAATTTGATAACATTTAACATATGTAGAAAATGAAAGTGACAGACTAGATGATTTTCCCCAGATTAGGGAAACAGCCATCATCAGAGTTGAGATCCATACTTAGAACTAATATACTTTTTTTAACTAACATTTAATAACAAAAAAAAAAAAAAAAAGGAATTAAACTGTTTACATCACTGGATGAGTTTTAAAAGGTAATAGTTATTTAGATCACAAGTTTACTTAAAACAGGGGAGAAGGTGAATTTATTAGTAGAAAAAAACCTAACTTCTCTATGCTGTTAGTAGAATAATTGTGAAGATTAGGGCTGTCTTTAAAGCAGAAACTCAGATGGGAAAATATTCAAGGAGTTGCATGAGGTTTTTAACATGACATTTATATTAACTTTAATGATATTCACACAGCAAATTTCTAAAAAAGCTTTTTAACAGATTTAAATTCATAGTCTTACATAAAATACAACTGCAGAATTTAATTATAAAAAATTGAAAAAAAATTATATATTATTAAAACTACAAAGTGTTAAAACTTGAGCTCTGTAAATAACTTCACAATACCTGGCTGAGGAAAGCTAGCTTGTAAATCTTGAGCATTCCAGACACTGAAATTCTATAACTGGTTACATTCCAGACCTAAAATGGAGATTTTCTTCTGTTTGGAAGGCAGATCCTAGCTTATGAAGATTGCTTGTTTCATTAAGAAAACTCTTTTACTTAGAGGCCCGGCACTTGAAAAGATTGACTCTTAACACAGAGGGGAAAAAAAAGAACTAATTTCAGAGGAAATTACTTCCTCATGAGAATAAACTATTTTCCTTCAGTGCTAACCAGAAAATCAGAGGAATTCAAATGAAGGTGCATAAACTTGTCACATAATGGTTACAGTGTTTTCAGATTGAAGATCTTACTTTTAAGATCATTTCTAAAACAGTGTTTTAGCAAAGATGGTTAAAGACCTGAACACTGAGCAGTCTTCAGTGAAGTACAGATCTTAAAGGATCCTAAAAGGTGGATATTGTACCTAGTGAGAACTTGAAGGTGTCAGGTTAAATAGGGTGCCAGAGTTCAATGCATTTCAATAGGAAGCAGATATCTAGTGTGCTCAGCTACATTATGAAAGTAGGTATTTGCCTCATGTAGTACCCAGATAGCTTTGTAAAACTCATTACAAGTTTACTTTACATATATCAACAGCTTCCCCATCTTTGAGGAGTTAGGCTGGTCAGTTTTAAGGGCTCAGTTCTCAGCAGACTAAGCTTTCTGGAGCTAATAGTCTGTGAAATTAGGAAGCATTTGTGTCACTTGGATGTTCAGAATTTTGTAAGACTAAAACACAAAAAAATCTTTTTCTAGCTTTGCAAAGTAAACGCTGAAAACAACTGATTCTACAGACCAGTCTTCACTGGCTTGCACCTCTGTTTTCTGACCATGTGCCAACAATGGACTGACATATCTATGGTGTGATGTTAACTGAACAACTCATGCAAATCCTTATGTAATGTCTTATTTATGTATTTCTGGTTTTATACAGCAGCAGAGGCACTACTTCTAGCCTATATCACTCTTCCCGAAAGGAAGAACCCCAGCCGAAGGTGTTTCATTGTCCCACCTTTATTTAAAAGAATGTCTGTCTCACTTTATTCACAGAATCACAGAATGGTTGAGGTTGGAAGGGACCTCTGGAGGTCAGCTGGTCCAATCATCTTTTTGGCCCTTCATTGGACTCTCTCCAGTATGTCTATGTCTCTCTTGTACTAAGGAGCCCAGAATTGAACACAGAACTCCAGCTGTGTCATCACCAGTGCTGAGCAGAGGGGAAGAATCACCCCCCCCATTCTTCCAACTAATTCAGTAATATCTTTATTATCACTAGAAATGTTTTTATAATAATAATGCTATGTGGTATAATTTTAATCAGAATTCAGGACCGACTCCCTTTACAGTTACAACTGGCTGTCTAAGTGTAAACGCAATTTACTATTACCTTGGACAGCACCAGTTGTGATGGACAAGAATCAAGTCATTGGCTAGTGACTGCTAAGTTTGCATGGTTCATCTGCTGGCCTTTGAAACCTGGTTCTGCTACAGATGTCTTACATAACTTTAAGCAAGCCACTTTCAATGTCCTATTCGATAAGTAAGAAAAAGAAGTTTGAGTCTGGTACATGCTGCTAAAACATTAAACACACCCCCACACTAGCTTTAAATTATCAGACTAATCACAACAGGGCACAGGTCAGCAGGGGATATGTAGCTGTTTCTACCCACACTCATAGTGACTTCTGTTGCTACACAGGACACCATACTGTGATAGTTAGATTGTTATCTCTGTTCAAGCTAGCTAACAAAGTTAGCTTGTTTACGTCTATATGAGTTGCTGTGATATTATTGCACAGTACAGGAACACCGGATGACACCTTTAGAGGAAAGGGAACACTTGGAAACCATGGACACTCAATTCTTGTGTAAGACACGACATGTTAATATGACAGGTAACTTGCCTATACACCCTATTCCTATTGATTTCACCAAAAACGAGGCACCAAAGTGGATCAGGACAAGCAAGTAACTTCTCCGTGGTCATAAAAGAGAACAAGTGATTATTGAACAAAACTGTGAGCGTCCTGCAAGCCTAAAGCAATAAGGTAGATCACAGAATAGGATATTAACAGGAAGAACTAAAATAGTAAGGCTTCTCCCTTTTATTTTATTGTCATAGAAAAAAACAAGTCATTATATCTTGGAGAGAAACATCAAGATAACATTAGCTTCAGTGACTTCAGAAATTACTGTCATTAAAACAGACTCAGTTAGGTTAGAAGTGTTATTATAATCAACTGCTGAGGTGATTTACTGAACCTGCTTCACAAATAATCACTTCCTACTTGGTTTCATATTCTTGTTTTCTTATACTAGTAAAGCATTGCAATGACCAAGATCCAAAAGGAAATATGATTTTACCAGAAAAAAAACCTTGGAATTTATAAAAATCATGCAAATGTTTCCACTGGTTTTAGGTTTTGTAAAAGCATCTTATTTTTTAAACCCAAATGTTCCTCTGTTCAAAAACATAGACACATTTCTGTTTCTAAAAACTGTACTGCAAACTGAGCAACACACAAAAAATGGATTCTGTAAACAAGAATTTCCTTTCAAGACTGTAACTTGATAAGAGTAACACTGACTTTCAACTTTAAAGAAACAACATTTCATTTTTTTAATTGTACTTGAAAAGGAATACTAAAGTAAGAAAAAGAAAATTATTCAGGAAAGCTAACAGGCAATACATAATGACAGTAAGATAGTTCACTTTATTAAGCCACAGATGTGCAGAGCCAATCCATACAAAGATTCTACAAAGCTGTATTCATTTGTAGAGACCAAATCCTTCAGCTAAGTCTCAAGAACAACTCTCCTCTTTGCTTAGATAGTCTGTTCCACTGGGAAAAACCCACGCAGTTCTCTTACATCTACATTACAAGAGAAAGCTTTGTGGGAATCACGGCACACACCAGAACACTTCCCTTCCTCTGACATTTCTGCAGTACTGCACTAATTCGGGATTTCCTGAGTACAGCATGTTCCAAACCTTCTCTCCTTACCATTAACAGATATAAGAGACAACCCTCTATCTTTTCCTAAGCATTTAACATAACCGTAGAGAAAATGTGTCAGAGTGATATCACTGAAAACGGTAGGGGCTGGGAGTGGGAAGGCTGTTATCAACAGAGCAGGGTGAATAGCCTTGAAAATTTGCACAGACGTATCTTTTCCAATTCAGGTAGATTCCATCACTAAAGAATTTCTAAAATCATTCTTCAGCTTATCTTTAAGACTGGCAATGAATATCCCTATTTTATATAGCCAATTATAAACTAGAAAATTGAAAATCAAAGAATCACAGACTTCCCTGCCTTAAATTATATTTATGATGGAAATTTATGAGTTTTCTCCCAGACATTTTCCTCTGAATTATTCGGCAACAAAAATAAGGTTTTCTTACCTTGGTGACTGGTGAATGATCTAAATCCAGAAAAAGCATATGAGCCCATGGAAAAAAGGATGGGGAAAAAAAGGCAAGGATGGGAAAAGTTGTTTGGTTATGGTTGGGGCAGAAGGAAGATAAAAAGGAGTAAGAGAAGACTGGTAGCATAAAATGATGGCTGTAGTTGTTAGAAGGAGAAGAGTAATTTCAGGCGGCAGGAAGATAGAAGAAGCTGGCTAGCTTGAAGAAACAAAACGTTGGATAACATTCAGAGAGGGAGCAAGCTAGAAGCAGCATCAGCACAAAAAGCTTGAGAAAAGAAGTTAAAATAGCGGCAATGACAAAGAACAGCAGGCTAGTATGAAAGAATAACAGTCAAAGATCTGATCAATCAGGACAGGGAAGACAAAGGGGTAGAAGTTAGAGGCTAGAATGCAAGACATACTGAAAATGGGAGCCAGGTGCCAGAGAAAGGAGTAGAAAAAAGAGTAGCTGCCATTCGTATTAGAGGAACTGACAAATCTAAACCATCAGTTTTTACTAGATGGAGTATCAGCAGCTTCTTTAAATACCTTGTAATATTGTTTACATCTTAATTAAATGAAAATATCAGTATATTCGGAGGATATGTGTTTAGAGTCAATCGAAATCCACAGTTCATTTTTAATTGCAATAACATTCTGATTTTGTGCAAAACAAACTGAAAATATTACTAATATTTTATGTTGACAATTAGATTTTGTAATGTACTGTAAATTTCATTCTAAAATGCATAAAGTAATGTGCATTATGTGTTTAAAAATATTTACAAGACTTACTGGCTGCTGTAGAACTGGCAGATACACTAGCTTGTATGCTAGAAGTAGCATCTTTATTGGTATGATTTACTGTGGCAGCATTAAAGCTTTCGAAATTCCATTTCTTCCATACACATTTCCCTGGTTTTAGACCTGAAAATCAAAAATTTAATTTAGAAAAATGTTTATGCTAATTTTGAAAATCACCCTATGAATCTTCCCAAATGAAATTAAAATTGCTTTCTTTCCTGTTTCCAATGTGCAAACTTTTATGCCCATGGTCAACTTTAGGCTTGGGATCCAAGCCTGTTTTAACTGAAATAATTATATTCATATACTTAAAGTCAACCAGGACAGTTTTTGCTATTTCCCGTCTGCTTCTGCTTGGTTTTGCACATGAGTGAATATCCTTACTTTGTGGTTGTTCCAATTCTGGTAATTTAATACATTTGCATATGTTTTCTTGAGGTTGTGAATTATTCTGGCAGCAATACATAATTTACTTTATTCAGTGGTTTTCAATATTCATTCCAGTAGAATTTTGCACAGCTCCCACACCGTAAGTTTCATGCAGATACAGAATCTATGCCATAGCAGTGGTCTCCTAGTTTCTTGGGATTTTTTTCTGGTCTGACTAAATTTCAGTTAATTCTATCCATTATCTATTTAGAGTGGTTACACATTACAGAGTATACTGTGGGTTTACCCAGCTCTTCCAAGTTAAAGGCCCATTTGGAGTTTGGTGCATGTATAACTTTGAAGTATGTAAACCTTCTCTAAATTAAATTTTTCAGGGTGATCTTTTTCTACACACAATTTTCTCTGTCTGTAACTAAAAAGAACCAACAAACAGTGGCTGACACAGAGAAAGGTTTTGAGAAAATATTTCTGTATTTTATATCTACTTCAGAAACATATTTCTATTGCATTTGTCAATCGGCTGCAACATACAAGATAATGAAATCCACATTGTCATGAAATCTAAATAAATGAGCACTAAAGATAGAAATCTGCTCTAAATCTAAGTTTTGGAATGGATATTAAATGACATATACAATCTAAAAATCATAAACTGTTACTGTTAAAACATGCAGATATTTAATGGTAATATGATACTACTTCCAACAGAAACTTCTAGGACAGGTACAGTCGGAATCTTGTAAGAATATTTCTACAAAGTGACCATTTTTAGAGAGATACCTTCAAGGCCAC
The DNA here is from genome assembly GCA_020745775.1 of Theristicus caerulescens. NCBI lineage: Eukaryota > Metazoa > Chordata > Aves > Pelecaniformes > Threskiornithidae > Theristicus > Theristicus caerulescens. The sequence continues at coordinate 38,140,122 of CM036566.1, forward strand.
CTACAAATAGTTACTGGGGAAGATCTCCTAGTCTTCTGTTTTAACAAAAAAAAAAAAAAAAATCCTCACTACGTTCAGCAGCTTTTCCAGGAATTAGTACAGTTTTGCTTAGGGCTTGAATTTTAAGGCTTCCTTCCTGACTGCATTTATGTGCTTACCATAGATTCTTCCAGAATACTTCTCCTACACAGTATCACAAAGAAACCAGTGAAATTAAATCTGCATTCATGAGTTCAATTATAAGTTACGTCTCTGGGTATGATTATATCTTTGCTGGCTAATTCTGCAATAGTTAAGTACTTCTACAGCTAAAAGCGCTACTACAGAACAGAGTCACTGCAATAAGTGGACTGGATTAGAGCCTACATATAACCTTAAAAATACAATACTTTTCAGCATCATCCTGATACCAACTCTAAAGAGGTTATCAGTTCCCATCCACTCAAACTCTGAGGCACCTAAACTTTTAAACACCGAGTGAGATCAGAGCTTAATTTAATGGGGAAAAATATATAATTAAATCCAACTGAAAAATGCCAATCTAGCTTCATCCTCAGTCATCTTACACAGGAACAGTTCCAAAACTGGATCTAACGTGTCAGAATAGAAAGATAGAAACCCGAGCAGGCTGTCAGAAATGTCTCATATTTGCAGTAAGACTCTATCATTACTGAACACTGGGAGGTCCAGTCCTGCCAATCTTGCTACACAAATAAATAATTAGAATGCAGTATGCCTCCACTGTGTCAGCTGTGGGATACTAAACAGGTTTGTCAGGACAGATCCAGACAGCACAGTTTAACAATTAAAACAGGTTACATTGTTTGACATGCTTTTGCCAAAAAAATTCTGAAATGTCAGATCCAGTCTTATTTTTCCTTAAAGAGAAATAATGCCATGGATAGTCAGCTCAGATTCTTTGTCTCCTTTCCAGGCCAGTGTTTTAAACTATTTATCCATATTTATATACCAACAATCAGAATTAAGATGTCATCATCACCATCATTACTATTATCGAGCAGAGAAAGCCAGCTTTGACAATAGTATTCCTAATACTGAATTTTCTATGTATGTATATAATTACTAAGGGAAAAAGCAATAGATTCTCACTGAAATGCAGACGTGGTGGTGTAGACAAAATAGGCATCAGGGAGAAGGAAAAAACCTACCAGTACCTGATATCCACTGAAAAATTAAGTTTACCAATCCATCCTTAAAATCATCATCAAAACAATTAATAGATTCAGGAAATGCTTCATAGAAAGTGACATAAATGACTTGTGACAAACAATCAGGATATACCAGCCAAAACAAGATTAATACTGTATCTAAAAAGACTACAAAAGAGATTTATTATTACAATTTTTTTTAGTTAATATAAAAATATTCAAGTGAACTGTAGTAATTGCAAAGCCATTCTGCTAAAAAAAATAGTACAACCTTTTATTATTTGTGTGAAACATTAGGCAACTATATCAACAATAGGGAAATTCACTTCTCAAAAATTTCCTTAATCAATGTTTAAGTCAAAGTTCCCAGTTAAGCCTGAACTGGAAGATACGGATTTCAACAAATTATGTACTTTGAACAAGTCACTTAGGGTTAAAATTAGGATGCAGAATAAGGTATTCTTTGTTAATATTTACTAATCATTATATTTAATGAAAACCAAGACATTTTAAAAAAATCAAATCTTTTATATTATCATTAGATTTTACTATTCACACATTATATGAGCCAAAAAAAATCACTTCTGATTGCCCATGATCATTTCTAGCTTTTTCTCACCATTTCTGATTGTTCTCTCTCTGGTACTTAAATGCATGTGCTTCCAGTTCTCTTTTGGAGCCAAATGCTGCCAACCTGGAGACATGTGAATCAGTTTACGTGACATGTTAATACTTTTATGAGCTGAAATACAGCATCTACCCATGTATCACTGAAACTGCTAATTGTACTGGTTAGGCTAATTGTATTGGTTAGGCTTCAAAGGGGAAAAAAATCAGGAAAAAAGTATCAGCATAAATTCAGATATAGTTTTGCGCTAATATACTGATGCATGAAATTATTAAAGCTCATGTTTATCTCTCTTATGATGTGAGGCATTGACAACACAAAGGAATACCACCAAAACACATATTCTTAAATGAGTTCCACCTCTTACTCCAATATGTTGTTCTTCTAAATGTATTAACAGATTTTTTTTTAGCATATTGCAGTAGTTACTGATTCAGAATAGCACTTAAGAACATGCATTATTTGAAGCATATGTTAAGTCTATCAGCCAACAATTAAGATGGAATCTAAAAGTGCTGTACTGAATCAAAGCCAGTGTACATAATCAGAGTCTCCTGCCACATTAATATTTTCCTTCTCTTCTTAATAAAGAACATAGCGATCACCTGAGGTAACAGAATCCATACACTTTGGATTTATGTTCTTAACCTAAATATTCCAAACTCATACCTTTTATAATTCCTAGCACCATTACACAAAGTAAGCAAAGTAAAATAAACAGTCAATTTCATCTAAAGGTTTATTTTAAGCTCCATGGTATAAACCTGCTAACTAAATTAGTTCTTCATATGTTCAACTACTGCTCTTTAAAGTCATGTGAAAAGTTAGTCTTGGGCCTACACTTGATGCAGTCGAGCTTAATCAAAACACTTGCATTTTTGTACTTGCAGCATGTGCAGCTTATTTGTTTGATAATAACAGATCTAAGAATGCTTCAAATTAACTTATACCTTAAACTTTTGGAGAAACCACCACCAAAAAGAATCCTGAAACACTGCAATAGATGATTTTGAGAGAAACAAACTTCTCCAAACTTTGAGAACATTTTTCTGTCAAAACAACAATAAAATATTCATTACACTGAATGCAGACATTTAAAAAATCCTAAAACGACAAAACAAACTAAAACTAGACAAAGGTAAAAAGTACAAGGATTTTCATTTGGAACACAATCCACAAGCAAATAGGAACTTCTTTCAGTTTGCAGAAATACTGAAGGGAAAAAAACTTGCAGGGGAAATGCGTAGCTTTTACCGAGAAGAACAAAAGCAGCTTCTATGGGTACCTCAACATCAGGTTGTCAAAATACAGGGACTGATCTGGATTTGCCAGATACCTGCAACTCTCTCAAATTTTTACTGTTTTTTTTTTTTTTAATTTTCAGTAAACCTAAGTCTAAACATCTAAAGTTTAAAACACAAAAATGAAGGTATACAAAGTAAGACAGCAAGTCACGCTTGCTGCATTATTACATAATTTAAAAGTATGTAAGAACAGAAATATTGTAAATAACCGCAACAACAAAGCAGATGAAGACACTGGGTTACCTTATTTCCTTTTACATTGGGAGGCAAGCATTGATTCTAAACTGTGCCAGAACTGTGTGCAGAAGTGCTATCAGGATTTCCATACTCATTGCATCTTGCTTATCTGGGTACATTTGCACATATATAAGCACAAAAACCCAAAATTTTAAAATCAGTCCTCCAAAGGTTTTTTTTTTAAACACAGATGTAGCATTTCAGAAAGCTACATCAGGTTCTGGCAGCGTATTACAAATGCCTCTAACAGGAATAGCTGTAGATTATAAACTCACATAAGATTTTTATCCAGTGCAAGCAGTAAGGTCTACAGCCATTCTTTGAGTACCAAGACATTAGGCTTTATGCAAAAAAATTATGACATTTTATATTTTGTAGGACTAGTGACTACTTCTGTATATTGATATTTCCCCGTCAACTTCAACAAGCATGCTTCTGTTTGTATTTAAACACTTTTTCTTAAAAATGTTACATTCATGCACACATATGTTTTGCAGCAAGTACTATCAACAGGACTATTTGACATAGACTTTATCAAGGCTGCTCAACAATGTGAATATTAAACCTATCCTTCACTCTGTACAACTTGTTTTTATCAGCTTGACAGTATTTGGACTTGGACAAATGACAGAATTAAGTTTCCTTCATTGATAAATCTGAAGCAGTCAAAATTCATTCAGAAAAATGCAGTATATAAGTGACATAACATTTAGAATATTCTTCAGTCTGATCAGTTAATAACTATTTTAACATAGATTGTGAAATTCAGTCTGCGTAATACTATTTAATGTAGGTTAATTTGCAAAAAAGTCATTAAAATAATTTTTATTTTAATAATAACAACTTAATATCCAAAATGGATCAAAAGTCAGGATTTCAGAGTATCTGATACCAGTATCAGTGATTGTTTTATGTTGGTGATAACTATGATCACATGACTATTAGGAATCTGTTCCTCTTGTTTATATATATTTCTGTACCAAAGCAATCCTACTGATCCTACAGCATAAAGGAAGTAATTTTGGGTACCTACATATCAAATTTTTAAAATGTTTCTATAGTGAGAATTCAAATTTGTTCATAAAATACATTATTTTTTCCTTATGGTCTAATTTATACTCTAAGTATGTATGCTTATCTAATCTGTATCTTATTATATTAAGCATTTACATTTCAAAAATAAATACTAATGAAAGCTTACACATTTCCACGTCAAGTGGAAGTTATAAAAAATATATAACGTACTGTATCTTGGCCTTTCACAGTGCCATGAAGTCTGACTCTGCCCCAAACTGACTTCCTCAAGGAGAAAGCTACCCTGACCTACCAGTCAACTAACTGGCCACAGGAATAGGGATCACTGCCTGAAGCAGATCACAAAGAGAAGAAAGACATAGCTCTAAATCAGCCCCGTTTTTTCAACTTTTACTTAAAATACTCAATTTGCAAGGAAAGACTATGACTTCTCATTTGTCTGCTAGTAAAGTAACTAAAGTATTAAGAGCCATGCCTTATTCCCACTGAAGAGAGTAAAAAATGAAAACAGAAAGATTAGGGTTGCAATAATACTCTACATTGTCATTTACAATTTTTGTGGCTAATTCAGTCAAGGGGCAGGTGCAAAAGCTTTATCTTTACATATAATTAGTACCCCACATCAGTCATGTAAAAGATGGGTGCATGCACACTGGGGGAATTAGCACATCAAATCTTGCCTTAGCTGACAAAAAAGAGCTATGAACTACCATTAATTAACAGTGTGCACTGAAGCCCTTATATTGTCCAGCTGCTTCTTTTTGCTGCTGTTGAAAGAAATATGAAAGAAATAAGGAATGTCTTCACTTTTTACACCCTCAGGTGGGAGGCACGAGTAGGTACTTCAGTATGTTGTGAGGCCCTGTCTGACACTGCTGCTACAAGACCAGTTTCACAACCTTGAGGTTCATGCCCGCCAGCTGTGGAGTAAAAGTGAATGATCACCCAGAGAAGAAATTCATCTGAAATTCATTTGCATAATAACATTCAAGCATTTTACATACTTGCTGCAAACTCTTACTTTACCGATCCTACAATTCCTGAAGCAAATTAGATGTTACAATCACCTCACTGCATAAATCACACCCTGAGCATTGTCAGATATGTGTACTCAATGATACATTAAAAAAAAAAAAATTATCGTGTAATTTAAGATGATGTGTAACATATATGCCAAAGGGGACTGCAATAAGATTACATATTCTACATTCTAATTCTGGGTTTACCTCACTTTTGAAATTCTTTTCAAGTTTAATACTAGTTTAACATTATTTATTTCAGTACTTTAATTCTTGGTCAACTCTGGGACATAAGGACAGGGCAGCAAGAAGAATCCTTCAACAATAATGGCTCCTAATAATAAATGACCACTAGATTTGTCAATTTTGTAGCTTCAAGAAATGCTAATAGTGATACTAAAAGGATTATGAAAATGGAACACAAAGGTGAATGTGTCCAAATATTTTCAATACTCTTTTATCAGCAGCTTCTGTTCAGGATACTGAAAGAAAGAGTGCATACTTGGAAATGCTGAGCTTTTACAACTAAGTCCCAAAGTTTTAGAGCTTCCAAATGTCTTGGTAATTCTGAAAGTTGTTTTACCTTGAAACCAGGGTAGTTATAGCTCTAAAAAGAAAAGAAAAACATGTAGTAATTAAAGCTAATTATTATGTTCCCTTTGTGTTAAACAGCTGCTTCAATGAGAAAATACTGTTTCAAGCATGTAACTATTTTTTTTCTAAAGTAAAATTTAAAAAAAAAATTCTACAATAGAGGTGTTCACTTGCTGGTGATCCCATTTTCTAAAAATACTGTCTTTAGCAGTTGCTTTCTTGTATTACCCTTAAGAGTCTGTCAAACTACATGAAATGACCACTTCAATCTTCAATGAGGTTTGTTTCTTGTGAGTTTCTTCTTTCTCAAAAATTTCTTTTCTATCAGAACATTACTAAACCCATGCTGAATTTCTGATATATCTCAGAAGAATCTAACAAAGGATCTTCTATTTTTACATATCTCAATATCTTCTTCAATAGAAACTTTAATTGAGCTTTAATAAGCCAAATTACAAATATGATATGGCCTTATGTTAAAAATTTTGAATCACTTAACATATTAACTCAATGGGCTATTAATAATTTAGGACCCAGTTTCGTCAGTATTCACATTACTATTTCAAATAAAGAACCTGTTCATGCCTGGTTATGCCTGAAGTCTAAACAACATCCAAAAATACCAGGATCAAGACATTCCAAACTACCAGAGACACATTTGTTCTCCTTCAAGTCCGTCATCTGGCACATGGTAAAGTCCCAGACACTAGTGTCCAAAGATTTAACCATAATATGCCCAATGAAGAAAACTAATAATCGTATTTATACTGTATTTGGAATTTCCATTGCCCAATATATTTAAATTCATGTAGTCTTAGAAAAATTGACAGGCTCTTGAATGGGTGAATCTCAAAACTTTTCTTACTCTTGGTTTGGTATCAGAGGTATTTCTTTGACTTCCAATTCAAAGCATGTTCATAAGACAGAACGCTGTGTACTTTTTTACATGTAGCGTAAAAAAGCTCACCTCTACATTGCTACCCTTTGACTCCTCAACAATGTATTTGGCAACCTGAAAAATGTTTAAATAGTTAATTCATAATTAATGTTATTTCATACAATAACGTAAACAATATTTTCAGCTAAGACAATTCATACTATGAACTGTGAATATACTTCAGATAAGGAGCAACAGTCTAAAATTGAGACTTTAGGTAACTACAAAATACATTTGGAGATATAAAGAAAAAAAAAGTACTTTTTCAAGTCAGTTCCCCCCCCCCAACAAACATATAGATATAGATGTAATCCCACTTCTGGATCCAGGGAAAAAAACTTGAAAACTTGGTCATTCTTGTCTAATCCCTAAAAAGAATTAAAAATATTTAACATACCTTTGCATTCCCCATCTCACTTGTCTGAGTCAGAACTTCCTCTGCACCAATTTGCTCAGTAGCACTGTCTTAAAATATTAGCAAGGTTTAGCTAGAAATAGAGCCTGGATTGATGATTAAAAGCTCTAATCTGGAAAAGACTTTTTATATAACTAGATCTACACCTAAATGTTTATGTGCACAAAACACACTGTATAGTTCTACTGCCTCACTGGAATGACTGGAAGGCTTAAAAATCACCATTTTGGTCTTTCTATATGTCTCATCTTTCCTTTATAACACCAAGACATGCGGAGAACAATATGTTTTTGCCTGCACTTTGTTTAGGCCTGAAACAAAATGTTCCTGAAACCCAGGCAGAATTGGGACTCTAGCTTATTAGATTTTTTTAAATTATAAACTTGACGCTTCACACTTGCAAACTGAGGAAAAGCTGTAAACACTTATCTGAGCCAACGTCCGTTGGTTACTCTGTTCGAGGACAGTAAGATGTTCCTCTAGATATGCTGGTCCACATTGTAATGGAAATGTTTTTTCAGCATGCGTCTCTAGTTCAGTGATACATGTGCTTTTTCTCTTCTCCAAATCTGAGAGTGAACTGATGTTCAATTGAACACATTGATACAGATATTTGCATATAGCATTGAAGGGATAATCTTTTTGTAACTTATCCACCAAAGAATAAGGCTCACTGAGAGAGATACAACTTGGCCACTCTTTCTGCAATCAGTACATAGCAAAAATAGTTATTTTTGAAAATTATACAAATGCAGAGATTAAATTAGGTAATCTGTGAACTTTATTTTGCATAAAGAATTGTAATACCTGTATAAATGCTTTTTACATACACCTTCCTAGAAGCTCTAATTTTGGCAACATTGTTAACATAGACTGCGATTTTCTCCTCTCCCATGTACTGCATTCAGAGATGATTACATCATCTCAAAAAGACAGAAAAACAGAAATAGGCCAGGGAGGCCCATTATAGCATACACAGAGTAATTAAAAAGACTATAATTTTTTAGTTAGAAAAGGAGATAACTCAAGAAAAAAAGGGTTATTATGTTTCTAAAGAGACAAATAAAATCACGTGCAATTTAAGTTCTCGGAAAGGACAGTAATGCCTTCCATCTGTTGAGAATAGCCTTGGAAGCATAGAAAGAAACTCTGTTCCTTGATCTAGCAAAGAAATTAAACTAGCAGCTTAAATATTTGAGCAAATTGTTGAAAACAACGGTAGTAATTTGAAGTTAATCATCAAATTGGTCACTTTCCTGAAAGAACTTAGTAAGTGTTAATACAGAGTAATCAATGTGTTTTTAAACCCTCTAGTCTAGCTGAAAGACAATGACATGTGCTATCTTAATAGCAGGACAGCAAGGCAAATTATTTCTTTTAAAAAAAAATCAAATTAAATGCAAACTATTAAGACACAGAAGTTCATTTTAGGGTAAAAAGGGAAAAGGTGAGTAAAACCTATTAGAGAATCAAAACATTAATATTTTGCTTTGACATTACCCCAAATTAAAATGTTTCCATTTTTATGTCAGATTGCTCCTCTTAAAAAGATACCTTTTAAAGAAAAAAACTAAATTTTATAATGAAATGTTCTGCCCATCAAAATACTTTTAAACATTTTTTGTTTCTTTGTTCCTGTGAGAGAAAAAGTCCTGGTTCAAAGCAAAAGAGCAATTTTTCTCATAGCTCCATAGTTAAAGGCTTTGAGTGAATCAATACTTGCAAATAATGTAGGCAGGTCAAAAGGAATGTTCTGTTTCCTCCAAAAAGAATGTAATTTCAGTGAATCACTGGTAACCACATTACACTGAACTCCTTAACAAAATATAAAAGGCATATTCAAAGATTTCCTTAGCAGTCTTATCAGTACAAGAAAAGAAACCTCATTAAAAAGCAAAACTAGCTATTCCCCTTTTCATACTCATCAGAACTTTTCACCTCAGGGTTCAGGACCCCTGTTATGTTAGCAATGCTGTGGACTGACCAAATATTTTAAACAAAGCTTGATTCAGTGTCATCACTCAAGCATGCTTCCAACAATAGAAAATTGCTGTACAGCAGACAAAAATTTTCCTCCATGGTTTAGCTTTGAGAAAAAGGGAAGTTAAAAACAGAGGCTGTTCTCATAAAGGTTTGCCATTTCTACCAACATCTTAGTTTCCACTGCCTGAGGGTCTTGGAAATACAATCTATGCTCAAACTCCGTTCTCAATATTTACATTCACATGGCTTTGCTCAGGACCCAGCTCCTGCCTGTTCACTTTACCATACACATGGGTAGTTAAAATAATAAGTAGTCGGGTTCACCATATCTTGAGACCATAAGAATTCTTCAAAAGTAAAAGGAGGCTTTGGCATTTTCTGCTGATGTACAGTAAGAATTGTTCTCACCAGAATGCCTTAAAAAAACCTAAGATAACATATATTAGCAAATATTTAAACTTTAGATAACTAAATCTGACAGTCAAACCTATCACTACAGCATATATAGAGCATGTCCATTGTAATTTCTTCCAATAAACAGAATACTACACATTCTTAAATGTTAAGAAACATGCTAAAAATGTGAAAGATATGTAAGAACTTAATCACAAACGCAGAACTTCCATTTTCTTCTCAGTATCTCCATACAAAATATTTATACTATTATTATTTATGTACTTCTAAAATACATACTGAAGAAAAAGTGAATGTCCAATTACCTGGCAAATCTGCTCTGTTCTTACATGCTCAGTTTTTGTTTAGAAGTTGGAAAAATGTGAGGGTTGAAGATTAGCAGAAGTCTTACTGAAATCAATCAACTGGTATCTTCTGAGTTCAGTATAATTAAAAACTCATATTTCATGCTGTTACATCTGAGCAGAAACCAAGTGTGAGAAATACTGGTTTGAAAAAAAGTATCTTTTTTAGTAAATTGTGAACCCCAAACAAAAATTATATAGCAACCATTCCTAAAAATGGTTTTGTTAATATCACAGCTTTTGTGCAAATAACCGTACAGAATAAAATTATACAAAGGAGTAATTCAGATTTCAGAGCCTGCTTTTAAATGATGAGCAGGCTCTGTCTGTTTCCAAACAAGTTCTGGCTTAAGCACCCAAAGAAATCATCCAAACAAAGTAAGAGGTGGTACTCTTAGTAAACCCCACTATAATTAAGTTTGGCAAGAAAGAATTTTAGAAACTATTGTAAAAGTCTTCTTTGTGTCCAATAAATATTTTGTTATTTCAATGTAATTAACTACTGCACATCAAGACATATTGTCACAGCATAAGGAGATAAAAAAATACGGACAGTGAGATGTAGCCCTTTCTTCTTACTGCTGCAATGTATTACATACTGCTAGCATGAAAAATGGATCAAGTCAGAGCAAAACAAATAACAATAGAATCCTGGTAGAAACCCTCTGCCACTGAATGTAATACCACTGAAATCAGTGAGGTTTTTGGGGTGTAACTGAGATCAAAGTTTGGCATAAAATCCGCCTACAGTGTCAACTTTTTCCCCTAAGGCTATTGCAACCAATATATCACAGACTTTATTTCACTGAATCAAGAGAAATATTCTCTATACCAAAATTACTGTTTTAGTTTAGTCACTTCAACCTAAAAATGCAGTTACAGAGCACTGAATATTGGGTAAATGCTACTGTAGAGCAGCATCCTCAACCAAGCCAAGGAATTCCACAGAAAAGATCCCATGTCCTATTTAAAGAGAGATGCAAAACAATGAGAAAGCAGTACGGCAACACAATTCTTCCAGCTCTTGGTGTCAACAGTAAGTATGCAGTAAGTATACTACCAGGTGGGGAAAAAAATACAGGTGAAAAACCGAAGTGATCTAGCTTTCCTGGAGTTAACAAGGGAGTGAAACAAAACCTGCAGCTGCCCATCGCCAGGGCTTCCAGGTGTTTCTGCCGAGGGGACAGGCCCCGCAGGGTGGCCTCAAGGAGAGCAGAGGGTAGGGGACCCCCACACCCAGCGGGACAGGGCGCGTTCCTCTCCTGCAGGTAACGGGATGTGGTTTCTGTTCAGGCTTTTGTGCCACAAAACGTGGAAAAGCCGGTTTGGGGCGGGAGGCCCTCAAATAAACACAAAATTCAATGTTGGAGACGACGCGTTAGGAGCCGTCCTCCGCTACCGGGGGGCGGCGCCGAGCCGCAGCCAGCCAGCTGGCCGTGGAGGGTGCGGAGAGGAGGACACCCCGCCGCGGAGAAGGGCCCTCGGGCCCGTCAGTCAGTCAGTCAGTCAGTCAGTCAGTCAGTCAGTCAGTCAGTCAGTCAGTCAGTCAGTCAGTCGTCTGTCTGTCGCGTGGAGCTGTCACGCGGCCCTTCCCTAGCAACCGCTCCCCGCCGAAAAGCACTGTGCTGCGCACACTCTTCCGGCCCCCTCCTCCCCGCGCCGGCCGAGCCCGACACTTTCGTTCCGGGGCCTGTAAGGGCCGCAGAAGAGCCGGGCTGCCCTCTGCGGCGAGCGCCGGCCTGCGGAGGGGCTGGAGCCGAGGGAGCGGGTGAGGAGCGGTGCGGAGCTCCCCGCCCCACCGCGAGGGCGTCGAGGCCACCGGGGGGCGGGGGGAAGGAGAGAGGAGGGAGCACGGCGCGGAGGCTGCGCGTCTCCGGCGGCCCCGCGGCCCGTGAGGGGGTGGCGGGGCCCCGGGGCCGTGCGTGGGGCGGCCTGGCAGCTCTCCGCGGTGGGGGGCGGCCCCGGACCGCCGCCGTGACCGCCGGCTCGGCCGGCCCGCGGCAGGAGGCGGCTTCCCGCCCTCGGGGGCCCCAGTGTCCCTGCGGTGCCAGGGGCCACCCAGCCATGCCCAGGCAGGAGCACTGCTCTGCTATGTCCCGTGCGACATCACAGCGGCAGCGGTCTGTGCCCTCAGAGCTCCTGCCGCCCGCTTTATGCCGCCCTGCCCGCCACGGAACGTCGCGGGGAATGGCCCGGCCGCCCACTCCCCCGGCCGCGGTCGGGGCTCTGCGCTGCGCCCTCGGCAGCCGCTCAGCTGCGAGCCCAGACCCGGCCCTGCCCCTGCCCCTGCCCCTGCCCCTGCCCCTGCCGCATCGCCCCGCAGCCGCCGGCGAGCGCGAGTCCCGGCACCGCCTCGGCGCCCCGCACCCCCGGTGTCCCCGCTGAGGTGTTCAGCTGTCCTAGAATTGGAGCGTGGCGGGTACCTCCCAGCGGCAGTGATTTGTCGGGGTTTTGGAGATCAGGTGTAGATGGAGTTGTTACTTACAGTCTTAAAATTTTCTGTCTGAATCCAGATTTGGATCTTACAAGTTGTGTAAACTTAAAAAGGGGGAGAGACTCTTTATAGGTATAGATACTCTTTACAGACTCTTTATAGATATTTATATAGATAGATATATATTTATATATAAATAGATATCTTTATAGATATACTCTTTACAGATAGCGATAGGACAAGGGGGAATGGTTTCAAACTGAAAGAGGGGAGGTGTAGATCAGATGTTAGGAAAAAGTTCTTTACTCAGAGGGTGGTGGGGCACTGGCACAGGTTGCCCAAGGAGGCTGTGGACACCCTGTCCCTGGCAGTGTTCAAGGCCAGGTTGGACGGGGCCCTGAGCAACCTGGTCTGGTGGGTGGCATCCCTGCCCATGGCAGGGGGGTTGGAGTTAAGGTCTTTAACGTCCCTTCCAGCCCAAGCCATTCTATGATTCTATGAAACTCTATTGCTGTCTTTTTTTGAAAAATATACCGTATGTATACTGCTGTAACTTTGGTGGACAGCTATTATTTTGAGACCACAGAGGTTTTCCTGTGGCATTAGAGCAGCATATCTCCTGTCAGTATCAATAATGAAAGTGCTTCGAGGTGCCAGTTGAGCACCACAGTGCCTTAAGGCATTATCCTGAACAGAATCAGTGTGCAGGTTGGGAATGCATGTCAAATTACAGGGCCTCTCGCTTCTTTGCTTCTTGAGCAAACTCGGTAACAGTAGGGGTTAGTCTGGGATGTAGGGTATCTTTGCTTTATCTCAGAGATGTTTAAAAGAAAACTGCACTATAAAATTTGTATGCATATTAGATTTTGTGTTTATTTGAATGGACATCCCTGACCTCTCAAAAGTTAGAGCTTGTCAGCGGGGGAGGGGAAGGTATCATAGCATGCGCAACTAATTTTTCTGGGATTGATTTTAATTTTTTATTGGAAAGTTAGCAGAGTATTTTGGCTTCATTATTTTTCAATTAAATTACACTTGGTTTTATTTAAACACTTAATTTTGGATCACATTTCAGGAACCATTGTTTATTTGTTTTTGTTAAACATGACTGTTTTGTTACATCATTTCACAAGTGTGATCCCTGACATGAAAAACCTAAATTAGCTGAAAATAAATACTGAGAATGACTTCTTTCATTTTAAGTGATGCAGCACAGAGTGCAATAGGCAGTTTATAACTACTGCAGGCTGTGCAGGCTCCTGACTGTGGGCTGCTTTGAAGACAAGAGAGGAGCCTGTGATCTAGTCAGAAGGGTTTCTCTAAAACTGTGACTGTGGACCTCTGCCCACAGCAATACTAATTCTGTCTGGATCGGGTATGGGCATACAGTTATGTTTCTGCTACATTACTCAAAGTACACAGTGAAAACTTTATGCCAGCTGCAGAGGGTGAGACAACACTTGCCCTTAAGAAAGCCTGAAAAAATCCATCAATGTTACTAAATAAATACAAACTTGCAGAATGAGTCTAGACTGGGTCAGCACTTACTATCTGGTATATGGAGCACCAAAGCCGTGCTTTAGCTCTTGAGACTAATTTTTCAGCCTCAAGCCTTGCTCGTGGAAGATTTCTTTTATCTCACAAAGTTCTGTCAACAGGGATTTTATTCAGGTAGTTTGGTTTGCCCACACACAGTAAATTTCAGGAGAGAGATCTAAATTTGTACAATTAACTTTTCTCTTATAGATTTCTGTCCTGTAGACATTTAATTCATTGTGAATAGTCATGCTGAAGACTAATGGGACTAAATAATGTCTACCAGTGTTTTTACAAGCTTTTAGACAGTGATCCTACCAATAGAAAAAAAATGCAATTCTGCATGAGTTGAGTAGGATAACTTATCTTAGTAAAATGATGAATGTGCATATATGTGCATTAAGGATAGAGATCTCAGGTTCTTTCTAGCTGTTTGTCTTATGCTTTCCTAAAATCTGTTTGGAGTTCTTGGTGCTATAACAACTGAATCAGATTATTTTATTATTCTTTCTGTTGTAGGAAATACCTTCTTTGATGAGTATTTTTTTCTAAATAGGGTCACACAGAGTCATTTCAAATAAATTAGTTCATAGTATGTTGGATTTTTATTTAACAGCTACAACATATTGTCTGTTTCAGCTAACCATGTCTTTAAATTCATCTACACTTTTCAATGAAGAAAACTGTCAAGGACCAAAAAGAAATACTGAATGTTTGGAAAGTCTAGAATTGCAGACTCCATCATCGTTTCAAGATAACCCACTTCAACAATTACAGTTAGCATCGCAGGAAGTACTTGAAAAGGCAAAAAAGAGTGGGAGATCAAAATGCCCTCGATGCAGTAGTTCAAGGATGTTTTATTGTTATACATGCTTTGTTCCTGTTGAAACTGTCCCTACCAAAGAAATTCCAACTGTGAAGGTTAATATTTCTTATGGATTTTTTTATAATATTCTTGTGCCGTTTGGTTACTGGGGACAGAGAACAGACAGTCTGTCTGTGACCATTTCTTTTCTGATTCATTCTTTATGGACATTCACCTTTAACACAGCTATAAGTAAGAATAAACTACAGTAGATAAAATTATTGTTCTTATTTGAGGAATTACATGTACAAACACTGACAATGTTCCAGTCTTCACATAAACATTTATGCATCTACTAGATGAGAAGATAAGCTGAAGTCACTTAGCTTCTCATGCAAATGACAATGTTTTAAGTTAGTTCTTAAAAGTTTCTCTACAGCGCTCTTACCTTCATTCTTCAGTTTCTAAGAACTCAGGCCAGAACAGAACACGGCCAGAAAAAAAAAAATGATTTGTCCATAATCAAGAGTGAATTTTACATAATATGTGAGCTAAAAGGCCTTCCTAAATGTCATGGTTGTATAATTCAGATAACCACTCTTAAAATATAAATAAAGAATAAAAAGTGTAATGCCCTTCAGCTGAAATACTTGGAGAAACCATCAAAGAGGACTGAGACACATTTTGCAAAATCACCTAGGAACTAAAATGCATTTTCAAGACACTCTGTACTTTGAAAGCATAATGAAAATACTTTAGAAGTACTTTGGAAATTTGACCTAGTAGATTTAGGTGTATTTTCATCAAAACGGCCATTTTTGCAATAGAGTGAATACCTAATACAGGTAACTATTCATATTTAGGAACATTATATTGCTCGAGTTATGACCACATCTTATTTACCTCATTGATCCTATTTCTAGAGGTTTTACCACTCTACTACTGCAGCATTCCAAATTGTGTTCATTGCATACTTAGGTATTTACACAAACTGAGAGAATGTAACAGGTGCTTCTTGTCATTTGTCTCTGGTTTAGTGCTAAACCTATTAAAACAAAAACATTGTCAAAAATTGTCAAATGTCTTAATTACATGCCTGTAGGGATTTCTCCTGGATTTTGCATAGATTTTTATACCTGTATATATGATCATAAATATTGCTTATTTCTTTTTTTTCTTTCTTACTGTAGTTACCTTTGAAGATTGACATTATTAAACACCCAAATGAAACAGATGGCAAAAGCACCGCTGTGCATGCTAAGCTCCTGGCACCCGATGATGTTACAATTTATAAATACCCTTGCATTCCAGAATATGAAGAAAAAAGACATGAAGTAAGAAATTCTATGTAGATAAGCAGGGCTTTGTGCTGGGGAGATGCAGAGGTATTTTCTGTACTTCCTCCTCCAGTGGTACGGCACTCTGCTGGGAGGGAGCGGGAGGAAAGCGCTATTCTATTAATCCAGTCCATTCCATGTTGAGCTCTCTCAAAGCTTGCGCCTACAAATGTACAGTGATTACGGACTGTCCACCAAAGCTTGGAAAAACTTTAGCACTATCTAACTACCTTGAATTTCCTATGTTCACCACCTTAGATAATGGATAATGTCATTCATTGTGTACCATAAGTATTTTGCTGAAACACATGCAAGTATTCAACTTACAGCAAGTTAAACAGCAGTTAGGTGTTGTGCTCATCATATTCAGCAGCTGCAGTGTTTAAACGTCTTTAAAATTTTTAACATTGACTATTACAGAGAAAACCTACTGAAATTGAACTATTGTCTGTCACAGTCATCACAGAACCTGAAAAAAGTGAGCTATGAACTTGGATTTATATGCTCATTTAAATGGTGTGATTAATCTGAAATCTAATATTTACACATTTGATGTCATAATTAACACTTTAATTATTTTTTTACTACATGAGGAAGAAAATATACATATCTCAGAGATGTTATTTTCTTCAAGGAATGAGCCATCAAGGAAAGCATAGGTGGCAAAGAGGGAGGAAGCAGAAAAAAAAGCAGAAAGAGGAATGGGGAAGGCAGGCAAAAGTGGGAAGAGATTGCAGTGACTTTGTATTGTCCACGCTTTCCAAGTCACAGATTCTGAATACTGCAGTAAGCTACTGGAAAAAATACTAAGTCAGGCCATCGCTGGTCATCTTCATGTAAGATATTTGTGGGATATTTGTGCAATAGACACAAGGGCAGAAGAGATTGCTTCTTCTGATCTAAAATTTGTGAATGAAATTAGAAACTATGCTTTATGGCCTTCATGCCCGATATACTGCAATGATAAGTGAAATTTGCGCTTCCTCAGGGCTGGCACCATTATCTTGGCTGAAAAAACCTTTTTTTTATAGAAGTATTAGAGTTGGTAGTAGAGGCATGGAGGTGACATTTAATTAAAGATCTCTAATAAGTATCTTTATTCATTATTTTAACATAATCTTTCATCCTTTTAGACAATAGAATACTTTTTAAGAGATACTCTTTTATCTTCCCCTGACTTAAACGTTTGTGGGTGGGGATAGAAAATTTCTGTTCTTCAATGAAACAATTCCTGGTGTTTTATTAGATTTTGTTGACACTTGATTTCTTTCTTTTCTTCATTTAGATAGCACTTATATTTCCTGGTCCCAATTCAGTTTCAGTAAAAGATATTGCTTTCCATCTCCAAAAATACACTAAGAAAGGTGTTTACGATGATGACTGTTGTGGAGAACCATTTCTTAAGCAAGCAAAAATAGAACCTAAAGAAGAAAAAAATCTAAATGAATGCATCTCAAGCAACAGGAGTGACAGCATTAGACTGAAGAAAATAATATTTATTGACAGTACCTGGAATCAAACTAACAAAATAATAACTGATGAACGACTTCAAGGTAAAAAAAAAGTTTATATTGAGATGTTATTGCTATAGAAATTATTAAGGGAACTATATGTCTATATAACAGACCTAACCCTATATCTGAGTATATGTGAAAGATTCAACAGCCTGTTTCAGTGCTGTAGAAGACTTCCTGAGCCAAAGACTCCGTTACTTTTCACATCATATAATTTGTTTTGCAAAATGATAAGACTAGTATTAAGAAAGCATTTGCATTTATTTCTCCCACTTCTCTATTGGAACAAATTTCCTCAGTCTCACAGAATGGAAGCTGTCATCTTGGACAACAGAAGAACAGTAGTTTGAATGACCTCTGAAGGAAGCCAGAAAGATTTCCTTTGCAGGTAGCTATCTGCTTTTCCAGGAGACCAGGGGAGAATTTTTGTATACGCTAGTGGCAAACAGGCCCCTAGAAGGTGAAAGAGGGATGGATCTAGGATATAGCGCAAGTATGTCATGGCTTGGTTTATTTTTCTACTAAAGTTCTTTGTTTCATGGTCACTTAAATGACCTCACTGCTTTTCAGACAAAAGGGGAGTGCCTGCTTGCCCTCCACACCCTCCCATCTCTGAAAGCGAAAGCTTGTAATTCTGCAAAGGTTTTTTGTCTTAGGTTCGTTACAAGAAGTTTACAGTTAAATATTTTAAATAGAACCACAAAAGAGAAAACAATTTAGAAAAAGCATTCCATTTCCTTTGAGATAAATAGGAGCTTGAAAATACTTTCATTCGTGAAAAAGGTGCATTTAGCTGGGAGGCAGTCTATCAAGTTTATACGTAATATATGTAGCTGCTTACTAGTGCGTCCTTTGCAGTGGACCCTGCAAAGAATTTCACAGACTTCTTGCAAGATTAATGCAAGATTAATGTTGCCTTGCTGTCTAGTCAGTTTATTAAAGAATCCCACATGTTAGTATAATGTATTGGCTAATTAAAATCCTGTTACTAAGTATTTAGTTTAACACAAAACATTATCAAATAAATTGAAGCATTACTGTAAAGATTAGAGTAATTGCATGTTGCAAGTTATTGTAAAGCATTTGGAACTTATTTTAAAAGGATGAGTTTAAGAAAAGTAACAGGCAGCCGGGAGAACTGTAGATTTCCATGGAAGCTTATGCAGCCTATCAGTCAAAAATTCATGATTGTTGTTACTTTGGAGCTCTTAAAGAATGGTTTCCAGTTACCTCATGTGAATGCTGATCTGGTGGACTCTTCCCTGCTTTCTAGAACTTCATCTCTGTTCCAGCTGTATTCCAGTCCTCTTTCTCTGAGCACCTTTCAGGATTGCTGTAAGGTGTGACTAGTATCATGCAAGTCAGTCTCTTTTATCCACGTCCAGGGGAGAATTTTACCCTCCATACAGCAGGTATAACAGCGTGCACAACATGTGCATTCATTGCTTTCCTTAGCGCCTGTCATAAAGGACATAAGTTGCATTAATACTCCTTTTAGAGATTGCATTTTTGCCTTCCAAGATGAATAGGGCAGAGTTTCTTTAGGCATAAACTCATGAAGCTTATGTTGTACGTTGTCCTGGTTTCAGCTCGGATAAAGTTAATTTTCTTCCTAGTAGCTGGTATAGTTCTGTGTTTTGGATTAAGGATGAGAATAATGTTGATAACACACTGTTTTATTTGTTGCTGAGCAGTGCTTACACTAAGTCAAGGACTTTCCAGCTTCTCATGCTGACCTGCCAGCAAGGAGGCTGGAGGTGCACAAGAAGCTGGGAGGGGGCACAGCCAGGACAGCTTGACCCAAACTGGCCAAAGGGCTATCCCATACCATGTGACATCATGCTGAACAAAAAAACTGGGGAGGTTGGCTGAGGCCGCTGCTTGGGAGCTGACTGGGCATCAGTCAGTGGGTGGTGAGCAATTGCACTGTGCATCACTTGTTTTGTATATTCTTTTATCATTATTAGTACTATTTTCCCTTCCTTTTCTGTCCTATTAAATTGTCTTTATCTCAGACCACAAGTTTTACCTTTTTTTCCTGATTCTCTCCCACATCCCACGGGAGGGAGCGAGCTAACAGCGGCGTGGTGTGTAGCTGCTTGCCAGGTTAAACCACAACATACCCACATGAAAAACAGAGAACTATTGTCATTTTTCAGTTCAACTACAAATGAAGTCATCATCCAACGAAATATTCCTCATATATTAAAGTTCAAAAAGGAGTGTTCATAATTCCAAATAAAAAGTAATTGCCCTACTTATTCAGAAGGATGAAGTTACAAGAAATACTGGGTGGAAACATTAAGAAAGCCAAGAAAATGTAAAGAAAAGCCTTATGTTTTGTAAGACTGCATTTATGTAGAGAGTAAATCTAGCTAATTGTACTGCAAGAAAAATGAGTACATCAGTCTTAAAACAAACAGCCTACAAAACTTGGACAAAAAATACTTCTGTATCTTGGAAAAGTGGTGTCATATATCTTTAGCAAGCAAAACTAAATCAGTTGTGTTAAAGGCAGGAAATATTTGAAAGTTGGTAATGGCTAAGATTGATTACTTCATTAAAAGTGATCACCAGATCAGAAAGAAAACAGTTGTATCTAATGTTAACGATTACTTTCTCATATGAGTGAAACAGCTTATTGGCAACATCAACATGGTTGTTAAAGAAACAGATTACTTTGGTATTTTTTCCTGTAAGTTTGATCCACTTTGTATTAGTCAAATGTCTTATTTTATTAGCTTATACATTCTCTTGTACAAGGCAGAATCATACATCTGCTTCAGTAGTTTGGGTTTTTTTGTTTGCTTGCGTTTAAGTTTCTGTGCTTGCTTTCATTTCCGCAAGAAAATGGTAGCCTTTACATATGAACAGCTAGGATATTTGAGAGCAGTAAGTTGATGTTCTGTGATGCAGACTCCCCTCATCCTCTTTTTCGGACAAACCTCTTGTCCTCTTCTCACATTTTCATCTTTCTCCTTCCCTCAAAATCACACACAGGGGTGTGATGCAAAGAAAAAGTGGGAGTTCTGTCATGAGTTTCCACATTCTTTCTAAAATAAGATAATGCTGACGTGATGCAGGGGGCCATAGCAGAGGCAAGGTGAATCCAAGGTATGTAAACCTCTTCTTCCTCAGCCTAAATCCTTAAGTTACTCATAAACCTTGGCAATCTAAAAGATGAGGAAAGGAGCAGAATTCCTGCCTGAAATAGCATTTTCAAGCTGTTACCTCTTTAGGAAATTAACAGTATAATTAAAATAACAATAGACACATTAATAAGAGCTTAGACTCTTATAGCTACCATAGGTACAAACCATAATTATTCATTATTTAAAGTTTTCAGCACTAGTATTTCTTGAACTAGTGAATCTCCCAGTTCACTATACAAACTGTAGGGATGAAGAGGTGATGGAAGGCTCAGAGTAAGCAACAGGCTTCAGCATGTGTGTAAACTTTACAACTTACATCTTGTTGATAAGAACTTAGAATCTCTCTTAGATGTAACATCAGTGATCAAACATGATTAATATAGGATCCTACAGATTTGAGCATTCAATTGTTATAGTGGAGGGAGCACAGGAACTATGCTGTGATAATAGGATATAGCATATCAGGAAAAAATGGAGCCTTAAGGAAAGGTGGGAGATTTCTCTGAAAGGTATTGTCTACCATAAGACACACATACAGGAGAATAACTTTTGTAAGAGAAATTTGGTTACATTACCTAAGTAGATTTAAAGGTAGCTGTATTTCCATTTCTCTCAATCTCATATTCATAGAAACATTTGTTTCTAATGAGCTCAAAGTGTGTGGATGCTAAAAAAGCAAAACCAACATTTGATTTCCTTAGTATTGTAAGCTTTCATATGAACAATCAGTATCTGTAATAAAACATTGCCTTTGGCTGCATAGATACAAATACAGTACAGATGATAGAAACATGCTCAGTAAACTGTAACCCTTAACCCCCTCTAATTTTTTTTGTTACAAAACTCCTAAAATTCTACATTTGAAATTAACTGATCCTGCATTTGTGGTAAGCTCAGTAGTGTCAGTGGTCTTGCCTTCAATGAACTTTCGTTTGTATTCAAACCACAAATAGGTGGGAGTTTACACTGGAGGAATCATCCCCTAAATTTAGTTCATTGCTGTTAAGGTGGAAACATCGCTGAACCTGATGAAAGTTTTCACTTTGGTTAGGGCTGAGAATTCAAGTATTGAAACCTTGAGGGAAAGTAGCTTAATGGAGTTTCTTATTACTATTTTGAATACACATGTATAGGATTATTAGAGGTAATAATTAGACTACATTATTTTGAATTAGTTCCAAAATGCCAACAATAAGATGTAAATTCAGTGTTGGAATCTCCTGTTGTTCATTTTTTTTTTAAAAATGCTGTAGGGGAGATTTCTTTTACTAGGCGAGGTATCATATATTACTAACTGGCAAAGCAAACAACTAAATCCATCTTGCAATTACACTAGAAAAAATTGAATGTAGTTTGAAGGTAAAAAGTATAGAATTACAAGTGCTGGGCTATAGGCCAGTTGGCACTCCTGAGTTTGGACCTTACAGAAACTCCTCTGTCCGTAATTTCCAAGCAATTGTTAAACCATATTGTTATTTATACTATTACTTGTACTAAACCATTCCATGACACACAGTTAGTATCTGATCTTAACATTTAGAAGAAGATAATTTTACAACCTGATCCTGGTATTGGCAGGTGTATACACTATTCTTTATAATCCAACTGTCCATCCTGTTTACAAAGTGCTTACACATTAAGGTGTTTTTGAGTAGTTTGTGCATCTTAAGGAACATAAAAATCAAGATAACACGTTTAAAATTCACCTGAATAATAAAACAGTTAGAGACTATAGTAGGTAAAAGATTTTCATATGCCATACAGAGACCAAATTTCTTCCTTTCATCGCAAGTGGGACTGCTTTTAGTTTCTAATAAAATTAATGACCAGATTCTGTCATACTTACTTCTGAGTAATCCCAGTGAGATTTCAGTTACTTAATAAGCATAAATGAAAAGCGTCTGGCTCTTAGCAAGTACTCCTCAGTTCAGTAAAAGTAACAGTCTGAGGGATTCTGTTTTACACTCGAAAGGTATTAGCTTTGCAAAAGATGAAGTTGATTAATCATTTTGTGAACACTGATGAGTCTTTGTAGATGTGGGTTTCGCTCTTCCCATCTGAAGAGACCCTGCAGTTTACCGAGGGATATGAGGCTGTATGAATGAAGGGATAACCTGTCAGTTTTAATTGCAAACATGAGGATTGTAACCTGGAACTTACAGCACTTTTTCATCAAATTTCAGAGTGGTCCACAAAGGAGGATAAAATTATTGCCTCCGTTTTACAGATGAAAAATGGAATTACAGGAAGAGAAATTATTTGTGTGCAGGCATCTAGCAGGCTAGCAGCAAAGTCAGAAAACAACACTAAAGATGTGTTTGGCATCCCATCCACCAGTCCACATTGTCTAATCTATCAACTTTTTTTCTTGATAGGGTTGCTGCAAATTGAATTGAAGACAAGGAAAACTTGCTTTTGGCGTCATCAGAAGGGAAAGCCAGATACATACCTTTCCACAATAGAAGCAATTTATTATTTCCTTGTGGACTATCATCAGGAGATTTTGAAAGAGAATTACAAAGGACAATATGATAACCTGCTTTTTTTCTTTTCATTTATGTACACATTGATTAAAAATGCCAAGTGTTGTGCAGGAAAAGAGTAAGATGTCTGTCTATAGGTAACACATTTTATTTTGTTTCTTTCATAATGATAAACCACACAAATGTAACTATTTTTATCTAACCGAAATCTGGAAGTAGATTGTATTCTTAATAATGGCTACAGTGTTTGTCCAAAAGTAAGCTGCAGACCTCATATCCCGCACATTTGAGGTTGTAGAACTACTCACGTGAGCAGCCTGATTAGAAGAATTACTTACTTGAAAAGTTATGCTTTGCTAAATATTGCTGTGTTTGAACCTATAGACCTGGTATGCTCATCACAGTGAGATTATTTCCTGAGGTGGGGATAGGATGACTTGGCCCCTTTTGCCGTAAGGAATGATCTCTCTAACTGTAAAAAGGAATTAGCGTGATAGCTTCTTGTTATTAATACTTTGTTTCAGGTATTTTCTTTGTGTTTTACCCAGTAATACTGATTTCACTTTCGTGACATGAAAAACTTACTGAAATTATTAGGATGGTATTTAATTTGGGGGGAGGGGGGCACCAATACAAAATGAAGGACCACATTAATTAAATGATAGAATATGAATTATGTACTTTCAAGATTAATTCTGGAAAATTGTCCTAGTAATAGAAAAGAGCGATCTCTCTAAACATCATTATACAGTGCATGATTTCTATAGTACCATTCACATACTGTTATATTAAGATTATTCTCAACTTCTTGGATAATGTTAGACTTCTTCAAATAAATTAATTTAGTTAAGTGTTCATTATTATTATATCATTATTATTATTTTGGGGAACACTAACATAACAAATGTCACTATGGCATATCATAGTAAAATTTTGTAGGTGCCACGTACTTGTATTCTAAGCAGCAGAAGGGGCTCATTGCACTGTAGGAGTTGTCTCAAAATGTCGATCTTTTTGCAGGACCTAAGACAAAGTAATTTTCAGAGACAAGAAGTAGAGAAGATGGTCGTTCCAACCACAACATTTCTGACAAGGCTTCCTTAAATTAGGCAGACTATGTATCTGTTGTGTTTTTTCTTTTGCAGTAATAGTGCAAATTTGAACAGCATAAATAAGACTTTGTCTATGCTGATGAAATTTTTGCTGGTATGTGTAGCACTGCTGGCAGAGTCATCACATGTGAATGTAATTATACAAGTGTCTTTGCCAAGCTATACCATACAGCTAATGCTGGCAGAGGTAATAGACCTAGGCTACATCTTTACAAGCAGAGCTGTACAAATATATTTTTATCATACTAGGATGTTCTGCCAGAAAAATTCATGTTGGTAAAAATGATAGTCTTAAGGTAGAAAAAATGGTTCATTAGAGGTATGACATAAGATGGATAAGTATTTCTCAGTACTCTCAGAAGGGTGTTACTTAGGAAAAAACTAAATCTTGTTGAAGTGATACAGATTGAAAAATATAATGGATTCTTTTTTAAACAAAAATTCTGAAGTTTTTGTTGTATATTTTCCTCAACAAATCTCAAATTATTACCTGTAGCATACTCTCCAGGAGGGCACCCTCACACCCTGGTGAACACAGAAACAGTGCCTTGAAAAATACTTCAAGAAAATCTTTTTATGCTTACACAGCAATCTATACAGGCTCAAACAACTGATTTGTACTATGTCTTTTAGTGCTTCAAGATATTGAAATCAAAGTTAATATTGTTTAAAACACAAGATACAAATATACTCTCTCTGCAAGTCATACTTACCTTCAGATTTGTGTGCTTATCTGCACAAGTGAACGCATATAAAAATGCATTTCAGTGGACAATCAAAACACATCTCCATTTGCAAAAAGAAATGCTAGTTAAGTTACATGAGTGCATATGAAGTGTGCATGAACTATAACAGCACCATGAGAAACACAGGCTTAAAGTCAGAATAAGAAAGATTGTTTTTAAATATATATATATAATGGCACAGCTGTTAAGTGTATTGTGAGTTCAAGTGCCAGGCAATGAGAAAAATCAGCAGTCATGTCTCAGTGCTATTGAAACAACAATTTCTTATTCATTTGGTTTTTATTGCTATTGAGAGGTTATTTTGGCTTTTTACAGTGATTAATGCTATTTCCTTTGCTATGAATTTTGATAGTCTTTTGACATTTCCATCTGTTCTTGTATTTCTTAAACAAAGATTGCTGTAATATTTTTTAAAAAAATCACACAAGTGCAATAGCTTGAGAAGGAAACTTTCACCCACTTTAAACAAACAAAAATAAAATGAACCCACTGACCTAATGTTTTACAAGAACCAGAGAGAAAAGTCGGCGGGGGGGGAGGGGGAGTTACTTCCAAGACACATTTCCCTGAAAACATGTTTTTTTATTTAAGAAGCAGAGGTCAGATAAAAGCTTATATAAGCTGTTCTTTGTTACTTTTGGAAAATAGTTTCATAAGGTTAAAAATGGTTTCCAAATTTAAGTTTTGTGTACCTCACTTTATTTGAACAATGGGAATTAAGAATCTATTCCAAAAGTAAATTAATTTTAATTCTCAGGTGAAATCAGTGTACAGAAAAGATTTTAAATCTGGAAGAGTGTCCAGGAATTGGGTTCAGATTCTTTTTCTTCCAGTGCAACCTCAGTGTAATGCAAGAGTCATTCTTATACCAAGTGACAGAGGCACATCTAATATCCATAATTAATCGTGGTCTGTTGGTATTCCTGTGATAACCTTTTATGAGGGCAGGAAGGAGGTTATTGTCACTTCTGCTGCAAATCTGCTTTATCTGAGCAGCAGATGTAATTCCCCCTTCTCTCCCATCTCCTGCTGTCCCCTCTGTAAAAAGATTTAAATCCTCTACTTAATTTCAGTACTGGTATAAGAAGCCAAACCAAGTCATCCGCCTCACACTGAAAATGTCTCAATACTGCTGATACATTTTTCCAGCTGAGACTAAAGAATAGTTTTGTTCCACCAAATGAAAGCGATCAAGTGGTTAATCCTTTCAAGTGCAATTAGCAGCACTGACCTCCCTGTTCTTTAAAATGAGGGTCATGGGGAGGTAAAGGCCAGTTCTGGGCCTTTTCTTTCATATCAGAATACCCCTTCACTAACTATCTCTCCTGTTTCCAAAAAACATCAGAGAGCACAGGGAAAAACAGGCTTCTACTTCCATTAGCAGTAACTTAAACAGCCATAAGTTAAAGGGGGAGGAAAAGGAAGACCATCTCTATCTATCTCCTTTCACAACAGAAGACATCTGGCCTCCTGTGGGGAGGCCCCAGATAACAAAGAACCTGTCACTACAAACCTCCGAGATGTGTTCAGAGAACCATTTTACCTGCAGTCTGGCTCATTCATTTCCTGCCACTGAAGCCATCTGCTTTTGCTTATTGTGGGTATTTTTGTTCTTTGTTTGGCCAGGAGCGTGAAGTGGCTTCACTTTAGCATGCCTGAATGCTTGGTCAGATGGAGGATTTAATCCTTTTCTCAAAATTAATAAGAGAGGGAGCTTCAAAAAACCAGTTCCTTTCCTGGAAGGTAGCGCAAAAGTCATCCAAGCCTAGGTTGAATAAAGGGTCATGTCAGTGCATGGGGTAAAGATACATTGAAATTGAAAAGAGATGGCAACTTGGAATCTACAGCAGAACCTTCCAAAGCACTTGTAATCTCACCCCATTTAAATCCTTTGCTACTGCTTCTTGCAATTTTTTTTTCAGTTTGAGTCCATCTGGTTTTCCACATAAGCTTCTTCAGCCTCAATTGCAGAGTAAAGTAGTGATCTGTTCTTGCTTTCCTCTTGCACTGAGTTTCAGTATTTTGCCTGAATGCTTTAAAAATCAGTCTATCTTCATAAATGATGGTCTCAGCATACTTACATAAAATGTAATGCGATGTGAAAATCCATTCCACCTACCCCTATCTTTGAAAATACCAAAATAAAGAGGGGGGGGAAACTTCCTATTAGTTTCGCATCACTTACTATAATGCAGTTACAACACTCCCAGGTACCACCAACTTGTGTCTCAAACTATTCCAAAAAGCTGCACGTCAGCTGAATTCATCAAACTTGTTTTGCGACACAAAGCTTAACAGTAACTGCAGCAATTTTAAAACAGGAAAATTTTCCCACTAAGATGAAAAGATCATGTGGCAGTAAGATGCTGATCTATTGATACCAGAATATGAGGTCACCCACTGAGGTACTGAACAACTCAACAAAATTCCTGAACTGTTATCCCTGGTCTTGAGAGACATTATTTTAGTAAAATTCCAATGCTGTCATTAGTAAGAATGTTGATTTTGTTACTGGTGACACTTGGTAATACCAACATTCAAAGTAAGTGTTTATATTAAAAATGTACAACATTCTTCCTGTTCGCTAGTTGGGAAAGATTGCTGCCATTTTATAGATTCTGAAGAGAAATCAGATGCTGTAGAATTTTGAAAGTAGTTTATCACATTAAACTTTAAAAACACTTCTAGTGATGTGGTTTCTTTACCACTACCTGCCAGAAAAAAACCAATTCAAATAGTTCTTGAGTCCCACTGCAAGGGGTGAGACCTACTTCTCTAATGCAAAACATACCTTGTATTTTCACGTCACTGAAAATGGAAATTTTTGTCTAACTTTAGCAATACTGGTGCTGTTATCACACTCAAATCAACTATTATTTTCCTGCTGGCTTTTCAGACCACTGGTGTTGCAATAGGACGTTTAGAAACATACCACAGAAGAGTAAACAGAAGAGAATGCTCCACATCAGTATACCCAAGATTGAGCCCTACTCAACGTATGATCCTGTGCGCTTCACTTCCCTTACCTGTAAAGTTAATTTCTGCCTCTGAGTAACATGTCTCTACATGTGAAGCTGTACCCATAGGCCAGTTGAACTCAGCATGAAATCTAAAGGCTGAGTATTATTACTTCAGAGGTTCTGATTGTAAAATTTCTGCTTGTCCGAAAACAGGGGTAGAAGAGCTATACAGAATTATGCGTACATGTGTAAATATAAATAAATATACCTCCCTCCTAGCAATAAATGCATTAGGACACAAG
Source organism: Theristicus caerulescens (assembly GCA_020745775.1). NCBI lineage: Eukaryota > Metazoa > Chordata > Aves > Pelecaniformes > Threskiornithidae > Theristicus > Theristicus caerulescens. Next base: position 38,168,582 of record CM036566.1, read on the forward strand.
CCAAAGATTTTTCTCCTATGCTGTTTCTGTCTTAGGGAACATAAAGACAAAGAAAAATCAAAGTGTGGTATCAGAGTTTATAAAAATAAAGAATAAACTATTATATGTACAGAGCAAATGTATACTTTAGATACAGACATACAGCTGAGCCTGTTAATGTACACATATGAGTAGTCTGACTGGGAATTAATTTAAGTTTGGATGCACTATCCAGCACAAGTGGCGTATTATCCCTCCAAACAATACACTGGAAAAACAAATAATATTTCATACCTTTTCACTGTTCTGAGTGTAGTGTAGTTCCCTACTCATCTCGTAAAGTATCATGTTTTCTTTTCATCTCCAAGCAGCGCTGAAATATTAGATGTGTAAAAAAAAAAAGTTAAGCACATCCGTTCAGGCTTAACAGGGCATGCCAAAGGAGGCCAAAAGGGTAAACAGGTTATTCCAAAACAATTAAAAGAGTAAAACTGCAAAGAATAAATTTAGAGAGCGTTGAACTACACAGAAATTCTGACTCGCCTGCACAGAGGAAATGCCATGGATCATGCTCCGCCGTTTGCTTAGCAGAGAAGAGGAGAAAGGAGGAAGAGCGCACCCACCCTGGTACTGAGGAAAACACGTGTGCCTCAAGTAATTGCGTGCATGAACACCTACAGTGAACATGCACATGTTTGACCCTTGATGGAAAATTCACATTATATACAATGCAACGTGATGCTTGCTTTGCTGTCTTTTGATTACTTACTGGGGAATAAAATAATCAAACCAGAGTTAGTATTTCTCTGATGTTTTGGGGTTTTATTAATAATATGCAATTAGTTTATAAGTTCCTCAGTCTATGCTAGTATTTACTCTATTTCAATGTAATTTTATTACAAATATCAGCATGTAAACCTATTAATGTAACTTTAAATTTTATAATATACCTTCTGTCCTACCAAACTGAGATAAGACCTGGCCTTTACTCTGTGAGAATACATTTTTGTGCATATGATCTGGAATAACATGTAACTTTAATAAAACAAGTTGTCTGTGAGGTAAAGAACATGGACTTCATCTTTTGCAACATTTTATGTCTCAGTATCATCTTCTACAGACATGCTATCAACAGTGATTGGATATAATCTCTAGTCATATTAATGTCTGTATCTCTTAATGTCTACAAGTCCTGGTTTTAAACATACTTTAGGACTCTTGAGGTTTCATCATGATGAGATAGGCTGGTTTCCATATGGAAAACCTAACTTCTACTCAATTAAAATTAAATTATAAAAGAACATTCCTAGGATGCACTCCATTTTGAAGTCTTGTATAATCAGTGAGTCTTTTTTTTAAGCCATACTTGAATGCCACCTTCACAGCCTAAAGGTCTGCTTTAGTACAATTTCTGAAACTATTTGCTTTGGAGACAGATGCTAATGAATTGAACAGAATCAGACTCTAAAAAGTCTAAAAAAAAAAAGTATCCTTAGTGTCTTTTCTACAGAAGAACAATACTTTGGGTTCCAGCAAAAAAGTTTGCTGAAGCTGAAACTATAGACTTAATTTCAAATGTTGCTGCTAATGCTAAATAAAAATTCTGTATTTCAGGAGTGTCATAAGTGTTTTCTTTCTTTTACAAATTATTTTCAGGGCTTCAGTTTTATGACTAAATTGTATGCCAAATGCAGCATGAATTCCAGCTGACCTGAACCTGCATTTTCTAGTCATCAGTCGGTGCAACTAAAACATTCTATCTAGCTTGCTTTCTCTGTTCACAGGCTTCCTTTGGGCCAAATCAATGCTGCAGCATCAATTTTTTTCATATTTACACAGACAAGGAAGCAACTTGATACAGCTTCAATTTTCAGAAACATGTAAAGCACCTCAGTCTACTTGAAGTCCTCGGTTCACACTACTTCCTCTTCAACCTCACACATGTCTAAGTGCAGTTAGAATATGGGTGTCAATCTACACACCTATGTCAGTTAAGAGTACAAAAATGCTTGCATTCTTTTCTATCATGACTGTGTTGGCAAAAAATACAACATAGAAACTTTTACATTGCCAAAAGCTTCCTCTTTTCCCTGAATAAGGCTTACTTCATCTGGGGAACTGGTTTAAAATCAATGCCTGAAGCAGCTGCCAGGGAATTTGCCAACAAAACTGTACTGCCAAACTCTTAAATGCAGAATAATCTCTAACATAGGCATAGCCTAACTGATTTTGCTCATTTTAAAAGGAGAATCCATTGAAAAATATAATGGGGTAAGAAACAAGACATCTTGAATCTTTTGAAGTCCATGAAAACTAGCAGTAGATTCAAGCAAGGTAACATGCAATACCGTAGCTGTTCCAACATATGGATGGTCCTGTGGAAATGGCCAGGATTTCTTTTTCTAGGCCCCTACAATGTTCTGCCCTCTCTGTATAGACAGTGGCCATTTTCAATTAAGCATGTGCCTATGTATATTAGTGTTGTAAGGCATTAATTTAGAAAAGACATTTCTTGTTTACCTCTCTATATGTTGGCACTTCTGTTGTGAGAAATTAACATATTATAACTAACACTGTACTGAACTCTGTCATTGGTTTTTAGTACCTTTTTTTTCTTTCCAGAGTTCCAGTACTGGCATGCCAGTGATCATAGAATCGGGATCTTCCTGTGCTGCTGAGTTTGCTCTGTCATTTGTGCCAATGACTAGAGCCAAGTCTATCTGAGACAAAAAGGAAATATTACAAAATGTGTTATTATGAAAGGAAAAGCCACTGCTTCAAGTTATCAAGACAACACCAAAGCACATTAATCAAGCATACAATAAATGATGACAGTTTGTTGTTTCATCTGAATGAAAAAATTAGGTCCATCTGTTGGTGTTCAAACCTAGAATCGAATCTTGGCAGTTACATGTGCTAATGAAAACTATTTTAAAAAGTTTTGTGCATTCTCTGTGTAAGATATCATGAAAATAAATACTAAGAGTTAAGAGGCAGTCTTACGCAAGGCCCTTGTGAGGTTGCTAAATAGGGCGCATATGTGGAATCTGAGGATGACGTCCATTATGTTATACTGCATAGTTTATTTCAACACTACTCACTTATGGTCCGAATCTACAGTCTCTTTTCTGTTCAGTTCTTCAGTTCCATGGCTCTGCATGCAAGAAGCACTCCATTTACACACAATCCATTGTAGGTCCAGAAATTAATATTTTAGTAGGCCAAGAGATTCCGCAGCTTGGGTTAAGATAATAGAACACAGCTCTAAAAATTGCTAATAATTCCTAAAACCTCTAGCCACAGTGTTCATGAATGGTGTATTTCTAGAGTAACTCTACTGATAAAAATGGTGCTTAGTTTAGAGCTGTAACACCAGCAGTATCAACTAGATCACCCTTATCCTCATGCTCATTGAATCCTTCAAGGAACTCTTAATGGGTTTGTGAAATGTGACATCTGCAAAAGCAGTGATTCCTCCACCAAACATACTTACCCGCGTGCCCACCAATTAATTCTTTTTTTTTTTTTTTTTTTTTTAAAGTTGTTCACAGTTTGCCCAGTAAAGTCAGGCTTAATGGTCTGTACATCTGTTCAGTCTCCTAGAGTCCTTATTAAAATCAGCATCACATTCCAGCTTCCATTCCTCTTAACCTTTTTAACCATAGGGCTGGCTATGCCTCCCAGAAGCCTGGCAACCGGAGACAGCAAGGATGCTCTGGATGTACAATTTTTATATCTTCTGCAACAGCCCTCCAAGTGACTGAGATGCATGAGCCAAAGGAATTTAGTGTACTGTTACATGCAGAACAGCCTCCAGGTGTAAGACAACCATAGGTCTACTTTGAGCAAAGAGGGGAATAAAAGCAGTCTAATACAGAAATGTCTGTTTTCCCTGCTGTTTCTAAGTTCTTAAAATGCATGCAAATATAATGTCAACAAACTTAAGAACATCAGAGACGAGAATGCAAGTAGATTAGCCTCATTTACAGCAATGAAGCTACACCTATTTCAGACATTTGTGAAAAGTAGATACGTCATCTTGCCTTTCCGGACTGAGTTTATAGGATGGACAGAGAGTCAGAAACATTTTAAGATTGTCAGCTGAAAAGATTTGACATGGAGTCTTCTCAGAGGCAGTAAACTCAAGATTCCATGGTACTAAATTTAGCTTGTAAACCTTCCTTTATGAGCTATCACCTGCATATTTGCTTGGAACAAAATCATATAGTTTGACTCCTATCCATTAAGCTGAGTCCAGTGATGCAAAGCAGCTCTAAAACAGATAAAGCAGTGAAGAATTCTTATGTGAAGGAAATATGGCCAGTGCAAGGTGATACAAAGATCTGAAAAGGTGCTGCTGAAATTACCAGATCCCCACCTGTCATCAGTGGCCTACGTAGTCTCTGGTTTAATAGTTGGCAGCGTCAGAAGGAGGGGGAAGGCCTAGAGGCAGTAGAGAGCCATTTTTGCCTTTCTTCCTGATGCTACAGATCATATGCATCTCCAGAGAAATGATTGCAGCTTTTATGGCCTTCCTTACTTATGCAGTGTGGAATATATTAGGAAAGATTTGCTATCCTCACAAACTTAGGACTTATACTGAAAAAAAATCCAAAAGAAACAATTAAGTGAGTGAAAATTAAACCCACAAATCATTAACACCCTGAACATTGATTTTTTTGTGTGTGTTTTTAACACTGCAGCATTCTACTTGGAATTCACTATTTTATTGCAAATAAAGCCTCTGACCCTTTTAAAAATAATTTCTTTAATCTTCAGGGGAAGAGTATATAAACATCTTGGCTAATAACAAATTTCTAGGGCTTTGAGTGTTTTCTGTTGGATTTTTTAATGTGACTATACAAAAACAACAGCACTTAACATTACTCTCTACAGCAGCCTGCTTTGCTGGGGGAGGCACTTTGGCAGTTCTCTTCCTTTTTTTCCATACCCCTCTCCTTTCAGAGGCCCCTCATCATGATGACCCATCCATTTGGCTAAGGGCTGCATGCAGCTGCATCTGAAAGAAGCCAACTTTATTCTTGGGTCAGCTGGAGAAGCTGGCATGATTACAACTGTAGGTATATACAGTGCTTCTAATGCCTGTAACTTAGGGGAGAGAAGACCTAGGCCTTCACCTCAGGTTTCAGCAGAGGCACAAAACAGATCAGCCAGCTACGTAGCAAGTGCTCAATAGCTTCAGGCAATCCAGTGCCTAAAATATTTCATTCAAGGATTTTCTCCTACATATTTGGAACTATAGTCTTTTGTTCACATGCATTCATAAAATACTATAACTTTTTGCGATTTGTTATAATGAAAGAACAATTATTAGCTGGCACATTTCAACTCAGTGGCTATGCTGTCCTATAGATGAGACATATGAAAACTGAATGTTTCCTGATCTCCGTTAATATTTTCCATGTATAGTTATCCTACAGAAATGAAACTCTCCTTAAATATCATGACACAAACTTTTTTGTTATTGTTGCAAATTGCAAATGAATGTTGGCCAAAGCTTGCCATTCTTTGAGAAGTCTCAGACTGAATAGCTGATTACCCTGCATAAATCTTGGCAGTGATTTTTTATTTTATGAGAATTAACACAAAGAGGGAGGCCCAATGAAGTAACTTCAGTAACTTCATCTCATATTTCTTTGCTATAAACCAGTACCATTCAAAGGTTAAAAAAACCCCCGACATATCCATTTAAGGTTTGTGCCCAAATTCTTTGTATTTCCACTATGCCCAGCTCTACGCTAGAGGCCTTCATTATTTTGTAAGATGAGAAAGACTCCCAGAGTTCACAGATGTAAAGTGAGGCATTGTTCATTAGGTTTAATCATAAAGAGCAGGTCTGACTTCCATCGTAGCTGGAATATACATCAACAGTAAAACCTCAGAATTCCAGGATATAACAAATGGCATAAACCTGATGAAATTAAGATTAGTGTAGTCTTAGATCTAAGGCCTTGATGAACCCTTTTACCCTATGCTGTATCATTACAAAAGGATGAGGACTATAGTACTGCCAAGATGTACGTATATTATCAAGTGTGATACTTCTAGTTAACCAACATTTTTCATTAGAACTATAACATTACTTATGGTTGTAATTCACTACATCAGGAAGCATGCAGCTTTCACTAATGTCACATACATCCAGGACATTGTATTAAATGGGTTTACTGGTGACAAGTAGGCACCAAGTCCCAAAAACGTTGTACTTTTTGAATACATCTGACCAAAACATTTCACTGCAAACATAGGAAAGAAATACAGCCTTGTAGTTTGTGACCAAACATTTGTTATAACTCCCTTCTTAGCTTATATTGTATTTTTAATGTCTATAATCCAAATTTTCAAGTCTCTTGCATATTTGTACATCACTACAATAACAGTTAATACTTAGCACTAGTCTGTAACAGACAAGAAAGCAAAACCTGTGCCCTGAAACACTTAAAATCAAGGATAAAAGTTAGCAAAGACAGAAGAGTAGACTTGTCAAGGTGAAGCTAGGCAATGCTTTAATAGCGTGCACTCAGGTAGTCTGCAAGTAAATGAGTCAGCAGGCTTAGGCTTTCAAAACAGATTTTAAGATAAAGAAAAATGGTACTCTGTTGGAAAGCTCAGGGCAGTCCAGCTTCTGAGGAAGCATAGCATATACATAGGAACAGAGATGATTAGGTGTGAAGTTGACTAATGATTGTAGAGGTCTGTATTTAGAGGCAAAGTCCAGGGAAGAATGATGCTAAAATCAGATGAGACACAGGTGGCATTTAAGGAGAGAAGAGGTATTTAACAATTTTAATATTTGGATAACAAGCATGAATTGGATAGATTCAAAGGAAGCGGAAACGAGAGTTTGACATGATTAAAGTGACAGCGAACAGTGAAATATGCAGAATGTAATGCAAGACCCCAGGTAGCTTGAAAAGCCTACTATTGAGTAATTGAACAAACATCTGAACTCTCACCTGGGGTAACAGTAGAATTAGACTCCTTTATCATTTCAATAACTTGGTCTAATCCAGCTTCAGTGCAAGTTCCAACAATTTCCACAGGTTTCCTTCCTGCTGTAGATGCTGTGCCATATCCACCCAAAAATGACATTTGGCAAAGATCTGATCATGGCCTAAATGTGAACACATTAAATGAGCATACTGGTCAAAACAACAGTTCCAAGTCCATTAAAAGAATCCCAAAATAAATAGTTCATTTGCTGTAAATTCCCATGTAGTTTGTTTGGGAAGGCAGACTGCATTATTCTTCAGCTCATTAAAGTTAACTTTAACAAGCTGTGAAGCTGATACAGCAATGGTTCAACAGTTCAGTATTGCATTGCTTTTTTTTTTTTTTTAAATCTTCACATCCCACTTGGCATAAAAATCACACATTTCAAACAGATTTTTCAGATACGCCTTTGAGAAAACCTTGTTTTTCAGCCATTTTTAAACATTTTTCTTCTCCCTAAACTACCTTAACATTTTTCCCTAGCAAAACAAAGATGTTCTTTGTTTAAATAACATCTCTCCTCTTGCTTGTTATGAAACAGCACATTTCCCATTTCTTCAAAGCCAGTTGCTGGGTGAGATCCCTCAGTAAAGGCCATTCAGCATTTTATAAAATATTAACTTACATTGTTGGTTTTATGAGTAAATCACATTGCTGTTATTACTTTTCCTAGTTGTTTTTAAAGTTCAGTTGCCAGATTTAGCACACTAGGAACTGTTTCCATACAGAATGGCTAGAACTCAGGCAAAGCTATGCAAGTTCTCTTATGGTACAAGACCACCACTCTGACCTGAAGGAATCAGCTCTCTCAAGGCCAGTAGTTTAATCCCCCTGCCAATGTGTGAGTGCCAGTTGATGCCCAGTCCATCATGCCTGTAACCAACAGGAAATAAATTTTTAGTACGTTTACACTGTTCAGTGAAGTGCCACATGGAAGCGCTTGAACTATGGGTAAAGTAGCTACTAAAAAGCAAGGTAAAAATGAGCAAGGGCTCTCCTAGCACATATACACTGCTTGCAATCCTTGAGTTGGCTGGATATCTCTATACAGCTCTGCCTCATGCAATCCAGACATATTCTGATCTCTGCTGTCTTTGACATTTAAGGAGTTCATTTACCAAATCCTAATTCTAGGAAACCCACCAAACATCTATCCCATTGCTGTAACTTTTCATTATTTACTACCATTATAAGCAAAATTCTGTCAGGGAGCCAGTGCAGTCATCCAATCTCCTGCAACATCTTATTTCTAAAAGTTACCAAAGTAGATGCCCTAGTCTTATTTCACACAGAAGAGGGGGCAAACTAGTGGTATTTCCTTACCACACACACAACGCATGACAGGATAGCTCCATCCAGAGCAAATAATCAAGGCACCCACAATTGTCAAGACTGTTGTCAAGAAGAAATCCTTCTGCACACAAGGCTCAGCCAGAGTAACTGTTTGGTATTTTAGTAACAGGCATATCTGCTCCACCTACAGCTGTCAGTGTCAGTCCCTGCAATTTAGTAAACACCACATAAGGGAAAGAAAAATTAAATTCATAGTTCAAGAAATTTTATAATTCCTAAAATATTAAATAAGTGAAACAAAAGCAAATAAAAGTTAATTCAAGCACCCAGTTAGCAGAAGATTGTTACCTACGATCATTATTGGGTTTGGTCATGTAAGCAGATATGCCTTTAGAATTTTTGCTGAAAGATTATACAGGCATAATAGGAGCTGAAATCATTTGTTATTTGCAGAACAAGACCCTTACTCTCCTATTTCTTTCCAAAACTGGTCCACAGTTACAGCAATGGCTAGGATTACATATACATCTGACTAGATAAACATCCACAGCTTATTCTACAGCACTGCTGCTGGCTAAAGAGTTTTGGATCTCTGCACTGTGGTTTGTGGGATCCTGCAGGGTCTTGCAGACTTGTTATGCAATTTCTATAGGGCTAGATAAACATTCTGCAGAGCACTTTGTTGATTCCTCATAATTTATGCCAAATTTTTCAGCTAACATGCAAGACTGCATTGTGGCTAGCATTCAGCAAGTGCTGGATGTGCGTGCAAAAACCTTACATTTATTTGCAATGAAGAGGTTCAAGAATTGCTCTCTTGATACTATTACCATAATTGAAGAGAGTCACGTAACACCAAGGCTGCACACTAATCTAGGGGTGTAGCTAGGGTCCAATATAAAAGTTATCATACTAGCCACAGATGCTGTCAGCAAGCCAGCATTCAACTAGTGGTACCCAAGTAGAAACAGTGCCGAGTCCAGCAACCCTGGAAGCACGCATGCTGCTCTAACGCTGTATTGACTTCCGTGCTAAAATACTCTTAATGCTAAAGCACTAGAAATTAAGACAGGCTACAGATACAGAATAAAAATACCAAAGACACTGGTCTCCTTGGAAATTAGTTTAGCTGGAAGAAAAGGTCCACCTATTGCAGATACAAGACAAAAACTTTAGAATTTTTTTTGGAAGGAATTCTCAGAAATGGAAGTGCTCCAGCTCCTGTCGTACTCCATGACTCCTTCTATTTCAGCCTTGTTAATTATGGGAAAACAAAAACAGTTTGATATATGATTGCTTTGTAGTAGCAAATAGGACACAGTAATTATTCAGAACACAAAGCTTCAATAGCTATATATCATTGCAGTAGGAAATAATTAATACATAGGGACCTAAAAGATCTCTTACCACTAGTTGTTCACATCAGAATCTTAGGAGTAATGCTCTGTAGAATCTAAGTCAGACTCCTAATTAAACACTCTCTAGCAAATCCAGCAAAAGAAATCCTTGAGACCAATGTCAACATCTCTCCTAATGAACACAAAAGTCAAAGCCACTAACCTCCTCCTCATGTTCCAGTCCTATCAAATTTGTTAAGCTAAGTTGTATAAGGGTACTTCCCTCCCCTCGCAAAAGAGCTAAGAGAAGTAGCCCCCAACTCCTCCTAGGATTCAACTGTATTTTGAGGAAAAAAAAAAGGGGGGGGGCCTCTAGTGAACTTTGTCCTAAATTTCATATGACAGACTAAAGAATACCCAGCATTTTTCCATAAGCCACTAAAGAAGCACTAAAAGCTACACCCCAATATAGTGCCCAGACATGCCATAATTTCGAGAACCTTGGCAGAAGGGTGAACATCAAGGTGTGGATATTCCATCACATACTCGGCAATACATGCAAGAGCTGCTGCTACCAAACCAACCAGACTGTGAAATGCAGCTACAAGCTGAGGAAAGTCAGAGATTTCAATTCCTTCTGCAATGGGAAGACCTGCAAAATTAAATTATTTAGATCCAAAATAAAATATTACACTGTGTTTCATACTCAAAGCATAAACAGACCATTGAGCAAGAAAGGACTGTTTACTTTTTAATGTTTTCCTTTTCGTACAATGAAATAGAAATATAATAGTTATAGGAAATTTTAACCTAATTTAATTTTTTTCCAAAAATACATTACTAGAACATTTTGGGATGACAGCTTGTAAGAAACAGAGCCAGAACAGCTCTTTTGAAGCCACTGTTTCTTATGTATGGGAGAGAGTTATGTGAATGCACCCACCAGAGTTTCCAAACACATTTTGCCTACAGAGAATCAAGGCAGGCCAAATGCCTCTGGATGCATTAGAAGACTGCCACAATCTAAGTGACAAACTGGCAAAGAAGTAGTACCTTCCCCTCTTCTCTCTTCCCAAGTTTCAACCTCAACCTTTGAGAATTTCGATTGGCCTCCATAATATCAGATACAAAAACCTCCTTAGAGAATCAGCATTAAAACAAAATTTTTCAAATATTTCTTTCCCCACAAATTAATAAATTCTAATTCCAGTCAACTGAGGCAGTTGCTAGATTCATAACAAGAAAATTGTTTCAGTTCAGAAAATAAATGGAAAGTTCCAAAAACCATCTAATGATTTCAGTGCTTTTTGAAACATCATTTTTTTTCATTTCAGAACAACATTCGACTTTGACAAAACTTAAGCTTAATATTAGCAATTAAGATCTTTCACCCCAACTTATACCCCCCCCCTTAGTTAAGAGTACTACCTTTAGGAATTCATATACTTTCATAATATATTTTCCTATCCTCTCAAAGAATAGTAAATTAATTAATAACACTTAACAAAGATGCTGTGAATTAAGCACATATACTGTGTAGAAGTGTACATACCCATTGTGCCACCCAGAGCCATGGCTACAGACATCTGCACAAGCACTTCTTGTGAGGATTTTGGTGCTCCTACTGCTGCTTGCTCCTAAATCTCTGACACCCTAATCATACCAAGGGCATTCCCAAATCCAGAAGTGTTCTGACTAGACAACCCTGCCAGCACTCCTGCACAGCACACAACTGAGCCGAAATACATCATCTGAAATACAAAGAAAAAATTGAACATGTAGCATTGCTATACTTCAAGCTTTACTCTTTGTAAAGGAATATAAAGGCATTGGAAGGCTTTTAAAATCTCCAGGAGGACTGAAAACCAATAGTTTATCTTGAAAGATGAGAAAGATTTCTTCTGTTTATTAATGCAAGTGAATATCCATTTCTGATTATAAGACTTCTGCATATTCCTCCCTTCACATTTCCTGGTTTCTGTATTTCTTTGTGACACCAATCCACCAAGCATCCATGAAACTCATTAGCATCCCAGCAACTCAGTTCCAAGATCCATTGACATATATTTGAGTACATGTTTTCAATTATCATCAACACTGACGTATTGTTTTCTAATATTAGTCTACAATGCCTCAATTACTGCCTTATTCTTTATTGTTTTCAGGCTTATTTCTTAATACTCTGTCCCAAGAGAAAAATACTTATTGCATTAGTTCAAGCTGAAAGACATTACACCTTTGTTAGATTTGCCCTGCATTAGACAAATTTAGAACTGTTTTAGCCATTATAGTCTTTATAGGTAAAAGTAGTGTATTTTATCAAGCTAAATATAAAGGTCTGATTCTCTCCTATTTTTATTTTAGATGTTTTGATATAAAAAAAATGCTCTGAAATTCCTAATGACCTGATTTAGTAAACATCTGGTCTGCCTTCTGATATTTAAAGAGGACATGGTGACTTAATTTTAAATAATAAATTGTCTTTTAACCTGCATCACTGAATGAGTTGAAAGTATGATCCAAAATAATATAGTCAGAAAAATCCATGATACTCAAATCATAACTAACAGACAAATATAGCCATTTGACAACATTTTTAGAACATTCAGAAAGGCCAAGGACCATGTGTTGTCTGATATCTTCAAGAAATATTTATTGGATTTTCAGAAGTCTATGTCCAAAGACTTAAGTCTGACAGAAGGGAAACGGTCATATAAGGGTATTAACACTGCTGAGATGGAGCGAATTTATAGATACTGTATCCTGAGGAGATTTGGCGTTAAGCAAAATAGCTGTATGACTGCATTGATGTGGCTTGTACTATGGTCTGTGGAAAAGATGCAACATAACGAGCAGCAAGAAGCAACATAACAAGCTTCCCAGAACACATCTCAAATATTCAAGTACTCATTTGTGAGACAACTGGAAAAAAAAATATTGGCTTCAGTGATTTTACACATTATCTTTAAGAAGCAACAATGCAGCATATAATTTTTATCCAGTGTTTATCTAATTATTAACCTCATCCTCACAATGAATCAGGTCAAAATCTAAATGTAAGAATTATAGACGCCTTTATTTGTATGCAGAATATAAACAAAATATCTGCTACTGCTTCCAGTTCAGTCTGAGCTGTCTCAGTCTTTCAGGCGTTTATTACTTTTAAGATTTTATTGATCCATTCCTTCCATGTATTATAGCGCAGAGTGAAATGTTTTACTTTATTCTTTTAATACACATATGAGCTATTCTAGTCTGGTAATACAATATCATTTCAAAGAATGGGGTTCCAATGTAAAACCAACAACTGTGAAACAACCATTTGGAAAATAAGCTTTATTCCTATGTATATTGACTGCCATGTGACCTTCTGATAAGTTCCAGGACAGCCATCAGATTTCTCTCCAGTGATGGTATTGTTTAAAAGGAAAAACTTTAAAGAATTAATGAAATCTGACACCTCATTTCTTCCAGATTTAGTGCTGAACACTTTTCTAGGGTGTAGGAAGCCTTAAGGGCAGGTAAGAGAACCAGTTCAGGTCTGATTACTATTAGTTTGTTTTCTTCCCAAAATGCTTCCTTTCTCTGTCTTTAGTAAAGATAATTGCCAATTAGATTCCACCTCTAATAAGAAATAGCTTAGTTTTAATAAGTTTTGAACAACACATGCATCTGGAGGTGGATTAAAAAATAGCAAATAAAAGTAAATATGGTATCTCTCCTGATGTACTTACACTCTAAACTAGATACAGATTGGTACTTCTGCAAATGAATTAAGTTCTTTGATGAACGTGTTGCTGCTTTGTAACTGAATATTATGGAACTGGAAATGCAAAGCTGTTTTCTCTTGAATGAAACATAGAACAGTCAAAGGAATATGCTCAAATAAGGACAGTAGAAAACAAAAAGGCTATAAAATTGTTTCCCTGGCCCTAGGGATAACAGATTCCATGATCTAATGAAGAGGGATGGCAAATATTTGCCCATATAAGTGAATAGTTTTCCTGGAGGGCCTGATTCTGCACATACCCCTCATTCCTCACTGCTTGTAGCATTGATATTTCAGGCAGAATCAGGCTCTTTGCTTGCTCGTATGACTAGCTTTGCTAGCCAAGACCACCCTCCTACTTTTGAATTACTTAATTTTGAACAGAAGAAAATTTAACATTGAGTAACCTGTTCAATGTTATGTCCAATGGCATAGAGAGGCACCATGTCCTCCTATAAACACTGCTTTAGGGAGAAGACAGAGATAATCATATTCTGGAGTAGGTCATTTGAACATATCCATCATTCTGTCTAATTAAGAAACCACCTGTTCAGAAATATAAATTTTACCTGTAATAATTAGCAAGTAAAAACTCCCATGAGTACACTTTCTTTCTCTGTGCACCCCTTCATGTTAAAACTGGTGTAACTGTCATTTTGTATCCTGCAGCTTATTCCAGTTGCAAATTCAGTTCCCATGTGGTGTTGGACTTTACTGTGCTTTCCTTTTAGTAGGAGCGTTTTCAATTTTATTAACTATTTGTGCTCTTTTTAAATGAATTCCTTTTTCTCTCTCTCGGAGTCAGGCCTTCCTTATCCATCTCATTTCCTAAACTTCTAGCATGGCTATAGTACTATATATGGTATGTTTGCTCAGTTCTTTCATTTTCTACTTAGAAGGGACTTTGTGTTGACTGTTTACACTATTTTTTGAAATTAATTTTATCAAATTCTACCTTTGTTTTTCCTTGAGAGTTACAGAACATCATTCTAGATTGTTATCTAATTTATTTGCTTTTCCCTGTCTTGAGTTTTAAAAACTACCCTATAATCTTTTTAATAAGTGCCAATAGCCTTTTGTCTTCCATTAGATAGAACCCATCCTTCTGTTGTAAGCTCTATCTATTCCATAGGTTTCCAAGTTCCTAAAAAACTCTAAACACATCTCTTTCCTATTGATGCAGGCTTTGTCTCTATATGTGGTTTTGATGAGCATTTTAGAAAAATGCTAGCATGAAGGTTCTTGTCTTTAATCACTGAAGAAATTGAATTGTGTTTCTAGTGTCTCTTTTCCACCTTTATCACACCACTGGTAGACCACAGATTACTACTCAGAAACTGGCTAGATAGCTTATGAGATCTGCTACATCTGCACCCACAAACAAATTATTATGAGGTTCTAATTAGCATGACAATCCCACTGATTGAAACAACTGATAAACAAATGCCCCAGCACAATGTCCTGCTTGTGGGTCGGTGCAGCCCCCAGTATCAATACAGGCTGGGGGATGAAGGGATTGAGAGCAGCCCTGCAGAGGAGGGCTTGGGGGTACTGGTGGACGAAAAACAGGACATGAGCTGGCAATGTGCGCTCGGAGCCCAGAAAGCCAGCCGTATCCTGGGCTGCATCAAGAGACACATGGCCAGCAGGTCGAGGGAGGTGATTCAGCCCCTCTGCTCTGCTTTGGTGAGACCCTACCTGGAGTGCTGCATCCAGCTCTGGGGTCCTCAGCCCAGGAAGGACATGGACCTGTTGGAGCGGGTCCAGAGGGGTGCCAATGATCAGAGGGCTGGAACACCTCTGCTATGAGGAAAGGCTGAAAGAGCTGGGGTTGTTCAGCCTGGAGTAGAGAAGGCTGCAGGGAGACCTTATTGCAGCCTTTCAGTACTTAAAGGGGGCTTATAAGAAAGACGGGGACAGACTTTTAGTAGGGCCTGTAACAATAGGACAAGGGGTAATGGTTTTAAAACTAAAAGAGGGTAGATTCAGACTGGATATAAGGAAGAATTTTTTTATGATGAGGGTGGTAAAACACTGGACTAGGTTGCCCAGACAGGTGGTAGATACCCCATTCCTAGAAGCATTCAAGGCCAGGCTGGACTGGGCTCTTAGCAACTTCATCTAGTTGAAGATATCCCTGCTTATTGCAGAGGGGTTGGACTGGATGACCTTTAAAGGTCCCTTCCAACCCAAACCATTCTGTGATTCTAAGAGAAGTTTCCAGCAAGAAATCCTGTGTGTGGAGGAGTAGTCTCAGTGCAAGTGTGATCAAACTAAAATATGAAAGTATGTTTTGATTGTGGCTATTTACAATGAACCCTTTGAATCAATTAGCTTTATCCCTCTCCATTGTGCACATCTGTGCAAACATTTTTGTTACAGGTTTGCTTCTGGACATTCAGTTGCTGACACAGATATTTTGTAATCTGGTTTTCCACACCTGAGTACTCAATCACATGGACCAAAAGTCCATAACTTTTTCACCTCTTTCACAAAATTGTTGAGCATGAAGAGATTTCAGAAGCTGTCCTAGGAGTTTAATACTTAAAAAAAAAAGCAGGTTATTGATTTTGACATCCTTTTAGTAACATAGAAACCTAACATCAGACATAATGAACATCAGAGATAGGTATGCTAAATGGAAAAAAATTAGTCAATTATCCTGGAAAATGCTTTTTCAGAGCAAAGGTCTTGAATAGTGACAACTGACTTCTACTACCAAAACAATTAGAGTACTCACACAAAACTGTACATAAACAGTTGTATTAGAAGAGTAGGTTCTTCTGTCTAAAGTTCTATAAAAAATTAAATTGGAATTAAAATGCTTCTGAAGCCAAACTGAGGTCCACTTGCATTCAGCTTTGCTTAGAATAGAATCCAATTTTTAAATAGTTTTTCCATCATAAATGGAAATTTAAAGCTGAACACATCAGGAAAAGTCTGCTCTGCAAAATGCTCTACTCCAGGAAATTGACAGTTGACTCAGTAAGGATGCTGCTCAGATTGAAAATTCTCACTGCAGCTTTGTACTTCTACATCATGGCAAACGCATGTAGCATCTCAATTAGGCAGAGTAACCTAGCTACCAGTGTATCAACAATCTTTAAAAATTTAACCTCGCAGTTTCATCAACTGAAGAAACATTCTGCTTTTTTGGAGACCTCTTCCTTTTTGGACAAGACCGTGCAGAAAGAAGCTGGTCCTATGCAGATGAAAAAGCAAAGGATATAGACACACATACCTGAGGCGACATCAAAGTTTTCTCATCACGTCTTCTCACTATTCCCATTAATTCTGTTAAACATTTTCTTCTCTGGTCACCTTATCACAGAAAGATGTATATTTACTATAGAAACAATGGGTATAAACATAAAGCCAATGCTTATATTGGCATGCCTATATTTACAAGCAATGATCATTATACAATCCTTTGGTTGCCAGTAAAATTTCTGTGCATGAATATGCATCATCGATCTAAGTAAAGATGAAAACAGTATTGTTTAGTGCCTGGAGTAAAAGTTTTGAGGCAGGAACTCATAAATTCTAATCTCATTTGTAATTCACTTTGGGTAAGTCATTAACCTTGTTTTGACTTCTTGTAGGCCCCTCCTAATGAAATTGAACTCAAATCTGTCATAATGAAGCATACAAGAGAAGAAAGCAGCAGACAGTACACTTAGCAATAATAAATACAATTTCTGGTATGAGAGGCAAATGGAGGCCAGGTGACTCCCTGGGTAGTGTGATAACCACTATTCCAAGCAAGAACAAATCTGGTCACCATTTGAGTAAAAGAAGATTAGGAGAAACAAGCATCAGTTCCAAAATACCTGCCAAATCTATAAAGAAAAAACTATGTGCTCAGAAGAACAAAAAAGCACTTTATTAATCATAAAATAAAAACAGGCATAGAACCCTACTTCTACGGCAGTTGTGTCACTGACACCCATGGCAGCAGAAGGCATTTCCTGCACGTTTTTACATGCATAAATTGTATACATTGGTTTTGCCAGAAAGCTAATTTTAGAATAATAGAATCTTTGTCAACCTGAGGATGAAGTGGGGACCCCAGGATCCGGCAGATGCATGTGGGACTGCCAAACTAAATTTCTTAAATAACAAATATTCCACTTGGGCAAATATGGAGAAATAG
The DNA here is from genome assembly GCA_020745775.1 of Theristicus caerulescens. Classification (NCBI taxonomy): domain Eukaryota; kingdom Metazoa; phylum Chordata; class Aves; order Pelecaniformes; family Threskiornithidae; genus Theristicus; species Theristicus caerulescens. Next base: position 38,186,127 of record CM036566.1, read on the forward strand.
TTCATAAAAAAAAAAACAAAATTAAATGTCATAAATTCCCCAGTGACTTCTCACAACCTTTACTGCTTTAGTAGGAATCAGACCACAGTGTAGCATCTGAACATTGTTAAAAGATGCAGACCACACAAAGAGTTCAACAATACTTCCATGGGAGAAAACATTATTGCTCCCAGTACTAGTCTCTTTGACCATATGTGTTGGTGGTTTAAGGAAATGTTTTTCCCTCTTTAGGAAAAGACTAAATCATTTCATTAATCCAAGATAATAAGATTTTTTTACTTGGAGACATATTTTGTCATCACTTGCACAATGTTTTGTTAAATATACCTAAGTAAGCTCTGAGCAAGTCAATGTACAGTATGAATTTCTCCAATCCAGACAAAGCCCAATGTAGAAAGATATCACAATCTCACTATTGGATATCACAGGAGTTTACTTTTCAGGTGGATTATCATTTTAGGAAGCTTTTATTAAAAACTTTAAAAGTTGTATACAAATTGCCCAACATTAATGAAAGAAAAGAGATCTTCAAACAAGGATGATACTTTGGACAAAACATTTTAAGCCAGTGACCCTGGGAGGAGGCAGTAAGGAAGGTCTTTCAGATGCTGTACAAAGCTTGGTTATGGAATGGTTCACTAAGTGAAACAGACTTCCTTCTCTTTTTCTTCCTTTAAAATCAACTTTCTGTACCACCAAAAATTGCTTTCCTTCCTAGATATTTCTGCTGTTACTCATTTACCTTGAACAGGAGCTTTGAAGGTAGCAAACTGTCGAAAAGGTGCGCTATATGTATCCTTTTCTGTTACCATTTGCATTATTCATTTTCATTCTATCATTATTTTTAAAGGCAGTTAATGCAAAGAGCATAACAATCTTGTTTATGAGGAAAATATTATTCAACATAATCAAAACCTTGCTATATGATTCATTTTCCATTTCATACATATATTTCAACACAGATAATGACATCTGGAGTTATGCAGTATATAGAGGCCCTGATCCAAAAGCTTTTGAGAACAGTCTGTGTTAATTTCAATTGGCCCTGGATTGGGTCCCTAACCTATACCATATTGGCTCTTTATTTCATACATAATTAATATCAGAAGAAGTTTCTTGGTAACAAAAGGTATACAGTGATTCACCAAGGATCCTGAAAAGTTAAATTTTTAGCCTTTCATTCAATTGGAAAGCAACATATGTTAGCAACCCTGACTTACCACTGCCTGCTGCTTTTCAATATTAATCCACACTACCTTTCGAGAGCTCATTTTATTTTTATATAATTATTCCTAGCATGGCTCATCATTTAAATGCCAAAATGGCAACAAGAAATATAGATAAATTAATTCCCTTGTACCTTTTATATAAATTCCAGCTGTGGTCATAATTTTCATAGATTGTAGGAGTATGGCTCTTCCTGTTTTGTGCTTTTATTTTTTTTAAATACAAAGCGGTGCTCTTCTTGGGAAAGGTTACTGAAATAACACTTTACACCTTCCTGTTGCAGAACAAAACAATCATTATGATGGATTCCTACTGTATATTGCCCTTCATTATATCATGGAGTGACCCTTCAGGCAAAGTTCTGTCATGGTTACTTATTTGTCCTGAAATTAGTGGGATTACTCACATCAGTAAATATAATAGGATTTGGCTTTTACCTTATACTGATTACGATAACCCTTGGTCTGTAAAATAGCACCAACCATTGAATTCAGTCAGTTGTAAAAACCATCTTTGTGTTCTTACTGCACCAAATTTGGCCTGATGTATTTCAGATGTAATACACGACACTGGAAGGGAAAAAAAAAAACCAAACAAAAAACCCAAAAAAACACACACAAAAAAGCCCAGAAAACAAATATTAGACAAGAAAACCTACCTAAATCCTAGACTACATTCCTTAAAAGCTGAACATGAATATGCTTTTCTTTACAAACACTTTCTTAGCCAAACAGTAATTCCAGTCTGCCAATATTTAAATGTTTAGCGTGACTGCACTTTGGTTTAATGCTACCTGCAGGCAAATATGGATTCCTGTCAGTCTTCAACTCACCATGACTACAGAGATTAAGCCTTCCTCTTTACTATATCCAAAATAAACTTAACTGAAAAAGAATGAGTCTATCTCAAGAAACATCTTGCATACAGAAAATTGCAGCCAATATAGAAGTAATATCAGTTTTCACAGATCTTAAGGCTGCCTCCTGATTTAACTCCATATCTAGTTCCTTTTCTCCTCCCAGAGTAAGGGGCCAAAGGATGTAGGAAAGTATGAGGGCTACTGCTATTACAACAGAGACTACACAGGATATAGCCTAATGATGTCATATCAGGGTTGAAATACATGTCATATTCTGATGCTAAACCCCTACTTAGTTCAATAGAAAACCACTGTATCTTTATAAGCAACAATGCTCTACACCTCTCCTGACCTTGGCACAAAGATGTAGTAAGTGTTATCAAACCATTTGGCCTTTGAAGTACTTGCAGTACTTGAAGTCCTTTTCAGTATCACACACAGTTCACCTATTCCTACTTGTCAGCACCTTTGTTCAATACATACTGATTTGAGTCCATAAACTATCTCGCACTTGAAGTCATATTGCTTAAGGCACAGTTCAGTAGCTTAGAAGATGGGCCAATTCTCAGTAACAAATTCTTTAAAAACATGTTTTTTAAAGTACAACAGTACTTTTACAGTATCAAAATTTATAAATCTTTTTGCCCTGTATTTTAGGCCTTGAAACATGCAAGAAATTCCCTTCACCACGTTATCATATAGACATTGAATGATAATGTTTCCTTGGAATGACTAAACTCACTAACAAAATCACTGCTTTCGTACAACATATTTTATATATTTTTATCAAAAATGTTTCAGTGGTGTTGAAACTCACCTTTCATTACCAAAGTTCCTCTAATGACATGATCAATAGCCCCATAATCTAAATCATCCTTTTGTTCAAAGTGAAAATATTCTTTCTCAGGAGAAACAGCTTTAATAATTTCAAGATGTTATTGGAATAAAGGCTACTGGCTTGAGTAGCCATTCTGCTTGGCAAGTCCTTGTAACCAGTATTCACCACACCCTGATGAGAAAGAAAAATAAATAGTTGTCAAAGCTTTCTTGTATTGGAAACTTTTCACATGTTCTCCACAGATCTGATGCCTGTTTTATACATGCTAGTAAATCAAATTTGCATATTACTGCAGACATGAGTTACTAAAGCTTTCTTTTACAAGTTAAGGATTCTGTTTAAAACTAATAGCTTACTCTGATGCATGACCAAAGAAAGTCAGCAATTTTGTCAGGAAGCCAGAGACTAAATGAGCTGGGAGGCCAGTCAGGGAACTGGTTACAAAACCATATGGTGCTTATTTTTGAGAGTAAGAAATCAACTACTTCTTCAAATTCGAAAACACCTCATGATTGTCTGATAAGAATCACATTGCACAATGTGTTTCACAGATTAATTGCACTCCAGTCAGTCCCAAGGAAGAAGATAGAGATGCCTTCAAAACTTAAATTCTTTGCAAGTACATCTGGATTAAGATCATGTTTCTTTAACATCCCTTCATATTATTATGAATGCAGAACATTCAAAAAACCACAAAAGAATTCTAATGCCATGCTCTGAAAACAACTTATATTGAATTCTGATCTTGAACACTGTACCCTAAATTATTGTTTCTTTCTTTCATTGCATCATTCCAGGATAGCCATCTGGACATTGCAGTTGCCAGTTCATCCCATATGCAGCCACACATGTTCACTTCAATACGCATCCTGGAGTAAGTCATGACATGATAGTCAACTATGGCAGCCACAGAAGTAGTCAATACAAGGTAAAATTGAAATACTTTTAGCTGGACCATTCTCTTCACCTAGCTTTCCAGAACAGGCCAATGCATGTATCTACTACCTGGAGGACAGTGAAGGCTGCAAGTATTCTGCTACTGCTTTATAGTTCACTTCCCAAGTTGGTTCCTGATGAGAGACTTTTCCTCCTCAGGTAAATTACCACATACTGAAATTATAGCATTTTTAATTGCTTCAAATAATGGGTCTTTACAAAGGAAAACAAATGATACAGAAAGAGGGGAAAAATTCATAGAATCATAGAATCGTTAAGGTTGGAAAAGACCCTTAAGATCATCAAGTCCAACCGTTAACCTAACACTGCCAAGTCCACCACTAAACTATGTCCCTAAGCACCACATCTACCCATCTTTTAAATACCTCCAGGGATGGGGACTCAAGCACTTCCCTGGGCAGCCTCTTCCAATGTCTGACTACTCTTTCAGTGAAGAAGTTTTTCCTAATATCCAACGTAAACCTCCCCTGGCACAGCTTGAGGCCATTTCCTCCTGTCCTATCCCTTGTTACTTGGGAGAAGAGACCAACCCCCACCTCGCTACAACCTCCTTTCAGGTAGTTGTAGAGAGCAATAAGGTCTCCCCTCAGCCTCCTCTTCTCCAGGTTAAACAACCCCAGCTCCCTCAGCTGCCCCTAAGACTTGTGCTCTAATTCAGCATTATAGTTGTTACTGAAGAAAGTAAAGTAGAGAATAGTAGGTGCATAGAGGATTTTTCTCATGCACAAGAGTATTTGAAGTGTTTTCACACTACAGGACTCTCACAACTTGGATAAGTTTTTCACTATGTAAGCTGAGCATTTAAATTAATAGATTGAACAAACCTTTGAGCCCCACGGCATACGTGCAGGCCTTCTGCGTGCCTAAAGCCCACCACTACACCAACACAAACCTAGCGCAACATGGGACATGCAGTCCAGGTAGCCCACGTGTGGAGAAGAGGCAACCAATATCCAAACTGTGTGACATTAGATCAGCACAGACACATACAACTGGACCCATAACAAAATACTTGGAAATGGTTCAGTAATAGGAGTATTTAAATTTGCAAGATCTACATAAAATCTAAGTATTTAAATTCAAATTTTCAACAGAAAATTAGCAGAAATATTTCTTCCTCCTCAGAGAAAAAGACAGAACTGGACTGTTCCCGTTAAGAGAAGATGACAGCAAATTTCTTCTCAGCTCTTCTAAATGTAGAATTGGGAATTATGCAAACTTGGCTATCTTTAATCAGGCCCCAATATTACAAATTTAAAACAGTTTTGACAACCAATTTAGCACAAAGCTGGAAATTAAAAAAAAAAAAAACCACAAGAGACAAAGCTAGGCCCTCCTAGAACAACAGCGTAGGCCAGCAAGTCTATGAACACTTGATATCATCAGTTTTATGATCTTTGTCATTCTTCAAGTTTTAACTGCTAGAACCAGATCATTACAGAAAAATAATCTTCCATTCAAAAAGAAAAATATCCTTGTAACTAAAGAAATAAGTTGGAAATGGGACCCCTGAAGAGATAATGACAGAAAAAGTTTAAGATTGATTACATGTTCACACATTTTGAAAACAGTCTCCCATCTTCTTAGGTATATCACCACTTCAGACTGCACTGTTCTGAAAAAAAAAAAAAACTGGTAAAACTTGAACTGTTTAGACAATATTCTAATATATGGTCGCACTCAAAGACTATTCTCCCCCTCTGCTCTGCTCTTGTGACCCCACCTGGAATACTGTGTTCAGCTCTGGGGCCCCCAAGATAAGACAGACATGGACCTGTTGGAGCGAGTCCAGCGGAGGGCCACAAAGATGATCAGTGGGCTGGAGCACCTCTCTTATGAGGACAGGCTGAGACAGTTGGGATTGTTCAGCCTAGAGAAGAGGAGGCTCCAGGGAGACCTTATAGCAGCCTTCCAGTACCTAAAGGGGGCCTACAAGAAAGCTGGAGAGGGACTTTTTACAAGGGAGCATAGTGACAGTACAAGGGGTAATGGCTTTAAACTGAAAGAGGGTAGATTTAAATTAGATATGAGGAAGAAGTTCTTTACAATGAGGGTGGTGAGGCACTGGAACAGGTTGCCCAGAGCAGTTGTGGATGCCCCCTCCCTGGAAGTTTTCAAGGCCAGGTTGGACGGGGCTTTGAGCAGCCTGGTCTAGTGGAAAGTGTCTCTGCCCATGGCAGAGAGGTTGGAACCAGATGATCTTTAAGGTCCCTTCCCAACCCAAACCATTCTACAATTCTATATGTTCTGGCAGCAGACAAATAATTGCACCTTTATATCATTTTACTATTATATACTGCGTGACTTTTCGAGATCACACCTGAACTTAGTCTTCATCTAAAAATAATAATCCTCTGAATGGCAGTCTGTTAAGATCTACCATTCATATTGTAAAATAGTGACACAGAATACGTTTTTTAATATTGAAATTAAACAAATATCTAAATTGATTTTTTCTCTCTTTCTGTATTTGGAACTGGACACTCAAAATACGTGTTAATAAAACTCTAGGGATGATTTTAAGGGCATTTATGGATATAATTGTTAAAAATTATGTTACCACACTTATAAAAGTCACTACGCATAAAACATTCAAAGATGGAATGGTGTCTGGATAGTATTCCAGTTTGCGGTTTCATTACTTATGAAAGACTCTGCTTTATTACCCCACAACACATTGGTAAGAATTCCATGACAGACTTGCAGTGGCTTCAAGGAAAGACAGTCTTTATTACTATAACATCTATTTTTCATTTGTTAGAGCAACACTGACATTATTTGTATTTTCTCTGCACATCAGTTATTTCTAAATGCTGGTGTATAATCTACACACCTTACAAATGTAAAGTTCTGCAGGATGAGTGATTTCTACTTTACCTCCAGCCTCAGTTCCATAATTACTGATCATTCTTTCATTGACTCCATCATACTCTTAGTGATTAGAATTGTAGCTTTCTTCCCCAATTTCATGTTTAAGAAAGCAAACCAACAAGTTTCATAATACTTACTAGAAATAAAGAGGGTAAATGGGAAGGTATGTAATACACATGGGTGCTTTCAGAAGTAAATATAAAATATTAATTCACATTGAGTCTGAATTGAAAATTACTAGGAAATCATTAGCAAAGAGAAGGAAATACTGTAAACCACTGAATAAAAATTAAATAAAACCTAATCCTGAAGCCTTTACTCATTAATAGTTTTTACTACATGTCTAGGTACACACATATGTCCTTATTAGTATAACATGCTTAGTGAAATATGTTTAGGCTCTGCAAGAGTTATAAGTAGTATCTTACCTGGAATAAGAGCTGTACTAATATCAATACCTACTTTACACTGTTTGGCAAATAATACCAGGTTTGTTTCAAGATATTCTTGGGATATTTCTTTTGCATAGCCTCCAACACCCTTTTCTGTTTCAGCAGTTATCTCCTTCTAGAGATTCTGCTCCAAGGAATTTAAGCTGTTCCAGTGCTGGAGGCCCAAGCAAAAATAATGGAGATGGCAGATACAGGATTATATTTTTTTCTGTTTTTATAAAAACAATCATTGCTGTGTTAACAGAGGCAAGACAACAGTAGTCAGACACTCTCATCATAACTAGATGTTAAAAGAAAAGGGACAAGAGTCAGCTTTTAATAAGCACTAGGCAAATCAGGCTGTGCCAACTTATTTATCAGCTTTACCTCAGCAGCTTCTGAACTTTATTTCAAACAAAAATTTCAAAAAAATAAACTGATCACTAAAATTAGTTTCATACATGCGAAAATACTTACCTGGGTGTTTATTTTACTAAAGAAAAACTGAAGTTAGTTTGTCCAAACTAAAAAAAGGCTGGTTTCGCTAAGTAGTCACTGCTCAAAGAGTCTGTGCCTAACACATTTAAGCATACGATTTAATAACTTCATTAGAAAAAACCCACCTGCCGTCTTAAGTAATGAGAGTTGCTGTTCCCTTGGATAAACCACTTAGAATAAGTTCTGCAGCAGTTAAATGGCACATTTTCTCTGTTGTGGGTTAAAGTATATTTAATCTATGTGGGTTACTAAGTGTTTTTGTAGTGCTTTCATTTTTTGCTGTAGATATTGAGGCAGTTATTCCATAATAATTCTATTACATTCATTAGCGACCTATGTTTAGACCTGCAGTACTACTCATCACTGCTACAATACCAAGGTCCCAACTCAGTCTCATACATGCAGAGGAACAGCTGTTCTTGTGCAGGTTCCCATTTTATTTTGCTGGTGGCCAGGTCAATAGTCCCAGACTTCAATACAGAATCAGAGCCCAATCACATCTACATAACTGTCTGAATAAAATGGAAAAAAAGGCATTTCCTGACTACAAGTAAATAGATTCCCAAAGGATGTGAGAGGAACCACAGAAATTCAGTTGCTTGGGACACAAACTTGACTATTCAAATAAAAAGGGATTATAATTAATGGATTACACTGGCAGAGGAATGGACTGAATGACATATCAGGGTTTTCTATCCAAAATTATTATGATTTGTTTTTCAGTTTTTGAAAATTTGAATATGAAGCAATTTGACTCGCAGGAATACAGGGTCTATAGCAGAATATCAGCTAAAAACCTGGGGAGGAATAACACAATGTACCAATACAGGCTTGGGACCAATGACTGGAAAGCAGCTTTGTAGAAAAAGACCTGGAGTCTTTGTGCACACCACATTGACCTTGAACCAATGATGTGCCCTTGTGGCAAAGAAGGCCACCAGCATCCTGGACATAAATTGCAGTGTTAACACATGAGCACGCAATTAATTTATCCTTGAACACCAAATCATTACATGCATGAGTGCCTAATCAGTTCATGTGAGAGCACTGTAGTGGGCATAAATTGCAAGGTTTGGTGGCTGCAGAGGTGACCTGAGCAGGAGGCAGCCATGAACTGTCCTGTGCCATCCAGTTCCAGCTAGCTCTGAAACCCACATAAACACCCTCTCACACGTTAAAAGCTGCCAGAGCAGCACATGGCACCCCTGCTCACACACGTGAGCAGTAGCCACTAGGATAGGAGATGTGAAGAGATATGTAAAGACACATGGAGTGCCAAGGAGACAGGCACCTGGTGAGACACTCTTGGAAGCAGGCATTCCATACCAAAGGTAATTCCACACATGAGGGGTCATGTCCCAGGAATGACCCATGCTGGGGCAGGGCAGCCATGAGGGGTGGGTCAGAAACAGTTGCACACAACCCCACACTCAAAGGAATTGGGGTGGACTGAGTGTAACAAGCAGGGAAAACGAGGAAAATTGAGACTAGGAAGAAGGAAGGAAGGAAGATGATGATGCTTGGCTTAAATTGTGCCTGGGAAATAGGGAAGAAGCATATTTGTTTGTTTGTTTTTTAATTATGTTCTCTTTTTCTGAATACTCAAATCAGTAATTTGAAGTTTATGTTAATTAGCAATAAATTAAGTAAAAATTTTGCAAGTTAAGTCTCTCTTGCCTGTGACACAGAGAAACCTGGCAGATTGTTTTTGAAGAACATCCTTCAGCACACAGGAAAGTGGAACTTTAACCAGAATATTTTATAAAGTGTTAAGGAGCGTTCTAGATTCTAAGCCATATTTTCTTATTTACCTGGTATCAAATCCCCGACAGTAACTCCCATTGCTTTGGCAGCTCCTGCTGCAGCCAGCCCAGCAATGCCACCACCAATTATCAGCATCTAGAGAGATCAAAAAGATATTAAAGTGCATTCTATGTTCACTTATTCCATCACATGCTGTGTCTGCAGTATGTTTTATCTTCAAAAGCACTTGAACTTTAAAGAGTATCAGAGGCTAAAACCTACAAGTACTTCAGGGAAGTAAAAAAAAAAAAAAAAAAAAATCTTATCTCGACAATACAACATAGTTAAACAGCTGATTTAGGCTATAGAGCAGGTAGTCATCTGTACAGAAGGTGCCATATGTAGAAAATAAGATAGAAATAACTTCAAAAAACATTAAGTTAAACAAAACATGACTGGGGCCACTTTTTCCGTTCTGCAGGACATATACCTTAACTCAAACTTTGATAACAAAAGATGCTAACCCTCTTTGTCCAGCTATGCAAATGTTTTCCTTTACTATAGCTTTTCTCAGATATGAATGCTGACAGGCATGCTGAAATGGGTATCAGAAGGCAGAGCTGAGTCTCAGAACGAGAAAATAGGCTGTTCTAAGATCGTTAGAAAAAACCAGCGTCCTTCTGAGGTATGACGTGATTTAAGGTATTTTTACACTTAAAGTAATTGCAGTTGATTGAGCATTTGCCAAAAATAAATGAAAAACCCAAGGCAGAACAAGACATATGTAATACATTCACCTACAAACTTCAATTGCCCTTGGCTGTACTGCATTAAGGCAGGTGAGAACAGACAGAAGGACTCCTTGATGTTAGTGTCCTACCAAGCAGACCTAGTAGAACATCCTTTTTGGGACCATCTCGTGAACAATCCAATCCTGACTCCCTGGTGAAGTCTTAAAAGGTTCTGATCAAGAAAATTCTGCATCCAGAAACGTTCAAATGCAGTTAAATCAACTTTTACAGGATGTCTTAAATGTCTTAAGCCAGTACCATCCAGCAAACCCAAACAAAATCACAAGAAATCAAATGTTATCAGTTATCTCTTTGAAGGGTCGTGTGGGAGAGCTGAACTGCCTTGTTACACCAGTAGGCTAGCTTTCCAGTGCAAAATTTTACTCTGTAAATATCAGTTGTAGCAACTGTACCTTCACAGGAGAATCTTGTCCTGCTGCCGTTATCTGACCAATAAAAACCCTGCCAAAAGGATTAGATGCCAGCACTACTGATTCGTACCTGTAACATATAAACAGATAACATTGTAGATAGGTAGTGACACCCTCAGATGAGAAAACATTCAAGTATCCACCCCAAAAATGCACCATGAAATATCACACTCCCTAGAGTCCAGATGTCAGTATACTAAGTTACAGAAGCAGAGCCAAAACCTCTTGAGACATATCAATTAGATAATTAATGGAAGCCTCATAACAACAATAGCATAATGGACATGCTAAAGCAATAAATTTTGAAACAATATATTCAAACGTCATTCCAATTTATACCAGTGGCTTGAAAATTAAATGTTTGATGGAGGACAAATGCTGGGAAAAGAATGCATACCAGAGGTGGTGACTCACAGCATAAAGAGCTTCTCGCAACTGCAATATTTGAGTTAATTATTTTTAATTCTGTGGATCAGCTGACATGCCTATACTTGACTGTCATCCCACTTGCACAGAATGTGGACAGTGCACAGGGCTGCTTATAGCTATTCTAGGAATTTACAGAACAGATTCCCTTGCTAAAGTAACAAGTTGATTATATAAACTTTGAACTGGAAAATAGGGCAAGCCTTTCAGTTACCTTCAAAAGGAAGTATGTTTGAAACATAAACTGCATTCATAGCTATGTGCTGCTTAAGTATTCCTGTACAATTTACCTCTCCCCCATAAGCTATTGCTCAAAAGTCTTTTCAATTTATTGTTCTTTGTTCAGAGAACAGGAGGTGGCCCAGAAAACATTCACTACAATGCTGCCTTGTATCAACATTTTGTAGCTATATGGACCACACTAGAATAAAGAATATATCTTTGTTACAGCAGGCTTTTTTGTTAGCAACATCTAATACTTGTGGAGTTTTTGGTGGGTGGGTTTTTTTGTTTGTGGTTTGTTGTTTGTTGGTTTTTTACTTATTGGGAAATTAAGGAAAGAATCACTGATTTCTTCAAAAGTGCTGCAGGTAGGCCATAATTTGAAAGGGGGTTGCTGTTGTTTTGGGCTTGTTTTGTTAAACAAAGATTTTTCAGGCCAGTTAACTATGGGTTTCTTAGTGCTTTATAGTATTTGGTCAAAATGCCAAGCAACTTCAAGATTTTGCTTAGAAAAAATGAACACTTGGAAAATTGTTTTTCCATCTTTATAGTTTTCTCACTTACAACCTTTTTCTCCTTCTTTCAAAGTTTAAAATAAAACTAAGCTGGGCATGGAGCAAAATCCTCCTTATCCTAAAAGGGTAACAGATATAAAACCAGTTTAATATCAGTGATCTAAGTGTTGAAGCAGGGCGCATCCAGTGCAACTCTTCTGATTCCTTGGATACAGATAGCAGAGAAGTTGCTCCATTGCCAGTACTGCCGGCTGAGATAGGCAGTTACTCTGGGAAGTCCTATACAACTCTACAATATTAGTATTTTGTAGCTAATGGTGAGTGATAATTTTTCCTACTGAAGTTAATGGCAAAATTTCTACTGGCTTTACTGAAGTGAAATTTCACCCAGTGGAAGGAAATGAGAGACTGGCAAAAATTAGAACTACTAATACCTAAGTTGAGCCAGGGCAAGATAGTCATTGTATACACATGCTCTCTGCATTACTCGAAGAACTGTGGTTTTTTTCTGTGGGTACATCTGCTTCATTGTCATAGCCACACAATCCTGAGGTTATAATTTATTTTGGTCTACAGGCAAATAAAAGGATAAATGTTAAAAACAAATATTTTAAGAGACATTGGTATAAAAAAAAAAATCAACATTTAGGGCCCTGTGTTAGAACATTGGAGGGAAATCAGAGTTTAACACGAGGTTAATTAGATTTAAATAGCTTCAGAGAGAGAGAGAGAATGTGCAACAGGAAAATACCATTCATCTTTGTAGCCAGATTGCTTAAGTTTACCAGCGCTGTCATCAAGACCTTTTAGAGACTAGTTTCATGATTTTGTTTATGGTTCTGTAAAGAAAACAATATTGACTGCTGACATTATCATGGCTTGTAATTTTTTCCCCCTTAACTTCACTGTGGCTGACTACATGAAAAGTGATTTGTTTAGTTTCATCTCCTTCTGCAACAAAAGAGAAAAATACCCCTTTTATTAAGATAAGATGCAACTGAAGGGGCCAATCTAAGCCATGAGGTCCAGTCTCCTTCAATTGCAAACACCACACACAATTCCCATCATAAACATAATTTGGCTTTGGAAATAGGTAAGTAGGAAATGTTTCCTATTAAAGGTAATTTGAAGCGTGAGGTCATAGTCATAATTTCCTTACAGAGATACAAATGAAGGAGCAAATCTACTGAACCAAACTGTTATGCTGTGGATGAAGGCCTTTCTTCAAATCTGATCCAATTCAAACATTACTGAAGTCAGATAAAAAACTGCACCAAGTTGGAAAGAAAAGCAGACTTTTTTTTTTCCACAGGTACAGGACAAGGTCTTGTTTTGCGTTCCTAGAGATGTGGGAAGGCTATATGTATATATATATTCATCACAAGAAAGCCTGTCGTTTAGGTTATTTTTTGCATAGAAATGCATCAGACATCTATTAGATCTCTGGAAGTTTTACTTTGTTCTTCAGCCCAGATGTGATACAGTTAAAGGATTTTCCTAGCTCTCCAATACTGTTACTCCTGGTGGCACTGAACTAACATCACTTTCCTCTGGGGAAAAAAAAATTGCTAATCCCCACTTGCTGTCAGCTAACTCCCAGCTTTTCTCCATCAACACACCTTACTGCTCACCAGCTTATCTCACCTTACTTTTTTCATTCTCAAATATGAACAGAAAATGAAAAGATAATTTCTGGCTTGTATACTGTGCTTCAGTTTAGTCTGACTACAAAAGTCTGGTTTGAAAACACCAGGGAATGAAAATGCCACATCAGAGCTCTCCAGATACCAACATATATGAGTTTTTAGTTCTCTTTTCCTTCTTTAGTAATCATTACTGAATCCTATTCTGTGGACTCTTTGCTATTGAGAGAGTAACAGGGCCATAAGCTTACCCTTTTCCTATGCTATGATGTTTGTTAATGGATAGTTTATTCATCTCCGACTATCTCAGTTTAGATAGCCAGAAACTAATTCAAATCATACTGAAACTAACTGCTTACTTCTGAACAGTTCTGTTCATTAGCCACTTTGTGTTTTCTCTCAGACATAAAAGACCTTGATAATTTATATCTTGCAAGAATAATAAAAAAAGTTTTAATCCAAGGGGTCTGGAAGGACTAAAGCAGTAGCAGAATCCACCTTTTTTTTAATCATAAACAGGAGTTTCTCATTCATTTCGTTTTCACTTGCTCCCACCATCAGTTAAGTCATCCTAGACCCACTCACTGCCAGAATAGAAGACGAAGAAATTTGAACACTGGTATTTTATAAGATATTTAATAGGTGTATTAAAAGGTCCATAGACCATATGGATTCAGAAAGTATGGAAATAAGAAATACTAGGAGATTGATCTCTCTACTGGGTCAATCTTATTCCAAGAGGGAAAAATTACTGGTAGATGATTTCCTATGATTTCCTGAAAGCATTGAGGGCCAAACCAGGTAGGACACATAATAAAGCAACCTCTTTCCATCCACCTGCAAGTAGAGAGGGGTCACAGAAAACAACTACTTTGCATCATTGTGCTGAGCCTGCCAACCAGAGTCAGGGTTGGTACTTGCACAAAAGTGTCACCATCTGTCTAGAGCTAGTTCCATCAGAACCAGGGTGAGGTTTCTCCCTGGGATGACATGAGAAACCTTGACATCAGAAAACTTAAAACACAAGATATTAACCCTGTCTCTTCTTAGCTGCCACATTCTTAAAACAGTATCCCAATATAGTTCCAGCTCCCTCAGCGTAGGATGTGAGGCTGAGGATTGAGAAACACACTGGCCACTGAAGTTCATTAGAAACCAGTGGTGACAACGCTGTGACAGTGAAGTGGGAAATAGGAGAATATGGTGAAGAGGATTGAATTTCTCTTAGCTCCTTTCTCCTTAGCAAATCTAAGCCTGCATATACATGGCACAGAGCATAAACACACACATGATGACACAGAGTTATAATGGAATTGAGGCAGGGTTTGGGTGAAAGATGATGTGACCTCAAGCACTTACAGGGCACTCCAAGGAATAACAGCATGAGAATACAGGTATCCAAGAGTGAACCAGTTCTCTCCCTTCAATAGCAGCTTAGTGTTCACTTCTAGTAGGGAAAAGAAGGGACAACAAATTGCTGCTCTGCAGACTGCATTAAGTGCCAAGTCCTTTTGCTAAACAGGTCTCCTATGAAGCAACATGAATTTTGGTTTGAACTGCTCTTCAGGTTTAAAGAAAGCAAACTACTTAGTTTGATTCAGCTTAACTCCCTACATGTCCCATTGCTGTTTTGTTAGACATACTATGATAAAGGCATTAGCCTCTGAGTACATCAGGCCTTATTCTTAAAGTTAGTCAAGATTTAAACAAAAAGTCTTGCATAAAAATATAGATTTTTTTTTACAATTTAGCACTAAAAGTTAACCTTATTGTTTACTGATTCTCAAGACACTTAGATATTTGAGTCCTGGACAGGTTTTGTGGAAATAAAAATCCCAGGAAAGAGTTGTTTCTTTTGCATATAGGATGTTAACCGCTAAGCAGGAGTAGCCCAGGGATGGGCCCAAACATCTTTCTTGCTGTGAAAAAGCACTTAACTTTTTTGGATATACCGAGAGCAGAAAAGAAACACATAAAATTACTTTGCTACAGGATGTTAAGCGTGATATGGAAAACAGAAGGCTACATTCACTCTGTACCTCCACAGTGGAATGCAATGATATCATAAGCAGTGATATAAAAAACTGTTTTCAGATGATTTCTGAATAAAACACCAGTGGCAAGGCAGCAAGTGGCAGGGAAAATGCCTTGTTCAATGAAGCACTTACGTGTTTGATATCTTTACCGAATTGATTCTGCTTGAGATGAACTAGCTCAAATTTTAAACCATTTCAATATGCAGCCTATGTACATAAATAATTGATTCAGTATTTAAATAGTTGTTTGTGGTTTTTTTTTAAAATGAGTTCCTTACAGAAATCTAAATGGCTTTGAAATCAGTTCCAAGTCTGAATTGTTTCAAAATGTGTCTTATACTGAATGACAACTGGTCTTGACTGTTTGGCCATTAATGCATTGTGACACTACGTGGGGAACCAGAGCTCAAAACTAGCAGGGAGAATTTTGCAGCTTTAGTTGTCAGAGTCTGCAAGTTTAGGAAGGGTAACAGATTCTTTTAACCAGCTCATACAGTCCCAGGACCAGGCCTCAAAATAAACACAGCAACTTCACAGACAATATTATAGGTTCCACTCCAACCTGAAGAGAATCCTGTTTGCATGTTGTGATTAGTTCACACTTTCCTTTGCAAACAACCTTATATTACACTCCTACTTATGTGAGAGATTATCATGGAAAAATAATAAAAAGTGGTATGTTAAAACTATGCCAAATAAAAGACATGTTTATCATGCTGTCAATGGAATTTCTTACCATATGTCTCAACAGATTTACTAAAATCAGTTTTGTTTTATACCTACAATACCTATCATTCTTAGAAAGGGCATTTATAACATTTTACAAAAAGGAGTGATACTTAAGCAGCAGAAAAAAACCCACACATGATACCTGAGCCCTAAAAAAAAAAAAGTTCAACCTTTTGGTAAAGCAGTCAAAACCGTTTCTTTAGGACTGCTTATGTAAAGCAGAAGCCAGAAAACAGGGAGTATTCTGGAGTATTCCTAAAGCTCAGATTGCTCTAGTTTCTAAATTGACGATGATATTTAGCTGACACAGATTAGGTTAATTCAGTTTTTTTTTCACTCCCTCCTTTGGGTTGTGCTGGGTGCCCTGACTGGTGAGGAAAACCATCCTTTGCTAGCTCTGGTTTTGCTTCATGCACACAATATTTCAGCTGGCTCCTTCTCTCCCAGTGCCCATCTGGAAAGCAAGTTCTGGAAACTGCCAGCATTGCTCTAGTCTCCCTTCTGAGATAGTTCTACCTGTGTGGTAAAGCCCACAGCAGGACAAACAATAATCCAGTATGATCTGGCATACAAGAATAACAGTAGTGCACTAGTGCTATTGTCTGGTAGTACTCTGCAGATGTTGGCCATCATGCTAAGGGCATCATATCCTTGAGCAACTTGGTCCATTGCTAGAACTGTAGCTTTGCATTCAGTAAGTTTGTCAGAAGGATTGGGTTCTGAGGTGGATAGATAAGGCTGACAAGTTTTGCATTTTCCTTGAGCAAAGTTGCTTCATGCACTCCTAGATCCTCATTTAACCTTGGACACAAAACACATCATGCTTGTCTAATTTAACATAATAATAATAATAATAATTTAAGCTAGTATTGTCTAATTTAAGATTCAGCTTTAAATAATCATATAGAATCTTTTCACTTGTGCTGCCCTCTACTATGCTCTCAATATGTTCGCTATACTAAGTAGAGATGTAACAAAGCCTGGCACAGGATTGAGGCTCTAGGACCAGCAATAGTAAACAAAAGTAGACTAAATTCATTTGCATTAAGTGAATTCCAGAATTCCACCAGTCGGGCAGGGGACTTATCTGACTAAAGGTTACACAAGTTAAGAGATTGCTAACAGAACGGTCTGGGACAGATATAAAACAAGATCTCTAATGCAAAAGAAATTTAATAGAAGTCTACAGCGCTGGCATACAAAATATCCATTCATTTACTGCAAATATAGGAAGCTACATCTGTTGCTGAATGATTTCATACTATAGATAATTCAACTAATGTGGTACAAATATGAAAAGAAACTGCAGGTCTTCAGAATAAATATGGTTACATTATTCACATCAAATGACAAACCTTTGGAACAATATCTGAACCAAATATAGTTTTCACTACATTAATTACTGCTCTGGCTTCTTTGTGTTGCTCAGCAGAGAACTTTTCTTCTTTGTCAGCTTTGTGTTCCACTTTTACACTTTTAGTCCTTGTTTTACCAAGGACTGGACACCAGTAGGAGAGTCTGCAACTCACTTCTCACCTTTTATATTTCTTTGGTAACTCCCACAACCAGGTCCTTATAGTGAACACCTATAAAATAAAAGATACAACTAAATGCAAAGACTTTTCCCCCTAGTTCATATCAACTTAGTTCTTATTTAATTCTGAAGTTACAGATTACATTTCAACATTCAATGGATGTCAGCAGACACAGTTTATCTAATTCCCTTATGAAGTTTGAAAATTCCATCCATATATCAAATCCAGTAAATTTTTATGTGCATAAGTCATCCTTAAATAAGTATAATCACTGGCTGACCTCAAGTGGGATGGTTAGCGTGAGAGTAGGTGGCAGGATTGGGCCCCAAGTTTTCATAAATAACACAGAACATCTCCAGATGAACATTCCACTGTTAGTTTTTATAGTGTCTTCCACAGCCAGCCCACATGGTCTCACACACACATTCATAGATGCCAAAACAATAACAAATTAAAGTTTGGTTTATAAAAGTGCCTTGGCTCAGATGCTGCTTATACAAGTCTGCATGCTGTTTACCCTGAAAAAGGTGTGGAACTGACCACAATGAGGTGACAACCTCAATTCCACTCACACATGAGGTGGGAAAACCAATAACAAAACTGCAGGATTAGGAAAGGACACTTTTTTTTCCTGGCTTGTGTATGAGTAAACCATGTTTTGTTAATAAAGAAATGAAGTCATTTTTTGAAGCAGACTAAGGAACATCTCTGTTCCCCCTTAGTACATATATGCGTATAAACATTTTTATAAAAGAAATATATCAATATATATGCCTGACTCTACACATATATCCATGCTAAATATTATGATCCACAGAAGGATGAAGTCCTAGATTATTATTCTCCTCACTCACTATACCTTGCAGACAGTGGAAGATTTTCATTGACTTCAGGGAAGCTGGATTTCTAAGCATTACACTCTCCCTGTGCTGAGCACTGGTTCAAGGGCTACATATCACCCAAATCCTGCCTGTGCTTTCAAAACAGAGTTTAAGTGATAGAAAGACTACATACTGCTTCCCTGAACTATTTAGATTTACCTTTGTGGCTTGATCCTCCAGAACACTGTCAAAACCCAATGCTGTCTGTTTAAGTAGTATGCACAGAGAACCAGGGAGATGCCTTGAAAGATGAATCAGTTTCATCCAAGTACTGCTCCTGTCCAATTCAACAGGAATGTTCTCACAAATATCAGGTAGACCTGATATTTAGCCCCAAAATAGGCCAGTTAAAAGAGGGAATCAAATATCTCGCCACACCTATACCCACATCATTTCACAGAAGTTTTTCTGCAAATAATGTTTTTCTTTAATATGACACAGAATCAAATGCTTGATTGCATACATCTCATTAAAACTTGGTTGTCCCTGTAATTAACTGGGGAAACCCTAAGCTATACATTAATTACTAGCACAGATACAAAAACTAAAGCATGCTTGCTTAAACATACACTGTCAGTTCAATGCCAGAAAACATTCTACAAGAGATTACACAGACCAAGCAGATACATGTGGCAGGGACATTTCTATTAGAAACACTTTAAACAAAGCCATTTAGTACAGAGCACATTTTGCTTAAAAGATATACACATGGCATTAGAGCAAAGCTGGGAACAACTATAAGAACTTTAATTGACACTAAGGAAATAACCGCCAGTATTTATAATTCTACAAAGAAAAGTGTCATAACAAGTTCACTGGAAAAATCTCTGTTCCATCCTGCACATGTGTGCATGATATTTCCAGGCCATTAAGATAAAGCTAAAAGAAAATACTTTTTTAATTAGAAAACCTTTACACATAAAGCGCTACAGAAAATAGAAGCTTTTTGTTACAATCCTGGGAAGATATGCAACCAACTGTTAAAGAAAGAAAATATGCTTCAGATACACTCCTCAAATTAATAGCTCTTCTGTCCTTTGCGAGGAAGACCGTAATTCATCACTATCAGCAATTACTATACACAATGCACTTGCAGTATCTCAGTTGCTTGGTTAATGAGTAGCAGGTAAAGTAAAGCAAAATCTCCCTCTAATCCCCTGTCCATTTACTCTAGGAAGGAAAGAAATAAGCACAGAATACCTCTGATGCAAGATCTAAGTAATCCAAAGGAGAAGCAAAAATGGGTTCTGGAAATGCTTAACCTATATCCTGTTCTACCCCATATAGCTAATGGAATTATATAAATATAAGAAACAAAAATATTTAACCCATGGTAATTTTTGTATCCTAGATTCTTCTAAGGTCAAACAGAAAAACACCCTTCTCATTTTAATTTTTTTTTATCCATAAGAAAATTCCAATACTTTGCAAACTGGTTGCATAATATAGCAGAAATTGGTTTTCAGCACTAGCCTTCAACCTGTAGTCAATTCTATAGGTCATCTATATCAACTTCCATTCTTTGATGTTGCGACAGCACTACAGACCAGCATCTGGTCTTCAAGATTTAGATTTGAGTTTTATATTGGAAATGGTATTTTCATTTATATACAAAATTTGAAGAGGCTGAATCCTCAAGTCTCTTGCATGACCTATCACTGCTTCAGTGTCATGCAAGCAACTATGACTATTACCTTAAAGTGAAATACTGTTCTAAAAGTTTGCGCAGTATAGACTGCATTGATAAAAAGCATTCTAAACCTGCTCTTTCTGTTAATACAATTCTTCCCATAGCCACTTTTGGTGAAAAGAAACAGTCATCTTTTTATTATCTCTATATATGCAAAAGCAGTAAAAGTTCTGGCAGCCCTAGAATCAACAGGATCCAAATCTCTAAGATTTTTCTGAAAATTGGCAGAGTTTAGCTTGAGAGCAAGCCTGTGAAGCAGAAATGTTTGGGCTCATACTTCTCCCCTCTGGTAAACTAGTCATTAGAACACCTGTATTCTCAGCCTAAACTTTTATACATTTCAAAGCTCCCTACTGTAACTGTCCCCCCAAATGGAAAAAAGTTCTTCAGCACCATGAACCAACAACAAAAACAACCAGACAACATAGTTCTAATCCTAAGGAGAGGCTATAATCAAGCTGGAATGGGACCTGGAGCTGAGTGTTACTCCTTTCCCTTATATACCTCTTCATTTCTTCTGCCAAGCTGGTGATTCATTTCCAATTTGTGATAATGAAACACAGCACTGTCATAAATCTGGAGCATGAGCTCACGTGAATAATGTCTTCACTTGAAAATTATACCTATTTCAGACCTGACCCTCCTCGGAGCATATTTCACTAAATGGTCCAAGGTACATTGTGTATTACTACAGACAGGAAATCAGTGAATGAGCTTATAGAAAACACACTCAAACGTAGAATGCTTGCCTAAGAATAATTAACGTTAGCATAGGGTAAACTTTAGATCCTCCACTTGTACAGCAGAAAGAATAATTACAGGAAAATTTACCACTGCATTTGAAGAATTCAGAGGATTTCCTTCATTTTATCGTTTTAACTAGGATGCATATGAAGTAGGTTAATGAATTATTTTATTAGGTGCCATAAGAAAAACCATGGGAATCTTTCTGAATTTCATGCTCCTGGGACCTTCTAGTAATGTAAATAGTTTTGAATAATTATGCATCATGCCCTAAAGCAAATTTACAGTCTCATTAAGACTGTGAGCCACTGTACGCGTACAAGATTAGTTACAATCATGCTGCTTTCTGCAGGTCAGTAAGTTCATTAGTTATGTCTCTTTGCTGTACACCCAAGTGTTACATCCTTCCATTTCGAAAGAAAAGACAGATAATTGTAAATTACTAAAAATCATTTGTACAATTCTTTTGTTTAAAAATCTTTACCTGTCTCATATGTAGTAGGCCTCCCATATAATTCAACACACTGTTGAACTTGGACTTTTTTTTTTTGGTAGATTTTGATTTCTACATTTGCATTCATTCTCCTAGTAATAAGATCACGAGTTTTATTATTTCATTCCACATAGATCATAGAACATGCATTCATTCTGATCATTTATAGTTCTTCCTTTCTGACATTCATCTCAGACACAAAGGTTTAAAATCCCTTTGCAAAAAGCATTTGGTGCATGCAAGTCAAACCTCCTCCAGAAAATCAAAATTTTCTGCAGCTCTTCTCAGACTGGATATAGTTGACAGCAACCTAAACCACATTCTTATGTCATCTTACATTCTAAAGAAACTCTAACATCTTAGTTTAGAGCAAAAAAATTAATTACACAATACACCCCACTCCAGGCCCAGGATCATTGGGTAAAGCAATATTTTTTGCAATATGCTTTAAGATCTATTGAAAAATAGTGGCTATTCAGGGTTAGCCACTTATTGTGTTATTTGTCCATAGCTGTTCACAGAATATGCTAACAGTTTTCTAGGAATTCAGGGGAAAGTAGCCCTTCGTTGAGAAGTTCATAGTCAAAAACGCCCAGGAAAGTCAAATTTTGTGAAGGAAAAAAGGTATTTTTAAAACATATTTTCATTCTAGCTGAACAGTAATATCCAAAAATTTACTAAGATAGTCTTTGGGGTTTTGCCATTGCTTTCAGTGGGAAGGCAGATACATTTAAGGTATATATAGTGAGGCACAGAATATTTATAACTCATTTACATACAGGTAGAGTATCCAGCAAGAGAAAGCACCATCTTTTCAACCATGACCTAATCTATGAAGTCTATTCTAAACACAGAAACATTAATAGTATGAAATGCTTTTTTCAGTCTGCTTTAGAGAAGGGTTAGCATACCTCTTGCTGCTGGTTTTTTTTTTAATTTGGTTTGAGGGGGGGTTGTCATTATTTGTATGGTGAGAGATTAAAGGCCTCATTTAGGAACAGAAATTAATGTGACAGACATTATGAAAAATGTTTAGAAGTTTAATTTCAGCTACTCACACAATTAGCTTTAAAGCAGCTAGCTCACAATCAGCTAGTAGTGGGTATCTGTGGCAGTAAGCCTTATTGCAGTCATATTGTTTGTGTATTTACTCTACCTTTCAAAAGCTGATTACAGTAAAAAAAAATGCTGCTGTTACATTGTTTGCAGTACATTTGCTATGTTAATCTAGTTTAACTACATCTACAATAGACTGAATAAAAAAGTTGCACACACATAGGTGCACATAGAAGCACACACCCTTAATACCACAATTTTGTAAAGGTCTAGCTCATTTAATTTATGAACAGGAACTGCACTTGAGCAGTATTCCTCACATGATTTGTTACATTTTCACCTTTAAGGCTTCCTGCCATAGGAATTCTTTTAGGTTTTACATTTTATTAATTCTTTAACATTCTCTAAGCATTTTGAATGAAATATACTGTTCAAATACTCCTTTATGGCAACATGATTTCCATATTCTATTGATTTCTCTTCATATTTTCTCAACTCTTATTGAAATGTTTGAAGAATGTCCCTAAGGAAACAATAGCATAGTCATTATTATTTGGTTTATCCTTACAAGAACAGTAGTTTAGATTATTTTATTATGTTCCAGACAATTGCCTAACCAGATAACATAAGCAAAGTAAACTGGAAACAGTTTAATTACAAAAAACATTGCTTGGAACTTTGTAGTGATGCATTTGTAGTTGAGAAATACCCAATCATGCAGTTCACAGTGCAGGGAAGATTATCACAATATCACAGTGATAACCACGTAATGCAGGAAAAAGCTTTAGCCAAGGAGTAGATAATACAATTGAAAAAAGGATGTAAAAAGGTAGTGTAATATCACTGTAGAGGACTCTTAATCTTGGTCTTATTATGCACAAGGTTGTTTCCCAGATACAACTATTACAGTGGCCAAATGGCTGTTTTAACTTATACCCAGATACTTATACCTCAGGAAGTAGTGTGACATTTGGAAAACAGACAGACATACATGCTCTTATCCTCTCGTTATTGGCATCACAGCATCAGAATCATTATTTCAGCCCAACATACCTTAAGATGATCTTCTGGAACCACATACACGAGTCTTGAAGGCAGCCTGCATCACTATTAGTGTACAAAGTAGGCTCTAGTCACTTTAGAATTCAGACCCTTATATTCATAGAATTAGATACAGATAAATCAGTCTCAGACCACTGGAAAAGTGCAGCCCAGGAGCTATAAGTTGTTCAGCACCACATAAAGTAAACTCTTGCTATCACAGGTAGATTTGGGGGAAGATTGTGGGGTTCTGTTTCCTTAAAAAATTTCAAGAACAGTACATCTATTAGCATTCCTATTTATAGACATTGAAAGACTCCACATGAAACCAGAAGGCAGGCAAGAAAATGGGACTGATGAAGACAGACTGAGAAGGGATATCCTCTAAAATTTTTGTTCTGTATAAAACTGCATGAATGACCATGCATCTCAATTCATTTAGTTGACAGTTTCATTACACAAACAAGTCTATCAGACCTGATGAGATGCAGCCCAGGGTCCTGAGGGAATTAGCTGATGTAGTTGCCAAGCCATTCTCCATCATATTTGAAAAGTCATGGCAGTCAGGCAAAGTCCCCAGTGACTGGAAAAATGGGAATATCACGCCAATTTTTTAAAAGGATAATGAGGGTCCTGGGAACTACCAACTAGTCAGCCTCACCTCAGTGCCCAGTCAGATCATGGAACAGATCCTCCTGGAAGTTATGTCGAAGCATATAGAACACAGGGAGGTGATTAGAGACAGTCAACATGGCTTCACCAAGGGCAAATCGTGCCTGACTGATCTAGTGGCCTTCTGCGATGGAGTGACTGCATCAGTGAACAAGGGAAGAGCAACTGATGTCATCTCCCTGGACTTCTTTGAGTCCCTCACAACATTATTGTCTCTAAGTTGGAGATGTGGACTTGATGGATGGACTGTTAGATAAGGAGTTGGCTCAATGGCCACATCCGAAGAGTTACAAGCAACAAGTCAATGTCCAAATGGAAACCAGTAGTGAGTGGTGTTCCTCAAGGGTCCATACTGGGACGAATACTATTTAATATCTTCATCAATCACAGACAGTGGGATTGAGTGCACCCTCAGCAGGTTTGGACATGACACCAAGTTGAATGGTGTTACTGATACCTTGAGAGAAGGGATGCCATCCAGAGTGACCTTGACAGGCTTGAGGAGTGGGCCCCTGTGAACCTCATGAAATTCAACAAGGCCAAGCACAAGGTCCTGAACCACATTGGTGCAAACCCCAATATCAATACAGGTTGGGGGATGAATTGACTGAGAGCACCCCTGTGGAAAAGGACTTGGGGATACTGGTGGACGAAAAATTAGATATCAGCTGGCAATGTATGCTTGCAGCCTGGAAAGCCAGTTTTATATTTTGGGCTGCATAAAAAGAATTGTAGCCAGCAGCCCAAGGGAGGTAATTCTACCCTCTCTACTCTGCTCTTGTGAGACTCCACCTGGAGTACTGTATCTAGCTCTGGGGTCCCCAGCACAAGACAGACGTAGACCTGTTAGAGCAGGTCCAGACGAGGATCACAAAAATGATCAGGGCTGGAACACTTCTCCTATGAAGACAGACAGAGTTAGGGTTTAGCCTGGGGAAGAGAGGGCTCTGGGGAGACCTTTCAATGTTTAAAGGGGCTTCTAAGAAAGATGGAGAGAGACTTTTACCAGTGTCTGTAATGACAGGACAAGGGACAACAGTTTTAAACTGAAAGGGAGTAGATTTACATTGTATATAAGGAAATTTTTTTTTTACAATGAGGGTGGTGAGTCACTGGAACAGGTTGCCCAGAGAAGCTGTGGATGGCCCTAGCATTGAAAGTGTTCAAGGCCAAGTTGGATAGGGCTTTGAGTAAACTGATCTAGTGAAAGATGTCCCTGCCCATGGCAGTGGGTTAGACTAGATGATCTCTAAAGATCCCTTCCAATCTAAACCATTCTATGATTCATTAGCCAAGAAAAAAGGCTCTGTAGATCAGCAGTGTTCCTCAAAGCATATGTATATACCCATGTTTATCAGGGAGATTCATGACCTCATTTTGTCCTCATTAGGAGTTGAAATACAATAAGCATCCAATCCAAGTGGGCTTTAAGTAACCACATAAGGTCTTATAAATGCTTACAGAATAGCACACAATGTATTCATCTTATGTTTGTCACAAAACAACTCCACTGTGGCACCAAGTTCCTACAGTTCTGCCTGCTGTCTACGTTTTCCTGGAGCTTTAACGGAATTTATT
Source organism: Theristicus caerulescens (assembly GCA_020745775.1). NCBI lineage: Eukaryota > Metazoa > Chordata > Aves > Pelecaniformes > Threskiornithidae > Theristicus > Theristicus caerulescens. Next base: position 38,212,034 of record CM036566.1, read on the forward strand.
TACTCTGAAATGTCATCTTTCTGTTTCTTCAGGTAGTTTCCCTTAACCACTACCAGTGTATTAACAGATAGTGGAAAAAAATTGAGCACAAATTTGCTATACTCTTATTAATTTTTCCTTTGATGTCAGTTTTGCTATTTATTGTGTGTTCCATTGCACACCATACCATCTGAATGAGCTTCAGGGCTGACAACCTACAGAAATCACAAGTGATCTCTGTCAAAAATAGAGCTAATTGTTTTCTTTTCCTTTGGATTGAGCTCCCTTATACTAAAAGCCTTTAACTCCTCCTCTGAATGCACAGTTCTATGGTATTTTTAAATAAGCTTATGTAACCCTTTTTTTCTGAAAACTGTGATCGTATGTTATTAGCTAATTTCTCTCCTAACTGGTCTAGTAAAACAAGCAGCAGCTTTCACCTAAACCCTACCCACATTTTCCTTCTGAAGAGATGCACAAATAGCCCGAGTTCTTTCAGCACACTTGTGAATTTGCTTTGTAGCACAGCCAGACACTACCACATTTTTATATAAGCAGCACCCTTCAAATAAAGTTAAAGAGCAAAGGCCTTTACAGGCTGATTACAAAACCTATAAGACTGACTTCCTCCTTTCATTCAGATTTTAGGCAACAAATTCTAGACAAACAAACTTCAGCCAGTATCACGAACTACTTGCACCAAGACTTGGTTGGGTCCTCATACTGGAAGAATTATTTTTATGCTATTACTGTAAGTTACATGAAACTTATAGACAAAGTTAAACAAAGAAAATAAACTTTTCTGCATTGCTAGTGCTGTTTCCTTTCTAACATCAGTGCTGCTGTCCTTGCCCTTTCACACACACTCCAAGTGTCTTATTTCTGGGTAGGAGTGTCCTGTCAAATTGTCTTACCGTCATGTTACTACTACTGCTGTGGCTCTTGGGCCTGTTTGTAAGTCTGCATCATTAGTAAGGAGGCAAATTATCTCCCCATTTTATTACTATTAAATCATTTATTTACATTAAAGACTGAAAAGAATTACCTTCTCACAGTGTACAAGTTTCATTTTCTAGGTGCCCAGCCTGAGGCACTCAAGACTGGGATTTATTTTAACTAATTCTGGACATCTAACTTTTAGATGTGTAGCCTGAACTAGTTCAATCACTTCCTTCAGAGTCAGAAAGAAACATTTTCACGAGGTGTTTCAGTTGCCCTATCTCAGACTTTTCAGACTTTTTTTTTTTTTAGTAAAAGGTCAATTATCATCTGGAGGGACACAGTGAGAATAAATGTCTGCAAAAAGGGGAACCGCACACTGAACAATAACAGGAGAAAAAACAGTATTCTGTGAGCATTGTTGATTTGAAAGAACAAATATGCAAATACAATACTGTTATAATACAAGTGTCCAGACATTAAAGATGTAATATCATAACTTTTTGAAATGTTAACATGGCATCCTTAGTGCACCCTCGTTTCCCCCTCCCCCCCCAAAAAAAAACTATGAGCATATCAACAGTATTGTGAAAGCAATTTCTTTATAGAACAATATCTCTTCATAAGGACTACAAAAACCACATGAACAGAATGATTCCGAGGGGAAATTCTTAAGCATTCATCCTTACAGAACATTACTCAGCCACTTAAAAATGAAATCTACTGAAATCAATCTGCTTTGCAGCAAAAAAAAAAATGGAACTCTTGACCAGTGAAGTAGAAGACAGGGTTGTGTTTTGGGTTTGGGTTTCTTTAAAAAAATTACATTGAGTAAGACTTGTTCTCAGACTTTCCCAAGACAAATGAATAATACCTTATTACAACATCACCACATCCTGTATATTATTGTACAATCTAACTTCTGAGTTGTCATTCATGTATTTCATGAAAATTAAGTGTAGAAATTTAGTTTTTTGTTTATTCCACAAATAATTTTGCCTTTCAAAATATTCTAAGTACACAGATTACGTATACAAATTAAGTATACAGATTTCATAGCAAATGATAAAGTTAGTGTCACCTTTCCTGTCAGTAGTGGGATGAAACAGCTATGCTAAACCCAAAAATATTAACTTGCTTTCTTACCCATTACAAATTCAATGGAGAATTTTAATATAAATCAAAATGACAAAGTAGTGTATAAGATTAATTATCTTCCAATGCATTATTTGATCCAGTGTGCAAATGACAGATTACAATTAGTTTTAAAGTAACTTACCCTGATCTGTAACATCTTTAGCAAAAAGCTGTTTATCTCAACACCCAGAAGCAGTTTGAGATATAGTAAGATTACAGGATCATGAATGGGAATACATCAAGAAGCTCTACTTCCTCTCCATATTTCTATAAGTAACATCATTTTTTCCTCATCCTCAATTTATTTGCAGTATTTCCAGCTTTTGATGTAAATATTTTATTTTCTGGAAGTAGTGAACAATATGACAGTTCATCTTCATTTCATTTTAGCAGGCACCCCAGATCTTATTCAGGTATATACTGATACATCATACAGCTATGTGTGTATACCACTCCAATTTAAATGTACTTTCACTGACCTGGTGAGCTAAGTTGCTTATAAGTCATCATTGTTACAGGTGTTTCTTGCCCCAAGATATGGAAGAATGAAACATTTCCGTATGAAACAGCTTTTCCAACAAAATCACACTCAAGATTAAAACTAAATGTTAACCAATAAAATCAATCAATAAATAAATAAAACTGATTTAATAGAATCTTAGGACTTGAAAGGACTCAAGACATCATCTAGACCATCTTCTGCCCCAAAATAGTATGAGTCTACCTAAGAAATTGCTGGAAATGTCAAGCATTATGGATATTCCACCATCTCAGGAAATTTATTCTGTTCCCTACTATCTTAGTTTACCAAGTATCTAGTTTAATTTAGCTACATTTATACACCTTATTTACAAGAGACATAAATCAATTTTGGTTTTGCAACAGCCTTTTACATATCCAAGGACCAATATAAAAGCTCACCTTTCTAAGCAAAGAAAGCCCAATTCCACTTCTCTTTCCTTGTAAGTCATGTTTCCTAAACACTTAATCATTCTTATTCTTCACCTTGGTACTCTCTTCAACTGGTCTGCATCTTCCCTTAAATGTGACAACCAAAATCTATCATGCTAAAGTTGAGGCTGTACCAATCCTAAATAGACCAGACTGATTGCTTCACATGTCATGCAGGCTGTCAGTCTCATTATGCACCCCATAAGATAGCTCCCTTTCTTATAGCTTTGTAGCACTGTCAACTCACATTGAATCTTAGCATACTATAAAGATCTTTTTCTACAAAACTGTTGCTTACCCAATTGTTGCCATCACAGTATTTAGGCAACAAATCTCTCCTAAATTCTAAGTGTGGGAGGTTGCTGTCATCCCTGTTACCTACTATTTTTTTTCTTCAGAGTACCTCCCAGCTTGCAAAGATAATTTTCAATTTAAATCCTGTCCTAGAATAAAACCTCAGTGCCCTCCAGCTTAATCTTAAATGCAAATTCAATGAGTAAGTCTTCTATTCCATCATCCTGATCATTAATGAAAATATTAAGTAGCATCTGACCATCTGACCCAAGACTGATTCCTGCCAAACCCTACTCAATATTTAACTTTCCGTTTTCTGAGAAAAGCATTGATACCTAACTCCAAGTATTTCTACAAAACAGACCAGTACCCACCTTACAGTAGATGCATCAAGACTAAATTTTATTTTCTGCTTATAGGAATGCAACAAGAACCTCAAAGTAAAGATACATGTCAAACTGCTTCTCCTCTAGCCACAGAGCCTGCTAATGCTCTGGCAGACAGAAATTAATCTAGTTTGGTACAATTTCCCCATGACAAATTTATTCTGTTAATCTGTACAATTTCCCCATGACAAATTTATTCTGTTAATCATCTCATTTTTCAGGTTTTTACAAATACTTTGGTCATTTGTGATACCATTTCTTTTTATGGGAACTGAACCAAAGTTGACTTGTCTATAATATTGTACCTGCTTTCTCTTCCTTCTCAAAGACAGACACTGATTGTTCCTTCCTGCATTCTTTCAATGCTTTAACTAGCCTTCTAAAAAAATTCCAATGGATAATGTGGAAGTCCTGAATAAGTCATTAACAGACAGTAATATAAAAGTTCAATACAGATACATTAGGTGTGTTATTTTGCTGTCAAATGGATTGCTTGCATGTCACTTGCATGTGGCAGCCTGGAGTAAGAAAATCAAATTGACTGTCAATGAGCCAGATTGTGTCAGAAAAAGGTGCTCAGCATATAATGCAGCTAATGATCAATTCTTGCTATTGCAATCAACTGCAAGTAGTTCTTATTCATCATAATGACACATTAATATTAACTAAGAGAGTTATATTTAAAAAAAAGAGAAGCCACTGGTAAAACACTATAGTATTCAAGTCATTGATTTTCTTTCTTCACCTAGCCTTTTGATCACTTAGAAAAGATTTGTTGTAAAATCAAGAGCTCAGTGACATTTGAGGTTGAGCTTTACTCATCTATCCTTTTCCTGGAGCCTGAAACATTGATGTGACATTAATCCTGAGCAGCTGCTTTATACAACAAAAGGAATTTGTTATGGAGAGCCATTTTAAAAGTGCAAGTAGCCAATTAATAAGCAAACGTATAATCTAACAAAAACTTTACCAAATGCTTGAATTCTTTTCCAACAGTCACATCAATTTTGATGAAAAATTTAAACTGCAGAAAGTGCCAAATTATTTATCTGACTTAATTTCTCATGGAACATGGACAACTGAGGCTGTACAGCATGAAGCCTAACAAGGCTTCAAATAGTGCAGAAGGAACCTAAATTGTGAGCTATACAGGATAAGGTTATTAATACATAATTATGACAGCTACAGAGGATAGCTGTATCCCCCATATAACCCTATTTAGGAATTATTAACTATTGTTTGATCTTGAAAAGTCCAATTGAAATTCTGATTTTATTAGAAAGCATGTTCAGAAAATATGCTAAATAAGGGAGTAGGACATCCAACTTAGAACTTTAGAGAAAGAATACAGCCACTAAAAGGCAGCTGCTAGATGAAGCAATGTATCTTGTTCAGCACAGATTGATTACATTGGATGTATTAATCCTTATCATGAAAGAAAATGCAATATTATGTTTTACAAATAATGTCCTGAAAATGAGCTGCAGAGCTTAAAGTTGTGGATTTAGAAACTTCCAAACAGCATCTCAGCAGAAAAGGTTATGCATGAGATGTTGTTTATGTAAGTCTCATATTGCAAAGGTCAATAGTATTGCAACATAATCATTCAAAAAAGAGATTAATAGATCCAAAACAGATGAATAAATCACTTAATTGAATCAAATAATGTACCAGACACATTACTGTCTGTCTTCTTAAAGGCCACTATATAAGGCAGTGCATTAGAAAACAAACTCATGTGAATGAAGCAAGTATAAAACAGTCTTTGAGGGCTATGAGAAAGCAAACTGCAAAGGCACCATGGCACACATCCGTGGAACAGAATGGGAAAAGTGTCTCAGAGGCACAACTGAACATTATCAAGGGCACCTTTTGGTCTCCCTTAAATGAAAATGTCTGTTAATAATCAAGAAACAGGAATTTATTAGACTAAAAGAATAAATGTCAAAAAAGGATATTGATGAATGTTCTTCAGTGGAAAAAAGTGACACTCAGATGTTTGGTTCAGATGCACCTCGAGATAAAATTGCAGCATGCTCTGCAAAACTATTGGTACATACTTACATGTGCAGCTTAGATTGCTTCTTTCTCTCCAATACACCTCAGCTTTGAAAAAATATTTTGAAAGTCTAAATGAGAACTAATGTACAAAAGCTCAACTTCATAGGACTATTATGTTGTTATTCATGTCTATTTAATATAGACAAGCACTTTAGATGAGCCATTGATAATAGATGATTATGAATTACATGCAGAGATTATCTGATATATTTTGGGAAGAAAAAATTTTCAGAATGCAAACTCAAACCCTGAGAAAGGGTTTGTATACCCTAAAATTCACTTTGCAGCTACACTGATTTGATTTAACAAAAGATATCACCAGTACCTATAAATTTTGTCCTTAAAGATGCAGTACCTTTTGAAAACAGTTGACTTAAATTTTTAAACATGTTGAAGTCTTTAATCCATATATGTATTTTCTAATAATGCAAAATAATAATTAAATTTCAATTTGTCCTAACAATGCATTTGAATGCAAATGAATAATGTCTCTATTGAATGTAATTACATACAGAATTAAATAAAGATCTCAGGTTAGATATCTAATACAAATATATGAATACTGCATTCATCTTTTAATATGAAAAATTATCCATTCAATGTTTTACCTCTTTAACGAGCCATGTATGTTATTTTACTAAGGTAAATTATTTTCACAGAAATAAAATACAAAAGGAATAGCCTCTGGAATAACCATGTTCACAGTACTACTGAACATGCCCCAAAAATGCAGATGGTTAGTCACCTGATCCCAGTCTTTTGCAAACTAATGCTGAGCTCAGTGCTGTCAAAATAGCAAACAGTGTAAAGATACAGCAATAACTTCAGTAAATAGTTGAAACTTAGAAAAAAATGTTTTTCCTGTTAGATGCAAAGTTTCAGATTTCTGTCACTACTAAAACTTCTGTCTCTGTTGTTCCCTTAAGTAAATTATCAATCAACCGGTGTTATTATGCATGGTCCCGAATAACCCTGATGACAAATGTGCGTTACTGATGCACATATTCCTTCCAGATTATATGTTTCCCATAGTCCTCTTGATAAGAAAAAGCATAAGCAGATCTTATTGAGCTTGATATTATTAGTCTATGTCTTTAAATATGAGCAAAGAGAAAAATATCCTTAACTACTATGACTTCTTTATACTTGATTTTGTTTAGCACCAGCAGGTGAGATGTTCTTTCTCCCTCTACATCTCAAACACAGTGTTCTGCCAAAAAAAATCTCCAGTAATTTCTGTACTATATCCACTCATCACACCCTCAGGACAGGAGGAATCAGGGCAAGAAAATTATAGTGTCAGCAAAAAACTTTACCCATAAATCCTCAGCTCCTAGCTATGGATAGTACAGTGAAAGCAATCAAAAAATAGGAATCCTTAAGAAGCCTCTTTAAAGGCTTGTCACCTGATGCTGGGACCACTTTAGCACCTGTCACAATGTTGTTATTGTCAAATTACTACTTGTATTTTAAACATCAAATAGAGGTGTACCTGGTCAAATAACCCCATATCTAGTACAGGCAGCAAAATATAGACAATATGGAAGAGGGTGATAAACTGTGGACCATAAACAGTCTAAAGGGATGACAGCTTAAGGAAAAAATAGTATCAACAAAACCATTTTAAAAGAATTCCATTGATAGTTTCTTGGAATAAGAGAAGACAATACCCTCTAATAGAATATATGAATTTCCATAACAGACACAGGAAAAGATATCTAATGATTTAGTGATTTATCATTGTATACTGCTGGTAAGATAAAATGGAATAATTAGTACAAGTAAAATATTCAATAAGCATTTTTCTATACAAGAAAAAGGCTTTAAGTATATATGCAAAGTGACAGTGACAAAAGGTTATTTACTAAGAGTGGTACTATCCCAGAGAGTTGTGTTGCTTGTTAGGGTTCAGGTATGTGATATAGCCATCCTCCATTCAAGTCACTCTCTTACAACCATTGGGCAAACTGGCTACATCTTAAACAATGAAGCAAGAAGGATACCTGGATCTACTAGAGAAAAACCAGCCACAACTAAATTAAGTATGAAAGTAAGATCCTTGACAAGCAGCAGTTTTACCTTTTGCCCAGACCTTCAGACCAATTTGAAGCTACAATCATTTACTAGCAATACAACATACAAAATTCTTAGTGTATTCCATGACCCCATTTAAGTAGTCATTCACAGAGGCCTCTCTATCGCTCCACTGGATATTGAGGGAGCCTTGCCTAGGGCAATTATTTATAAGTATCCAAAATAAGTCCTAGCCTAGTCTAGCTGTGTGATGTGAAACAGTCTGAATCAAAAGATGTAAAACTAATCCCACAAGTCCCCAAAGTTGATGTAGCAACATATCTGCTGGCCTCAAATACCCACAATATACAAACATAAGTTGCAGGTTGTCATGGATTCAAAGACCAGAAATGTTTTAATATGCAACAGTTTCTCAAAGTTTGAGTTTGCATTTTGTAGGAATTCTGGAAACTTATCCTAGTTTCTGTTCACATAATGCATAAAAGCTGATAAAGATATGCTCACAAACCAAGATGCAAAGTTTTGTGAATAATGCCTTATTTCACAGAATGCTTGCTTCTTTATAGAGCTTGCAGTCAAGCTTGCTTTTGAAAACAGGCAGATCAGAGCAGAGGAAAGAATATTGCACTGCACTGTTCTTGTATGCAAGTCATACAAGGAGATTTTACACTTACTATACAAATTATTCTTACTATACTTAGTATTAAAGGAGAATTTATATTTATTATATGGGACAATTTATATTATATATTCCTAAAACAGGAACTAAAATAATCACATCTGAAATTAGATCAGGCAAAAAAGCATAAGGAACATTCTATCTGTGAATGCCAGATAAATGACACTACTACACTATTAGCCCCGCCATCAGTATTTAGTATCACACAACCACACAAGAGATGTTGAAACATCTAAACAAGATGTTTTTTTTCAAGATGTTGAAACCCTAACAAGCAACACAACACCTTTCAGATGCTCATATCACCAGAAGATTACATTCCAGAAAATTTTCAGAAAAAGTAACCTTGTGTATACAGCCCACCTATCAAGGAATTTTAGTTGGGACAGAATGAAGCACATAAGAGACCAACAGTAATGACCAACAACGTGAAGTAGTGCAAAGTAGCAGTTACCTGAGCATGACGCATACGTGCCAGTCTCCTGAATACAAAAGCTGAAGTGCTAGCTTTTTTTTTTGTAAAAAGACTGGAGGATTTTTAGTATGCTGGCAGTTGATTATATGCTAAACATTTTCTTTAATTTTGTTCTACAGACTTCCATTTTCTGAATGAGTATGTAAGAAAATACCCATAGCACTTCTAAAGTCTACATCTAAACCTATATCTTTGGCCTACAATCAAAGCCCTTTCATTTACAACCAGCGCTGTCTTTTTTATATCACACTAAGTACAGCTCATTGATAAGAATATGAAAGATTAACAAAAAAGGTAGGTAGTCAAAACAAGTCTGGAAGTCTCTTCAAATTTGAATCAAACCAAAACTCTGGAAAAAGGCCCTAACAACAAATCATATAGATACAAACTTTAAGTGAGGTGGTTGGTTTTTTTAACCGTTCTGAGAAAAAACAATAAAAACTTGCATACTACATTTACTAAGGTGAGCCGAAACAGCAAAAATACTCATGTGAAGCATACTGGTTGTTCTAGTGGTCACTAAAAGCTTTGCAATACTGTGTAATTCTAGAAATTGTAATCAAATGTCTAATTGCTGCAATTATTGAAAAACCCCTTCTACCGACATAGAAACATTATTTCCCAAGGCTCAGAACACTACCATATTTTCACAATTATTCATGCTTTCACACAATCCTTGAGTCTCTCTTTTCTGGAATCATGCCAGTAGCATTAGAAGTGGTTTCCTCTTCTAAAGTTACCTCTGTATAACTTTTGGAACATGCATTGCAGCTGCAGTTCAGAATTTTCCCCCTAATTCCTCTATCTGGTTTCAGGAGTTACACGTGGACAGAAAAAAAAATATGCTTCAAGGTATTCAAGGAAGACTTATTTTTCATTCTTTCTCCTTGCTAGATCAACCCACCTTAACAACCAAAGCTACCTACTAATTTCCTAATTACTTTTCAGTATCTTACAAGAAGATATTCCAATCACCATTCGATTTATCAGACACTAAATAAGTAGAATAGGACTTTTCAGCTGGAAAAGAGGTGAGCAAGTATAGAGGAAATAAGTCTATAAAATCATGGTGAATTCAGTAGGAAGGACTAAGGGGCATTAAATGAAAGTAGTAGACAGCAGGTACAAGAGGGGAAGGAATCTTAAGTTGTAGAACTTACTGCTGTATGTTTGTAAATGTTTAAAGACAAAACCTTCGACACTTACTAAACAAAACACCACCTTTGGTTCAGAAAGTCCTTCAGCTGCACATTATTGGAAGCTAGGAAAGTAATATGAGAAAGTATCATTACATGTTTGCCTCACTTTTATACTATTCTATAGTTGTTTGCTGTTGGACACTTGAAAAGAGGGTTCTGACAAGATAAAAAGGTCATTGGTCTGACTAGTATGGCCATTTTTAACATCTAGTAAAAGCTCTTAAACAGAGGTGGAAAATTCTGAACAGCAAAGAATTTACAAGAGAGAGATCAAAACCTCTGTGTGCTTGGAGTCTGTGGAATCTAGCATACAAAATTTAAAAAATAGTTTTTTAATCTTTTAAATATTGGTTTTAAAAGATAATTATTTTTTTCTTTTAGATATATAATGTCACTAAGTGAAGAAATTTGGAAACAGGGAAGTTAAGTCTTCATTCTCATAAAACTTGTTTGAAATGCTCAGGAGAAAATTTGGGACTCTGATTAAACATCTCCAAATATAGTCTCCCCTAAAACTCTGAGTCCAACATAATAATTTTTAAAACATGTTTAGCTTGCAAGGACTCCACTGTTGGTCCCCTTCAATATTTCTTAAATCGCCAACCTAATGTTTCCTGAAGAAAAATGCCCACAGAGCAAGCATTAGAAGAGGTAAGAAATCTAGGTTGTGTCTAAAAAAGCATGAAATTCCAAGACAGCTCTTTACCTTAGTATAATTGCTTACTGGACAACTTTTGTAGTGGATATAGTTTAGTTAGGTACAGACATTTCGTCATGGCTTATCTACACACTCCTTACAACCACACAGACAAGCCCTGGGATTTACCATTAAAGCAGAACATATGGTTCACTTTTCCTTCTAAATATAAGGCAGAACTGTATAACATAGGAAAATTATATGTCTTAAACTTGGAGAACGAAGGGGATCATTAAGTGTAATAACTGCAGTCAAATATATTTGTGTTTTCAAAACAGAAAAAGAAATAATGATTATTTTATTTAACTTGCAAAACAATTTCACTTAAACATTTAGATTGCCTAACTCATTCTTCTGACTTCTAGTACTTGCACTTTTAGGTATCTAAAGTGTACAAATCACTGTTCTGTTCATTTATAAACTTTGAAAACAAACCTGAGCAGAGAAGCCACAGAAGACAAGACAGAAATGCAGCAGCATGAAAGCAAAGTTTTTGTAGAAGAAATAACACAGGAAGTTGCACATTCTCAAACAAGAATACCTGCCATGAATCTGCAAGAGCCTCTGAATGTATTTGAACTGGGCAGTCCCTGGCCAGACTGCTTCCATTCCTTCCTGGCCACTGATGCCAACTCTTATGTGTGCACCTGCAAACAAAGAGAGAGGAAGTGTAATTCTACTAAATAGCTGAAAAACAGATGTCAGCTTATTAAGCTAGACTAGACAGTTTCAGGCAATAGATATAATTACTGTCAATGGAAAACATTGTCCTAGACTAAAAGAAATTTGAAATATGAGCCAAAAGTGTTTATCAAAGAAGGAATGGTCTCACATCAACACTTGCTTTCATGACTCACTTATACAGTCCCTCCCCTCCCATCCCAGGAGCTTAAGAAGCTCCCTGTGCAAACTAATTTTTTGTTATGATTATTTTTTATCGAATCCATTTTCTCTTCTTTCTCCTTCCACATCCTCATTAATTCTTCCCCTTTCCATTGTTGCCTCTGGAAGACCATTTCCCAGTTCTTCACACCAAAACAGATGAACGAATGCAACTTAACTTTATACTAACCTTTTCCAGGTTTATATGGCAACAGCAAAACTTAAAACTGTTACAGAACAATGCATTTTGTGAATATTTTGTGGAGTCCTATTCTGCTATTTTTCCTGCTTCAACAACATGCCATTGGAATTTTAGATTCTGGCAAATTTACAGGACAAGGCTAGGAAAGCAAGATGAAGCAATGTAAGCAAGCAACTCAAGCCATTATTCATCATGAACTCATATCATTTTATGACTGCCATCAATTAGTTAGAAAGTCATGTATTTACTGTATAGTCTCACATAGCTCTTGTACTGTAAAAAAGAACTTCCAAGTATCTGATAGTAAAATAAACAGAGCAGTTACTAATATTAAAGTATAAAGCATTTTCTATGCTTAATAGTGTCTGATGTTCTGATCCCGCCATGCTTCATTCCGAGTAGGAAAATTCTGAGTAGGTGGGAAATTTTACAAGATATCAAAATACAACATTTAATACAATAGTATTCTACTTTCATGAAACATTAATTCTGACTGAGATGCCTGCATGCAATTAAATGAGACCCTAATAAGGATATCCTCTACTGCATTCTGAGGCTCATGGTGCCTCAGAACAGTAATACAGTAGGAGTTCTATCAGGTCCAGCATTTGGTAGTTCAGCTCAGAGTGAGTTAAATAACTACATTTTTGTGCAACAGACTTGGATTATTTTTATTCCAAAGACCCAGCTATGAGCAAAATAATGAAAGAAATACTTTAGCTAACAGCAGAAGATACACCATTTGTTGCTCAAAAATTCTCCTTAAAGCAGGAGAAAAGGTAAGCTTTCAGAATGGCAGTTAAGAGGATTCAATGTGGTATTTAGTAAATGCCTTGAATGAAAAGGAAGTCCATGATGTCAGGCAGAGGATAAGAATTCTACTCATGCTCTCAGTTGCTACATGGGCTGTATTCCACACCTAACAGATGGGTCATGAAAAAATTGCACAATAGTAATAGCTATCAGCCTCCCCATTTGAGAAACAGGCTAACTTGAGCAAGTCCTTCAGTCATATTCCATTACCTATGTTTAATGCAAACATTTGTAACTACCAGTAACCTTGCATTTTAGGAAAATAATAACCATTTGGAGGGTATTGTGGAAGCTATAATCTCCCACATATTTAAAAGGTGACCAAAGTTATAGGATAAAAAACCATCAAGGACTAGTAAACAAAGAAAACACACATGATTCTGAGATACAAAGAATGGAAGAAGTTGCACCAGCAACTTTGAATGGTTGCCCTGTTCTTTTGCTTCTTCATAGGCATCTGGTCTTGGTCACTGCTAAAGATAGGACCCTGGTTTAGATAGATAGTTGGTCTGACTCAGTTTAAGTTCACCCCATGCAAACTAATTTATTTCTTTATCATAGTTCCTTTCACGTGCCAAATGGTGGTATAAAGGTTGATCCGAGTTGTTTTTATTTTTCCCATAAAAGGAAAAGCAATTCTTCAAATAAAAAAGCTCTAAGTAATGGGCCTGCTATAACTACAAATTCATTAATAAACCATCATTTTTTTTGACATTTTAAATTCTAAATTTCCCCTTACTTTTGATCATGCTGATGTCATTAGCTCCATCTCCTACTGCCAATGTGATTGCCTTCCTGTGTTTCCTAATCGGCTCTGAAACTCATGCTTTTTGTAAAGGAGTGACTCAACAGCAAGTCAGTTTTACACATACAGTCAAGTTCCAAGAATTTTCTCCAAATCAGCCTCAATAGCAAGAGCCTGAAAACTTCTGGTAAGTCAGCTGGTTTCGTAACTATTGTAAGACAACATGATGTTGGTCATTCCTTGCATTTAATGAATAGGGTATCTTCTTTTACAGCAAAGTCAAAGGAATTTTAAGCAACTGAAGCGTTTAGCAGAAAACCTCATTCCTATTCAGCACCATAAATCATCCTCTTATGTGTATATAAACACATATATAGCATATATAATCTCAACACACACAATAAGATTATAAAATGCATTTTCTTGCAAAAATATTTGATTTCACTTTTACCTACTAAATACTAAAAAGAAAACAACTCCCTAAAATTGGCTACTTGAGAAAAACATTCAGCTTTCCAGCTGACACTGAGAGGATTAAAAAGTAAACAAAAAGACTTACTAAATTGAACTATCAACTCAATAGGCATTTAGTACAGGAATGTGTGTTTCTCTGATTCAGTACTTGGAAGAATGTCCCGTTGTTAACTTTTGCAATTATTATTACATAATGTTCAGCCATACCCTCAGACAGTTCTCTCTTGGATTTATATTTTACTACAGCTAATCACATAGGGAATATGGCCAGGAACACAAATTCTGTAGCATCTGCATATATATAATAGGATTTAATTTCTTGTGAAAATTGTTACATTATATTTTAATGTAAAGAGAAGATCTTTCTGAAATGAAGAAGTAGGAATCTCAGAAGTTTTGGAGTACTGTAAATCACAGGATATGGCAGTGAAATATGTGGAAAAATGCACAGAAATGAGGAAAGCATGCATTGTAGACTCAAGAAGAGTCAGAAGAACAGGTGGACGCTAGAACTGCTAACTTGTATCTTCTAATGCAGCTACATTCTCATGAATGAAGCCTGAAGCTCTATTAAATTAGTATATAAAAAACCTTCGATTTTTGTTCAAGAGTTCAAACCCCAAATACATGAAAGGAACACAAGCTTGTTCTTATGACAGGAACCAGATTTTCTAATCAACGCAAATTGGTTTGGCATTCCCATAAAACACTGATATTTAAAAAATCCACTGGAGGTAACTTAATGACATTAATTTGATGTAGTAATGATTTTAAGGTCAAGTTGTGCTTTTAAGCAAAATGAGGGAAAAAATAGTTGTACTACATCTGCCTGCTTGCATTTCAATTAATTGGCATTGGTCCTGGGCTGCTACTCCCACAAAAGCACTTAATAGCAGCAATGGTTTATTTTAATTAAGAGTGGATAAGATTGTGTGAAACATTTTTGACTACAAGACTCTCTTTAGTAAAATTTATTTTTAAAAGCTGTACAGCATACTAATTTTGTTTCTTTTCCAAATTATCTAAAAACTTTTTTTTAAGATTGGAGCACTTCTGGAGAAAAAAAATGGCTTTCCTGGAACAGAACACGTACAATTGGAGTGGGAATGAAAAGACAAAACACAATAAACCTACTTACCAAGCCATAACCATTAACTACTAAGGTGTTAATTAACTGCTTATGACAGACTTGTCCCAAAATGAGTCCTGGTTTGACTTTTGCACTTTTTCCACAGAGTAGCTGAGAATCGTAATGTTTTTCATTTTGTCCAAATAAGTATTCTTTTGCTTCCTTTAAAGAAAAAAGAGGGTAAGAAAGCAACATGGCCACCTGACAATGACTTAGAAGTGTCACCAGAGAGCCTATCTACAGATCTGGCTCACCTGTAACTGTAAAGTTATTTTTTATTTTAGCAATAGAATTATTTTTTTGGCCTGACTCTTCATTGTTTTTGTTTTCTAAATGTTTTGTGTCAGTTTAAATTTGTGGCCAAGATAATGTTGTTCATTGGAAATTTATTAAAACTGAACGTTAATCTCATCACCAGGATGTTTGTTGTATGAATATACTGTAATGCTCTATAAGTAGAAAAGGAATATGAAAGGAAAAAAGTATAAGTTGAAATAAGGACAACAGAACAAGCACTGGGTTACATGAGCTTACTTGACATCCTTCTGAGCCTACTGGATTGCTTTTTCCTAAAGGAAGTTTTCTTTCTCTCAACTACAAGGAAACACTTACTGGTAAGTTCTACAAAATCATGCTGATACAGCTGCAAATTAAAGTGTTATTTAGAAGCTCTCCTTGGATGGGACACTCTTACAGTGGAATATGCATAAGGAGTTTGTTTTCTAAATGTCTTATTCCTATGGCATAACACTTAAAGAATGTTTTGTCACAATACGTGCTAGCTGACCTACTATATAGACAATTAGTTGGTAGAATATTATAGCAGCAGGGCACATCTAAGGACTCATATCGAAGGGAGAGCTTTAAATTAAATTGATATCTTTTTTCCCTTTTTTTGCCCTTTTAGTAACTGTTAGTATTGGAATAATGTTATTACCGATACCTATTATTTAATTTGAGTTATTTTATTTCAGGAAATACTCAGCTTTCTTAAATTTTAATCATATAGACATAAAGGAAACTATCCAAATTCTAAAAATGGCCACAACACAATGTAGATTCAGTCTTCACAGATCATGTCTTGATGTTTTATTCCAAAAGTTTATGTATGTTTCTCAAAAGGCTGCTCAGTTACCGATTCAAAGAATAAGTTTGTACCAAAGCAGGCAGCATCAACAGTAATAGCAGCAGTCAACAGCAACAGCAGTAATGATAGTAGCAACAATAGTGAAGAAATCTTAAAATAAACATTGATAAGCAGAGTTTTTTCCCACCATATCCAGTTTTTGCAGGAAACTTTTAAACTTTCCCTTGAAAAACAGTATTTAGTGTGTATTTGCAAGGGACGATGATGCCATACGGTAAATTGGACAGCAATCTGACCATTATGCACTGGAGCCCAGGAAGTGGCCGGCAGCAGTGAGGTGGCTGCTGCCCAGGGAAAGGCCGACTTCTGTTCTTTGAAGGCCACCTGGTGGTTGAATTTGTGATTAACGATAACAAGTGCACATCAGTTAAAAATCACCTTAGGGGTAGAGACAATGTGCTAAAAGAGAAACAGAAACTGACCTCTGTGTATGAAGGTAAACAGTTAGGCATGCCTCGATACACAAAAGTAGCACAAAAGTTGTTAGCTAAAGGAGGAAACTACTTTTACAAATTTTCGTGTATTTCCAGTCTTGAATAAGAGAGACTATTGTAGTAAAGGTTACTTAGTAAATTAAGTAATTTCACATCCAAGGAAGATGTACATTCACTAATACTAAGTTTGAGATGGATCTTTCAGTGCATAAAAACAGTCTTTATGGCAACTCTAACACAGTGGAAATTACTACAGCATTACAAAGACATTATTAAAAGCTTCACAGTGAATGAGGTAGGGAAGGGAATTGGTAAGACCCAAGTCAGAAGTCATTTGTCTGCTCATTCACCAGAAAGTCTCTCCATCCTCAGTGATTTAACACATTTAAGTTTCAGTAATATAAAAATTGCCTAAATTATTCCTTAGAAATAACTAGAATGAATTTTGGGTTTCACACTAAATTCAGCTCTCAAATTTAATGCAGATGAGTCTTTTTTTTTCCTTTTTAATTTTTCTTTGTAAATTGTTCATTCCAAAGAGGAGTCCAAACCAGGCTCACTTTATGTTTACAGATGACTTCAGAGACATAGTGGAATTCAAGTCATTTAAAATACCTGATGGTAGCATTTTCCTATGTATAATTTGTTAAACTGCATCATGTTGCTTGGTAAAATAATATATATCACTAGCATTCAGGTCTCTATATTACATAGAGAAAAAGACTGTGATAATGCATATTGTATCCCCATGAACTTATCTTACACTAGCATATTTCCAAGGTAAAAAGAATCATTATACTTATTTTATACTGTTCCTATCTCATTTGACAGTATGTTCTCTCAAGTCCTAATCCTCCATGATTAGTATTCATTCCCCCTGTATTTTTCATCTGCTTGTCCAGTGGTTTCAAATAAATTATGAAACAATAAAAAATAAAATTGTTTTAGCAAAACTGATTTTCAGTCTAAACTATGCATTTTGATACAACGTATGTTGATACCACACGTACATTACAAGCAGAAATGAAAGTAACTCTTGCAAATATATTTTCCATTTTTAGATTTATAGTATATTAACTATAAAATTAAGACCAAAATGCCTATAATACTTAGTTCACTTAAAAACCTTCAAAAATCACATGCTGATAGGAGATTGGTTATGCTCTGAGGGATCTGAAGAGTCCACTCTGAGTACACCTGAGCCTTATAGCTCCAACGACAGGCTATTCAAAGGCACTTGAGTACTCTTCAGGAATCAATTATCAATATAACATCTTTAGAAGTACAAAGGTTCTTTGTGGATGCATGGGTGGGCTGCTAAGAGGCTGCTGGCCTGTTAGGTATGACAAAGCTGAATATTACAGTGTCTAGGAATCTTTGTTGTTTGTGGCACTTCTCACTTTTCAGATATCATCATAGAATACCAGGTTGGAAGGGACCTCAAGGATCATCTGGTCCAACCTTTCTAGGCAAGAGCACAGTCTGGACAAGATGGCCCAGCACCCTGTCCAGCTGAGTCTTAAAAGTGTCCAGTGTAGCAGAGTCAACCACTTCCATGGGGAGATTATTCCAATGGTTGACTATTCTCATTGTGAAAAATTTTCCTCTCATGTCCAATCGGAATCTCCCTAAGAGTAACTTAATGTCATCCTCTGCACTGATAAGAATGCTCACACATCTCCAAAGAACAAATGAGCACGCTATCATTTTAAAACAGTTAGGAGATAGCCTCAGCAGCCAACTGCAAGCGCACGCTACGTTTGACATGCAGACAGCATCTACTGCACACATACTGCATGGTGAAATTAAGCCTGCCTCCCTGCACACACAATTAGACTGACTAGCAGTACCCAGGGTCCACAGCAAAACCCAACAGCAGCTATGGCAACCGCACAGGGTGACTTCTCAAGCTCCAGTCAAGGAAGAGCTACACTTCTCCTGAAATATTCTTTTCCTCAGAACTAAGGCGGACTCAAACAGACTGAAAGGGACAGTCTTAATTATGCTCCCTGTCAGCAACCCATGCCCTTTCTGATGGTCAGGAGAAAGACAGCTGACTGAAATGCAAAAATAAGAACCCCACCTAAATCACTGTGGGATGGCAAATGGCAATAGGTGCAGACACTGAAGCAGTTAATATACAAGTACAATCACTGATCCAATTATTTGAAAACAGTATGCTCTATTTTCTTTTTTAGATCTTTCCATCATTTATTACTGCAATATCTCAGCACCATTTATATTAAGGAATTTATATTCACACTAACCCCCAGAAAAGCCTTAATCACCCCTTACATTTCTTTCTTCTTTTGCAGTAAGTGAGGTGCACTTGTGGAACTGTCCTATCCTTCAAAATTAATAATTCAAACATCTTATGAACAGACGTTTAGATAAGTAATTAAAGATTGTATTCAGAAAGAGGTAGAACTTGAACGTTTTGTTTAGGCAATAACAAAGGCTGACAATTCTTGAAGCTGTCTTTCCATCATTAATATCATCCTTTTAACACAGTTTTTGTGTGTACTTCTAAGACAACTGGCAAATAACCAAACCCTGGGACTATATCAGCTTCAAGACACTTCAATACACATGCAATTTTTTTCATATATTTAAAACAGTGAAAGAGGAAATTTTCTCCAAAATAAGACAAGTCTGCATAGTTCTGGTTAATCTGACAAAGCTCACAGATAGACTCTTACTGAAAGGGATTTCCCCACCCCACCCCCACCCCTAAAACAAAAGAATTCATTTGGGATATTTGGTCTGGAAGGACAGAAAAATGTTGCTCTCACATTTACTTACCAGAGTTCTTTATGTACTTCATCACTGTGTGACCAGTTATTATGAAAGTCTCCATCACACCTACCAGCATAGAATGGGAATAACTGATACTCATGGCAGTTTGAGAGATATTAATGCCATTTTAATGTGATGGCAATTAAAGTGACTTCATTTCACAGGTAACTTACCCTGACAATGTTTCATTATCATAACACTATAAATTGTGCAATACAGTTACATCATTTTTTATTCTTAAGACTAAAGATGCCCTTTCACCTGAAATGTGTAATTATTATTTTTAGTACAGCACTTAAAGTACACCATTGAAATTAGGCTCCTATTATGATACCAGCTGTACAAATATATTTGCAAAAGCCTAATGAATTTTCAATCTAAATACACAAATCCACAAAGTACAGAAATAGCAAGAAAAGCATTGAGGGGAAAAATGAAAATCAAAGGAATAACTGAGATTAAAACCCGGGTATCCTTATTGTTCTGTTTGGGGACATCATAAGCTCCATTCTTTCTCACAGAACACGCTGTTTTGTCAGTGTTAC
Organism: Theristicus caerulescens; assembly: GCA_020745775.1. Lineage (NCBI taxonomy): Eukaryota > Metazoa > Chordata > Aves > Pelecaniformes > Threskiornithidae > Theristicus > Theristicus caerulescens. The sequence continues at coordinate 38,232,032 of CM036566.1, forward strand.
TGAGAATCACAAAGTAAAATTCTGTGGAATCAGTCTTACAGAAAATTGCATAATTCTCTAAGTTTAGAGATTTAGAGCTTGTTATTAAGGATCAATATTCAATTTAGAATATGAGTTCCAAGAATTTTCATCATAAACCAGTGTCAACATAATATCCAGGGAATATAAAACACTTTTTAGCAATATTCAAAGTTACTAAATAAATGTACTGTCCCATTAAATCTCACCTTACAATATCATATATATTCTCTAAAGATACATTACAATCATACGCAAAGAACTCAACTTCCCAAAGTGCAGGTGAGTAGCCTCTGCAGGTATTATACATGCCCATCAGTAGAACCATTTACAGTTACCTTTCGCTAAAGATACCAACATAAAACTCAATATGGCCAGTGTTCTGTATCAGATCCTTCAGAGTTATGCTTTAATCAAATTATGCTACCATAATAGCAGTTACAATAATGATGAGAATATTCAGGGAAATATAACTTCTAGTCACTTGATGTGCATCATAACTGTTAAAGAGGAATATTAACTTTGAAAATCAGGAAATTCGTACTAGAATATAAGCAAAAAAGGAGGAACTTCAATCTAGATAGCAAACTATCACAAAAGTCTGATGCCCAAATTCATAAGTATTAGAACTGCAAGAAATTATATTAAGTGTTTGGAAAAGGACAGAACAATCTGCAATTAACACACTTCCACATTACTGTTTCATGGTCAAGTGAATTGTATTTTCCTTGCAATAAGCCCTGAGATCATTTTGAGCTTTAGTTAACACCTAAGGTAAGGATATAATCAAGTAAATATTGGCCAGTACACAGATACACATACTTTACTGCCAAATTGCAAGACTTCCAAACATATTAAGAAACAGATGTGATGATGATTTTCATCCTTCATATTGATATTCCAAAGACCCATGGCCATTACAACTGCACTGGTGAAAGTCCTAAGACTGACCACTGGACTCAGAAATCCACAGATAACTTATGTCTTGAATATCAATATTATGCATGTGATGGATTCAAAACTTATACTTTTACTGTATTCTTCTGCACATGAGGCATTTTTATTAAGCAAAATATACTACATTATTTATAACTTAAAATTTCACTGAGTAAATGTCTTTGAAGTGCAGAGATCATGAGTTCTTTCATTGTTAAAAGGCAAGAGTATGTCAGGAAATGTTTTTCACCTTAAACATGTGTCGACAAAACAAACTGTTGTATGCTTCACCACTAACAACAACATAGCTTGATCATTCCCATATTCCTATCTGGAATAAGATATTACAATGAAAAAACATTAAACATCAAAAATTGATGGACTATAAAGTAACAAAGTTTTGTAATTGAATAAATGAAATATTAAGGGAAAGCCATACTTGTTTGGGAAAAAAATTTGCAGGAGTGTCAGGGAGAGAACGTGGAAGGAAAGGAAGGGAAGAAACAGAAAGGGAAAGGAGAGAGATTGACTATAAAGACACACATGCAAGCTCACAGAAAGAGGTCAAGGAACAAGTCTTGCCAGCCATTATCATCTAATTCAGTGTGTGCATGCTGTACAATACACTGTGGTTTCAGCCATACCACTGTTTCCTTATCCAGACAGCAGCTGTACCCTGGCCACACACACAAACATACAGCCCCCTCTTAACCTTACAGAATAAGCATGGAAACTCAAGGTTTTAGCATCTAAGGAACTGTAAAAAAGATCAGATGCTTATGATTCCAGCTTTGCTTTCATATAAAACATGTTGGCCTCCTGGAAAAAATTAAAAGAAAGCTCTATTACAGAGAGGAAAACAATAGTTATGTTTGTAACCCATATTAAGTATATGTTATGATAGTTTAGTAATGTCACAGACATTTTAAAAATCATGGACTGGTTTGTATTAAGCATGGACACTTACAGAGAACATGAATTCTTAAAGAAAGAAATGAGATTTTTTTAAATCCAGTTTTCCTTTAAGTTCACATTAGGGGAGATCCCTGAAAACAAGCAAATAGAGCATACTTTTTTAAATAACATGAATTGGGATCATTTGTATTCACATTCATAGGCTTGCAGTGGTTTCAAGCTAGGAATTCTGAGATATGGATTACTTGCACAATGTAAATATTCCAAGTGTTTTAAATATTAGCACAAAACCCCAGAACCCATATTAAGTGGATTTAGTTCTTTAGTCAGCTCTGAGAATACAAAATACTTGGAACATTTGGCTACCTTTCCAGCAAGAAAACATTTTAGTTCTGATTCAGGAAGTCCTCCTGCATTTAAGTATGTTTACAATAAGAAGAATACTCAAACCATGTAATTTTAAGCTTCTAATTTAAATTGAATATGTTGACTATTTAAGGGGGTTTCCGAATTAATATCTCAAGTAGAAGCACTTACACCAAGACAGTTGGATGCTAAAAGCATTAGTACTCCACTGGATGGATGAAGCTGTTAAAATACAATGGTATCTGCTGCTTTACAATAAAGCTTTATCTGATCATCTGGATTTCTAACTGAAAAAGAAGAGAAAATAATTTAAAACAAAAAGTATTATCATTTTTGTTGGGGTTTTTGTGTGGGGGTTTTTTAAAAGGTTATTTGATCTCCCAGGTCTAATTACATTTTTATTGTACGTACCAATTAAAAAAATAGCCATTACACAGAAATAGTCCAAAAGTATTTTTAAAAGGAACAGAAGATATCTGTTATATTATGAATAACATTATTTCAGTATGAGAAAGGATGTGTAACACGGAGCGAAACTTCCAGTCCAGTTTCACTTAGAGATCCAGTTCTCAGTCCATCTTATTTGTTTCCAAGTTTCATAAAAAGCATACAGTCTCACAAAGTTATTAACATTTTAGATTATAATTTCACAAGTTGCAAATCCTAGGTAATCTTTGCATGACCCTGGGCCTTTTTAAATCTCAAATCCAAGAACCTAACTTTAGCTTAAGCATACTTCCCTTTAAAATCAAATAAGGAGGCTCAGACCATCTTAGTTTCTCTACAAACCTTGCTTTCAAAAGTCTTGTTTGTTTCCTTTCTTGGGTATTTCCTCACTACTTTTCCCTATATTCCTCTTTCTGTTCTCTTCTTTCCTGTTGACAGATATTAGACAGTTTTTCTTCAATCACAGTCACTTGTTTCTTTGGAATAGTCTTCTGCTCTGAAGCTCAAAATCAGAGGGAGAAGACAAGAGAGCAAAAGCTCCAGAAAGACAGACTGAAGTGGCAAGTGACTAAAAATCTTTATATATTAATGAATATGTATTAAGCTTATTTCTCCATAATAGATTAATACAATGGAAAGGAATTTTTAAAAAACACATGCTTCTCTATATGAAGTTTCAATAAAAAGTTGGAACCTTACCTATAACAACTTTTTTCAAAATACCTTCTGAAATCAATGGTAATTAAAGTATAAAGGTATAGCAGCAGCAGAATAAAACTGCTCCTTCCACAAGTGTTGCTACTATACAGATTTTTTTAATTTTTAATTAAAACAAGCTGAATGAATAAAGGAACTAAAATAGCCCACCTGAATTTTGTCAGTATATATAGCAGCTTTAAAAGACTACCTCCAGTTGACTTAGATGATGCAAAACTAAGAATTTCTGATCTTTTTGGAGTAGAAACACAAACCAATCTGAGCACTTCAAAGATAACATCACCATAGTATATGGCACTTAGATCTGTAGGTTTTGTCTTGATAATCGTGCTTTCCACGTTTTTTTAATAATGGAGTAAAACAATGAGTACATAATTTATCTGAAATAGTAATGTTCATACTGTGTGCTGCGAGATTAGCATGCAACATCGCTGGCAAGAGCAAAAAAAGGAGTAGAGCCATAAGAGATGTAAAGTTTTATATCCGATTAGAATTTACTTAAATAGCTCACCCAGAAAACATTTTCAGAGAAAAAATGATACTTTATTTACTGTTCTAGAGTAATTACTTAGTTTTATTATGTTATCTTGAAAGCTCAGAAAAACTAGTTATAAAATTCTCTAGTAGTCAATTTTTAATATTAAATGCTTCTTTAATAAGGACTGTCCTTTAATACAACTTTGTCATTTCTAAGTATCATTCTATACCTCATTAATTGAGGTATTGATAACCAAGGCTGTCATATTTCAGCTACAAAAAAGTTATCAAAAATATAAAGTAGAACTCAATTTTATAATACATGTTCCTTTGGGTAATTTTTCAGACTCAAGGAGACAAATATGGAACAAGTACTGCCACAAGATTAAAAGAACACAACATAAGTAAAATTCAACATCACGATTATAAATACAATCCTATTTGTGGAACAGCTGGTAAATTAGCAACACTGATTAACTTTCCATGTATTTTCACATTAATGGAGCACTCATTGTGGCATCACATTTTGAGTTAGAGTTCTTGTTTTGTCTGAGAAAAATATATCTGTGTGCCCCAATTCTTCACTGAGCGTCATAGCTAGAACTTCAGCAGGTATGCCTTTTCTGTAGTAATATATTTGACATTCTCAATTTATGAAGCAGCTGTGACCAAGACAAATGATTTCCACACTAAGACACAAAAACATTTTGAAAAATAAACAAGTTTATAATAGCAACTGTATTTGTGCTTAGAGTTTAGAATAAAAGGTACAAACAAAAACATCAATTGCAATCCATAGGAATAGCATTCCTTCATTCCAAGTACAATAAACTGTTTTTTCAATCTCTTTGAAGCAAATTGAGATGATATAATCAAAAAAAGGCAGATTCTGAAATGCCAGTTATTTCAATACTGTGTTAGGAGGGGTAACACGACCTTCTGGAGTTAATTATCTCTTTGAATATTCATAGGATTCTACCCTCTGATTTAACTCTCTATATTTATATGATTTATCAGAAGGTCTGCCTTCAAAAATTCATGCATATGCACTAAGCTACATACCTGCACTGCTAATACCAGTTATCCTCTGCTCAGAGGCACAGAACTGGTGACACACAGCTGTTACACACTCATACAAAATGTGCATATGTAAGGAGTTGAAAGATTGATAAGAAATCAAAGTGTGTTGGGGGGGCGTTCCCCTCAACATGTAAAAACAGCTATCCCAAAACACCAGTGTTTCTCGACACACAACCTTGAAGTAGCATATTTTCATTATTCAGACAGTACTTACTAACTTCCCAAAGGAGAAGTCCTATGAATTTATCTAACTTCTTTTTTGGAGTTTCACTAGCAACTTCCCCTGAAAAATAAAAACAAGAGAAGTAGAGAGAATTCTTAGGACTAACATCCAACAAGGACAAGGTGTAATTTTTTTTTGTTTTGATTTGTTTTGGGGGTTTTTTTTGTTGGTGTTTTTTTTTTTTTTTTACACTGCGTATCACTCTGGAGTAACATTCCTCACTCTAAGCAGATGACAAGCAAACCTTTTCATGTCATAAGAATCAAGTTCGACTAAAACTTATGAAGTGATATTCTGTAGATACAAATAATTATTAAATTTATTTTCATAGTGGTGGTGCTGACAGCCAGGCATTTTATAAAGACACTGAAAAATTCAGCAGTCCAAATACACAAGGGAGAGATGAAGCAGGTAAACAAAGGTAAGAGGTAGAAGAAGTTGCTAATGTCACACAAGTTGTGCCAAGATGAGCTACATCAGAATTTTAGGTTGCCTGTCAGAAGTGAAGGAAGCAATGTTGACATTAATGTTAAAATATGAAGTAGTTAGCTTACTGTCCTGTGACAGGACTGATGTGGCAGTCACCTCATCATTTCAGCTGTTGGGGGCTTGTAAACATTTGAGTGTCTACAAATGAGAGGAAAGAAAGAAATATTCATAACTTTAGGCACCAGAATTTGTCAGGCAGGTTCTCCAAGCTGCAATCATAGCCATTAAAGAGAAGTCAGCAGAGATGCAAGGCTTCTCTGAATCACTTGTTAAAGGATCTTAAAATTTATCTCCACTGACTTCAGGGGGAAACTTAGGAGACTTCCTAGTTTAGTTTTAGCTGATTACATCAGGTGCCAAATTTGACTCACATGAATACTTCCTAGGCTCCTTGCATTGGTTGGCTCAGAGAAGTAAGACAGCCTTATGCACTGCAAATAAAGAACTCTAATTAAATCCACAGATAATAAACAGAGCCTAATAAACAGAAAACTGGGCAATAAGATCCATATCTTTGCTTTTAAAGAAAAGTTACACATAGCACACTCCTCATTACTCTTTAGAGCCCAGGTTCCAGATTCACCTCATAATTGTTTTTCCCTTATAGAGAAACATCACTGCTAAGCTATCACAATAAAACAAACCTGCTCTTGGGATCAAATGGACAGCATTAAGAGTGAAATTATGTTACTTGTCCTTTGAAACATCCACCTATCGAGCATTTCCCTAAAACTTTTTTTACAGTGAAATATTCAGATTTTCAAGAAAATAGGAGGGAAAAATTCATATTTCTAGTATTCTGCTTGTGATTCTGCTCAATTTCAACAATATTCTGTTGTGCTATAAAGCCAGGCTGCATTTTCAGTGGTACTATGATAGAACACTTTTTATTTCTCTAAATGTTTTGGCAAAAATAGAAGTGATCCTCTGGCTAAATGCTGTATACCACAGACAAAACTGAGGCTCAAGACAAGTACAGTGCATGTTTAACCATGGAACACAGCTTGTGTTTATTTAAAGAGCGTATTGGAATGCCAGTGATTCTTTTCAGCTGTTCCATTACTTTTTCCCCCCTCAACTTTTGTTTAATTTTTTTCCATGGTCCTAATTAGGCAATGCTCAAATTTGGAAAAACCATCAAGCATACAATACTGTGCAGCAGATGGCAAGATATTCTAAAGAGATTCCATTAACAGCATCTTGGACATCATGTGATATAAGACAAAAGCAAACACTTGCAGCAGCCAACTGGAATCAATTCTTCTACAGTGACAACAGTGATGGCAACCTACAGCTTGCAGGAACAGAAAGCTAAGAGTGAAATCACAGGCCACCCACATATACAGAGGTGATATAAAGTACCCCAAGTTTGGTCACTGGTTCCAAATTAACAAAGCATTTGTGCTTAATTCACATACCCTGAAAGTTAAGAGTGAAGTGCAATATAAAATGTCAAAACTGAACTACACTGGTTAACATAAGATTGCCAAACTGCGTAGCTCAGTGCAATGTGCAATAATTGCCTGTTATGCAATCTAAAGCACATTTGGCTTCACCCCCCCAAAAAGTGTGTATTTTGTTTTGATAGAAATAAGTTCTTTCATATTAAAATTGTTACAAGAGACATCATCTAAGACCTCCCATCAGACTACAATATATCACACAAATGTTTTCCTGGCAGATTGTTTTCCCGGCAGATCGTTTTCCCTTAGACAAAAATCCTCTATCATGAGCTATATGTTTTGTGTTATATGTGTGCCACTGGTTACTTTTCTTCATTACTATTGTCAATGTTTTAAAGTTGATCATAAAAATTTTCCTCTAAGCTGATACTTAGATTAATATATACATAATTCACATTAATAACTTTAATAAGTAAATATTTCAGAAAAATGAATCAAGAACTTTCAGCAGGATGATCTGATTTTTTTTTTAAGTTTAATTCATTATTTAATCTACTTGATTGATACAGTCAATGTATCCCACACTTGTCAAATCTGAATATAAAGCACAAACTTTAGAGCTTTAGTTTTAGGCTCTATGCCACACCATTCAGTTTTAGACATCTGCATTGGCTGGTTAAATTGGCCTGTAACACCACTATCTTTAAAATCTCCATTTCTTCACAATCAAAGAAATTCCTCTGGAGAGCTACATTCAGAGATGGTGCTAAACCTGTGTGCACTGAATAGCCCCTTTGGAAGAATCTCTTTCAATTTTTTGACCATGAAAGTAACCTATGTGGAGACAGACTGGAGTCGAGTAAAATGAACAATACTGCCTTGATCTACTTGCTTTGACGATCATTTACCTGTTTGCCTGTGCTAGTCAAACTTAACATATCACTGTATTTCCCTCACATATTTCAATTTACACTGGCTAATTACAGTAAAAAGAAAACCAAAAGTCTTTAAAGATTTCATGGAGCTGTTGTTGAATAAGACTGAGCAGCTGACTCTTCAGCAACACTAATTTTGGTAGTCTATTTTGTCACGGAAAAAAAAAAGAAACTTAAGAGTAAGTAACTGCCATTTGGTATACAGAAATAAGTCTCAGTTATTTGGTGGTTCTTTTTATACTAGTGTTATGTGAAAACAAATAATTTTAAACATCTCAACACTAGAAGATTCTATGCTATAGTAGAATAAGTGTAATGGGGTCTGTTCACAGCTACCTCAGGCTGACCGCAAGCTAGAATTCCTGAATTTAACCTCTGTTCCTCTTAAGTGCTATATGACTAACTTACTTTACTTTTTTTTTTTACTCTAGATTATTAATTTGCAAAATGCTTTTACTGATTAATGCCCAAAAGATATTGCACATGAGAAGCTAAGTCTTTTACCATGGGAAAGCAAAGAATTAACAATGAACTCTTGCAGGTTAAGGAATGCGACATTAACATAAAGTATAGTTTGTCCAGACTCACCCATGTCATTTAGAAGAACACAACCACCATAGGTTCTGATGATAATAGGGCAGGGACAATGCTAGGGTAGTGGGATTTACAACTAATTGCTTGCTAAATCCACACTTGAGTTTGGCTACCCTATGGTTTCTTTTTTAAAAACAAGGATTTGTGTCTGAAGTCTTTTTGATTTCAGTTCTTCATTTTGAGAACTGTTTTAAATTAAGATAAACATAAATACACTTCCAGTCCTGTATGCTATCAGGAGAATAAGTACTAAACATGGATATTTTGCTAACCATAGATACTTTATTTTTCTCCTTTTCCATTTCATGATAAGTTGTCAAAATGACCACATGGTATTGGATGTTTCCTTGTAAGGGACTCCTAAACCTTTTGCTAGTATAGAATTTAGTATTAACAGTCATGAAAATATGTAAACTTGCCATAAGTTACATAAAACAGATCACAACAGCAGTCAAAAATGAGACTGCTAGGCAAGACTGTATTAAATGCAAAATGGCATATACTGTACTTTCATCCAGAAATAAGACCAACTACGTGCAGCTTCTGATATTTTTAGATTACCCTTACTTGGAAAAATTTTAATGCCTATAAAATTCCAATAAGAAACTAAAGAAATTAACCCCAGTTCAGTATAAATATTTGTTCCAGTGTTAAAAGTATTTGCATGAGTTTAACAATTGTATAAATTATTTAGGCAGAACTACTCTTTTTTGTTTTGTAGACCAAAGAATGAGATTTATGCAAGATATCAAGCTCATATTTTCATTGTTATTAAAAGCTTGTAAATATACCATCACAAAAAGACCCTTTGTACTGTCCAGCATAGTCTCTGTCCTTAGTAAGCCCTGAAAACAAAGCTTAAAGTTTTGGGGACTAATAATTCAATATTCTTCCCATAAAACTTTTGTTTGTGAAGTCATGCATGACTGTAGAAATAAGTGCCATGTAATGTATAAACACAGCCTTAGAAACCCTTTTCTATATTCCAAGAAAGGACATAATATTCCCTGAAATTCATCCTAGTTAACATCAAACAATTTTGACTAAAAAAGAGGAAAACAATGTTTCATTCAAGCTAGAAGCATCCCCAACACAATGAAACAATAGCAATTAGAAAGTCCATATTTGCTACCATGTATCCATGATAATGTAAAAGAATTTTTTTAAACTCACATAGATGAGTCAAATCAAGTCCTTATTTATAATAAAGATGTAATGAATTACCATAATCCTTCAAATGAAGTTTAAAAAAAAAAAATCACCTGTGCCACACTCTTCTCCTGGTACTTCCTCCTTGACTGCTTATTAAACAACTGTAACAATCTCCCTGTTTATCAAAATACACAAGTGAATTAAAATAAACAGAGATTAAGCAGCATGCCACAATTTCATTACATTTAAATGTAACTATCTTCTAAAACATATGCCATAACTCCAAGTAGACTGTTTTAAGCCTAAACAGATTCAGGTCATTCATTTGAATGGAATTTATAGAAATCTTCCTTCTCTTCTAAAAGGAACAAGGGTGCCAAACACATTTGCAAATATTTCCAATATCTTCTCCCATTGGTACAACTTCTGTTAAAGAAAGCCTCAACTCAGCTTCAGTTCTAGAAATATCACATACTATTTTTACCTGCACTGGGCATTAAGTTGCTTATACTAACAGCAAAACACTTCTGCTCATATGAAATTGGAAAGAAAAACAAACAAAATGCAAGTCCCAGTTTAGTCTGTGGAGGAAAATCTCCTGACCATTCCTCCCACAATAGGTGACTACTTAGTGTCTTAAAAGACCAAAATCTATACCCAACAAGCAACAGGGAGGAGGGAGAGTCTTATTAGAAGGAGTAGGACTTCTAAAGAGTTTGGCAGAACTTTACAATACGTAAAAACAACAACATGCTAACAAGTTCCTATTTCTAAGCACTCTGTAGAAATCGCCTGCAAGGAAATCAATCCTCTATTGTATTCCCTAATGGGTACCTTAACTTTCTCCACTTCTTCAGAGCAGGAACCTTGGTATTCTAGCCAAGACCTCCATGTCAGGAGGTCAGTTTCTGATACTCAGACCCTTACACATCAATTAACCTTAATCTGTCCATCCAGAATATATGTTCCTAATGATCTTTCTACCATGAGTGGGACCAATTGAGAGTCGATCCAAAAGTCAGACTCTGGTTCCACTGGCATCCATACCTATCCAGCCAAACACACTTGCCACTTCCCACCCTTTTCCTTAGTAACTTCCAGAACAACTTTTCATTAGGCAGCAACTAATAAGAAGCAGTATTTAGGAGGGTTTCAGACCTTTAAAAATGAGGTTTATGAACGGATCTTATAATAAACTGTTGTAATGTGACCCCAATCAGAATCAGTCAAAAATCAGTTCAGAAAAGTGATAGAATTATTTTTACATTATGATATTCAAGAAATAACCAGGTTTTTAGTTATCATGAATCAGTTTCATTTTTTTTATATCTTTGTTTAAAATCTATTTCATAGAAGTTAAAGAATTTTCAGTGTAACCCAAGTGTAAATAAACGAACAGGAAACTTAACAGGAAGGGAGAGGGACTCAGAGGAAACTACCAGCCAATAAAAACCATCATTTAGGTCTAGCATTTGCACTTCACAGTTAAAAGCAGACATGTTTTGGAAAGTGATTGTAGGAGGGCCTAGCAAATACTTTCCATGGTCAGAGTAGTGGTGCAAAAACTATAAATGGAACTAGGAACATTTTAAAGTTAGAATTGAACAATAGGAGTTATATCATGTCCTTTTCTGGCCTCAGAGAACAAAATTTCAAGCTATTCAAGAAATTTAGACAACATCAATATCCCACACAGCAATGCATTGTAGAACTTTGTAAGAGTCCAAATATTAAAACAGCCATTCTCTACTCAAGTAATACAATCTTGCTTTTCATTACAACTAAGTAGATGAGGTAAAGTGCTGTACCAACACAGCCAGACTGGTTTTAATATGTTAAGAGTTAACTTAGGTATATGTCCATGGCGCATATAGATATGTATAAAGTATAAATGCATGGCATCATGACTGTGTAACAGACCAGCACAAGAATCCGATGGTCCTTTCAATCAAAATACAATCTCCTGACCAAGAATTTTGATCCTACCTGAAAAAAATACATACGTTTTTTACAGATAAGATATATAGAATATTTATTGTGGAAGAGGTGATATAATTTTGCAGTTATACTACAGAGGGCTGTAGTATAACTGTACTGCAGTATAATGTATTGCACACATAAAATTCATTTTCAAGTTAGTACTGTATTGTCTGGAAAACACTAAAAGTGTCACATCTGTGGAAAAAGTGACAAAGTATCAGTTGGCTCAGTCATAAAACTGATGGCTACTACTCTGACTTAACCAATTGGTTCTCTTTGGAGTTAAAAACATTCCAAATTTGAGTAATATTACTTGTGTTAAATACTGTTATAATGAAAGGTCACCAAACATTCCAGAAAGCAGTTTCAAGACAACATATAATGTATAACAAATCTAAGACTAACATGGACTTCTGAGACATTCCAAAACTTTAAACTTAATAGAAATTAAAGATTTCTTGTTTGTACCATTTCTCTACAAAGTACTAGAAGATAATATAACTGAGGGAAGAAGACAAAGGATTAACAAAAATATTGTTTAAATGTTTGAAGTTAAAGAATAACAAAATCCTGTGTGTTGAGAGCAATAGGGCAAATTTCAAAATGCACTTATAATGTTAAGGGACTCTTCAATACAGTGAAAGCTGAAGGGTTTGTTTCCTGTTTCTTCTCAGGGCCATGCAGCTATAGCTCAAGAGTGTTTTAAGGAGCCGCACTTGAGTCAAGGGAAGGTTGCTTCAGATTATTAATGGAAAACTAATGGGGTGATTAAGGCTGAAGACATGGGAAGGAATAGAATGTGTGAAAATTCCTCAATTTACTATCCTCCAGTGTTGATGTGGAAAAAATCCTTCCTCAGGTCAGCCTAGTTGACTTAACTGGCCTATAGGCTACAGTATTATCATTTCCAAAAGCTTACTAGGTTTTTAAAACAGTTTGATACTTCAACATAATTAGACTATTACAAAAATAATAAAAGGAAATATGATACCGTAGGATGTAAGAATATTAGTTCTTAAGCAGTCTTCTCAAGCAATAATTCTTAAGCTTCACAATAAGAAAAAAGAAAAGTGGCTTTTAATATTTAGCATCATTCTTTCCTTCACTCCAAGTTATAAAATGAAAACAAACCAGAGGACAACAAAAAGGATAGGAAATAAAAATAAGGTGAAAGTTCGGACAATAAACAAATACTTACCTAGTGTAAAGATGTGGCCGAAAATTGGCATCAGTGATACCAAATTACTAAGATACCCTGATTTTTTGATGTGCATAATAGAAATGTTATATTAAAAAATGTGATCACTTTAACAGAGCTACATTTGTGAGCAGACCTGCAGTCTTTTTAACGTGTTTAAGGCAGATCTGCAAAAATTAGCAAGTTTGATACATCCATGTACCACCTTAAACTGTAGGACCTTAATTTTATCCAGATCATATTGGTGTTTGATCACAATTTTTTTTGCCATAAGCACTACAAAATATATATAGTTTGAAGTTTAATGATGTCATTAACTCTTACAGTCATCCATTTTTCATTCTGTAATCTATGTAAAAGAAAACTTTCACAATAAGGTTTTAAGTTACAGATAATTATTTAAACTTGAAGTGGTATAAAAACTGTAGCATTAAAATACAAAATGGATGCTTCAGATCATCTACTGAAGTTGACAGTGTGCTCATTTATTAACAAGCCTTCTTTAAAAGAAGGTATGAATTTTTTTTATTGGTGACATAAGTATTTAACTTTTTCCACAAGATTCCTCAGTGATTCACATAGACTAAAACAGTCTTTGACAAACCACTGCATGCATGAGTACAAAGCAAAAATAGTGGTTGACAGAGAAAGGAAATTAAAACAGGCAAAGCAATGTGAAAGACGTAGATAAATGAAATGAAAGCAAAAATGAGACGATAGGCTCTTTTTCACTTCCTTGAAAAATATTTCCTGTTGCCAGCATTTGCAATGATCTTCTATATTGGCATTCATTATAATAGAGGGAAAAGCCCTGTTCATTGATAAATATTACTTTAACTTGAAGAACTGAAATAAAGTGGAAGCCTATTGACATTTTTATCTAAAGACATGGTGTGTGTAACAATACAGCTTTGAGGGGTTCTCTAATGTCAAATAGAGGAGCATGTCACAGATCTTGATTCCCGAAATCTTTCAGAGTTAGAGTGCTTCTTTATAACAGTAATGTAACAGTACTGAGCTACTGGAGTCAATTTCAGAGCAAAAAATACATAAGGCAAACAGGTTTGCTTTGCTTTTAGCTTAAATTCTAATTTACTTGGTTTATGGACTGAAAAAACAGTTTAGGTATTTGTATAACTGTGAAATATGCTCTGCACTATCAATGTACTAGGTCATTTGGCTTAGACATGCACAATAATTCCCTTTAATACTGATCCAAGTACATGTTGTTCTGGAAAGAGTTCAATAGCAGGATTTTCATCTAGAGCCAGAATGCACTAGTTTTCCATTTCTATTGTCTTCTGTACTTTATCTTAAGTGGGGAAATGTATATTAGTTGCAGCATATTTAACTTAATTTTATTTAGTTTTACAGGTGTGCTAATGCATTTGGATAATCTTTAAAGAAAACAGTTGCAGGAAACAATTATCTTCAGTATTATTTCTCCAGACAATTTGCAGAACAAAGCTTAAGTCAAGATAGAAGCTGATCAAGATGGAAGTTTTTATCTTTACTAGCAATCTAAATGGAATCTTAGATCCACAGTCTTCAGTTTTATATCCCAAATGAATGCTATATATTATAGTTCACTCATATCTAAATGACACTGCCTAGACAATCTACTGTTCATCTGTTAAGTATGAAATCAACAATTAAAGAGTACTAATTGCAACAAGAGCTTGGCTACCAAGTTGTGCTCAGTACAAAAATTAAGCAACCCTGTTCCAGTTAATCAGTATGAAGACATACTGAATTGTGGACTGCCTTCCTTGGAAGTAATGTCACCAAGAAACCTGACAGGCAACATTCAAAAGGAACCAATAAGAACCATTAAAAACCCCAGCTACTTGCTAGGTGTCTATGATATCCTGTGAAATAGAGTCAGATAAGTCAAAGTTGTGGTTCCATATTTGGTGCTGAAATTATTTTTTATGGACAGAAGAGACCACTCTTAAGCAAAGAAACAGTGTCTGGCTTCACATGAATATGATTTGCAAACAGTAACACATCATCGTGATTTACAAAGCCTTACTTTTGATTTCTAAAGAATCTAGCTTGAGGAAGATTTAAAAAAAAAAAAATTTAAGGTACTAGTAAACCAGTCTGACACTTCCATAAATAAACACAATGCTAAAACTTTTTACCATGACTTTCCATCTATGAAAAAGAGCTTTCTTTTTCAAGGCCTTTTAAACTAACAACAGTAGAAGGAATCAACATAAAACCTTTACATGCACAAATTTGGTGTTACAACTATAAAAGGCAAACCTATAAGAGGCAAACAATGATCATGCTTACTCAAGAAGCAAGTAAATTCCTCTCATGATGTGGAAATGATGCCCATTGAATCCACAAATTTAAAAGTGTAAAACTCACTTCCAAAGAACAAACATGTTTTTATATGTGCAAGTATTTTGCGTGGCAATGACACATACCTTCAGCTCACATTAAAAAGTATGCACTCCTGTACATGTGTTTGGGTGCTCATACATTTATCTTAGGCATATAAAATTAACAAACATTAACTACAGTGGCTTTATATGGGAAGTATTCATTTAATTTGTACATCAATTTAAAAATAAATTTACATATCTAAACCCAACATTAAGTTGTAACAGTATGCTTTTACACAGTATTCTGTAGGACTTCCTATATTTCAGGCTCTCTTCTGACAAAGCTGAGTGTCTAGCATTATTGGAAGTTGTCTTTTTTTGAAGCTGTAAAAATTCATTTGGAAATGAGCAAGCCTGGACTTGGGCACATTCAGTATAAACAGTTGCCTGGAGCACTACTTTTGTGCTCTTTCCCATCTACACACGCTTTTGCCAGAAGTCACCTAACTAATATTTTCAGCAAGTTTGGCAGGGGTGGGAGAGAATTGCAAGGTAGGCACCAAGCAGATATTCGTACATTAAAATTCTGTTAGTAAGGAAACTTTCTAAATATGTGGCTTCAACATAAAAAAGTCCAAGTCTGAAGTTTATTATGAAATCCATTTCATAACATCTTATTTTCCCTTTATAACGTAAAATTCCACAGAAGAGTCTGCCTGGAAAGCACTGCATCACTAAAGCATCCACACTGACTGAGAATAGAGTCAGACACAGCAGCCTGAGTAAACAGAAAATCAGTATTCATACATGTGAAATACCAAATACTTTGAGTTTCTCCACACAGGAGATTACTGAATAAGACATTCATAGCTCAAAACAAATCATGCATTACTTTTAGTAAGGGACAGCACAATACAGTGCCAAGAAGAGATATCTTAACTGCTAATGTGCTGACCCGTATTTAGAAGCAGTAAAGTTAAATTAGTGGAATGACCTGCACAGCCTGGGTAGCCTACCCACACTGTGCTGTTACGTACAGATACCCCTCATCACAGCATCTGAAGTTTCATTTACCTCATCTGGTATGACTTTCAAAGCTTCAAAAGCTTCTTTACACCTCCTGCCACTGAAAATTCTTTCTAAGCAAGTTGGTTTTCAGTAACCATTGTTTTAAACCGTGTTCCTTTAAATCATTAAGAAAAATATATATGTGCTGGACATCCACAGACAGCGGGATTCTAAACAAGCCTTTAGAAATCTACCTAAACACTGGGACCTCTGATTATTAAAGACTTCTGTTCATAATAAAACTAAGAATATTTCCTTGATTAGTTTGGCAAATTTATTGATGACCTTTGGCACCACATAATACTTTGACTGCTTTGTAGTTATAATCCTGGGGCAGTAACTGTATCCAAAAGATTCTTAATTGTCATTCTGTTCCATTCCTAAATGGAATAGAATCACAACTGACTATAAGCACTACCCTGTCCACAGGGCTTATAGAATATGTTCAAATAAATTAAACTTGAAAGTTTATAACAAACACCTGATGCATTCCAATAGTTTTATAGCTTTTAACTAGCTGTGTATATACACATATATAACATAATATATATGTTAAATATATTCAGCAGACCAATTCTTAAATCTTTCATCTGTTTATAGCCCAAATGACACTACTACTTAATCCAGTCAAGATTCTACTGAAGAGTAGCAATAAGCAAAATACAACTTCATGAATGCTTATAAAATTACAATGTTCCAGTGTCTAAACAGTCAGAAAATTAAAAGAATATAGAATGATCTTTTATTCCTTTTCTGGTAAAAAATAAAAACGCTTCATGCACTTTATATGGGTCTATTTTCATTCACATTACAAATACAATTCCCCCTATTGCTTTGAACAAACCTACTCTAATACAGCAAGAGAGCAAGATCCCAATTTACAAGAGAAAGCAACACTTTCATAAGACAAAACAGCTTTCTCCTAGGTTTCCAAGACAGGCTGTATTTTCTGTGTTTTATTATTAATTCCCCAAAGATATCTGGGGCCCATCAAGCTCCTACATACCATTAAAATAGGTCTTCCATTCCAAAAGAAACAGGAAAAGCAGTAGGAGACAGTACCAGTGATATTCTGTCCATGATAAAGCTGTTCTTTTCACTCCTCCTATAGCATGACCAGACAGTCTAAAGCTGTCAGGGAGTTGGAGTGAAAACATAACAGTTGATGTGAAAATGAAAAATAAGTGTTGAAGTCTCATGAGCTAAGAATTTTGATCAAAGAGAACCCAAAAGTATCAGCAAAGTTGTCTGTATATCATCAAGATTCCTATGAGCAGATCCTCAGCTGGAGATCTGCCCCCTACACTTCATCCTGTGTACCAAGCAGATTTGTACAATGATTCTGTTTTTCCCCAAATCACTGTCTTCCTTACAGTCATATAGAAAAAAAAATATGGCAATAAACTCTAAACCTATGCCAAATCAAATACCTTACTATATAAATGCCAGTCAAACAGGACTGGTGTTACCAGGCATCCAGGTCCTAGCAATACAAGAGCAAGGAATTTAATGTTTTTTGCAGAACAGGAATACTTAAAGGTAGCTGAACAACTTGAACCTTTTAGTTTGAAATGGGACAAGTCAGGAAAGTATTGGCATCTGGTATTAGTACAAGAGAACCTATTCTGTATGCACTAAGTGCCAAAGAGTGCAACACTCCAAAGGTCTGCAAATGGTCATTTGAGACATGAAAAAATCTAGCTGAATTACAAAATAGCAGTGGAATAAAATACTTCAAAACACAATTTAAGTTTTGCCAGTTCAGTAATCAATTCCAGACTGAATCCTCTCACCTCTCCTCATTTGTCTTTAATGCCAGATGCCCTTTAACAGGCATTCTACAAGGTTTCTGGCTTTGAGATCGTCAACAGGACATGACTTCAGCTTTCCTTTTTTTGAGCATACTTTTATAGTCAGAAAAGTGTGAGCTACATATTTTCAATATATGTGTTTTAAGACAAAATAACTCTAAAATAAAATTACTCATAGCATATCAGAAGAGCTATGGGAGATGACTACAGAAATATACTCAAAACTGTTGATAATACTTATCTTTTGGAGAAAAGCTTTTAATCCAAACACAAAGTGATAAAGGGTGACAATTTTCAGTTATGCTGTGGTTGTAAAAAAAAAAATCTAATTTTAATAAGAACAAAAAATAAGTTTAAATGCTAGCAAATATATTCACAAATTGCAACATAATCACACCATTTTATATTTTAGGGTTCTTAAACAATTGAGAGAAAGCCACAACAAAAAAAGTCTTAAAGGTATTTAAATTATTTTTTTAAATACTCATAGTTCAATTCAAAGTTTTTCTTAAAAACAGAAACATTCAGGGAAACCCGTATGAATAACCCTTCATTCAACGTATGCCCTCAGTACAAAGATTGTTAGGCAAACTCAAAGGAAACTATGTGAACACTGAAAAGAACTCAAGAAACTCATAACCCTGTAAAATGAATTTGTTTATTGGCTATGTTGTGAGGCTGTGGAAAGATGTTTGCAAGGAAAAGAACCACAGGTATTAAGCTACTGTATATTTCACTGTGAGCAGAATACTAGGGAAAATAAATCAACGCAAAGTTAGCTGTACAGTACAGAGATCATTCTCTTATCCCTGAAGCATGACAACGATGCCAGACATTGCCAATATGCACCACAAGTGACATCCAATATTGCAAAATTGCTCAGTTAAAATAATCTTGCTACTATATCTGTCTATCTGGACTATATTACCCTTCCACGGGTAGCCTACAGTACAAAATTTTGAATGCAAAAATGGTAACAAATTTTGCCATTGCCTTTCCTGGATATACTTTTGGCATGATACCTTTTTTGTAGGATCTAGCTCTGCCCTTTATATATAGTATTTATTGGGAAAAACTATGCAAAATATACTGTTGTTCTGACAACTGTGTTAACATACTTCTCTTGCTTAGTTTTCTAGTCTATTCTGAACCCCACCAAAAAACATGTAAACATTACTTCCACACTAAATTATGTGCTTCATTTATAAATGTTTCCCAGAGGTTTTACATCCATATTAAAAAGAAACAAAAATACAAACCAAGAATACCAAAAAACCTACAACTTATTCTATCAACAGAATAAAAACTCTGGTCATGAAAAGAGAACCACTTACCCCAGTCAGATGTTCTCAGAGACATGCTATGTCCAGTTACTCAGGCGAATTCTTTCCCCATGTTGAGCATATTAGGGTGAAGTGAACCAGGCACCACCTGAGGCCTCTCTCCAAAGCAAAATTTGGAAACAAAAAAGATCCGAGGAAGATTCTGAAAGACTCTTAAGGACAATGAAAGTGGAGCATACATATGTACAACATCTTGAAGGATTCCTGTAACTAGTAAGTTTCATTTTTATCTTTAAGGAGTTGTACACATGGACTGTGACTGACATCCAAGAAATAACCCCCACATCGTCAAAATTATTTTAGGCAGTATTGAGTCCTCCATGTGAACAGAAACTGCTGAACCACTTTTCCAAATACAAAACAATTTCTATGCATCTCTGCCATTACAATGCCTTATGAAAATGTGCACGAGCTCCAGCAGGCTCTTCTTCAGATGCAAAGAATGCACACACATTTTCTTTGGTATTGTCAGTGATGTAGCTTTATTTACTCAATTGCATTCTGATCACAGAGGATCTCACGGTCTTATGACAGATATCGATCCAATCAATGAATGAAACAGAAAGACTGAGACCACCAGTGTTTAGGGTGCCTCATTGTCTGAACACAGTCCTGCAGCAGCAGGACTACCTCATACTAATTCTAGATGTTTCATGTGAAATCTAATGTCCAAATGAACTGAACTCAGTAATCTCAAAGTATCTTAGCTCTCCAAAGAAAGTACTTTGTTCTGGTAATGTTTCTAGGCCATTGTAAAATTAAAATTTCTCTAAGATATCTTGATTTAAAATCAAAGATGACCTAGAAGCAGGAATCCTGAAAACTCAGGAATTATAAATCCATTCCCTTTCTGTGAAGCCAAAACCAGTCATTTTGAGCTTTAATTGTGCAAATTGAGGCACTATTTCCATAAGTCCATGATTGGTCACTTTCTTGACATAACATAAGATGTCTGCTGAGAGACTGGAGAACTGGCAATGTAAAACATCTGCAATTCTGCTTTGGTTCTACTTTTCAGAATCAAATAGAGACACCTTCACCAGTAAGGCACTAAAAACACACTGCCAAGTGTAAACTGGTTCAAACCCTGTGAAAGTATACAGAGGGACAGGACAACATAGAAAGAGTTTCTGTAAGAATCTCCGGTCATTGTAACAGCCAAGCATCAGTTCAGCTTTCAAACATACAGATATGGTAACCCACCTCATCCCTCACAAGAGGAGAAAGACAGACCAGAAAGGGAGCCTCAATCTAAGATTATCACATATCTATCATAATCCTGGGATAGATACCAGACTGATTATGAGAATCAAAATTAATCCATGTGCGATCGTAAGTTTATATCCATATCAAATAGCTGCCCCTTGCCAATAACATTGTATATGGATAGAATAAAATTTGCTTACACTGAAAGTGGAAGAGGTGTACACCTCCACTTAGCACCCTTCCATCAGCAATGACTGGGTACCATTCAGAAGGAGAAATCCAAAGAAACTGATGATGTTCTCTCACTGAGAACATTCTTACCATAGAGGAAGACCCTTACATGAATGAGCACAGTCATCTCAAAAACTACTGAGCATCAAATCCACAACGCTCACTATTAAAGGAGGTTTTCATGTCTTGATGGGTAAAATAAGAGTCAGAAGCCAATGTAAACAACCTTTTTTCATAAAATAAAATGTAATGTCTTCAACAGCTGAAGTGAACTACTGCAGGTAAACTGATAAGGTCAGGGTAGAAGTTAAGGTCTTACCTTCTCAATAGTAACAGCTAGTTGGTTTGTGCAATGACTCTGTTGCTTATTTCCAAAAAGTTTCAGGTCCCTACATTATATCACCTTTGCTGGGTATGAAGCCCACTAGTAGCATCCCTCTATTACATGGTCATTTTCCATTATAAAACACACTCACCTCTCCCACGGTTTTCCAACAGTTAAATTTTGTAGAACAATAACAAAAATGATAGTACTTCTTACAAGACATGAAATAAATCAAATTACAAAGTTCTGGTTTTGCCTACATAGCAACTGTGTTAAATATTAGATTTAAGACAAAACCTAAAAAAGACATTTTAATTGTCTTCACAACTGGAAAGGTACCTCATTCCAGAGATCACCTGAGTATCTTACAAATTACAGACTGACTTGAGACTCATCAGCCCCTTAACACCATACTTCTGTGTTTGGAAGAAAAAAATAATCAGGAAAGTCCCAGCCAAGAAGAATCACTCTGGCATCAGACATATATCCTCAGTCACAACAAGAATGGGAAAAGAGAACTCCAAACGCATGAGATCACACAGACTCATATAATTTTACTGAGTTTGCATGCCTAAAATATGAAAGGAAAAGCAGCTATATTTTTTAAAAACTTTGAATATAATTATGTGTCTGTACTGGACAGTAGAAATAAAATAAGATAGTACCACTATCTGCATGCATTGAATGAGAATTAAGAGAGTTATAAAGGAAAGAAATTGTCTTGAATGTCTGGGCAGATGCACTTATAGCATAGATGCATATGGACAGATATTCAAAGATATTCAAATATAGAACTGCTTTTGAAGATTGAGAACTACCCACATCATTTACTATATAAGGACAGTGGATCTGAGCTCTCTATTATTCAATTTTCAAAATATTTAATAATAGAATCTGTTGCTAATGAAAAAGTGAATGTGCTGCCAGTTTTGTCAAATCTATTACAAGAGATGTTTGAGGAACACTCAAAAGAGAAAGAAAAGTACAAGAATACAGATTGTCTATAATTTTCTTCCCAGTAAGGATCCTATTTATTCAAATTTCACTTGTATGATGCAAAGGATGTGTAATTATGACAGAATACAAAATTCAAAAGTGACTGGACTGCTTTTCATTACTGCTCTGGGTGTGAATTACATGTGTCACTAATAACAGCAGCATGATTTGAATATGATGTGCTATGCAAAGATATTTTAAGAGAAGATCTGAATTAGAACTTCTAGCATCTGTTTATAAGCAAAAATTTTGCAAATACTACTCTATTTGTATTACAGCTGAAGATACCAGAAATCAGGAATTTTGATCTCACTTATCTGGTTATGACTAACTGCACTGATGGATGCTTTTTCTGGTGCATGTGGTGTACAAGTGGTGAAAGAGTAAGGGCAAGACATCAGAGAGGACAAGATAAAAAAAAATGCTGAGCACCAAGCAGTCCATCTGCTTTGGCCATACAACAGATACTATTAAGTAACTAAGAGGCCAAATTTTAGTCTGCTTCAGCAACTGGGTCATCTAAAAAACAGTTTCAAGTTCTATTCACTAATATACATTTAAGACATCTGAACTCTCTTTGGATGCATTGTTTCACTTAAAACACAGTAAGACAAAAGCAGGAGTTTCAGTTTATGTTTAAGCCCAGGCTTCTTAAATATCACTGAAGATAGGCTGTGTTGTTTTATTTTTATATCTGACTCAAGGAATAAAAATAAATACTTAGCTGACTTTATGAATTTAATACTGCATAATTAGGGCTATAATCCTGTGAGTTTTAATCTCCTCTATTTAAAAATGTATATAATAAACACAAATATGACAGTTAATATCAATATTTTTATTTACTAGATCTTTCAGAGAATACTAACACTCATTATTACACACATAAGTCACTAAGAATCAAGGACAGCTGAAAGAGGACTGGAGATACGATGCCTTTCAAGAAGTTTTCTGCATAGCTTCTGAGTTCCCCTTTTAGACCACACTGAAACACCCAAGTTTAAATGCCTCTACTGCATGGCTTTCTACATATAAGATATGAAATGTAATAATCAAGAAGATTAATGATGACCCCCAAATAAAAAAGCAGCTACAAACAGCTTGAGATAATAGTTTTTCCTCTATATAGTATTACATAAGAAAAGATACGAACTCTTGAGGTTAGCAGCAGCTCTCTCGTTATTTTTAAAGAGGAACAAACTTTCATCCTGTAAAAGTTACACATTTCTAGAAGAACTTCCTTGCATTTCTACTTAGCTTGGTTTAAAAAGAAAAAAAAACAGGACTGAATTTTAACAAAACAATTCATTCTATATGGATTCCAGAAATCTCAGACTATTAGTTTGGATTTAGTTTAAGGATTTTCAATATAGTAATTGCAAACAAAGTAAATTAGCTGCAATTCACAATTCCAGTTATATTTGTGTAAAACTCCCTGTAGTCTTGCCTTCAGAACAATCTATCTTATTTTGATATGATATCAATCAATAGCCACTTATCACCTTGCTCAGACACTGTAAAAAATCTGTAGCAGGAAACTGAACCAGGCCTTACACCTTCCAGGTTACGGTACTAACCATTGGACAGTTTGTCACCCTTTCTATAAAATTCCCACACAGACACACATTTAAAATGCTTTGTTAGATGAGGACCAGCACATAAGCAGCAAGATAGGAATTCACACCTCCCCAAATGCAATCTTATTTCTTTGTTTTTACCACTATATTACACACTTGCTAAGGTGGGCACTGTATCACATACATCCATGGCTGTGATTCTCATTTTTGTAGGAATTCATTAGTTGCCTAATAAAATTATATTAAAGGAGCATTAAACTTGGAAAGCCAAGCACTAACAGCTACATTGATGTATATACCGAATAAAGTCAGGATTGTTGTAGCTTTTAGAAGAGAATAAGGTAGGGTAATACAGACAGCACAGAAAAATACAGTAGCTCCATGGGACCACATCAGTACACAAAGATACTGAGTGTTGCCTTAACCACTCTGTTCAAGAGTGGTACTGTCATACGGAAACAAATGACTAAACTAAAAGATCTGGAATTGTAATCATATCAAGCCTGTTGTCAGCACAATTTTTTTCTCAACTTGTTCAAAAGTAAAACTGAGAAAATATCACTTGGCATTTCAAATGTATAACTCAACAGTATAAATAAAACGCAAATAAACAGTTATTAGACCTCAGTAAAATCATCTCATAATTAAAAATTAAGTCATCAATGGCAATATTGTTTTCTTTCTTGTCACCAATGAACACTTCACTGTCAATTATTCACCTGGTTATCACTTTTATGGCAAAACTGCAACATTAAACATGAAGGTAATTGAGCACCAGCAACAGCAAAACATATAAGGACTATGTAGCACTTTCATTAAAGAAACTGTCTTGCCACAAAAGCCCATTCTTTGAGATAAAAAGAGTTAATTCTGAATGTAAACCTAATGGCATTAAGTGTTCTAGAAAATTATTTAGCATTTTTCACATCATTAAAAAATCATATCTGGTTTGAATTAACATACAAGCAACTCCAAGCTATTGTTCAAAGCATGTAAATCTACCACCAGTCTCAGAAGTGCTGCTGCTACTTCCACCAATTCAATGTACATCAAATTAGGATTAATAAATTGTTTGCAGTCCTCCATCTAGTTTCCAACTAAAAAACATTAATTACCTGTGTAAGTTAATTGTCTATGCTTTCCTCAATGTTTATAATATTCTGAATCATGACCCCAATTTACAAAGTATTTGGAACACACCTTAAGTTTTCTATGAAAAAATATACCTGTTCTACATATTTTCTAAACTACAGTTTACCACTATTACTTAAAAGCCTCTTCACATTTCTCAGATGTGGTTTTCTACTGATAAGCAGCCCAGGTACGGGTTAAAGGGCTAAAACCTGTAATTATTCAGGCTATAAGCCTATTTTCTGAGTCAATATACTACTCCATGTAAGTTTGAAGAGCCTTGTCCAGCATTCTTGGGTTTGAAGTCTTTGGCTACAGTAAGCTCTTTCCATTTCTAACATACATATGGTCAATACTTATTTTATTAAAAAAATTCTCAGCCCAACATCCAATAACCATTACATTTTTATGACTTTCTTTGAAGCTAGTACATGTAAAATAACTTATTTTTGAGAAACCATTTGCTAAAACAAGTTTTTTCCCCCCATCCAAAGTGATCTATTATTGTCAATCTTTCTACATTACTGTTAGACATTAACAAAAGGGAAAGTAACCCAGCCTTTGAAATCAGATGTCTTTCTTTCACTAAACCCTACAAAGAAAATGGCTTCCTTTAATTTATTGCTTTTCATTTAAGTGTCTCCCTTCAAAATCAATGGCTCAAATTCCCCACAAATACTTTGTATGTGATGTGTCAGAAAACTTCTTTGACATAACTCTAAAAATAATGTTTCTTTACGGTTATTAGAATGATAACATTTTACTAGTGACTTTAAGCAAAGCCTTGAACTGGAAACTTGACAACAGCAATGAGGAGATCAGCAACATTATTGCACTATTTCTTTCAGAATCTAGCCTTGTGGCTGTCAGCTCAGAAGAATGCTCTTTCTGTGATGTTTGTCATTTGTAGCTGTTTAGCAACACTTAAACAGTATCTCCATAGATACTAGAGACATAACTAACTTAGTAATTCAGTGTGTATATTTTTCCTGCCTCCTGCATGAAAAACAATGCTACTTCCACTTACCCATAGCACCCCACTACGTACACTGAAAGGTCCTAAGGGGAGTCTACATTACAGATTTACATCAGTATTTAAGTTTTGCACGGAAATAATCATGTTAGATACATTAAGCTCTATGAGGGTGAGCTGCATAATGTGAGAGAAATACATTAATAACTACATAGCACTCTGATACCACAGCAATTGCAGTTGTAAGAGAGGAAGCTTATTCTAGTTTCCTGTCAAGTAAATTGCATTAGTGTGTTCTCTGAGCCAACACAGTGCTTATGTAGCAGGCACTGATAGAATACAGCTCTGTTTAGGTAGCTATGGTAGTTGAATTTCTATAACGAACAATAAACTTTTGAAAATAAGTTGTGGCTTTGGAGATGAGATTTTGTTTTTCATCAAATTCATGTGCATCTACACTGCCTTTAAGGATACAAGCACAGCAAAGAACTGTTTCTGGGTTTAATTTGATGCACTCTACAGAGCTCTATGCTGCCACAGCCAACCTGCTACTTTTCCATATTTTGCCTAAGATTAAAACTAGCTTGAGTTTGTTTACACTACATCTTTGAGACCCCAACTCCTGACTACTTGTATTGCTGCCAAGAGTAATTTGTCTGTCACCATGGGCATGACAACAGATTTGCCCACACTGAAGAGAAAGCACAAGTTCTCCGTAAACATGGGAGAATGGACACAAGATTTTTTTTCTCCCCCCCAATGTCTTATGTGTTTGACTTTTCTTATATCTTGCTGTGTTTTGTTACACATTTGACTGGTTTTCAGAGGCATTCAAGATGAAACAAGGGAAATGCAAGCTCAGTAGTTAAAAATATTTCAAGCATTTTTAAAAATTGGAATAAATTGGAGTTATCCGTTTATATAAAGTCCAGAAAGCTTCATTATGGTCACAAAATACAGGCATGGCCGATTTGTCGTTCTTGAGCCACACGCAACTTTCAAGCAGTTCAAGTGAAGGTCTAATAATGGGACTAAATCATGTGACTAGCACATGGCTGCCCTGAGCTGCTGAGTAATCCAAACCTACAGTTCATTATCATCAATAAAATAAATACACTATCCATCTCTCTCATCAGCTGATAGAAAACAATATCTGCAAAGCTCTCTGATATCCTTGAATGAAAGTATGCATGTTCAAAGTGTTTTCATAATGTTACTTCATAACATTATTGAAAATATTTACTTTATTCTCTTCCATAATACTTCCCTTTAAAGTATTCTTTTTAAATAATTACAATAAAACTTCTATTTCATTGCGCTGCTTGAAGACAGGGACCACTCTTAACTTCTTGTCCTGTTCCCATCTCTGCACACTGCCCAACTACCAGTCATGGCATTTTTCACTTCTGAATTTCTCCTAAAATAAAATGCAGTTTCTCCTCTACATCACTTAGATTTTTTTTTTCCTTACTTTTCAAGTCTTTCCAGTGTTAACTTGGCACAAGTACCACCATGCACCAGAAAGACTAACTGTATATTGTCATTTATAAGCTAACTTTGAATGCCTATTTATCCTGAACACAGAAATATTTCTCTTTATTTGTTTAAAGCTGCTGCATTAACTGACATATAGCTATAAAACACAGATCAAAATTTGTTCACAAAGAAAAATATCATCAAAATACATTTTAGAAAAAAATTGAGTTATATATCACCTGTAAAATTGGAAGAAAAAAGAAATAAGCATTTCTCTAGAATGTACATCAATATGTCTCTTAATATTTTAAGTCACAAGTTCAGCATTATGGGTATTTTGTAATTATTCCTTAATATGTCAACAATATATATGTCTGTAGCTGAGAAAGAAACCACTGCAATTCTAACTGATCTGAGTTTCATTTAAAAAATTAGTATTGGAATGCTCTGTATTACCTACATCTTATCACCACCAGATTTGAGCATAGGGAAATATAGACAGGCTTGGAAAAAGGATACTTAACACTCTTTATTTGCGATTAACTCTCATTCCAAACTGCTGCAATTACAATAAAGGCTTCCTGCTTTTCCCAGCAGATGTCACTGCAAGGCAGGTGCAGAGAAGGCACATACGTTGAAAGAATTGTAAAGTGCAGCACAAGCCACACAGGTTCACTTGCCCACACATAAAAGGACTTTGTGGATTATTTAAATTCAGTATAACTTTTTACAAGATAACTTTAGCTTAACTGCTACAACAGCTATAAACGCTAATTTGAAAGAAAGGATGAAATACCTGAAAATAAAACTCCTTTCCATTTCCTTTTAGAATGTACATTTGATTTATCTTATTCCACTACACATTATCCTCACTACTGTAATTTTATAATATTTTTTCAAAAAAATAATGTCTTTTCAAGTCTAAGCTACAAAAATTTTAAAAATCTCAGTAAGTTATTCATAAATCTTTTTACAGTGTATATTAGAGACAAAAAAACAATAAAGAAGTTGATCTCAAATTTGTTCTTTTCCATTTCTTGCAAAAGTGCATCTGTTACAGCATATAAAAGCATCACCCAAGCTATCACTATGAAAAGGAAATGAGACACAGACGCTGTGAACAAATTGCTACACTCTTCTGGTGAGGCACCAGCACACATCTCCAAGGGTAACACTCTGGATCCTATGTATTCTTCATTCGAAAGATTTGAACATTTCTGATTCTGAGCTGCTAAATCAAGATATTTTGTCAAGCATTTTCTCATGGATGACTTTCCATTGTCAGACTTCATAGGCCTTAATTTTTCTGTTCCATGTCTGTTGCATAAAGGATGCATAAAGATTGTTGAGATAGATTTACATGCATAAAGTTTTATTTGCGCAGTCCCTGAACTGACACCATACATTGGCCATAAAGTTACAGGACAGGAAGGTGGGGGGCGGGGAGGGGTGACATGACAACACAACAAAGCAGTCTGGCAAGAGAAGCGATAGGAGTTCTGAAACAACCATCCTCCCTCTGGCACGTTCTCTGGTGCAGCAGGAGATAGTCACTGTCACAATGACAGTTTTCACCACTCCTTTCCCTAGTACTATAGGCTCTTCATCAGGATCCACTTGATCTCCCAACTGGATGGTCTTGTTTATGACACAGACTGAAGCATACCTCACTGAAGTGGAAGGTTTGCATGTTGCCTGGTTGCTAAACTTCATCCATGTATATTATTAAATAATACTTACTGGAAATTTAAATTACTTATCTGCAACATTATTTCAGCTGACCATTAAGGCTAAAAGAAACAGTAAAGGTGCACAAACATTTTGATCAAACATGCAGAGGCACTGGCCCCACAAAAAACCCTGAAGAAAGTATATGATGAGAGGATCCTTACTTCCTTACAGGCTTCCTTACAGGGCTAAAGAAGAGAAATTATCTGATGGGAGAGCAACTTATCCAAAGAGCTGCTGAAAGTCAGAATATGGGTGAAATATACTGTGACTTCTAAAACTTCAGTGTACTCCTGTTTTGGAGACATTTATATCTCGAAGTCAACTATAGTTGGCATTTTTTAATACTGCTTTCTCTATTGTATATTCATTTTTTATAGAAAATGACGCTAGCAAAGATCTGTTTTAAATTAGCCTCATATAATGCAATGCATAATACAAAGCAGCAGCAAAAAAGTGTCTAAATTACATTGAGATATGTTTCATTCTGTATTTTTCAATCATTAAGAGATATGGGGGGATCTGAAGCTGGGAGACTATGTATCCACTCACTCTGTACCAAACTTGGGATATAGTAAAAACATAGGCATATACTCTGGGTAGGCACTCTTGCAATAGATTTGTACCAGCTAGCTATTTACTCTTTCTCCTCTATTCAATGTCATTCTAATAGATAGATATCACATGATTAACAGAGCAGGTCCTCAGCTCCTCTTTAAAAACAAGTATATGGAAATATTTTAATCATTTCAATCTCCCTGTTTTCACTTTTTTCAAGTCCATTTCCTTTTCCTTCTGTAAATACAAAGTCAATATTTCAGATGAAAAAGTTAAACCAACGAATGGAGGACAACACACTTAGAGGAATCCAAAAGTGAAATCATGACCGCTAGTGATTTCATAAGCTGGAAGTATTCTAGCTAGACCTTTCAAATCCCAAAGTCTAGAGCAGAGCCTTTAGCAGGGCAAATAGTTAAAAATGCATTCTTAAAGTGAAAAATAATTTGATCAGCAGACATTAATTTGAGAAATAAATGCACATAGTAATTTTCCACAGGCACTTCCACCGTAGGACTCCACAAGCTTCATGCAAATGTGCTTTGAATGGTTACATTCTGTTCTGTGCAAAGTAGGCATTTTTCCTAGATTGGCTGCCAGGGCTCTGTCCAGCTCCCACTAAAGTTGACAGGATTTTTCAAATTAATTCTCTGGTAGATAACTGATCCCCTACTGAGCAGCTGCTTTGACTGTAAAAAAAGTTGTCTATAAGCAATTGAGCAAACAGAATTCTACAAATTTGGACCTTTACTCTCAACCTCTTGCTGGGAGTGGTAAAGGTAATATAGCCAATGGCTGGTTTGGATCAACATGCAAGCTATTACTCAACCTCTTATTTTAATTAAACTTGTAGAAGCAACTATGGCTTATCCAGCTTTGGAGTTCAATGAAGTGAATTGGACAGGGTATGGCAGAGTGTGATCCTACTTTTCTGAAATGAAAATGAAGATCATAGCAAGAATAGCACAACCTCTAACAGCTTTGAAAGAGGCTGACAAAACAAAGCCAAAAAAGTGAAGAAACAGCGTTAAGTGGGTAAAACACATACACAGCATGTCTTAAGAAAAAGTGTTTCTACTCAGATCTTTCATTTCATAAAAGATTGGAAAAATAAGAACAGAATCTTTAGTTTGATGAAAGCATTTGTTCAAGAACCAGATCTACTTAGAACATTCAGACTAAAAGAATTCATCTTCATATCTATTCAATCAACAGTCTTTTTGATCTATGGGAGAGAACCATCACTTCTGTCTCATGAGTGTAACTCCCCAGTCATGATTTACATAAACTAACATGCTTTAAGGATTCTTTCTGGACATTTTTAGTGAAAATTACTTTACTAACAGTGTACTCAGCCATGTGTGATTATACCACCTTGCTTCACCAGATTACCACTCTGGACTCTGAACTGTGGTTCATGTGAAAGCTAAGTTTAATTTGTACGTTATTTATCTCAGTTCTGATTTTGCAGAATTCCCTGAGGGGATAAAAGTTAGTTTCCTTTGAGATTAATTTAGATGTTGTATAGTTTCTTTCATTCTTTGAAAGGCAGAGACTGCCAAGAATTTCCAAACTAAAGAACCTGTCTTATTCAAGAGACTAGAGATGGATAGCAAGAATAAGTTTTTATTAATGCATCAACAGTTTTAATAGTTCTACTTTTAATGCTACACCTTTATGGAATAAAGAACTACAAGTTTTAACCAATTGCATACTAGAAAGGAATACATTCATACTCTGCTAGCCATCAAATACAACAAGGACATTTGAAGTCATAATTGGATCTGCTGTGACTGGATGCAGTTCCACCAACCTCACTAGGTTAATTATTTCACTGATGTTGCCTCAGAGACCATAGTTCAGCACAATAACAAACAGCTGTTTACCATTAGCAAGATTCTATTTGACAAGTCACTTTATTACTTTTTAATTATGCACTTTAATCTTTCACAAACTGTAATCATCATTTTCAATTACAACTGAAACTATATTTGAAAGTAACCTCCTTTGGGAGAGATTCTGGAAATACAACATTTACTTCAGGCTACTGACGTTCATGATGCTTTTCAAGTTGCAACAGCAATTTGGGTGATGTAATAAACTACCCCTAAGCTCATGTTGTTAACTTGATACGTTGAAACACAAAAATCCGTCCCCATTCTCCATTTTTATTTTCTTTGGGGTGCTAACCAAAGCACAGGAAGTACATATTATTTTCACGGCCAATGACTGCTATAGTATGCATCCACGTTACATGAATTTGGAAAAGTATTCTTATGCTTCTGACCTTCCACTTTGATGGGATTATTCATTGCACAAGAAGTTAGAGAGGTCTAAACATTTGAAGAAAAACATATTTCTATTACAAATACTTCTAGACTTTCACTTTTTTAGTTCTAACTCTATTCCTACTTGAATACCTAGTTAGGTTGAAACTTCAAAATAACAAGTAGGTATCTGAATCAAATAATCTTCCATACAGGTTTAGTCAGCTAACTCCCTAAAGCACCTTTAAAGCACAAGGTAAGATCTCAAAACAGACACTATCAGTAGAATGTTGCTTAGTTACTTCAATGAAAAAGCTATTTAACTTCAGATCAAAGTCTAATTATGACATCTGCATCACACCACTAAGTTGATCTCATTATAGACAGGACGAATTTGTAATTCTTCCATCAGGAAAAGTTATCAAAGAAAAAGAACACTCCTTTATTAGGAACATAAGACACAGCTACAGTACTTACAAAAGAACAGGGGTGGCCTTGGCTGATGTAAATTGACCTGAAAGTTGATGTAAATTCAAGGTAATTGCATTCTTGATCCCTTACAGTCATCAACATCTCTAAATTAGTAATGCAGGCAGTAGCGCCTTTATTCTTAGAAATGTCTCTAAGTTCCAATTTACTCTCTCAAAGGCCAGAGAAACACACACACAGATTTCAGGTTATTCCCAATGCCTTAAATACTATTTTTTATACCCAGTGATGATGGTGATTTACAAACATAAACACCTGTTTCTAGTTATTTGGTAGATATGAAATTCAATTCAGCTTCCACAGCACTAGCTGAAGGAACAGGGAACTAATTTTAAGCAACATACCCAAGTATTGAGGGCCTGGCAGACTTGATACTCTTCTAAAGGGTATCAGCCATTCCTAAATTAGGCACTTAAGTATTTGGTTACATCTACTACTAATGCAATAGCTAAAAATTCAATAATAACTAAGAACATTGCATCAGATGATACAATAGTTTTATGTAATGCAACTATTTTAAGTTTGAAAAGTCTATTTTATGCTATAGATATTGTTTCAAAGGAACAGTTTGAATGATCACCTTAAAGCAACACAATGTGAATAAACAAGATGCTTTCTTTTAATGTGCTGTACACTGTACTGTATACCTGCAGCTGACAGAACTAGAGCACTATGGATGCAGAGAAGAGAATGCCATTTTAAAAGAAAAAGATGTCATTTTATTCACAATACCATGGTGACATTCACTATGAAAGGTAATGAAAGGTTACACTGAACCTAGATTAGACTGGACTAGGTTTGGCTGAGGCCCATCCACTGCTACCTTTCAGTCAAGGTTACAATAAAAGACACTTGAGTACCTGTCCCTACCCTAAAATAAGGCAAGAGAAGGCTGCTCATTAAATCAAATGATTGCTATTAGACAGGGTTTGCCAGGTTTCTTGAGGGATATCACTAAGTAGTAAGAATTCTTTGTGTGGCCTCAAGAAAACCCAAAAGCTCTGTCCCTTATATACTAATTGTAGGTGCTATGAACACCACCTCTAAGTGTTAGACTCCTCCTGCATTCAGAAAAATAACCATGTGTTTTTTGTAAGTAAACAAAAGTGCATCTAAGCAACACCCAATTCTAACCAGAAGTAATGTACAAGTCTAGCTAATAGCTTTATTTTGAAAACCAGACCAGTGCATGTGGACTTTTTCCATAACAGGGTTTAAGCTGTCCTGTCATCAGTAAGCATCTGCCTAGCCCTCTCAGTTTTCACAGGGAAATTTTAACAAAGAAAATTGCTGTAGATCTTGGAATTTTATTTCTCCTGGTACTGCCAGTTTGCCCTTTACCGTTCTACCCTTTTTTCAAACCAATATTGATATCAGGCTTCTTCTAAGCAACAAAGCTCATATATACTAGTTGACTGTTGCCAGATGTAGCAATGTTTGAAAAAATTCTGTTGTCACACCCCCAAAGATTATAAAGGAGGAAACAGATTACAGCAAGCAACAGATGCTTTCATCAAAATGGAAGAACATTCAAGACAAATGTAGTACACAGCCTGAGAAACCAAACACAACCGATTTTCATTAACAAACTTGACAATTTAAATCAATTTTTTAGAAGTGCAGTATATAGACATTACTTATCTTACCTGGTTCATCATTTTTCTGCAGTGCCCTGTTCAAACAACACATAAAACAATAACATAACATTTCATAAAACAATGTTTTCTGAAATACCAACCAAATAGATTATATAACTGTTTGAACATGCTGCATCATGTCCCCAGAGTGGTAAATTAAACAGCAGGAAAGCTGTGAATCATGATTTTCAATTTTCAGTTTAACTTGTTTTGTAGATAATATTCCAGCCAGACATTCAGTCCCTTGGAGCCCATACAAAGGATTTTTAAAACAAGAAAAACCATGCAAAGTTTATAACTATTGAGAATGTTGGTTTCTTTTTCAATAGGAGGAATTCTATTAGACAAGACAATGATGTTATGACTTCATAAGAGTATTCAAATCCTAGCTTTGGACATCTCAGGATCTGATGCTTAATTTTTCAAGTGATCTCTTTTTTTTCGGGTCAAATCAGAACTACAGAGAGAATATCCTGAGGTTTGGGTTATTATTTAGTTTGGTATCTTAGACTTTAAACTATTTCTGATATTTGGACAGTAATGGATCTGTGCATCTCAGTGAATACCTGGGAATCATCACTATAATTAACCACTTAATTCAACTATTGTGAGTTATATGAAGTCAGGCTGATTATTTCAGCATCTGCCAATATTCATGCTTTAAAGCTTTTACAGCAAGTATACTTTGTGGTGGAACAGCAATAATGCCCATGTGAAACACTAAGGAAACATAGCTGGCACAGGCTACACCAACTTCAGTAAGAAAAGCAAACGGCAAAGATCCAAATTGTTGCTACTTTCTATCTGACTTTAAAGCAAAAAAGCAAATACTTATCAAGGAAATTTTCAACATATATCCATCCACCTATATATCTGGATGCAAGTGCTAAAAGCACAAATGGAAACAAAGACATTAAAGATGGAGCAGCATGAGCAATATAATTTAATGACTTTGCATTCAGGCTCCATCTACCGAACTTCACATCAGACCCAGAAATCTGGAAATATGACTTGGTCATTATTTCTGTATGAATCTTCAACCTCATCTTGTTCAAAAAATGAGGTCTCCCAACTTACATAGTCAGGCCTAGCAGAAGCTAAGGAAGTCAGCCACTGAAAATTCTTGCTATGGTCTTCTTTCATTACTGTTCATTACAGCACTTGGATGACATTACTTAACTGTCAGCATTTGAAAGTCAGCATGCTTTAAAAGAGTATCTCATGCTCTGAAATAGTTTGCATTGTAATATTTTCTGAGGTATGGAACTCTTCTGACACTGTTGAAATCATTCCCACTTCCACTGTAACTCATAACAGACTCACATCAGTAAGCTCAGTAATCAAAGGCTGGGGTGGGAAGTAGAGAAGGTGACTTATTCCAGAAGCATTAAAAATTTTAAAACATCAGTAAGTGAAAATAACACAGCTTGAAAACAGAAAGGCAAAAACACAGAAGTGAAAATTCATACAAGCCTAGAATAATTAATCTAATTTTAAGGGATGATGACAAGGGAAAAATGTTGATATTTGGGCATGACTATGTTCCAAGATCTTTGTTTAGGAAAGAGGAATGCTGAAGGCATAAGACTCCTCCCAAAGGCAGTGGGTAAAACTATTACACTACTCAAAGACAATTGCTCCTACCAGCAGTTTGATTGACTGTCTCTCCAAAGAGTTTCAAAAATTTCTCTTCAGCTAAAGCACAAGAGATTTGCATAAATGTGGATAAAACATACACAGTTATTCTGACATATAACAGCCCAATAATACCTGTAGAATTATTCACACTCCCATAAATAATACATGCATCACTGTGAGGACAGAAAAATTGCAGGTTTTTGTTCAAAGAACTCCTGCTTTTCCCTTCATACTGTCTTTCCTACTTTATACTACCCTTGTGGAACTTATTCCAAGATTCCTGACCTTTCTTTGCTGTCTTGGTCCCTTTCTACTTTGACTGTCATTTGTTCCTCTTAGGGAACACAGATGACTTCTATTAATACTGTAGTGTATTTGATGCCTGAAAGACAATTAGTACAGCAGAAAAAAAATAAATACATTGTATTTAGTTCAGAATACAATAGTTTAACTAACAGAATTCAAGATTTACTACTGCATGTGGTATAACTGTATCAAATTACTGGTACTAAGTTGAAATCAGATTTTCCAACATAATCCACATTCCTTAGGTAATGCCAAGACCTCAGTTGTCCCAGGAAGCTGAAGGTGCTTGTATACCTCCCACAATTAGACTGCTTGGGTTTTTTTGTTCCTTTTTTTTTTTTTTTAAAAAACAGCATGCTTAATTCTCATCCTGCAGTGAGTAACTGTGGCCTCATTTCCATGAGAAGTATACATAGCAGTAATGCCAGCTTAATAAAATTCTCATTTTCAACTCTTTCTATAATAGGCTACTGCAAGCTGCGAATTAATGTAACTACCTTTAATTAACTATGCTTGTGATCAAGTATACTTAATACAAAAAGAAACATTTATAAAACTAAATATAAAACTTTCAGAAATCTTGTCCTTTTACAATAAAAAAAGTGGAAAGCATATGAAGAAAGTTAATCTTACTCAGTTTAGAACTGTTCTAACATATGTTTTAATATATTCCTGTATGAACCACCAAAACAAGACTGAGGGATGTAATTTATAACTGAATTTCCAGGCAATGACAGAATAAATATTTTTTTTCCAGCAGTATATTTCTATGAAACCAAACAGAATCTACATTAGCAAATTTCAGCCAGCATACTGTTTTATAAAAGAAACCAGCTTATCCATTTTTAATACAAATATATATCAGCAATATGATTAACAGTTTACCATCCAGTAATTGAAACTGGAAACATAGTATTTGTTCACCCTATACAGACATCACTCATGGGAAAGAACTTAGCTAAAAATTTCTTCTCTACAAGGCATTATTGCATCAAGTTAGTTTTCACAGAAGCAGACCCTGACAACCTGCATAAGTGAAAAACAAAGCCCTTAATAAATTTTCTAAGTAATGGAATATAGCACCATTCTTCTGTTTCAGAATTTCAGGCAATGAAATACATTCTTAAAAGCACTTTAGACATTAGGAACTATAAACTAAACAGACCTATGGTGTTTGGACACGTAATCATCATTTTAATACTATTAAATTGATGTTTTACCCTTGCTAAAATTTATTAGAAATTAATTATTTGGCAACAGATAACTTTAAAGAGTAGTGGAAACAATTTTGTAAAAACTTCACATGCAGTCAAATTCAAAAAGTAAAGAAGAGTTACACATGTGAGCACAGAACTTGCCCAAGTTCCAGAACTTGCAGAAGCCAAAAGTATAATAAAGCAGTCCAGAAAAAGAATTGGTTAATTTGTAAATAATAGTTCCATCCAGGGTTTAATCAAATTCAGGACTTAGTCTTTGTGCTATCACTATATTACAAATATTTGTTTGTAGATCAATGTCTTTTACTGATTTCCTATCAATAAAAATTGTAAATTACATTATCTTATCTGAAGTTTTCAAGTTAAGACTCAGTGATGTATACAGTCCTGCTCTAAAAATCGGTCTAAATCAGTCTGACATGAATACTCTGTGAATGTGTGAAGAAGTGATATAGTTCTGAAAAAAGCAATATAACCCATCATAAAACCTGAAAAAAGGAAAAAAAGAAAATCTATCTATCTGAACCAGAGGAAAGAAGAGAGAGAAAAAAGTAAAATACATAGCTGTTGCATGAAGGAAGGGAAGTCTAAAAAAAAGTGTTAAACATTTTTCAAGCTAAGTTCTGGGTGGGAAAACAGATTTACTGAATAACTAGCTTCATATGCAAGTTCTGCTCCTGCTCAACCGGCTCTTCAAAGCAGGCATGGCAAGGATTGCTAGATGGCTTGGGGACAATCCTTAGATGGTTCTGGGTAGATTTCTGGAATGTAGGAATGTTCCTACAAAGCACAGAGAGAATTCCCAGAAATTCTTCTTCTAGAAAGGCTTTCTAGAAAGCACAGAGGGGATTCCTGGATGCACCTGGAAAATTCCTAGAAAGCATGGGGAACATGCCGGATCACTAGGAAAATTTCTAGGATACACTCAGAAAATCCCCAGAAAGCAGAAGAGAAAATAGAACATTCCTAGAAAGCATTGGCAGAAATCCCTACAAAGCAAGGAAGGAAAACTTTCAGAAAGCACCAGGAAAATTCCTATCAAGCCTGAGAATTCTTGAAAATTCTTTAAAAGCACATGGGAAATTCCTAGAAACCACAGTGGGAATTCCTTGAAAGCATTTGGGAAAATCCCTAGAAAGCTGCAAGACAATTCTATATAAACTATACACTAATCTGTATAACTGCTATGTGAGATTTTCTAAGAGGGAAAATGTGAATACAAAACATACCTAATATTTTGTATTTCTGAGACCAACTATTTTTATAGAATTCTTTGCATAATTTGAGAAACAAGCATGTGACACTTAAGAATGTGCCTTTAAAAAGAAAAAACTGAGAACAGTTCAGAAATAGACAGTCAGAATAAGCATGCATGACGCTTCCTCTCTCATACATTCCCAGTTTCCAATGATTCCAGCTTGGAGAAGTTTCTGACACCAACGGGAGTGTGGCTCTTCAGCAATCCTCTATGAGGTCTCTTCTCACGCAGACGTCCTCAATGCTGAGAAGTCTCATGAACAGCATCCTTTTCTAAGTACTTGTCCAGTCTCCCCTTGCACCTACATACCATTTTGCATCCACAGCATCCTTCAGTGAAGTTCCACAGATCTACTACCCACAGTGTGATGGATTACCTCTTTTTCTTTGTTTTGAACACAGGTCTGAGTAGCATCAGTTGTTCTGGCATTGGAAGAGACCCTTAAAACAGGCATTTCCTATCCAAACTACAATTTTGCAAATCTCTTCCATAGCCACCTCAAAGTTTTCTTTCTGTGTTGAGGAGAGACAGCCTATTTTTAGTCATTCCTTGCACGGAAGCCATTCCGTACCTTTGGTCATTCTTGTTGCCTTCTCTGAACCTTTCCCAGTTCTAATACAGATTTTTGGGGAGAGGAGATAAGAAGTACATACAATATCTAATGTGAACCACAAACTTAAACAGTGGGACTGAGATGGTTTTTGTTCTGTTCTCTGTTCCTTTTTTAGTTAATGCTAACATTTGATTTGCTTTTTGCACATCAAGCACTGAGCTGACATTTTCATGGAATCATCTATCCTTATGCTATAAAAGTGACCCTTCCCTTTAATCGCTCTTCCCTTTCTGCATCAGTTCACATTTATGTATACTGAATTTCATCTGCCATTTCACTGCTAAGTCCCTCAGTCTTGTATGGTCCTTCTATAATTCTCCACAGTCTGCTCTCATTCCTATCTTGAATACCACACAAGGATCTCACTACTCCATATCCAAAATAAGATCTAGTGAACCACTGGATTATAGATTATGCTGAAACAGATAACCAAGCATCTCTAAGTGGTAATCAAAAGGTGCTAAAGACAAATATTGACAAACTGATAAATGTGTCTTGTTAAATTATCTGCTGCTGTCCATTTTCCCCCTCTTGGAAAGGCTACCATCCCAAAGAAGTGTCAAGAGAATGCAATGTGCAGTTGGGCCTCAAGTCACTCCCAAGAAAATGTAGCGTCTTAGCATAAAATCATTTCCTTGGCAACTTAAGCTGAGACAACTGAGTTTCCATTGGAAGACTTCAGGTGCAGGCACAGGTTTTTTTCTGATACATCTGCAGTGACAGCAATAATCTCCAGCAGAGATGCAGCATGAATGTTATCTAAGGTGCAGTAACTTCACCATAGCTTTCTGGCAGCAGGCAGAGATTTCCCGCACTCTTTTTTGAGAAATGCAGGGCCTAACCTCACATGCCTTGCACATCCAAAATTCCTACTAACTGCAATGGGAACTTTTTCTGTATAAAGATACGAGATTGGATGTTCACTAGAAAATTAAGTAAACACATTGAGGGTGGCCCTCCCATAAACACATGCAGACACACAAAAGCTCTTTCCACTCCTTTTCTAAGCGTGTCTTTACAATTTGTCTATGAAGTTTTGTTATAACAGAGCCTGGTGTTTGAAATGTGCAATATCTAGCATAAATATAATACAGCATTTATACTTAGTCACAGAACCTCCACAAATACTAAAACCCTGCCCTAAAGTACAGACATGCCATCTACTCACTTTGAGCTATCTTTATTTGATT
The DNA here is from genome assembly GCA_020745775.1 of Theristicus caerulescens. NCBI lineage: Eukaryota > Metazoa > Chordata > Aves > Pelecaniformes > Threskiornithidae > Theristicus > Theristicus caerulescens. The sequence continues at coordinate 38,272,333 of CM036566.1, forward strand.
AACATTCACAGCACATTTTCAAATCCATTTACCATTAAAAAATACTATGTTAAAGACTCTGTTAATTTCACAGTTTTAAATAAAAATTCCAGTTCTGATACTAGATATAGTAACACTTACCAAAAATATAACCAGCTTAATATCTTCTTTACTTTGTATGCAGAGAATGACTGTAACAAGACAGTTATTTTTGTGAGTTATAATAATTGGGAATCTTGAACACTATTTTATTCTACCAAAAAACAATACACATACACAAAAGAAAAAGAGAAATATTATTCTTTCTTTTTAGAATATTATTAGAGCATTGTACGTTCTTAAAAAGAAGTTAATCTGGCCCAAAGCAAAGAATAAAGGAACATTCTTCCCCAGAAATAAACAGCAACAAACCCAACATGAAAAAGCTGAAACAGTAATGAAGCTGAAAATTATCTGAACACTTACTGTGCTGGTTTTTCAGTTTCATATTAGAAACGGAGTGAAGACAATGCTGGACAATATTTGATTTCTCCAGGAACTGATGACTACTCCCTTCAAATTATCAGATCTGAAAGGAAAAATACAGCCATTCTTGAAGATCAGCTGCCATCTAGTGAATGGTAAGAAAGCTGTTTAAAACTTTTTTTTTTTTTGACAGTTTAAACTAGATTCTTGGTGGAATACCTTTTTGCCATTTTGTCACTCTTAATTTTGGGGTCTGTAAATTATTCAGGAGCATGGCTATTACAAGGTATGCATTCCAAAGCAGAGCAATGTCACTCAGCAATGTTTTCTATTAAAATATATAAATAAGGTCTTGATCCCACAGTTTCCTCCAAAAAAGCCAATCCTGCACACTTTCAGAAAGTCATATTAGTGTTTTTTGGGCTCCAGTTCATTATACTAAAAAGAACTGAAGTTAAATACTCAGTATTACAACAATATACTACAGTTAAAAATTGAAGAAGTTTAAGTTAAAATTCACCTACTGAGATGTGCACATCAAGCAACAATAGCATAGTTTCTGTGTTGGACACCAAGCATGTTATTGTTATATGTATGTTTTACACTTAGTAACTCATTTATAGATAACTAGAATAAAACTAAAAATATTAGCAGTGTCTATCAACACTGTAAAATGAACTATTCTTATGTAAGACTACTGTGTTTCATGAATTAGTACTTGATTCCTGTTTCACATTTTTGTGAAACAAGAAGTATTCCATTCATATTTCAGAAATTATTACTGGTAGATACCTGCCAAGCAGGCTGGTGGCTTTGTCTTGTTTTTCGCCTAAACCATCGCCTGCATTTCCACAATCAATGTGATGATACAAGCTGGAATTGCCACCAAAAGAGGTCACAGCCCTCCCTCCTCTTCCAACTGCCCATTTCAAGCCATTCTTTGCACTGGCATTTGCACTGGCATAAGATTTACTGCCAGTTAACTAACTCACCAAGAAAAAAAAATAGTATGACACCAAACAAGCTCATCATCTTTGCCATACTGATGCTTTTCTTATTAAAAGGAAGGACAGGAATTATATAATGAAGCTGATAAATGGTGGAACTCCCTCTTTACTGTGTAAACTGACCATGGAACTATGATAAACAGAAGGCAGGAAGGAAAAGAGGCTGTTGCTGTGCTACTTATCCAATTGTATTTATGCAAATCTGTATCAAAGTAAATTTTAAACTGGAAAAATAGATGGATTACTGCAAAGCACCTCTTCCATGCATTTGTCATTAAAAAATCAGCAAGAAGACCTAAACTTGTCCTCACTAAAGCCAACAGAAGCTCAAAACAATAATTATAACAACTATTATTTGGAATTCTTTGTCACTCAAGATTAGATTTGCAGGTGTTTTCCTTCTCATAAGAAATCAGATTTTCCAGATGTTACAAGAAGTCCGTTACAAAGAACAACTATATATGAATATAAACCACAGAGCTCATTTCAAATATGCACTTTTCCATACTTTTCTTTCCTAAACACAACTTTTTAAAACCAAGCAGAGGGTCTACCACTTACAGTTTGGAACTCTGAAACACAAATCTGCCATTTTAAACAGAGTATGTTTTTTGTTTAATCAAGTACGTACTTGAGGGCACTCGTGTTTATGAGAACCTTTGAGGGAAAGAAATAAAACAAGAGAATGTGTTTATAAGACATTGGCTAGAAAATACATTCTCCTTCTTGGAATGAAAGCTCCTTATAATCTTTTGTCTGTACATTCTCTGGACAGACATTATTCTGTCCCACACTAAATACCTAATATGTCTGCATATTCCATATAAGCATATTCCATATAAGCTTTTGCATACATGTGCAGTACAAAAGCATGCTATGAAAAGAAACGTTAAGTAGATATCTAGGAGAAAAGGAACAGAAAATAAATACTGAAAAGAGAAAATTTGGTCATGAATTGAAAGGGAATAGAACATAGGCCCTTTTGCACATAATTAGGCCTAATGAGAAGGCTTGCTGGTTTTCACACTGCTCAGTCCTACACCTTTCTTCTGAGTTCCTACTCAGCCTTTAAAATTAGCTGAGCTGACTCTGTTAGCACTGCCTGCTTTTGTTCATATGGCTTGCTAAAATACTTTGTGTACAGCCCTTGGTTCAGTAAGGAATGTGATTACCCAGTACACCATCAAAAAGATTTCCTTATGCTTCCCCTCCAGAGGCCTTCAAAATACATGCTGGTTCATAGTCGTGCTGTAAACCACCCTGTGCATTTTCTGTGAACATAACTACACCTGACTGGTGTCGTGTGTTTGAGATTCCAATTCTCGTACGCCTGTGGCCTCAAATGAAGTCTGTATATGTTCAGTACATGTCTAACTTTACTTACAATGAAGCTACTTGCAAGAATAAAATTATGCACGTACTAAATTTGATGGATCATGATTTTATCTTGGATCCCACAATGCTGACAGATCTTCTGGAAGGTTTTTATAGAAGTACTGCACAATTCATGGCACAATTTAAGAAGGCAGTAGACCAAAAAGTTATACAATTAATTTTTCTTAAATGCTGACCGAGCATTTGTCAGAGCAACATACTACTACAGTTTTACCAATTGTTGAATAAATATCTGTGTCCTAATTACTTGTATCAGCAGCTTCTCAAGTCAGTTGTGTGGCTCCCCACTTGTTTTACTCAACCAGCACCTACAGTTGACTCAACCCCAACTGCTGGTGAAAAAGGTGCTACCCTGAGTCAAGGGAAGCGCTGACAGGGCACACGGGAAAGGGGAAGCCCAACTTTTGGGGACATGTTTAAGAAGCGCCAACCTGACAAGCAAGAGGTGCTGAGGAGACGAAATGAGGGAGACGAAATGAGGGAGACGAAATGAGGGAGACGAAATGCCGGAGCGGGAGCCCCGCCAAGCCCAGCTCTGTGGATAACAAGCGGAGTGGTAATGAGGAGGGCGGTCAATCCATTTCGTCTGTGGGAAGAGGGTACAGGAAGCCGAGAGCGGGCTCGCAGCGGGGCAGCCCGTCCCTAGAAGATGCGCTCACCTCACGGCAGCGCTTTGACAGCCCTTCATAGAGGAACGCCCTCAGCGGCGGCTGAGGCGGGGCCGTGAGGGAAGGGAAGGCAGCGGCGCTCCGCCCGCCGAGCCCGCTCGCTCCTACTGCGCCTGCTCCGCCGCGGCGCGTGCGCGGTGGTGCGGCCTCCTGTCAGCGCGGCGCTGCTGTTGCGCGGGAGCTGCGGCGGCCCGGGCGGGTGGCCGCGGTACCGGGAGCCGCGGTTGGCCTGGCCGGCCTGGCGCTGGCGGAGCGGGAGGCCCGCGGGAGGGCGAGGCGGGGTGAGTAAGGAGCTGGACGGGGCAGAGGAGGGAGGTTGTTGCCCTCTCTCACCGAGGGAACGCCGCGCAAGTCCTCGATGGAGGCGGCAGCCTTAAAGCTGCTCCTCCTGGACCCGGGAGATGAAGGCACCCAGAGGTGCAGGTTAGGGCCTGCCACCCTCTCCTTCCTGGGAGCCAGGATCGGCGCCCCGCTCAGGGTCGCTCTGCCTACCGGCTGCTGTTTGTGCACGGCGTGGCCCAGGCACGATTTGGCGGACGGGTACGTGCAGGTTGATCTGACCTGCCGAACCGCAGGTGTGGCGGCAGGGGACCTGAGGGGCCTCACGCTGAACGTCGGCCAGCTGAAGCTTCTGGCGTATCGCCAGTTAAAAAAGGTGGCTGTGAAAGTGGTCCTTAAGAGCTCTGCACTGAAAAAGTCGACCCCCAAAGCAGTGTTGCAGGAGACAATCAGAGAACTGCTGAGAAGTGTTTATGTTTCACTTCATTACGTTGTTACTGTTGCCCCAAATCTCAACAATCCCGTGGTGTATATTGAAATACTGTCTGTAGACCCTTTGACGGATGAAGCAGGACTGATAACCCCCCAAACAAGCATAAAAATTAAGGAGGTGGTCACTCTTGAATGGTACAGACATTTATCAGGAGACACTGCAAAAGCTTCAATTGCAGGACTAGATGATGTGGGAAAGTCTTTGAAAGAAATGATTGATCTGCCTTTCCGCTTCCCAAAAACTTTTAAGAAGCTAGGGCTTTCTGTCCCTAATGGGGTGCTATTAATAGGCCCCCCAGGCGTAGGGAAAAGTCTTATGGTAAAGGCAGTAGCAAAAGAAGTGGGTGCATATCTGGTTTGCATCAGTGGCCCAGCCCTCTATGGTTCAAGACCAGGAGAAAGTGAAGAGAATTTGCGAAGAATCTTTGAAAAGGGCAGAGAAATGTCATATGAAGGCCCAACCATTCTCTTCATCGATGAAGTTGACTCTTTATGCCCAAAGCGAGGACGTTCAAACAATGCTCCTGAAGATCGTGTTGTTGCTCAGTTGCTAACTCTACTGGATGGTGTAGGTAGTGAGGGTAAGATGGTCATTATGGCAGCAACAAACAGGCCTGAGGCCTTAGACCCTGCACTGAGAAGACCTGGCAGATTTGACAGAGAGGTAAGCAAACCCTGTTATTCATACACTCTCTTTTTTTCTTTCCTTTTTGAGGTAGAGCAGGGGGCAGCTAGTAAAGTTTTTGGGTTATTTTTAATGTCTGCTAATGTTTACTAGTGGGATTCTACAGGCTTGAGATGTGCGTCATGTTTCTTTCTTTAAATTGCTGCAGCTTGGGTAAGGTAGGGAGCACGTTTTACTCAGGAAACTGAGAGTTCCAAATACATGAAAATGGAAAACTTCTGCTGACCTAATGGTCAAAAGAAAAAAGAGCACGTGCAGTTATGCAACGCACAATGCTTTTGCTTGTATTGTTTATTTTGCTGGCTAAATGCACTCCCAGGTCATCCAGTTTGATCAAGTTCTCTAATGCTTTCACAAATATAATTTTCATTATTTTCCAGGATTTATAGCTTATTGAGATATATTTTATGGCAGTATTTCACCAGGTTTTTAAAAATGTATGAAAGTTTATCTAATTGATTTTTTTTCTTTCGGATGAATCTAATTCAGCCCTTGTGATGCAAGGAAATTATTATTCCAGTGTTATGTCTTATGTTGAAATTACCTTGAAATAGGACTTGATGAACACTAGCTAACAGTGTCCTATGAACAACTGTTTATACAAACACTGTTCACTTGGAAAGTAAGTGTAAATGAAGGTTATTTTAAGTATTTGTCATTTGTATAGTGCTGCTAATAAGTTTCTTGTAAAATTCTTTAGTTGCAGTGTAAGTATGTATAAATCTTCAGTCAGCAGTATAAAGCGGGGACAAACTTGCTTGCCTAGGTCTATAAAATAAGAGGAATATAACAAAATATCTACTTAAAATTTTTGTTTATTATATTTGGTTTAGGTGATTATTGGGACACCAACACTTACACAAAGAAGATCTATCTTGCAGTTGCTTACATCTAGTATGCCAATTTCTACAGACGTTGATTTGGTTAAACTGGCAGAAATGACAACTGGGTACGTTGGAGCTGACCTTACAGCACTCTGCAGAGAAGCTGCTATGCAGGCTGTGTTCCACAGCTCTTTGGTATGGCTGCAAATTAGTCAAGAAGAACGTCATTAATAATATGTACCACCCTTTACTCATTAATACTCAGCTTTACTTGAAAAGCTCAACAAGTTGAAGAACTCACAAATTAAAATACTGAAAAACACCAAGTGTGTTATAAACATAAATATGCCGTTTCGCTAGTCCTTTCAGTTCTCACCTGAAAAGACTGTTTTCTCCTTTCTGGATGAAAAGCTTTGCCAAAAGTTTTTATCCTCATCCTTATCTTTTTAGGATTGCGTGAAGCAGAGATTTTAGTCTTTTTTGGCAAACTAAACTATAATGCCCACCAAAGCTCTCTTTTGAAGCTATCAGGGATTTAGAATTCTACTTCTTAATAATAACTGCAAATTAAAGTTTAGGTTGACACAGAAATATATAACTGCTAGTGATAATAACTACTATCATTTGGGTTGTATGGCTGGATATAACATTGTTATAGACACAATGTATAAAACTGCCCAGTGTGCAGAAATATAACTTCTTAAATGTTATAGATATGGAATTAGAGAATTGCTATTTCTTAATATTCTCTCTGTCTATTCTGACTTTTACGAGAATTGTGAGGTTTATCTTTGCTGTGGTTTTTCATCTGGAATGGCTGAGCAGAAGTTTAAAGCCCGATCTGCAACATTTCGAGACTCAGAGCATCTACAGAGAAGGGTAGAACCCTCTGTCTTCACTCAGGGGTAGAAAGAAGAGAACATCATATTTCTACAACTTCCATCTCCTCCAGATACCTTACAAGTATTGAAAATAATAAACAAAATAATTTGAGCTTCATATCCCAGAAAGAAATAGATGGACAAATGAAAATAATAAGTAGATGGCCTATTTGCCTTGAGAACTGCAAGTTCCTTTATAAAATACATCTTAGTTCTGTTACTGCCCTGTAGTTTAATAATGGTATTTTCTAGCCTGTTTGAGCTAAAGTACCTTACTTTCTCCAGTATGTGGTGAAAATGGATGTTAGAACATTTTTGTTTGTATTCAACAGAATCTAGGAATTCACATGTAGTAACCCTGAAACTAGCAACCATTTGATTTAGCAGATCACTGTGTAATGGAGCTATAATTTAGGGGAAAACAGTAGTATTCTCTAAAACATTAATTTCTGTTAAAATTGTTTTTTCCTGTATAAAAACTTGCCATTCAAGAGATTATATTCTACTTTGTGTTACGTCTTTGTGTCTGCAGTGCTTAAGCTTGTTAGGGCAGGAATTTGCTTCTTTATTAGTTCCACTTGGCCTTTTGTGAAATGGTTTGCATACTACTGCAGCATTATAAGTTATTACGTGAAAATGTTGTTAATGTGCTTTATCTGGGTTTCTCCAGGATTCAGCTGAAGTGGTGATAAACATTGCAGATTTCCAAGAAGCTTTTAAAAAAATTCAACCATCCTCTTTTCGAAGTGCGATTGGACTAACAGAGTGTAAACCTGTCACTTGGGAGCAAATTGGTGGTCTTGAAGATGTGAAATTAAAGTTAAAACAGGTAATGTATAAAATACATTTAGATAAACAGCTAGTTTCTAATAACCGTGTCCTCTGAGGTATTCTGTATGCTGCATTATAGAAATTAATTCTCTTGCAAATTACCTGATTATAAATTGTATTTATACATTTTTTTGTGCTACATTAAGTTATTACAATGTTTGCGAGTTACAAACCTTCCAGTCACAAGGTTTCACCACCAAGTGTAATATCATGGGAAAATTAGCAGGTTGTCCAGTAGCTGAAAAACACTTTATTTACAGCCAGATAATTTGTCCATTCGTGAATTTGCAGCCAGAGATGGCTCTTGCATATTATTTCTCAAGGATTGCCTTTTGTTCTGTTTGAGACTGAGAGGAAACTTTAAGAAGAGGGGCATTACAGGAAGGAAGACCAAATTAGTATTCTCTGATTTCAAATTAATGTTTGTACTAAGGAGAGGAAATAATGTGCTCAGCAATTTTATTGATTGCAAATGAACTCTAGTTTCATTACTAAGAATTTAATCTCTCTTTTATGTATTGACAGAGTATTGAGTGGCCTATGAAATTTCCTCAGGCGTTTGCTAGGATGGGCCTGTCTCATCCAAAGGGTATTCTTCTCTATGGGCCATCAGGATGTGCCAAAACCACACTGGTGAAGGCTGTGGCCACAAGTTGTCACTGTTCCTTTCTCTCTGTAAGTGGTGCTGACCTTTTCTCACCTTACGTTGGAGATTCAGAGAAGATTTTGTCTCAGGTACAGTTTTTAATTTGTGTAAGGTCTATACTTTATTTTTGCTTCATTTTTGTAAAGTATTAGTTAGGGCTAAATTTTATTGTTGAAAAGATAGTTGAAGCTCTCATCTGATTATTAAATAAAAATGGCTTACAGATTCACATTTATATAAACTGAGAATCTAGCCCTAAAATGATACCAGTTTTAAACTTTGAAAGTATTTCTACCCTTTCGTTTTCAGTTCACTTAAGAATTTAAATAAGAAGCAGAATTTGCCTATAGTAAACGTAAGCCAGAATGGCTCTCACGAATCTTTATGAATGTATCTTTAAAGTTAAGTAACTAAAATACAGAGTACATGTAAATAGTTTTTTTCACCTTACCTGATAGAATGTATCTATTAACATTTTACTTTATTAATCAAAAAAAAAAAAGGTTTTTCGCCAAGCAAGAGCAAATACTCCAGCAATAATATTCTTAGATGAGATTGATTCTATTTTGGGATCTCGGTCACACTGCAGAACTGGCCATGGTGTCTCCGAGCGGGTTCTTTCTGTTCTTCTCAATGAGTTGGATGGTATTGGGCTGAACGTCACAGAAAGAAGAGGAAGCAAACTGCAGCTTGAGGGTCAATGTCAAGAACAAAGCGATGAGGAAAGAAAGGTATTTATGCTCCCTTTCCCATGCAGGAAGAATGATAAATGCTGTCCAGTTGTTCCAAAAATATCTATCTTAACCATGTTGCACTGATTCGTTTATATCATCTTTTATTCAGATAGAGTTTCAGGAAACTTTGAACAAAGATTTCATGGTAGTTGCTGCAACAAATAGACCAGATATGTTGGATGATGCCTTATTGCGTCCTGGAAGGCTAGACAAGGTGATCTATATTCCACCTCCAGATCTGAAGGTGAGGTATTACAAATCCATACATGGCTTTAAATGGAGAGATATGAATTGCCAGCATACTTTAAGAGCAAAGGGGGTATATTCCTATGATATATATATAATAGCTGATGGATGATTCACTGAAGATTAGTCACCAAATTCAAGGTACAATGAAGAAATTTAAAAAGGTATGATAATATTTGTAATTCAAACACCAGTAACATTTTAACTGGTGTATGTAGTTATACTATTGTGTATAGAAAACAGACAAAATCGGGAATAAGTCTTTACAAAATCAAGCTGTAGTTTAGGAAGTACCATAACAAGCTGACTGTCCTTGCTTCAAATCGTTCTTGTGCCCTGTTTCCATGGGTAGTGTACCTACTTGCCCTGAGCTTCCCAAAAAAAAAAAAAAGTTGAGGCAAAGCAGGCCAAATATGGACTCTTCAGTCTAAAATACTGTGTTTTCATGAAGTAATGAGTAACTGTGAATAACAGACATTAATATATGAGCTAATACTTATGCTTATCCCCATTAATAGCATTTTATTCACTCTTCCACCAAAAACATGTAGTTTTGTTTTTGGTACTCTTTTGGATTTTCATTAGTTTTGATTGCAGATTTTTTACTGCTTTGGAGAGGGATTAATTATTGGTTTGGTTTGTTTTCTTATAAAATATGCGCCAACTTACAGGGAAGGCTTTCCATTTTGAAAATCTGCACAGAAAAAATTCCACTAGATGCTGATGTGTCATTACAAGATGTGGCAGTCCTAACAGACCTCTTTTCTGGAGCTGATATTGAAAATCTGTGCAAGGAGGTAAGAAATATTTGTGGTTAATCTGTGAAATAAACTGTAAATGAAACTTTTCAATGAAAAAGAGACCTAACTCACAGATGTTACCAAGCCATCTGTAGTATGGATTCTTTCACAGTTTGTAATGAAAATATAAAGAGAATGAGTAAAATGGAAGAACTGAACAAGGGTTAATTCTTTAAATAAAAAAGCCAAATAAGAGTAAAGGCTTTCTGTGATAATTTACTAGAAGTTAAGGACCTGTACTACCCTTTGTTTCACATGGCCCTTTCTAATCCAAGCTCACATCTATATTAACTGTATTCTGTGTACTGCAAGCAACTGCAGCATTTTTAGCTGAAATTAGCACATACTGACAAGGCTAGAGAGAAAAAAAATGAGAAGAGAAATCCGTAAGTATTTGAGATGAGTTATATAAAAGAGAGAAGACGAGGAAGACAATCCAAAAATATAAGTGATCAAGGATATATTGTTTAATCCAGACAAAAAAGTGAATGAAAAAGTTATAGTAATCTTATTTGGTGTTTACCCATTGTTAAATAACCATAAATTGTACAACGTTGTTTTCAGATGCTTTACCTAAAATTTGGTTTCATGTAAAATATTTTAGAATACTTACAATAACTTCTTTGCAACTTAAAACATGATAAGCACTTCAAGTTGTTTCTTTTTTTCTTTTTCTTTTAAAGGCTGCTTTGTTGGCATTGCAAGAGAATGGACTTGAAGCAACTGCCGTAAAACACGAGCATTTTGTAAACTCACTGAGGACTGTAAAGCCATCCTTAAACATAAAAGACTTGGAATTTTATGAAAAATTTTATAATCAAGAATTAGCCTCTTGAATCAAAAAGGAGTGATGTGGCATAGGTATTTTTAAATATGTTACAAAGACTTTGCAGCGGCTTACATCTTTCCTGCTTTTTAATACCGTACTTACTGTAGTTTTCAGTGTGTATGAAATACAGTAAAATTTCACTTGTGAAAAATCTGTGATTTCAATAATGGACAATAAATTAAAATCTTGTTTGCTTTGGCTAGGTTTCCATCTGATGAAACAAGTAATTGAGATACTTCGATAAAGAACTGTGGAACAGCTTAGTGTTACTGCAGATTTCCTAGTTTTCAGTACACCCACTGGCATAATAAGACTATTTAATTTAAAATGCATTGTAAAGTCTCCAGAGGACAGTGAATATTTAAAAAATAGAAAACCTTTCAGAATGTTAAATAGGAGGAAGTAAGTCCCATACTGTATAAAATGTAAGGTGTTTTATATGTGCGTATCTACAGGCTTGCATTCTTACAAGCTGATTCCAAAATACGGCAGTGAAAAGGTTGTTAGTGCTTAATACCTTGTTGTAAGTTTGGAAGTTTGGGGGTTTGGGAATAATTTTAGGTCAGTTACTGCTTACTGTACAAACATTTGGATTGATTAAGCAGTTACTAAATAAGTCTGCAATCAATTCAAACTATAATAATTTCTTCTTTAGAGAAGGGAGTTTGCTTTGTAACAGTTTCTGCAGAATTCTTTTCCTGACCCAACCATTCTTTGTCAATATATTTTTGTAGGTCGTCTTCTAAAATACACAGATATATCAAAGGAAATTGTTATTACATGCATGTAAGTGTGCATTTAACTTACCAGAGTAGGAAGGTTTTAATTATTTTTTTCTTTTCCCCATGAAAATGCTTGTGAATGAAATACTCCACTGTCAAAGATAGTTTCGTATTTCAGCTGAGGTTCTTAAGTTATAAACCCATTAACAAGTATTTCTTTTTTGTAACAGGGACACTAGGGACTGCACTGCAGTGCGGTTTACAGTGAGAAGGATCACAAGAGGAAGTTCCAAGGCCGTTAGCGACTGTGAAGGGCAAAGGGGAGTAGTAGAAGCCATTGTAACTTAGGAAAGGGTTCAGATACAAACAACTGTCCTACAGCTCGGTGGCTTTGATCACTGTTTCCTAAGGAAGGACCATCCTGCTGCTTTATTGCTGGCAACAAGTAGGCCAGTGCCACTGAATTTCCCAAACACCCAAAGGTTTCTTAGCAGCAGTGCTGGAGGTGAAGTATGAAGGTGACTTCAAGGTGACTCTCTTTTGCTTTCCAGTGTTTGAGAGTGCTGCTTTAGAATTGCCAGACCTGAAAGTTGTTAGGACAGCAAAATGCTGTCAGCTCCTTCATTTCAAAGATGCTGCTGCTTAACTTCTGTACTCACTCCCTAGAAGAACCAATGGAGCTAATTGTGCCCTGTCGTGTCCCCTCCTTGCTACAGGCAGCCAGCAGAGCACGCAGTAAAGGCAACCTCTCCTTCCTCTTACTGCTTTCCAGTGGGCAAGAGGGAAGGGGAGAAACAGATTCACAGGCAGTCTGTCGGCACCATGCACCTCCAGCCGGCCCCTGGTAGGAGTTTTTCTCAGACAGGGGTATTGGGAAGCGATTGGAGATGTGTAACACAGTAGAGTGGTGGGAACCTGGGCCAGGGCTAAGCTTTTGTTGCAGCAAAAGGGGACAGAGTGAACTCGCGCTCCTGTTTCGGTCACTGTACAGAGGCCAAGGCCTTGCCTGTGCGTTTGCCTGGATACGCTGTTCTTTAGGCAACTGGCTGGAGAAAGGGACGAACAAGACGGCAAAGGCGAAGTGGAGAAGCAAGGTCTGAGCGATGCAGTACCGGAGAGAGCAGGAGTCGCGGGAAGAGCACACGCCGCGCTCCTCCGCGCCTGCGGGCCGCCGGGCGGCGCTGCTCTGCCGCGGGCGGCTCCCCGCGCCGGCCGCCAGGGGGCGCCCTCCCCGCCCCGGGCCGGGGGCGCCGGGCGGCGGCCGCCCCGCCTGCGGGCGTCGCCGGGCCGATATAAGGCGGGGAGCGGGCCCGGCGCGGGAGCCCGCGGCAGCGCTGCCCGTCCTTCTCCGCTCCGCCAGGTAACGGGGGCGGCGCGCCCTCCCTCCCGGGGCCGAGCGCTCGCGGCGGGGGGCGGGGGGTCCCCGCAGCCGGGGGGGGTCCCGGCGCGGGGTGCGGTAACAGGGAACCCTTTGTTCCAGGTCCGCAGCCGCAGCGAGGATGAGCACGAGCTTCTTCCAGATACTAAAGGCAAAAAAAGAAGTAAGTTTGCCAGAGGCGTTGGTTCCGCGATAACCCCCTTCGGCGAGGGGGTGCCGGCTGGCTCAAGCAGGTGCACTGGGCTTGCCATTTAATAACGAGCACCTTGTAGAGGAAATCGTGATAGCAAGGGGCGCGTGTGAGTTGAAATTCATGCATTGACAGTGAGGCGGTGTGAATGGTAATAGAGGTAATATACCTTAGCAGGCAGTCGCACCTTAATTCCTTGTAACTCTCGCTCCCCCTATCCATGGCTCTGTAGCCAGGACACTAGTTCTTAAACTCTTTTCTCCATTTTGTGTCTTTCAGCTCATTCCCCTGGTTGGAGTAGTGTCCTTTGCAGCAGTTGGGGCGCTCTCTTTTTGTGTCTATTCCCTGTTCAGCAAATCCGATGTGATGTAAGCAAAAAACTTATTGCTTGGGGTTTACCCTAACCTTCTTTGTTCAACAGAGGTATTTGACCATAATGTTTTGCACCAAAAAAAAAAAAAAAAATCCATATAGATGTTCCAGACTACTAGTGACGACTAAGATATCTGCAGATTGTAAATACTGAAGAAATTAATTTATTTGGAGTGTAGTCCAAATTATTTCCTAACTTTTGATTTAATAGATTATATTTTTTCTTTGCTTTAGGTGTAATAGGTTTTAAATGTTCTTATGAAGAATTTCAAATAATTGGATGGGTAGATGACATGCAGATATGTGGCAACCAGGCTATTGACTTGTATATAAAGAACAGCATTTGATAATATGAACTTGTAATACGTTAATATTTTAATGGCTTGGCTAATCATTGGAGCTAGGTCCTATACTCTTTAAGCTTTTGGAAATTTTTATATTTACTTTAAATTGATTGGAATAGGCATTTTAGCTGTCAGGGTAAGAATCCCCTTACTTTTTCTCTGTGTCTTTATTCAGTTTTGATTTTTCAGCTTGCTTCCCTTACGATAACACATTATACTTGAACAATGTTGGCTTGTTTCGTGCTTCAGAAGCTGCAAATAAAGCAAGCCATCACCAATTCCTACCCAGAATTTAAAACAGAAATGCCCAAGCCTGTAAACTTGTGTTTCAGGGAACTGTTTACTTATATGAATAGTCCTACTGACGATATACTGCTCATACAAGAAAAACGTGTGCAAGATCACACCCTAAAACATGGTACCTGTTTTGCTTTATCTTCTCTTTAAGCATTAACAAGAGTGGCAATCCAGAACCATGGGAAACTGTCGATCCTACCAAGCCTCAAAAGGTAATTTGTACAAATTACGTATATTTGTACAAATAGCATATATTTCCAACACAATTAATAACTTTATTTAAATGTGTAAGAACTAGCAAAATATTAATGAGGAAACAAATGTAAAGCTGACATACATCTATTTAAAAGTGGAACTAACTGCTTAATTCATGACTTTATGTAAAGTATCTTCCCTGTATTATTTAATGAAAGGGATGCAGCTATTACATTCTAGGTCTGATCCTGAACTTATGGTGTACTTCTGGTTGGTGTTCCCCCCCCCCCCATATCCATTTACTCAATTCCATTGATAACAGTGGAAATTTGGAGTATAGAGGAGATGCTGTTTACCCTTGCCTTGTTCCTGAATTACAAAATTGACTAAGAATGTTTTTGAGTACTGCAGCCTGGAGGAAAAAAAAAAAAAATCTTAGTTTAGTAGAGCATCTAGGATAAGGAAAAATAAAATTATCTGGCATTATTACTTATTTAATATCCAAGTGGTTTTGTTCAACAAATTATTAAATATGTCATCAGTTGCTATTTTTGCTTACTTCTGAAAGGAAAATGTAAAGCTACTAGAACTCCTTCTTCGCCGATAAGTTGATGTATGATATGGGGAGGGTGGGAGCAGAATAAATGCTCACTGGGATTTTGCTAATTTCTTTCATCTTTTCCTTTAACTTTCTTCCAGCTATTAACAATCCATCAGAAATGGAAACCTATAGAAGAGCTGGAAAATGTCAGAAAGCTTACGAAGTGACAAGTTTCTGTTCCCTCAAAAAAGTACCCTATGAATCTAGTGGAATCACTTCTGCACAAACTTGACTACTGAAATCAGTGTGCGGAAATGCTTCTGCTACATTTTTAGGGTCTCCCTGCATTTTTTGGACTCTGGATGAGGAGTTTCATGTTGCCTTAGAAGTTGGCATACAACATCCACACAGTCCAAAAATCTGTCTCAAATATTCATTTTCAGTAGGCATTTGATGTCGAATGTTGAATATTCAGATGGTAATTATAGATGGAAAAAGCCTTCACACTTTTTGTAGAATTTTGTTTTTCTCAAAATACATTAATTTTGTAATTTTATATATTTTTAATAAAACATTTTAAGTTTTTACAACATTCCATGTAAATTCCATAAATGAAGATTACCCAAAAGCCATTCTAAATTGGGATTCCTGGTCTGTTCCCTTTCTATATACGGACCAAATAGTCATCATAGCCAGAGGATGTCTGTGTGGCAACATACGTGGTCATAAAGTATAATTACATTCATTTTCTGTGTTAGATATGATGACAATTTAAGTCAAAACTAATGTTCTACTGCTAATAATAAAACTTAACACATGCACTCACCTTAACCCACTGAGGAGTCCAATAGGTTATTTAAGGGTATATTTGAGACTGCAGGGTTAGAACATAAAAATTAAGCATGGCTAAAAGGAAATTGGAAATGAGAGAATTTATGTTGTATTTAAATATTGTTCATGTTTAAATTTAGAAAAAGTTACTAGAATTTGGAAACTTACATTATCCAAAACTAATTACATAATCTTCATTTCTTCTTTTTTTTTTGTGCAAGGTAGTTCATGTGCAAGCTCAAATGTACTGTGCAGTTAACAATAGTTTTAAACATTTCTAGATACATGCTATTAGAGACATCTGCTTTAACAAAGAGAAAATAACATATTAAAATTAGGAATGACTCTATGAAGAGACAGTTCCTCTTCAAGCATCTGTGTGTTTTCTTATGGGTTGGCCAGGGAAAGAATGTAGTGGGCAGACCCCCAGTAAATTAATGAGGCAATATAGGCATCCAATGGTAGAACAGTCTTTTGTGGATATTTTCTGTATGTGTCCCTTCCAAGCAGTTTCACAATATATTATACAGTTTCTTTTACAATGGATGTTCAGAGTGCATGTAACTTTCTGTGAGGAAGAAAGCAAAAGTGAAACAACTGCTATTGGGAAGAAGTCCCCGCGAGTGAGTAATAGCGAAGTGCTTTAGGTTACTCTGCTGCAGCAAAGGCAAAACTTAAGCTAGTAAAGCTGTCTCATAAATTTTAAGGTAGCTTGGCTTCAGAAGCTTTATGTTTTCTTCAGATTTATTGATGCTGAGGAAAAAAAAAGTTAAAATATTATTTTATCCCATACTTGTGTGCAGATGCAGCATAAATATTTGTTTATCAAGTAAGGATGACTCAGCAGCATTTATGTTTAAGAGTGAGAGGAATTACAAGACTTCAGAATACATTCTTAGCTTTCATTTTAAGGAATGACATTGCAAGATGATTCGATAGCATATAACCACAAAAATCCGGTGCTCTGAGGGATACAAGTTTTACGTATTTTAATAGAGAAATATTTTAAAATACCCTCTGTAAGTTATTCCGTATTTCCGTATTTTTACTGGACTGTATCAAACAAAACAAAAAGTGCTGTGCTCTGAGTTGATGCATGAATTAAATGAGTTTGTTCTTCAGTAAATCACTGGTATGGTCTGTAAATACTATGACCTAAGTATCTGTCAACATTAGGGAAATGTGTGAGTCATTTTTGTGTAATTTTTGTACTTAACTACTTTTCAGTGGTGTCTTCCAGTAGCACATTAAGCAGTGTGACTGCCATCAGTCACAGGCTGTTGCTTCTCTCATCCTGTGCTGAAGCATAATAGCAAAGGTAATAGAATGTTTTGCTTTGTTAGCTGCTTTTTTTTTTAAATATATATTTGTGGGGAGGATTTTCACATAATGTGAGAAATCAAAATATTTTTCTGCACTTCAGAAAGATTGAGTATTGTTAAAGTTCTTGGGAGAATTTTGTGTGTTCTCAGACTGTCCCTAAAAATATTCTATCATCTGCACAGATGAGGTTTTTTTCTTGTAAGTAGAGCACACCAAGAGCAATTACTGTATCTCCCCCCATAAATCTATAAAGCAATATACAAATTATTTCCTTGTTCTACAAACATCAGAGTTAAGACAGTAAGATTTAATTGGCTGACTTTTATGAGCTGACTTTTATGAGAACAATAAGGTTTCCATGTCCTAGGTTATGCAAACCAGTGACTTTTTATTCCATGGACAATTTAGAGGCCGTTGAAATAATTTAACAACTTTCTTCCTTCTCTCCATTTTGTTCTCTCCATTTTGTCTCCCACTACACTCTGTTCTTGGTTTTGGTTTTGGTTTCTTTAAACAATTGCCATCTTTGCTCACCCTGTCTAGTACTTTTCCGGTGAACTATATCACTTCCAACTTTCATATTCATTACAAAGTTTAATTAAAATGTTCACTGGCTTGTTAGGTTTTCAAATATAGATTAGAAACCATTAGAAATGTTTTTTAATGGTTCTAAGCACCATTAGAAATGCATCATTAGAATCTATGGTCATGCTTTTTTAACTGCAGGTCGCTGATAAGTAGTCTATTTGTAAATAGTTTTCTGGAAGAATAGAAGGTTGCTTTCTGCAGTATACATGCAATTATTAATTTATTACTAATTTTTGTTATTACAATAGTACTTAAAGGCTTTAACCACAACAACATAAGATCTGCAGTTATCCAAGAGCTGTGTTGAGTTTTTCATTTGGCTTTCTTTGCATTTGCTAGCCCTGGTGTCAGCATTTCTCTGTCTGATGTCCCCTACCTCCCACATTTCTCTACCACAAGAT
This sequence comes from Theristicus caerulescens, assembly GCA_020745775.1. NCBI lineage: Eukaryota > Metazoa > Chordata > Aves > Pelecaniformes > Threskiornithidae > Theristicus > Theristicus caerulescens. The sequence goes on from CM036566.1 coordinate 38,290,276, forward strand.
GCTATTAGTACAGTACCATACTATCTAGTTACTTCATTGGTGCGTGTGGTTTCTGTAGAAAATAGTAACTTACAGAGGGACCTGATGCAATCATTAAAGGAAATTGTTCATCCTGGAGTTGTCATTTGTCTCACTCGGTGCAGAGTGTTAGTGTCACTAGGACTAGCTGTAGAAAACAAACAAGAGTAATGGGAATGATTCACTGGATCTGGCCACTATTTGGTGTTGGATGTTTCCCAAAAAAGCTTTCAGATTAAACAAACATGGCCACACTACTCAGCACAGTTTTAATTCACTGTCCAAAGCCTTCGCTGTACAGCACATCCCTGCCATACGGGGAGCACACAAGATAACGAGATCACCTAAAAGTGTAACTGAAATGGAAATAAAAAAATGTTGGCGAGGAAGGGGACTGCAGTTGGTCTAAGTAACTATTGACCTTCAGGTGCTGATGTGAGTAGAAGAGCTGGCAGATTGTTTGCTGAAAGCTATCTCTCATCATGAAACGGCCGTCACCGCTAATTGCAGCCTTCAAAGGAAGTCCAAAGAGCGAGCAGACACCCAGTCCAAAGAGCCGTCCTCCTGTCGTGCCTCGCCCCGACCAGAGATCACACACCTTTACAGCACACTTCATGGAGGCTGCGCCAACTCTATTTATGCTGTACTTTGACCTGATGGCCAAAGGGGTTTGGTTTAATTAGCTTTTACTTTTCGATAACCTTGTTACGTGTATGTTCTGGCCAGAGCTGTTAATGGGGATGAAGTGTCCTTCTGTGGGGCTCACAAGGGACGTGCAGTCCCTCTAAGGGCCCCCTCATACAACATGGAGAGCCCAGGGCCTGTGGCAAATATGAGTGAAAAGCCGCCCCACAGCCGTTACTCACCGTGCCCCGCTGCCCATGGGCGCCTGTGCCCATTGCCCGCTGCGGCCCATGGCTGTGAGGGAGCCCGAGGTGGCCACCCTGCTTTCCTGCTATTGCCATCTCCCTCCACAGCCTCTCATGGGAGGGGGTGCTGGGCCGCCTGCGGGAGCGGGGGGCTTTTCTTAGGGCCTCGCCTCCATTTTCCCCCGGACCGCTGCTGAGAAGGCTGGCGGAGGTGGCTCCCTCACGTCCCGGGAGCTGAGGAGGGTGAGCCTCGTTGGGCATCGCTGTCGGATTACCTGTGGAACCGCCCAAAGCCTGTGAGCCTTCAGCAGCGCTGATGACTGCAGCAGGGAGAAGGCTTCTCTCTTGCCAAAAAAACAGGTAGAAGCAAAGCAAACCTCCCACTCCGGGTTTTGTGTCAATGTCTGATTTCCAGGTGTGTGGTTAGAGCAGCTGAGCTCCCTTTCTGTGGTGGTGTGCTGCCTAGATATTCAACATGGGTAAAGTAAAGGATTTGTCTGCGTGGCAAAAGAGGGAGTTGAAAGAAAGTGGTAACTGGGGTGTTAGGGGATCCAGAGTTTTAATTGGTGTGGAGCTGTGTTAGCAAGTGAGACTCCTAGAAATAATTTGTCTGGACTTTCAGGTACAGGTCATGTACTGGCTGATGCTGCCTGTCTAGAAAATTAATTTAACAAAAAGCCCTCATTTGTTAGCGATGGGAGCATGCACAAAAGTTGTGGGTTAGTTTTGGTTTTCTCTTCATTTAAGACTTCCAAGGTTTGGCCCAACACGTCACACGGGTGCTGTGGGACACGGCCATGGCCCTCCCGTTGAGGTGATGCTGAAGGCCCCCTCGCTCACAGCAGGCCTCCGCTCTTCCAGCTGCCCGTCTGCAGCCTGGCAGGTGTCAGCCAGGCGTCCCGCCTGCCGCGTGTGCGGTCTGTGGCTCCCGATGGACCGGCCGGGCTGCGCGGCAGCCGTGCCAGCAAGGGCCGGAGCTGGGCCGCAGGTGGGGCTGGGCCTCCGCACCAGCTGTGCCTTGACGCCGGGCTTGCAGGTGTGCGCCTGTCCTGGGTGACAGCACCGTTTCTGCTGCTCCTGGCCAAGATTTTACCACATGCGTAGTGTTCCCTAAAAAGTGTTCTGTATAAATAATTTAGACTTCATGATGCAATATTTTTAAGATAAAGCTAGTCATCTTTGTGACCTTGTTTCTACAAGATTTTAAAAGTGCTTGTGAACATCTGTTAAAATTCAGGTAAATGTGCTTCTAGTTTTACCAGTTGTCAAGCAGTAGAAAACCAATCTCTTCAACTGGAAACATTTGATCTGGGCTATACTAGACTCTGGTATTACTCACTTTGTCTCTCACACCCTCCTCCCTATTTGCTGCTGAGACTCCTCCCTTCTTTCCCTCCCTGACACATCTTTTCTTCTTGCCAAATCTCTGTCTTTCTGTCTCACCCACCAAAACAAACACATCAGAAAAACTTAAAATTTTCTTGGCCTAATTTATTTCTACTGTTTATACTATTTATTAGTACACCTGCACTGTGTCCTAGAAAGTTACACGTGTAGCTCTGTAGCAATCCAGCCACATTGTCTAAAGGAACATACATGAAATGATGCAGTCACAAGGCAGAGCTGCCTGCCATCCTGCTTTATGGTTACAGCTGTTCTCTAGAACTCTTTGGTTTTCAAGCCACTTTCTATCATTTTACTCTTTTGTGTGGTATTTGGCATGAGACCGATCTGTTCTGGTAGACCATAGGTGGACTGCTAGTGACTGTGGGTTTGAGTGCTTCATCAGCCTGTGGCACAGAACTATATTTCATCTTCGGAAAGGACTGGTGCATGTTGTGAGGGGTGAGCGAGGAATGCCCATCTTATTACCCCACTAGATTGTTACATGGGTTGTTAACAGCACAATGTTTGTGAAAAGCTGGAGTTCTTTGTCTTCCTGTTTCAGTATTGTAGAATATGTGGATTTTTAATTGCAAAATTCATGTAGGGTCAACGTGATGCGTTAACAGATGCAGTTTATTTCAACACAACATCACATTGTGTGATGTATAGAGGACAAATGGGGGGTAGCTGTGGATGCAAGCAGATGAGCTGAGAGGTCAGAAAGCCACACAAGTTTGAAAAACTTCTTAAATCTAAACAAATGTATTTAAGCTTTCAACTTTAGCAAAACTTTCTCATTCTTGATTTCCTGTTGTGTGTTCTGTAATTAAAATAAATGTACTTGCAGTAGGTAGATAACTAATAAACACCATCCTTTACCAGACTTGCTGCTGCTGCTGCACAAACAAGGAAGTAAATGCAGGAAATCCAGAACAGTTGTAATCCCTGGTAGTAACAGGAAAATCTTATCAGTTTGCCAAAGAAAAGCAAAGTCATTTACTTGTAATAAATCACTGATTTACTACATCAAAACAAAGGGAAAGCTGTTTTTCTATTAAAACTGTCAAGCATGTTTCATTTAATGATGCATCTCTCCCTCCTGCTGTATGACTTCTTTTATAATTCAGTAAAGCCTGAATATTTTTTTAAATTACCGTAAGCATTACGCTGCCAATGCTGTTACCATTATTAAATGATATGTTAGCATTTTGCTGCCTTTACTGTGTTTATCTTTCCTCTTGTGACATGCTTTGAATGAAACGTGCTATGGTCAGAAAACAGAATTTGGCTTAAAGACTGCAGTATCCACCTTACTCCCCAAAGCAGAAATACACAGCAAAATCCTAGTCATAATGACTTGCAGTTCTGTTCATTGCCTCATTGCCAAACTCTTAGCCATAATTTTAATTTTACAATACCATGTCATACAAAGTAGATGTAAAAGAAAACTAGTTTGAAGTTATGGGAGTGTTTTTATACTGATTTCAGGGAGGCATGGAATTAATATAACAAAACTTGTAGAGGTTGTGTGTATGTACTAGTATGTGTTTTTTAAAAATTCTCTTTCTTCTTAAGAGAAAGAAAAACATTTAGGAATCAGGCATGTCTTTGCTCGAGCTCCTGTATGTGTATTAGTTCAAAGAGGAAGCTTTTGTAGTATGCAAAACAGGGTGATAAATGGAAGTTTCTGTTTGAGGTATGTGTTGACTGTATCACTTCTTGATAGGTGTAAAGGACACAGGTATACACCCTCTGTGGGCGAGTGCTTTAAATAAACAGAATTGCCGCTGAAGTCATAGATGGATTCACTCAATAAAGAACCAACGTGCTTGACCTTCTTACCTGTTTTTAGAAATCCTCGCAGTTGTCTGTTTGGCTGTACCACAGATGTAACATACATTCCTCAATAACGAATACTGAAGCACAAAGGTATTACTGTAGCTAGAGATGAGCGTTTGTTGAAGCAATGTGTAATCAGAGTTACGAAAACCAAAAGCTAAGAGAACCTCTTTACCTATTGGACTTTTTTCTTCTTCACTAAAAAGATAAAAGAAAATATGGCAACCCAACAAAGAAGGGAAATGGAGGCAACACTCCTATCTTTTTTTTTTTAAATCCGTCTTATCATCACTAATGAATGTATGTGGTGTGGTGTGGGCTAGATGGGTAAAAATTACTGTAAAACCAATCATCAGGCATCCTAGTTGAACTGCACAATAGATCAACTGAAGCTGCAATTTGTAAACAAAATTGATATTGACTTCATTTGTGACCACCACAATTTGGTCCAGAAATATTAGTATGCTCCATAGTTGGCTGCTTGGTAATGTAATGGAGTCTAATGGTTTTCAGTTGCTATCTGCAGTACCCATGTGATCTGGCTTTATCTGTTTTCTTTCCTCCTTCCTCTTTTGTACACAAACACACCTTGTATCATCAACAAAGTATGAACTCTTTAAAAAAAAAAAAAAAAAAAAAAACAACACAAAACAAAAAAAAACCAACAACCTGCAATAGGAATACCCTTACTTAGCCATGGCAGTTCATGGGCCTATTAGTAGGATTTAATTTTATTACCCCTGCTCTGTGAGCTGCTTCTTTCTAGCTCTGACAGCTAAAATTAGGGACTACCTCTTCCCTTCATCCTTCCTCCAGAGAAACTTCAAATGTAGTAAGTCTGAGTGTGCTTTCATTGCTGCTTTACAAAGACAGTTAATAGATCTAATATAATGTCATATCCTGCATAGCTATCTACAAGTGAGCATATCCAAAACGTATCTTCATTTACAGCTTACTGCACATGGCCCTTTAACATTTGATATGCAAAGAGTTACTTTCTTTTAAATTTTCTATGATACGACTTGGCCTTTGCTCCATGGCAAGTCCAAGCAGCTAGGTTGCCTGAAAACCATCATCATTTGTTCCATCTAGGTTATATTTAAAGCAAATGTCTAAACAGAAAGAAGCCAGTGTGTGTAACTGGTTGGGCAATCTCCATTTCCAGTTGAAGGTGTGTGTCTTCTGCAGAAGCTTAGAAAATACAGAATTGCTTAATAGCTTGAAGAAATGAAAGAAGACTTTACTGGAAGGAAGTTGTGGTTCTGAGTTCTTCAGCCTCTGTCATCTGTATTTTCTCTCTGTGAAGCCTGTTGAACTAGATCAAAAGACAACATTATACTAGCAATTACAGCAGTGTAAACACAATGATAGTCTACATTTGTAATTGTATCTGCCTATTTTGAAACAAAATTGCTTCCCTCAGTGTATGTTTTTTAATTGAAAGTGTCATCAGACACTTTGTAAAGAAGCAGACCCTCAAGGATGTTTCAAATGCAAGTGTATATTGTCCGGGAAGCATGAATTCAGCACCCCAAAGAATCAATACTTATTTTCACAGAAACAAAGGGCTTGCATGATCATTTACATTGTTTACACTAATGAATATAATTTGTTATAATTGCATTTCAGATACCCATAGCCACAATTAATTTCCACTCATATATATATTTTTTATTACATATTTGGAACTGGAGGGAGGCATTTGAGCATTGTACTCCATGATATTTACCTGTATATGCCTTTAAGAAGTATCTCAAGTCCTTCCCAGTAAATGATTAGCAAATCTGTGGTAGATTTATGCTTTTCCTTATTGCATCCATGATAAATCCACTGTGTAATCCTTAGGAAAAATAAAGACTGGGTTTTTTTTTTACTTACTAATAAGACATTTTAAAAATTTGCGACAAAATATATTCCTTTGACATATAGAAGTCTCAATAGTTAAATTCAGTATGCAACGCTGTTTATTAAAGCTGGGATTAGTGCGCCATCTCCTGGTAAACTCGGGAAAGGCCTTGAAGGTTGACACTTCAGACGGGAGAGTATTTGTCCGTACAGTTTTGTGTCAGACTTGTTCTTACAATGGGCTTGGAAAAAAGAACACATGAAATCTATAAAAAAATCAAGAGTAATTGTATGCTAGGTTCAAATATGTAGCATCATCCTAACTATGAAAATGTTTGTTTATGGTGTTTTTCTCAAAAATTCTATTTGAGTTTAAAAGGCCGGTTACTAGAATTAAATAGCTATTTTCATATGTTTACATCTTGTTAATTTATTTAGGGATTTATTAGATAATTTCTGTGTGTGTGTTTTGGGAGAAAGAAATAGGCAGAGTGCAGGGCCTTGGGTGCTCTTAGTGCACCTGAGACAAAAGCAAATTTTTTGTCTGCTTGCCATCTGGCTGCTTTTACGTATTCATCAGCTGAATCAAAAATCCCTGTGTATATCAGTACTGAGTTTAATGTGAAACACACTCTGGACAAACAGCATTAACTGGTTTCATGTACCCTTATGTACTGGCTAGTCACAATCCTGGAAAAACAACTTATCTTTTCACCAGGTATAATAGTAAGGAAATCATAAAGCAGTCATCATATGGATAAAATTATGCTTGTGTTTATGAAATGGATTGTTTTTTCTAAGAAATTGATGCCATAAAAGGTGTAAATGCTTCATAACTGTAATAAAAGCAATTAAGTTATTTTGTCTTGTACATTTAGCATTGGCAGTTTTCAAACTGTGTGATGCTGAGAAGAGAAAGCAGAACACAATGGAGAAAAGGAAAATAGAGATAAAATAGCAAAAATACTGATTTGGATATCATTCTTCTACAGCTGTAAACATAGGAGGCAGGTACACATGCATTCTAAGAGCAGATTGCTGTGGTAGCTGGATAGCAGTAAATGGAAAGGATCAGTATTTATTCTAGCAGCTTCCAAAGTTGTGTCAGGTATTTCACAGAACGGAAGAGCATGTATGGTCCTTGCCAGAGCATTCAGCCACGGAAAATGGAATGAGAAGAGGAGAACAGAAGGGGATTTGCCAGCTCCAGAGCGCAGAGAGTGTCAGTTAGCACCCAGCATGATTTGTTACAAAGAGGGGAGGATGGGGTGAGGCTTGAAAGGGGATTAAGGGTGGGGAAGGTGGAGGACAACTGTTTTATTTGTTTTAAGGTGGAAAGAGGATCTAGAAGCTTTCAGATAGGTCTTCCTTGTCAGTTAGCAACACGGTGGCTAGAAGATTTTTTTTTCATCTAGAGATCAAAGAGGAAATGGACTTTGGGTACGCATGTATTTGAATAGAACAGGCCTTACAAGTCATTTGGGGGTGTCTCACACCCAGTGCTGCATGAGAAGCTCCTAGTGACCATGTAAGCAGCAGCTGCACAGGGTGCAAGCTGGACATTGTTAGTGAAGCTGTGGAGAGGGTAGAGTATTGCAAGAAAACAGTGAGAGAAGCAGAGAGTGGTGGCATAATGCAAAGTGCTGATGGAACATGATGTTTGAGGTAGGTGTGCTAACTCCTGGAACAACTGAATGTGCTTGGAGCAACCAGCAAGAAAAAAGATCTTGGCGATGCCATTTTGGATGGATAGAGGGAAATGAACCAGGTATTTACAGTGGATTGTCCTCTCCCCTTGAGATCTCAAGGGAACTTCTTCTCTGAAAATGGACTAGCTTATTGGAGTCTAGGAAGCTACTGCAGTACATACCATGTTTAATTACCCAACAACCTATCTTCATTTATCATATTCTTTTAGTATCTGTAGAGAGAAATAATACCTAACAGCCTTGCTCTATGTAGCATCAGTGCAGCATTCTCCTGAGATTCTGCCAAAATACCTGAACAACAGACTTACTACTCATTAGTTGGTGGGTGTCTTTTGGGTTTCTTGGGTTTATATCAGAAAGCTACTTCTAAATGCCAGCCGGCTGCTTTTCTTAGTCATTCTGCCAAGTGGGAGTGATTCTGCAAGAAATAGCAGAAATGGACAGTAGTAAAATAATCGAAGACCAGATTCAGGTATGATATTTTAAATGGTAATTCTGCTGGTGTGGAAAGAAATGCTGCTGGTATTGAAAGGACTAAATGTCAAGACAATTAAAAAAACAAAAACAAAAACAAAAAAAAACCCTCACAAATTAAACAAGGAAAACATTTGGAAATAAAATAGGTTTCTGTTAATTTTCTTCTTAGGATAAGAAGGTTTCAGAATAGAAGAGTGGGATGTGAGGGTTTGCAGTCTGCTCAATATAGAAATGCTTTATTGACTCATATGAGTAGGCTGTCATCAAAGCTGTATCCATGCTTCAGAAAAGGATGGCTGACAATCACAGATTAAGAAAGGAAAAAATCTCTTCCCAACGTAGACTGTTAGAGCTGGCAGAATTTTCACAGGATTTCAGCTGTTCAGTCAGCAAGAATATTGCAGCACAGCTCTGGAAAGCAAGGACACTATTTGTGGGAACTTGCTCGAATCTTGTGAGTCTCTTGGTGAGAGAGAAATCCCGATAAGTAAATGCATTTTAATTTCAAGCAGAGGATTTTGTAGAAGGAAAAGAGTAGTGTAAGAGTGTGTAAATGAAATTACCTGGATGTGCTGGAGAGCTGCTTGGAAAGACATTAGACCTGATTGATTCTTAGTTATACGAAGGCCCCTTTCCTCTAAGCTGGTACTGAAAATGACCTTGCAATGTCTATAAAAACAACTTGTCTTCTTTTATAGGCACTTGCACTTCCTGAGTACTGTTATTATGTATTAGGTCATAAATTCCTGGTAGTTTATTTGCAAATCAGTGTTATTTTCTGAATATTTCTCTATCCTTGTAAGTAAGTGTACTAATTATTTCTACTTGGTTATTTTTATAGTTCTGTTGTGCTCATTTATTCCATCACTAGGAGTATTATAAGTGATAATGTGCATATTCCTTTTGATGTTGATTAATAGGAGATTCAGAAGAATACTGGATTCTTACATTAAACATAGCAGTGCCGGACAACCTGTGCCCTGAATAATTTATAAAGAATAAGAAAAGGATTAGAGGTAGACCACACAGATATAAATTTCCATGTGAGCTTAGTTAGAGCATGTACACTTCAGGGTCTCCCTGAGATAGATGCATTCATTCTTTTATTCTTGATTCTCATTTCATCTTCTGTCTCTTTTTCTCTGAACTCCCTCCAGTCTATAGGCTTTGATAACAAGGGCCCCTCAAGGGTGACGGTAGGGTTTCAAGAATGTTTTGCCACTTGTTTTATGGTTGCTCCTTCACCATGCTTTGTCAGCTTGTATTTTCTGAAGTGCAATTACTGCACAGGAAATAACAAGACTTAAATTGTTCTGACTCAAGAGGGAGACATAATTCATTCTATATATAGCATCTCCAAACTGAGCTAAGGTTGAGTGTTCAGGCACTTCAAAAAACAGCTGCTGTAAGAATCCAAAATGATGACAAGAGACAGCAATACAAATAAATATTTTATAAGACAACAATGTGAAGTTTAATCATTGATTTAATAAAACCCACAATAAAGCAACACATTTCTTTTTTCTTCAATTAGACAAATGTGTAGTAAATTATTACAATTAAAAAAAACTCCAAATACATGTCTACTGTACTTCAACTTCTAATTACAGCAACTATAAATCCCAATTTAATTAAAACCTATTTAAGTATTAGTATGTGCAAAATACCTGTTGTTTGTTTGTGGTATTTTTTTCCAGTAAGTTTGTAAGGATGGGATGCACATTTTTCATGAACTGTGATATGGCTTAATTAATGACAGTGTTTGTATTGAAGCATTAACTTCCCAAGTACAGTGCTGCTTTGCCTCTGAGCTGTATGTGCTCCCATGCTGTACTCACGGGTTCCCATTTCTTGCCAGAACAGATACAAACATAATCCAATGTTATGTGCACTTTGTCCAAATTAATACTGTGCTGTTCGTTTTCACCTCTCAAAATTCATGATGTGACCCCTACCTCAAAAAAAGGGGAGAAAAGAAGCCAAGATTGTTACCACCAATTGCAGGTATAAATCAGCCTGATGAATATGTGAAACCCTAGCAAGTTTCAAAACAGACAATAGCTTAAGTATTCACAGCTGAATATCACAATATCCATTACTGGGCAAAAATTTTCCTTTCTGATCCCCATACAGAACTACTTTTGATGTCAGTGGAAGTTCTGCAGAACCATGAGACTAAGCAATTCGGTTTTGTGGACTTTGAGGATTAATAGTCTTTTCAAATTGCCTCATCCCTCTGTAAATAAGAAAAGGCCTTTCTACCTCTGTAGGTTGTTATGATTTTGTTGTCCAACACAATATTATTATATTGTTGTCCAACACCATTTCATTACTGAGCTTTCTTGGATTTTGCTTTATTCATAAAGCTAAGTAGTGAGGGACTGCTATTGCAGTGTCATTCCTGTCAGGATACTGCCATACTCTGCTCAAAGCAAAGATGAAAAGGTCAGAGATCTGTCACTGAGGGAACAGCACATATCTAGAACTTCTGCTCCCCACTTTCCTGTTAGAAGATGCAAGTATTTTGCATGTTTATAGATTGTGTTTGAGAGTATCTCCATGTCAAGCATAGTTTCTATCATTTGATTTTTCTTTTAAAGCAAAACAATCATGGAAAAATGATCAATTACAAGACATTTATTAATTATAATTAGAATGCATGCTAATCAACTGGCCTTTTAATGTGAATCAAATGTTGGTTTAGACATTCAGGATTATTAATAATAAATTCATCTTACAAGTCAAAACTTTGTAAAATAAATAACCAGTTTCTAATGTATAAACCCTACTCTAAAATACATTAAAGATAACTGATCACTTGTAACACTTTGGGTCCAGTGTTGGGTGTCTAGTTAAATACCAGAAGTCTGGGCAAGGATCTTCTTGTCTGGATCTCCAAAGGCCCAGATTAAAGCTAACTTTCTGGTTTGGGTACAGTAAATTCTGTATTTTGCAGTATCTCCAAAGAGAGTTTCCAAAAGAATTCAACTAGCACTGCGTACATTATAGTTTAAGATATTGTATGAAAATTACTATTGCAAAAATAGTGTATAATGAATTCAGGGCTCATGAGATATTATGGAACCCTGGCATGATCAGCATTAGAGACTTTAATTGAAATACTGAATACTTGATGCTCCATTTGGAGCGCAGGTATTTTGTGGTACGTAGTTCCTAAAGGACAATATTGGACTGTAATTTGTGAGGTATCTGCAGACCCACATTGCAGTTTGTAAACAATAATCTGAAAACAGCTTTGTCTCAAAATCCTAATAAATTGAATAATCCAGTACAAGGGAGAGAGTGAAATACATGTTCCGTAGGGCAACCACTGCACTTTTTGCAGCACCAGTTCTCCCCGCTGCATGTTACATGGTACAAATCCACGTATCAATGGTTTCTATTTGATCATTTTCATTTTGCATTTATTGCTCTCAGTCTTTGACTACAAGATAAAGAATAAGGCAGCAGTTCCCAAAACATATGAAATTAGGCACTGGAACTCTGACAACTTGCGCAGGTTTTGCTAATTTCCTGTTTGTAACTCTGAAGCTGGACAGAGCACTTGTACATTCCAAACGTGTTCAGCAGCAGTTGTCGGGCCTTGGACTGAACTTCCTCCCATTTAGATGAACTACCAGGAACTGGAAAATCAAGAAAATAATTAATAGAATCCACTCCTCAAGTAGCCCGGACGATCCAGCTGTTCTTAAATTTTCCACGGTGTTATCACCTAGGATAATCTTTGTTCACACTCATTTATTAATTTAATATTGTTCTGTGGTCACTATGTACTCTCTATATATTATTTTACACCTTTAGGTCTATATTCTCTAACTAGATACATCTTGATAAAACTGTGTATGTCAGACACCACTCCCCACCCCCCAAAAAAATGAGCTTTCTTACTAAGAATTAATATTTGTAGTACTGTTAGATGTCTAAATCACCATGTTTTGGCAAAACATATTTATTTTTCATATGTCAGATTGTTCCACATTAGAACTTCGCCCTGTCTTTCCCTGGACAAAATAAGGGAATTTCTGAGGAGAAATCCTTTTTCTTTTTTTTTTTTAATCCCTAACCAAAGAATCTGTACTGGATATTTCAGTATGAATATATTTTCTTTCCACAATTTTCATTTACACTGTGTCTTTCTGGGCCAATGCGTTCTATATCTCGCTGTACAAAACCATAGTTAGTAAATTTTTTTTCCCAGAATGATATTTCCTGGTTCAACTTAAATAACAATATGAAGAGAAAGTGGGTTTTTTTTCCTACACTTAGATTTAATTTAGAATTATGCTATACAGCAGCTTACCTAGTTGCAAGTGGACTATGGCAGTTGTTTTTCCTGCAGTGAGAGACCAAACATTTAAATCTTCTATAGAATAAACATCTTCAATTTTCATCAAGTCTTCCTTAATGCGATCCACATTTAAATGCCTTGGAACTCCTGTGATACCAAACATGAGATAAAATTAATTCTGTCTTCTGCAAACTCTCAGTGGCCTTTAAAATGTCATGACTGATCTCAATGTCAGAAGAGTTTATAATTTGTGCTGTTGGAAGTGATTAGTAACTTCCAAGTTATCGACAGAGAAGAATATGCAAACTGGTATATTAAGTCCAGTATGGGTACAGAAGTTGTACAGGAATTGCAGTGTTGTCTCAAATGTGATTTGTCCTGTCCAGAACCGGCTCTCTGGCCATAGCCAGCATTAGGTCCTTTGGAGCAATGTACTTGTGCAGCCAACTCTACTGCAGCTTCTAACCCCTAGCAACTGCTTAGACCAGACTCTAAGGTCAGAATCTGGAGAAAAAAAAAAAAATGCTATGGCCTGCCTCCTACTGTCTCCTGAAACTTCTCTCTTCAGGTAACGGGTATCATTTTCAGACGCTCATAGTAATCCATCTGCAGTGGTTAACACATATCACTTTTGTCTTATAGCATGGCATCTTTGCAAATCAATGATTGCACTGACCAAGACATAGTATTTTCAGCAGCTACAGCACCTCTATAGCTTCCCTATTCCACCCTTTAGCTGTACAAAGGGCAGAATCAAAATTTTAGATGATCAACATGGGCTCAAAAACTAGTACAAAAATACTGAATAAACTCTGTTTCTGAATAGTTTTGTTTCTATCATAGCTTTTTACTGCTTATCTTCCAGTTTTATGAAGTTTGATTATATATACTATGAGGAGTTCAGCCACTTGCTTCTCAAATTTCTTCAGAATTTTTGGATGACTCCTCTCTGAACCTGATGCCTGTCTTTTAAATTGTTAGTTCCAGTACCATCTCTTTTGAAAGTTCAGTGTCTAGGATCGTCTCATATTAGACAAAATTTTCCTTCTAGTGAAGACTAACAGAAAATTCTTTAGCTGATAAATAACTAGCTAACTGCCTGGTTGTTATTTCCACAGCTTGCTTTTTCCCAGGAAACATGGACTTAAATTTTGGTATCTCACATCATGCTATTGATAGACTTCCACGCTGCCTTATAAATCTATATTAAAAGCTAGAATCTCATTGCTTGTATTAGATAATCATTTAAGTTTTTAATTTAGCATTCCTAGTATAACAATGAAACAAGTTAAAATGAATACTGAAAGCTGATACAACTCCAAGGACCCTGATGTTGTAGCAATAGTCTCCAATATAAATGCAAGTCCATTCTCTGGAGACCCTGAATTTGAGCTGGAAAAATTCCCTAGAATACATAAAGCCCACCTATCATCACTTCTAATAGCATCATTAATGATGACATCATTTATGACAACTGGGATACCTAGGCAAACAGCTACAACTAAATCATCTGGAATCTTTAGTTTGTCCATTAGTTTGTCCATTAGTTGAACCATTAGTTTGTCTTATCTGTTTTCTTCAGCTAAATCTTAGCTATTGCCTCGGAGCTAATTGAGGTTTCTTAAGCAAATTTTACCATTTTTGCCTTCTTGGTGAACTTCCATTTTGTTGGATTTTTTTTTTCCCTTCCTAAGTGACAGCAAAAGCAATTGACATTGAAGATATTGAGGTCCTTGATTTAACCTTGTAACATAACAAAAGTTAAGTCAATAATAGCTCACGAGACAGCTAGGAAGGTGCAGCTAAAACCTGGGATTTTTCTCCCATCCTTAACATTTTCACTTTCATAAGGTAAAAGTACTAGATCAAGCAGTAAGAGTTGGCATGTTAGTTATAATAATGCAAAGAATGTTGCTGGCATCTTTCCCTCTAAGTCACCACATGAGATAAGATTCTTCAGCTTTTGTTCAGCTTTTTCTTTCCTTTTTTTTCTTCTTCCTTTTTACACTACTCTTTTTACTTGTAGCTTCCCCTATGGTAACAGTAGAAGCACGCAAGTAACACAACAGCACTTGTGGAAAAGGGGAAGACAGGACAGGCATGAACCACCTGTCCAGCCATTTGGCCTAAGCTTGCTTCCTCCTTTCACATGCATTCACATTCACTTTAACTTTACAATAATTAAAGTGAAAGTGTAGAACTGAGTCTGGGTAAATGTTCACTTAGTTTAGCTGACAGCCACTGCAGACACACAAGAAAGTTCTGTACATTTCACTGCAGAGGACAAAGACACCTAAAGACTGCTGCAACTTAGATGAGCCATCAAGAACCAACAAACTAAAGCAGCAGCAGGATAAACAGGTCTCCAGACACAATCCACTTTGTTAGAGACGGTGATCATGTCAAGAAAGTGCCAGTGCTCACTGGTATTGGACATGTAAAGTACTGCAGACTGTGCACAGGTCTTACCTTCCAGAATAATAACTCCTGTGTCACACAGAATTCGAACTGTTGTCAAAACCACCAGTATGGAGAATACATATGTACATATGGGATCAGCAATCTTGTATTCTGGCTGCAAGGGACGGTCCAAAGTGTTAAAGGATGTATGAAAATAAGCTCACTTACAGAAACGTGTCTCAGAAAATGCAGTTACTTCTAGCTCCAACTTTCACGAATATTTCTTTTTGTTTGAATAGGTACAAAATATATAATAGAGATAGTCTTCACTTATTTTGCATGAATATATGAAGCTTATAATAGAATATCACAAAGTATTTTTAATAACTTACAAAAACAAGTCCCTTTTTAATTTAATCACCAGAGTTGAAATTAAAAAAATTCCACCCTGCCTCAAAGACTAGCCATTCCTTACCTTAAAGCGTATGATATATGCAGCTACGAGCACACCAATACTTTGTACCAGGTCCCCAAGGGCATGTACAAATGCTGCTCTCACGGCAAGGCTGCTGTGTCCATGGCTACTGCTGTGGGCTGCGTTAGGAGAGTTCGACTGAGGTACGTGAGAGTGAGGGTGGGAATGGGAGTGGGAGTGAAGGTGGCCAGATTGATTCAGCAAAAAACCCATTCTGAAAGTGAAAGAAGAAAAACACTCCAAGAAACAGGCTTCAGGGTTTGGTGGGTGGGGGTTTTTGTTGCTTTTTTTCTTTTTCTTTCCTTTTAAACCAAAGAATTGAAAAAGTAATACTCAGTATCATTTCTTGTCTTATTAATGAAAATGAAGAGGTCTAGCAAAATTACATCCCATGAGAAAGTTAGAGGCCATGAATGAATTAGCAGCTTATTCAGAAATACATTTATGAATGTTAATGGAGAGAAAGGGAGATCTTACATTAAGTTAACTGCAACACCAACGGCTGCTGTAATCAGCATGATATCGCCATTTATTTCATAGTCCATATGGATAGTTCTTTGAACAGCTTCATACAAGAGGAATGCCATAAGGATATAGACCAGCAATACACTAATGATGGCTGACAACACTTCTGCAAACAGAAAGGAAACAACATTACAAAAGTGAGTCTCATATCTATTTCTTTTTCCAAATTAGAATGTGGACAGAGCCTTAATTATTTTAACTATTTTATGTGTATTATAACACTAATGCAGAACTAATGAGCTGCGCGGTAAATAAAACTCGTAAAATAGGATTAACAAATGGAGTTTGTTCTAATCAACTCCTTCACGTTTCCCTGCCCTGAGTATATCCCTCAAATTATGTTTTCTCTGAAAACTTCTGCATGGGCGATGACTGTGACTTCTTCAGACAACCCAGAACTTTCACCTGAGAAATCGCAGACAAAGGCCCTGTCCAGGGCAGAGGAAGATAGGTGGTCTCAAACATCACCAGCCCACCTACAAATAAGAGAAAGCTTGACTTCAGCTGTCCCCAGTATTAAGCTGGATTTAGAAATTACTTTCATATATCCTTTCGTATTTAGGATGAAGAGAAAATTATAAAAAGATTAAGAAACTGAACAGTACAAACTTGTCAGGCATATTACTCCTAAGCTTCTTGATATATATGTACATATGCATTATTTATTACAGATTGCAGCTATGAAGGATTGCTTAATATAAGTTTCTGTATTGGTGTAATACGCTGTTTTAACATTATCTAATGTTTACCAAATACTCATATTTCACAAAAGTAAGAGTGTTATGATCAACATTTTGGTGTAGGAATTTTATCTGATCAGTAGGGACTTTCAATAGGGCACATACATCTAAATAAAGAGAAAATTAGGAAATTAATAAAAACTCTTAATATTTCATTTTCCTGCATCTTCCACTGCCATTTACATCTGTGGAAAGTGGTTACAGCTCTCTACAAGGCTCCTGCTGTTCTGATGTGAGGTAAATCGGCCTGAATATTTTATGGGTCTGAACCTTAGTGCTGTCTGCCTCAGTACCCAAGTCATGAAATTGGGCTGGTAATAGCATACATTAACCTGAGAAAGATGAGTCCACACTACAGTTTTAAGGTCCTACTATAAAGAATATAGGTACTTCCAAATGGGTCACTACATTCCTTTTAACATAAACATACTTCTACCCTCTGGTTTCATATTCTGAAAATGATTGCCCTGTTGCAGCTGAAACTTAAAAAAAAAAAAAAAAAGGCAAGATACCTGACAGAGAAAATACTGGTCCAGTTAAGAATGTCTCAGTTATAAGCAAGTTAATACAGGGCTTTACAAAAAGCCCTGAGAAAACCTTAATGCTAGCTCCACTGTATTGCATGTAAATCCGCAGCCATGCCTGAGTAATCTGTAATCATTACGCATAATGCTCATTACTGTCACCTGCCAGATGGATCACTGGGATCTTATCCTTCCTGTGTGAATTCAAAGATCAGAGTTGGAATTAATTTACTTGGAACTGTAATGGTTGTTCTTCGCCCTTGTTCCACACATACTGCCCTGATTTATTCCCCCCGTAAGAGCAAGATTCTGCTCTTGGCTGTACCATAGCTCTAAGGATACTGATCTGAGAATTGCCTCACTTCTCCCTCTGCTTTGAATCTGTCAGTGTATAGTACAACTTTGGTTACTGCAGAAGGTGTCATTTCTAACACAGAACTGTTAATTTTATTTATTGAATATTACAGTAAAAAACATGCAGCTATATAAGCATTTTAATATCACCAAAATCACTTGATCCATCCACTGAATTTTTAACGTTATGGGAGAAGAAACTCACACCAACGCATTCAGCTGTTCGGTAGTGGGTCAATGCCTGGATGAGCACCAGCATTACCAGGCAGTAACAAGGCTCTGAAAGGCAACTGTCACAATCTCAGATGATTTCAGAGCAACATGAAAATCCTGGAAATATCCATGCAAGTGATAGTGTTCTTTACAAAGCAGGCAGATTATTCAGGGCAACAGCCTTAAAAAAAAAAATAATACATTGCTTAGAAGGTTTTCCAGAATGCTTTTTTAAAAAATAGTGAAGCCACAGCACATTAGCATTTACCAGAGAAATAACATATTGTGATTTCCATGTTTTCTGCAACGGAAACCAGTGTTTTCCTTGCGGTTTCTTTCACAGACTCATTGTCATGTCAGCATTGTAGATTTGTGCTGAGATCTTTCACTTCTTGTGAAATGAACTAAGCACTGTCTCAGTGGACTGACTGATTCTGTCATTACTAACATTGTCTCTGCAGCAATGGCAAAATGCCAGGTTCCATATCTATGCTTAAATCTGCTCAGTGTCTTGCTGAGAAGGAGGTATCTCCACTTGGTGGTGAAACGGAACTATTTTTGGCTTCAAGAATATAATCCTTTTTAGACATGACTGCAATTTCTCTTATTTTGTCTTCACTTTTCTAACCCATTCCTGAATCTGTCAGCTTCCTTTTCACCACTGAAAATGGAATAAAACTGAAGATGGAGCATACATATTATGTATTCAAAGAGAATTCAAATAAATGAAAACTAGTGCTAATTTCCTTCTGGAATTTGACTAAACAACTAATAGGTCTGTTGTCTTTACAATGCAATGTTTATGGGAACAAGATTGACAATTCATCATTCTGCAAACAAAAGTGATAATGAGCACCAGAAACAGTGTTCATTAGAATGTTTTCATGCTTACTGTACATATAGATTATCTTAAAACTTAATGCAAAGCAGGTCAGTGATGAGATAGTTCTTGCACATATTCCCAGCTTTAAACAAACGCTCCACATTTTTTCTGTGACAGATGCTCAATCTGTACCCTATTTTTAACATTCTGTCATGTTTTAACATCTCTCTCATGAAATTCAAGCTATTGTTGAGCTCATATTAATTGCTGACAAGCTTCTTACATACAGGTTATTTGGAAAAATGTGTTACAATGAGGATATACCCTAGAAGCAGCTTTGCTCCATTGCCAGCATTCACTGATGTGTGAAACTGGGCCCTCAGGCCACAGCGTTCAGATTCGGTGCCTAAAATCAGGCAAATAAATTCCGCAAATGTGACTTTAACAAACTCTGTATAGTAATTTTGAACCATCCCATCTTCTGTACTTGCAGAGCCTAGGTCAAGGTTTGGGGGTTTCTTGCAGGGCCTTTACCCACTTCCCCTTCCTCACTGCAGCCACAGAAACTCTTCCCCTGACCCCCAGGCTGTAGTCATCCTCCTCCTACAGAGAGAGCTGCACTGCTGCTAGTCAGGCAGAATGGCTGAGGTAGAAAGGCACCCCTGCAAACTGTGTAGTCCTGCTCAAAGCAGGGTCAGCTACAGCAGGTTGCTCAGGGCTGCATCCAGTTGGGTTTTGAGTATTTCCAACTGTGGAGACTCTGCAACCTGTTCCAGTGTTTGACCACCTACTGGCACTGGGCAACAGAAAAGGAGGAGTAATTTCTGCAGAACTGAGAAGCTGCTCCCTGTAGCTTCTCCCAGGGAGAAGATGGTGCCCAGGGAGAAGATGGTGAGCAATATGGACTAATTCTATGGGCCAGTTCCGGCCCATGGGCCACCATTGGATCAGTCTGGCCAGTATTTTTCTTGGCACTAAAATGGGAAAAAAAAAAAAAGGTACAGAAAGTGACGTGGCAGGAATCCTCAGGGATTTGTGTTTGCGAAGTGCTATGGAGCCCTCAAATTAATTAATTGAAAAGTCTGTGAAAATTTACAGAACTGAGTAAGATTTTAATGGTTAAATAAGTTTATTTTATTTTTCTTAAGATTAACTCCTGTTTTAAGCTAGGCCATGGCATGATCAATGTATGTACTATTTGGTTTTAGAAAAGTTACAAAGACACATAAACTGCTCAAATTATTTTTAAGTAGGGTTAAAGTATTTATAAATGCTAGCAAACATCCTTCTAGAGAGTACGAGCAAATGCCAGGGGCATACCTGCAAGGTCAGGTTTCAGTATTAGGGGAGCTCCTATTGCAAAATTAAAACTTCTTGAAAGAAAAGTTTGTAATGGGAAATGCTGGCATTGTTAATGCTTTCTTGCTAAAGCCCCAAAGATCTTTGCTAGCATACAGAGTTATGCATTCATGCATTAGTGACTAACTGATGACAAATGACTAGGAGTGATGGAGTTGTTGAATTCTACTGCTGTTCTAGCAGCCAAAATAAGAATTGCAAATAACAACTACACAAGACTTTGAAATTCCTTGAAAAATATATGCTATAGAATGTATAGAGCAGAGGTAGCAAACTGTGACACTTGAAATGATCTGTTTCATGAACAATAAAGGTTGAAGCTTTTGATAAAATGTCTCCAAGACCTGCAGCTGTATATTATGAATTATTATATCCAGTTAGCAACCACATGAAAACACCCTTTATCATCATTACATTTCCAAACATGAAGTAATGAATCCTGAAAATACCCTTCTGAGGTTTAGTACATAATTCTGTTTATGCTTCTTTTTACAGACACCTAAAACAAGCAGAGGTTAAGTAACTTACTGTATTGGAAACCATGGGACGTTTTGACCTCTGCTTTGTGTGGTTTGGGGAGTGCAAGAGGAATACTGATTTACACAGCTTCTGGCAAGGCAGAGCTCTCTGATAATATGCTCTACAGAAGTCTTTAGTTCTGGATTAAGATGTCATTTTTCACATTGAATAGGACCTTTTTCTAGTGTCATAATTCTACTGAAGTCAATGGGACTTTGTAAATCCTGGGCACTGGCAATAGTCTGTGGTGAACAACAACTGACGGACATGTACGGCTCCTGCACCAACAAGCTCCTCAGTGTGTCACACAAGCAGTAACAGTGGTACAGCAGTGAGCGACCGAAGAATGTGTCCCTCTCTTGCTCAACAGTCTCAATTCCAAAGCACAAAGGTGCACAGGTGCCTGACCTAATGCAACAGCCCAGTAACTGTGGATGGGCTGCGAAACACAGCTGCATATCCACCCTTCTCCTTGCTGGGGACAGCTTCCCTCCTCTGAACCCTTTTTAAACTATTTAGGCCATGGTTCATTTGTAGGAAGTCATATTTACAATGTCACCATGTATCCAATTCTCTAACCTTCCTCTTTAAGGTGGAAGATGAATCAACCATTCAGAATTTAACTCTGAATCTGCTAAGTCCTAGTTCCACAGAGATAGGGAGACTCATCCTGCTCCCAGTGAACGAAACTCTGCCATCAAACTTCACTTTTGGCTGAGGTTTAAAATTCAAAAAATTATTTTTTTGTATTATCTATTCCCTTGTGGCAATACAACGTATGTAATAGATCCACAATGGCCAGTGAAAGGACATTAGAGTCATGGTGTTAAAGCGACTTTCAGGTTTGTTGCTACTCTCTTTCTAGTTACCTATTCTTCTAGAATTAGGTGATCTTTACAGTTGTTGCTTAAAATACTCTGTTAATAGCAAAAGCTGATATCTACATACCTAAGCGATGAAATCCAAAAGTGAACCTCTTTGTGGGAGATTTTGCAGACAGCCAGAGAGCAAGCAGGGTCAAAATAATACCACTAAGGTCAGTTAACATATGAAGTGCATCTGTCATAATTGCTAGACTGTTAGCAACATATCCACCTGAAAAAAAAAGTTGGAAAAGTTAGGACATATGACATTAATGATTCTAGATAATATCCTCTTGGCACAGCTTAGTTATTTATTTTCAGAACAGTGCATTAAGTGCATGAGAGCCCTTCTTATAATCACTAAACAGGGGGGTTTTGCCATTACAATCAAAATGCCATGCTATAATTTAAAGCTACCATAGTTACAAGTGCAGTGAAGTGTGCTTTCTATTAAGAGTAACATAGAAAGGATTCACTGCTGTTATTCTCACAGAGACTACTTGCATCATAGAGTTTGCAAGATCAGGCCCAAAATAGTTTTGTCTCTTTTCTCTATATATTATTGCATAGATGTTTAATCAGCTGATCCTTTTATTAAACTACATCTGTTACATATTTTGACATTACAGAACAGGGACAGAAATCTAATGACTCAATGGCAGGGAAATTTACCCTGCCCCTTTTTTATTTTTATTACATTATCTTCTAACCTTCATTATTCCCTGTCCTGGCAGGGGTGTATAAGTTCTGCCAATATATATTGCAGACAATTACTTTCACTTCCACAGCGTTTTTCTTTGTTATTTATTACCATAATTTTTTTCTCGTAATTATGAGCTACATTGAGACAAATAACCTCAGAGTAAAGGTTAATATCTTTGTTCCAATTCAGTTGCTAATGCTACTATTAGATGGGTGAGAGATTTAAACAATGCGCCTCTCTCTTAAGCATCCCTTATCCAAAGGGGAATCAAGGACAGGCTGAGCTGTCTTCCATATGCATGAAGGTAAGCCCATTTTCTCAGAAAAGATCACATCTTTAGTGTCAGCTCACCTGTCCCTTAGTTTCTCTTTTTACCTTGAGATTGTCATTCAGCCTCTAAATTCTACTGAGCAAAGCATGCAGCTGGTGTGCCATGTGGCAGGCTTGAGGCTCCAACTAACATTTCCAGAAAAGGTATCTTCGTATACAATGAAAACTGTCTTAATGAAGAGGCTGACCATGAGGAAATAGCAAAGGGAAATTCACAACTGACTGATTGCTTTGAAGACTAGTCATAAAACCTATGGCTGTGGGTGCTTGTATGTACACACCTGCAGACAGAGCTGCACTCCTCCCAGCCACACACAAGCAGCATGGCTGATACTGCAGTATTGCTTGTACTGTGGGTAACTACCAAACACCCCACGTTTCAACCAGTTCCTTTCCTCCATCCCCCCTTCTTCAGTTGTTCATAAGTTCCTAAGTCAAATTCTTCTGAGGCTGAAATTTTCCAAAGGCCATCACAGCTCAAAAATAATGAGTTTTTAAGATTTAGCAATTCAGCAGCTTTTTGAGTAAAATGAGCTATGCCTTTACTTTCCAAGTTCGTTTGTGTTCTCACATAATTTAAAAAAATATGACTTAGAAATGTGCAACTCAGCCTCTTTTATAGTCAACACAGAAGAAACAATAATTTATATCTACGGACATTCAATTCAGTAATTTACATGTGTGATCATTTAAAGTATGTATGTTAATTGACATATATTTATTTTGAGAATCACTTCAGTCCAAGATGAGTCAATTCTATTTCAGCTAGTCTCTCACTTTTAAAGACTTTAAAAAAAAATTATAAAGAAGGAATTCAGGTATTGAAGCTAATCGTAATGCAGCATGTGGAGTAAGAAAACATAATTGAGATTTATGAAATTCTGAAATCAAAGGTGCTCTGTTTCCAAATGTATCGGTTCATTGCTTGGTTAAAGGTACTGTCTAAGGGCTGTTTAAACACGATTGGCAACTTGGAAAAAAAAGACATCTATAACCTTTACAAATAGACAGCTTGATGGCTCACCACTATTTTCAGTGACCCGTGAAGGACAGCAGTCCTTCTCACGGACGATCAATTAGAAATCTCTAAACATAGCTGAAAACATCAAAACCCTGTCAGAAAAGCTAACTAGGACCTGCATTACATTTTTTGTTTCTTGATGCAAAATGGTTCCCACAAAGCGTAAGTTGTTATCTGACTTTTACAATGACTGTTCGTCAAATTAAACAACACTGAGGTGGGCTGGGGTAATGAGCTTTCCTTCCTCTTGACATCAGTAACAGACGGCAGAAAGATTTTTACTGAACAATTTAGTTGTCTGATAGGGTCTTCTGCCTTTTTCTCAGAAACTCAAATCTGTCAAAGATCATGGAAAGAAGTCAGTTAAATGTCCTGTATGATCAAACAAAGTTTCCCAAATACCTGAGCTACAGATCAATTCAAAAAGTTCCAAAATTTGAAACCAACCAGACAGAACACAATACAGGGCTGGAGTGAAATAAATGGAACACGTAGGGCACTGACCCAGGGCTTGAGGGCTCCGTCTTTAATTACTCGTTCTGCTGCCGAATGACTTGTCAGTCATTCAGGTCAAGAGCCACAAAAGTACAGAGACACCCAAGTCCTCTACTTACTCTCTGTGGAAGCTGGATGCCTGAATATTTTATGGCTCTGGCCCTTAGCGCTGTCTG
The DNA here is from genome assembly GCA_020745775.1 of Theristicus caerulescens. Classification (NCBI taxonomy): domain Eukaryota; kingdom Metazoa; phylum Chordata; class Aves; order Pelecaniformes; family Threskiornithidae; genus Theristicus; species Theristicus caerulescens. The sequence goes on from CM036566.1 coordinate 38,314,248, forward strand.
CCTCAGTGCCCAAATAATGAAACAGGGCTGGTAATAGCACACATAAACCCAAGGATGAGCCCACACTACAGTACTAATGCTTCGTACAGACAAATCCGCCACCCTGAGCTCAGCTTGCAAGAGTCCTGGCTGTAAGGGAGAAACAACAGATGATGTGACAGTGAGAAAGTATTTTTACTCTCAACACCTATTATTTCTATAGCTCTCCCTGCACCAGCTGTGGAGAGGTCTACAATAGCATGAATTGGATCCGAAGCCCCCAACAGATAAACTCTTAGTGACTTCAGCATCAAGCTGCCAACAGCTCAGACATATTATTCAGTAAGGGGGCCTTCAGGATGAACTAAATTCAGCGTATATCAGAACTCTGATATGAATACAATAAAAAAAAAAATCACTCTCATGTTAAAGGATGCCTAGGTCTGAGATATAACACTATATCGCTTATCAAATTTACCTCGGTTCACGCTGAACCAAAATCTCAGCCAGAGAAAAAAAACGGAGCCAGGGGGCAAATGGAGGCATTCAACCAGATCCCTGCAACAGGTTTGGTGCGAAGTGTCTTATCTGTGATGAGCTGATGTACTGTGGCAGTGTTATTAATGACTAATAACAGTGTTATTAATGACTAACCACACGCTGAGAGATGCTGAAGGACAAAACCACTTTTTTCCATTAACCCACGTCCCTGAAATAAGGCCCCAAATCAAACTGGTGCAGATACAGTCAGTATTCTGGTCTCTCTCTGAAAAACGGACCATTTCTCCTAGGGATTTTTTTCTATGTATGTGGGACAAATGGTATTATTTATACTCAAGCAATGATTTTGCTCCCTATCCATCTTGTAGAAGTTTCTGTCTTAAAGATACAATTCACAACTGTCCTAGGACAAGCGATCCAAGAGCACGAGCTCACTTCACCCGAGCACACAGCAGATGTTCAGTCATTACTGACCAAATTTGCACAGGTGAGGAGGAAGATGTAGGTCCCATGCTACTCCACCTGAGGCATCCCTGTTCTTTACTTCCAGAAAGCTTCTGTGACTTGATTTTTTTTTTCTGGTGAATTATGGCCAATAATTCATCCGATTAGCTCTGATTTAGACTTGTATGTTAAAATGAAAGCAATTTAAAAGCAACTAATTGTAATAGCTGCTAGAGAGACCTGGCTCAACATACAAATCAATGTACTGGCACTGCATAACGCTCCCCACGACTTCAGATCAGGGGAAAGTGGATGAGAGAGTTAAAGCATTCTTCAGGAGGCTGAGTAGCACCAGGCAGACACTTGCCCCGAATGGCATGGACATATCCCACAGCCAGATGGTAACAGGATAGTGATATTAAATTGATAAGTGAACAGAGATTAAAAGATAAATACTATGCTTTGCAAAAATGATTAGATAACGGCAGAGGCATAACTTTAATAGTTTATCTATGCATCCAAGGGACTTTCAAATTTAATTTTATTTCAAGCCTATGCCACTATAGCCTATTAAATAAAGCACTGTCATTTTGTAGAGACAGCTGTGTAATGCACAGGTTCTCTTCAACCTGAACAGCAAATGACAGCATGCCTGTATGAGGGAGTAATCAAAGCTGAACTTGAGCACCAGATTCATTCTTCTGACCAACAACAATCAGATGCTTATATAGGAACAAATTTCCAGGTAAAAGCCCACCATACTTACTTCTGCCAAGCACTAACAAACAAAAAGTACAAAGAATTTAATCAAACTACTTGGTATTCTTATGTGTTGCAACGGGAAGCGTCAAAATACCTATTATTTTGCATGTGCTACTCCAGAGCACAGTAGGACCTCAGGAAGCTGTCAAGAGAGTGGCTTCTTCACTGGGTTGTTACTGATAGCTCAGGATTTGTCGTTTCAGTTGTAAGTAACAGAGCGTATTGCTGTATCTGGTGAACATGGACAAATACCCCCCAAGACTAGTTTTGTTATTATGATCAATATCATACTTAAAAACTGTATTTCCCTCTTCTTCTCTTGTTGCAAACACAGCGAGATCTTATGGCAGTAATTAAAAAATACTGAGGATGAAATTATCCATCCTATTATATTTATGTATGCGATAAAATGCAATTTCTTCCTTGCTAAAAACACCTTACAAATTTACAAAACAGGAGAAATAAAAAGCCGTTAGACAAAGAAGAAAAGTGTGTATTTTATGCCATTTGGCGGGACTGATGAGAGTCAGGTAAGCTGCAAATTCCTCTTTCTTCCCTGCACAGAAAATACAGGTGGACTTTGCTCCTTCTCACTCTCTGAACTTGCAGCTAATCTCTCTGATCTCTCTAAATGACAAACGGTTTCTCTTAGCAAACATTTAAAGTCAAGGCCGGAGCATCGTAACAGGCTTTGAGGGGCCCGGGCCGGAGAGACGGCAAAAGCCGCCCCCGACTCACCTATGAGCTCCCCCGTCATGAAGAGGAGGTAGAGGAGGGCAGCGAGCGTCAGCCGCTTCTTCACCTTCCTCTGCTTGGAGCGCTCCCGCCGGCTGCTGCAGCCGCTGCAGGGGTCGGGCCGCCCGGCCCGGGCGCCGCGCAGGGCGATGTCCCGGTCCAGCAGGGAGTCGTCGTCGGAGGGCAGGCCCAGCGCCGCGCCGTTCGCCGGCGTCTCCGGGGCCGCCTCCGAGGCGTCGTCCGACACCACCACGCGGAGCTTGTTGAACCGGGGGAAGTCCTCGTCCCCCGCCTCGTCCGAGAAGTCAAAGGCACTGGAGTCGTTCAGGAACAAGGGGTCCTCGCTCCTCCGCAGCAGGGACTTGATGCTCGCCCAGAGGCCGGGCCCAGCCATAGCGGCGGCGCCCGGGGACCCCCGCCGGCCGCGGCCGATCCGCAGCTCCCCCTCGCAGGCGGCGCCCGTCCGCTCGCCGTCCCGTCAGGGCATGTCCCCTACATCGCCCCGCCGGGCCCTGCGCAGGCCGGCCGGAACGCAACGCGGGGCTCAGCCGCGGAGCGCCCCGGCGCCACCGAGCCGCACCGCCGCCTCCCGGCGCTCGCAGCCCCCCCGCCCCGCACCGCCCCGAGCCGTGAGGCGCCGCGGGCGCCGTCACCCCGCAGCCCCGCGCCTCCCTTCCCGCCCCGCTCACGGCGCGGCCGGGCAGGCGGCGCCGGGCGCAGGGCCGCCTCCCCGCCGGCGCAGGGGGAGCGCCGCCGCCGCCGTGCGCGTCACATCCATCAGCGCCGCGCCCCGGGCCCCGCCGCGCCTCTGCCGGGATCCCTGCGCGCTCCCGCGCCCGGCGCTGCCCCTGCGCCGACCCCGCGGAGGGAGGCGGCGGCGGCGGGCGCGGCGGGGCCGGGCCGGCGGACGGGAGCCGGCGTCCCCTGCGCGCCCGCGGAGCGCCGCGGCCCCCGCCGGCACTGCGCCTGCGCCCGCCGGCCGCGGGTTCGAGCCCCGCGGCCGGCCCCGCCACCGCCGCGGCCGGGACCGGCCGCGGCGGTGGCGGGGCCGGCCGCGGGGCTCGGAGGACGGCGGGGGTCGCCCGGCCTTGCGGCACCTCGCGTAGCCCGACGGGCCCTCCCCGTCCCTACGCGCGTTTGTGTTGGGCGGATAAACGGCGTGCCAGGTAGAGACTTCTGGCTGCGAAAGCCGTAAAATCCAAATGTGATCTGTTGATGCTGATCAAATGCGATCAAGCAGCTGTTTGCGTGTGCGCTGGAAGCCTGCACTGCATAGTTCCGTGCTCTGGCTTTAAAAAGTCACAAGTTTTCATTGTGTAGGTTTTTTTCCTTTCTTTCCCTGCCAAAGGCGCAGTTCTTTACACCATTTCCAGTAGCTCCCGTCAGGGCAGTGTCGTGCTGGAGGGAGTCACAAGCGCCTTTCTGAGCTTTCCTTAAAGGATACAGGGAGAAACAAACCTCAGAGGCCCTGCTGTTGTAGAATTCCTTTCACAACTTAAAAGTCATTAGATTTTTGCCTTTATTAATTCTGTTGAGAGGTTATTCCCGCTCCTCGCTGGTCTGATTACTAGAAACGTTCTTCTAATTTCCAGCTTTGTTACTGCGTCAGTCAGTTCCCTAAGTCATAAACATTTCTGGAAAAACACGCCTGCCTGAGGGAAAGTACACATCCTGTTTTTTGACCTGGTCGAGGGAAGTTACCAAGACCGGGGAGTTGTATAGAACTGCTAGATTTTGGAGAGGCACTCCCTTTCTGGCCAAGGGCTGATAGCAGATTCTGGCAGGCATCGGGGTGGCGCCGCGGGACGCGGAGCGAGCCCCTTCTTGGAACAGGCCCTGCAGGAGGGGAGTCCTGTGTGGTAAACTGGCCTTGGGTGGAGATCGCTTATTGTTGTTCTCCGTAATGATATCCAAAAATAAACACTGTTATGCTTTGTCTGAGCTCCCTTGCCACTTTACAATGTGGCCGTTGTCCTGAGCACGTAATCACAAGTTATTCTTCCTCAGGTGGCTAACGAGGTGCCATCCCCAGCCCTTCCACCCACCTTGTAATTCTCCCAGCAGGATTATGAGCACAGTTGTTTTGGGGCCAGGCAATGAAATGGGTCCTTGAAATGGGCCAGAATAAAAAAATACATATTGGAGGGGGCTGGAATATATTTGTATGTGTAACTGAGACTGCTTCTGTGATCACAACTTGTATAGACATCCATATGACAACTGAGGGGGCAGCGAACAGTGTGGGAGTCGGAATGAGCAGTCAAGGCTGGGAACCTGTTAAGCCAGCCTTGCTGCCTAGGGAAGCGCTCCCAGCTGTGTTCCAGTTCAGCCGCTCTTAATGTTTTTGTTCTCCTCTGGGTGATTTTACTCACTTTGTGTTTCACCACTTGTACAAGCACAAGTGAGCCAGGGCGTGCAGGCATGAAGGACTGGCTGCGTAAGAGCCGCTAAAACAACTGCTTGTAAAACTCCGTCTTAAAATGTTGGGCTTCGCATTGGGGGATTGAAGAATAGGCTCGTGCTCCGTTCTGCTGCCCCTCCTACAGGGACAGACTTCTAACATTGAGGAGGGGTAGTAGTTGGAGGGACTTAACACCCCAAACCAGTGCACCAAGGCTTCATGCCTTAGTTTGCTTTTTACTGAATAACTAAGACCAGATTTTCTGAAGTTTTGTCAAGTCAAAAACCAAGTCATACGTTGTCAAGATGAACCTCTGTTGAACACAGCCTTTCATAACAGCCTGTTACACTCCACTTCTTTATTATGACAGCCAAGGCTGTACTCCCTCTGTAGTCTTGTTTACTTACTGGGATTTGTCTTGCCAGTAGTTTGAAATTTAACAGCTTTCCAGTGTATGAGCCTGCAATCTTGCTGGGAGGGTAAGACCTCAGCAAGAAAGCTACGAAGTTGTGTACAAACTTTGGACAAGCATCTGGAGAGAGAGAGTAAGTAAGTGTTGAATTTCTGTAGGATTAGGAGGAGCAGGTAAGTGCAGGAATACAACAGAGGACTGTAGGAGACCAGGAGAGAAAGAAAGGAAGCATGCGAGGATACTAAACACAGATTCACAGATTGTTGCCCATGGATGGGTAGAAGAGCCATCAGCTAAAGAGTCCAGGTGCTTCACAGTCTCCTTTGGGTAGCTCTGTTGCTGTGTAGGGACTCTAAATCCCATTCACTAATTATAAAGAGATGTCCTCAGCATGATTTCCTTCCTGATTAATTCAAGCTGTTTTGTTGTATGGCTCCATGGGTTATGGAGTTCGTTGTTGTGTAGTATCTTATTTTTAGATAGCAATGGTACTGTTAGTACTGATTTTGCACAACTCCTTGAAATTAAATATTTAGACCAGCAGGTAACTGTGCTTTTTGTTAGTTTAACCAAATGTTTATGTTCCTTATTATAGGGTTCACTTAACTTCCTTTTCAAACATCTTTTTCTCTTACAAAAAAACCTTACCTAATCCTTCACAGAATAATGAACTTGGTAATGCACTTGGGAAATAGTTACTGGGAAACAGAGAACATTTTGTAGAGGAAAAGGAACAAGAGAGGCTTTCTATCAGTCCCCTTTTTTGGAGCATTTGGGTTGATAAATATTTTAACTTATCTAGAAAAACAAGTACCAATTTTATATTCCAATCCTTAGTCTATTTCTGCAAGACGTGGGAGGGCCTGGAACAGGCAAAGCAGGAGCACAAATCCAGAACTCCCACATCTCAAGTGAGACTATTTCAGAGCGATTATCTCACTTGTTCGTACTAGAAATTCCATCTGGAAGCTGAGAAGTCTTCCCCAGTGAAACTTGCAAAAAAAGTTTATTTTTTTCCCCACTGAAAGAAACTTTAAGTAAAATTGCTGACCAGTTGTGATGACTGAGATTTTGATTCGAGTCTGCTGAAGTCAATGGACAAGTTCCTGTTGTTGCAACCTGGCTTCAGACCAGGCCTTTGATGGTTCTTTTTTAAAGCAAAAGCAGAAAAAGAAAGAAAACCAGGTAAGTTCTTAATCTGATGACAGAATAGTGATATAATTGCAATCAACAGTTAATTAGAATATACATATGAAGAAAAATATAAATTAATTTGCAACAATCCTGTTGTTAAAAATGTCAATTTTAAGGATGACAGATCCATCTCAAAACTCCATTTTTTTGCCTCAGTGTGTTTCTGAAAAGCATTAGCGGGACTACCTGCATTTAATTTAATCTTGAAGTTTTGGGGTTTTGTGGAAATACTGCATTCACACACTTTCTGACTGGTTCCTTCATCGGTTTCTTTCCATAGTTATGTCTGCCTTTCCTGAAAAGACCTTTACAGATAAAAGAGAACAAAAATATAAATCCTAGCATACCATGTAAGTGTTTTTTCATTAAAAAATAAAAAAATATACTTGCAAGTTGTTACTACTCTTACAGACTGTTGGGGGAGTTACAGAGACAGACACAAAAACCAGCTCTCAGAATTTTATTTCCTGAGGAACAAAAGCTAAAAGTAGTGAATAACCTGCATGATGTCTGGAGAATAAACCACAGATTTATTAGACACAGGAGAAGGTATGTCCCTAAGAAACACCACCCCGCAGTGATTTTAGTTGGTTTTTTCCCTCGGAAGCAGAGCTCACCGAATTGCCCGTGCGTACTTCTGCCTGAAAGCAGCTGCGCCCCGGGAACGTGAACGCTTTGGTCACTGCTGACCGCATCACTCCTTCCCGCTGTCACCTCCACCTCCGTCAGCCCACCGCACCGAAGCGCCCAGGGCGCCAGGCCCCGCAGAGCGCCGCCAGCCACCGCTGCCCGCCCCTCCGGCGCGTCCCCCCCCTCGGGGCACCGCCCCGGCGCCGCAGCCCTCGGCCCCGCGGAGGCTCCCGCCCGCCGCCCGCCGGGCTCCGTCCCTGAAGCGAGGGAGCTGCCCCCCCCCCCCCCCCCCCCGGGCCCGCGCAGCGCTGACAGAGACGCCAGCAGCGTCGCAGTGGCGGCACGGGCAGCCCTGACGGCGCCGTGACGTCAAATGTCAAATTTAACTTTGCCTCCGCGGGTGAGCCCCGCTCCCCCTGCACCCCCAGTACGTCTCTACGGTAACACACGCCTCTGCCCCTGGCTTTGGGCCGCGCCGCGCCGCGCCGCCCCGGGGCAGTTCAGGGTCGCCCCGAGCCCGCCGAGGAGAGCGGCACCCCAAGGCGGCCGCCGTGACGCCGGCCCGGCGACCGGCCGGGCTCTTAACGTCATCGCTACGTCATCTCCGCCTCCATTGCGGCGGCCCTTCCAGCCAGGAGCGCTCTGAGGAGACTCTATGGTGAGACGGCGGGGCGCGGGGCAGGTGGGGCCGCCCCGCCCCGCTCGGTGAGGGCAGCCGGACCCCCGCCGCCCGGCCGGGCCCTGCGCCCCCGCCTGCTCCCCCCGCAGCCCCAGCGGCCTCCTGCCCTGCGAGAGCCGCGCCGCGGGGAGCGGCAGCGATGAGCGTGGCGGAGCGGCCTGAAGAGGCGGCGGCCAGCCCCGGGCGCTCGCGGGGTAGGTGAGGGGCAGCAGGCCGGGCGGGCGGCGGGTGCAGGGACGTCGGAGCAGGCGGCCGGGGCAGCCCGGCTCGGAGGCGCGCCCGAAGGCGGCGGGGCCGCAGGCGGCTGCCCCCGGCCGCGGCCAGAGCCGAGGGCCCGCGGGGAGCGCTCCGTGCCCGGCGGCGGCCCGCGCCCTGGGACGGGGCTGGGCTCCCCCGCCTGCCCCGGGGGGGCGGTCAGAGGCCTTGCGGCTGGGCTCGCTCGGAAGCGGGACGCGTGCCGCTGTCGTCGTTTTCTCCCATGCGGTGTGGCCCGTAGAGCAAAGATTTTTGTCTTCCAAGAGCTCTGCACCCAGTAAGTCATTATAGCCTGCCCCGGCGAAATTCACAGTAACTGCTAACTAACTGTTGCAAACTTCTGGAGTTCAGCCTGTTGTGTTTTAATGAGGTCTTAATATGTTTTGAGTGAAAGGCCAAGACCTTTATTTGGTAGACCTAGGTTTATTCTCTAACTTTGAAAGTGAAGGGTGGGCATGTGTTAATGTTTAGGTATTCTTGATTCATAGCCACAATGACTGATACTGCCCCTTTTTTTCCCCAGTAGACTGGAGCGCTGGGAAGTTTTTTTAGAAGATGTCTTTGGAATACTCTGTTTCTCTCTTTCTGTTCTGCTGGTGTTCAGATAAAACTGTTCACCAGGAAGCTCATGATATAGGACTGGGCATAAGAGAGAGATAAAGAGGGAGAGGAAAAAGGAAGCACAGTTTGGTAGATAAAGTGCAAAGAATTACAACTTCAGTGTTGAAATGCTTTTAATTTTTAAATAGGAAAATAGAGTTGCTCTAGGTGAAACTTGAAGTGCATGCCTGTCACATTCAACCTTGCTGTTCTGTGGTGTAGGTCCTAGTGATGCATCTCCAGATGAAGGAGTAGTAGAAGATCTGCCTTTAATAGATGAGAAAGCTGTGGAGCAGCTAACGGAAGGATTGATTTCTCATTATCTGCCTGATCTTCAGCGATCCAAATCAGCACTGCAGGAACTTACGTAAGCAAATTTTTAAAACTGACTTCTTGTATGTGCATACTTTGCCACTTTTTTTGATACAATCTTCTAGCTACACTTAACTGGAATATAGTTTATCACAGCATTTCTGTGTTCTGACTATAGCACCCTGTTAAGTGGTTTGCGGGAGTACTGGGGGGTGTATAAGCTGCAGTGTAGCCTGTCAGAACTTTGACTGAAGAATGTATAACACTAGAACACTAAAATACCCAAAGCCAGGTATAGCAGAAGACGTGCAGATTTCTTAAATACTTGATCACTTTTGTAGTGGAAAGTCTGCTGAAAGCTAGATTTATTTTGTTTGCAGAGATGCAGTTCATACTTAGGGCAGCTTGTAGTGTGGTATATTGTTTGCTGTCCAGTCTCTAAACTGTGTTGCAAAAGATAGACTTGGAAAACATAATTAAGGAGCTGAACAGATAAGAATTCTTTGCACATTGGCATCTCACTGGTAACTGAGAATAGTTTATATTCGAGTGCAGGCTGGATCTGCTGTGGGTGCAGAGATACTGGAAAGGGCTTTGCAGAGAGCCATCTCGGGTTTTGCAGGGTACGTTGGTTTGGGCTTCACGAAGCGTGATGTGGTTACGCTGCTGCCAAGGACAGCATGTGTCTGGAAAGACTTGAGCTGATGTGTGTGGGATGGAAGGTCCTTAATGAGCACCAAGGATGCACGCAAGTTCTATACAGAAATAACTTAGTCCTGCAGCGTGACGCAGAGGCAACTGCGTGGAAAGTCAAGAGCTAATTGTTTTTCCCTTCGTTCAACCTGGGGTGTTTGCTCACTGCAACCTGCCTGCTCAGGGTTTTCAGATATTCATCCTGGATATCTTATCATGCTGTATGATGCCAGCTGAATGTGTACTCAGCTGGGATTTTTCTGAAACCGTTTACTCATGTCTTTATGGAAATCACCTAGCAATGCATAAGAGGAATCTGATATTGGGAAGCATGTGTTTATATTGTTATGATCTAAAGTAGTATTTATTTAAAGGGCTGGTTGAAAAGCATATGCACTGCTTTACTTTGGTTTTATGCATCTTTTTTTATTTCAGACAGAACCAAGTGGTATTACTAGAAACACTAGAACAAGAAATTTCAAAATTCAAAGAATGTAACTCCATTCTTGATATCAATGCTTTGGTAAGTACTGTTAATGCTTTCTTAAATCTCTACAGGCGTAGATTTTCTTGCTGAAGCATTAGTAGCGTCTTGCATATTTTCCTTGTTCTTAATGGCCTACAGGAAGAGAACCAACCAGTTCAGATATTCGGGACAAATTGTTGCTGGAAAGGGTGCAGAAGCAGCATATTTCCCTTAAATAGGAAGGGCACTGGGAAGAAAGCAGGTTCAGTCAGCCAGTGGTAGTAAGTCTAGTTGGTCAAAACCAGTAGCCAAAGCAAATGTGTGCCATTTTTCAGTAGGACTGAGGCTCTTACGTGAGCTCTGTGCGCCTCCCCAGACTAGCAGGAAGGGTGCATGAAACACTGATATATGGTGCATTTTATGCACCATAAATTTTTATTCTGTTTAATGAATCTTAATTCAGTAGATTACTGGGGGTACCTGTTGAGATATGGTAGTTTTCTATATTAATACATGTAATATGTAAACTTTATATGTAGACTTGAACCTATTTAATCCATTATCAAACTGTTCAGATAACCACTATGTTTTTGATTGCTGTTTTGCTGCGTAGCTTTGTAAAACAACTAGTCCAACTTGATAGTCGCTGCTTTAACTGTTATGTTTTTTAAGTTTTCAGAAGCTAAACACTATCACAGCAAGTTAGTGAATATTAGAAATGAAATGATGATGCTCCATGAGAAGACATCAAAGTTAAAAGTGAGTGGGATAAATATCTTTACTTTCCAACATAGAAGTCAATAACACATAATTAAATATCTAACTCTTATTTTGGATGCGTGCTGAAAATTCTGATTAAAATAGAATCTTCAGTCCTTTTCTTAAATCCATGTTTTCAGTAGCGCCAAACCATGTATGTTTTTGAACTTTCACTACTTGTGCTCAAGCAACTTATGCATCTGAACTAGTAGTAAATCTCAGCGTCGTCATCGTTTTTAGGTGGTGTAAGAATTATGCTTTGTTTTGTCGCTTAATCTAGTCACTTCCAACTAGTTCTCTTCGTTGTTTCAGTTTCTGTGCCTTTTTAATGAAAACTAGATTGTCATAAATGTAAGAATTTCTCCTTCTATTTAATGTAATATTAACAGTGGCATAAGTTCATGGACTTCATGCTATATAGGCAGTCTCTGGTTACGTTCTGGCAAGATTAGTCCTTCAGTATGTTCAACAAAAGGATTTTGTCTTGGAGGCAATAAATTGCACAGTACGCACCTCGTCTGGTATACACGAAGGATGACTTTTAGTGAGATTGAAGGGAATCCAGTTTGTATTTTCCCTGCGTAGATCACAGACTTACTGTTTCTGAACAGTAAGATGGAAGTGGGAGGGAGGAAGAAAAAACAAACAGTTTATGCAACACTCGGTCATAAGCGGGGTGGATTGGAGAAGATAATGTTAAGAAAATGGGAGGGATTTTGTTTGCATCTCCAACTTACATATGTCTATAAAACTTACAATTATTTTCTTGTCTTTTCTGTTTAGAAAAGAGCACTTAAGCTGCAACAAAAGAGGCAGAAAGAAGAACTAGAACGAGAACAGCAACGTGAGAAGGAACTTGAAAGAGAGAAGCAGTTAACAGCAAAACCTGCTAGGAGGACATGAAAGCAGAGCATGCAACAACTTGTTCAAATTAATCATGTCTGCATTCTCCGGAACTAAGGCAGACTTTGCTTAAACTGGGCTATAGCTGTTACTAGCAACAGTCTACTCTGTGATATTATAAATTCCAGAATGGTAATAATAGGATTGGTAACATTCAATTTTTTTCATTTCGGCCATTCAAGTTGCCTTCTTTTATAATGCTATGCAGTTTGATAATATTATAACGTAATTTAATTTTTTTTTTTTAATATATATGTATATAGGAGAACTTAGGCATCACAGTTTTAAATACCTATCCATTTTTTTCATCTGTTCTTCTGGTGTTTAGAATTCTGAGAAATATTTAGTGACTGGCATACCTGTTTTTCAGACAAAATACAGAATACTAGTTAAAGTTCAGTTCTCATCCCCGGACTTCAATGGCCGCCTGTTTCACTGAAACTGCTTAGATTCAGGCAGTTGGGATCACTTTTTGATGCCCTGGTTCATAAATACTGACTTTTTGTGCAGCCTTAGTTTGGTCCATCTCTAATGAACTGAAGAAAACTTCCAGTGTATTTGCCTGAAAGCTCACTTTATTGCAGCAGTCTTATTTTTTTGTCATGAAGTAACTTAAAAACAGCTTTAAAGTAACTTCTGAATAATTTCCCAGCTGAATTGGTGGGGAGAAGGAAGCAAAACACTAAAGATTCTCAAAATTGATGAGTGCACAATGCGAAGATTTATGAATTTGTGCTTCCACAAGCATTTCAGTCAAACCAGGGAACTGTTGCTTCTGTAATGGTTCAACAGGAAGGCTGTGTGGTCTAAGCAGATTTCTGTGGGATTAGAAGTTGTAGTTTCTTCATTTTGTGTGACAAAATAAAACATAACCAAAACTAAAAAATTTCCACTTCCTGTGAAATTCAGTTACCTGTAGGAAAAAACTACTGCATTTAATTTTTTTTTTCCTTAACAAAGTATTCATTTGCACTTTAGGGCTATGTAAGAGAATTTTTGTTATGCTGTCCTCACCCAAATGGATGATTATTAGTGTATACTGATGATAAGTGTGGAATGGAGGTTGATACCCATTTCTCTGAATGTAATTGCTTTCTTGCAGCACTTGGTGTATGTTGTCTAGACTGGTAAAAGAGCTTTAAACTATTTGTTCCTACTGTCTAACAAACTAGTTATTTTATGTCTGTGTTATTTTTTAAGTAGTAATGTAAGTGGTGTGTTTTGAAGATGAAGGGTAAGCTGTGTAAAGTTTTCCATAAAATATGTATGGTAAGGTATCAGAGGGGCACAGTCAATTTTACTTTTTCTTCCCTTTTAGATGGCTTACACAGGGAACACTGGCCTGGACTCTCCTGTATTATAATCTTCTGAACTCCTAATTTCCTGTTCTTAGTATTTGTCATCTTTTTCTGTGAAAGACATACTCTTATGAGTAATCATCCAACATGCAAGGTAAACTGGGATAATGTTTTGGGGCCAGGAGAACAAACTACTTAAAGCAGTCTGAAGAGACACTGAAATGCTGTTACTGAAGCGTAATGGAGTAAAACTTTCCACGGGTGTTTTCCCTTTAAGTGACTTGTCTCTGTTAATTGCCAGTGGATTGTTGGCCTGTGCTGTGGTTTGTATGTATTTCTAAGAGAAATGTAAAGAATTTCCACAGTCCGTTTTTGGAGCAGAATGTACATAACTAAATATTGTTTAAATACTTTATTTTGTAATGTAATTTCAAAATTAGATTCTGGGAATTTAACAGTTCTTATTAAAGTATAAAGTGAAACTAGGTGCCTCAGTATCCAAATCGGGATTAAATTCCAGTGGTATTTCTTGATTTGTGTTCCTTCATCTAGAATCCAGTTTAGTGTTTCGAGTTGTGGTCTCTTTCTGTGAAGAACTGTAGATTTTTTTTTTTTTTCCAAAGAACTGCGGGAGTTTTTTTTGTTTTGTTTCAAAAATGATGGCTACTTCTACCGAATAGAGAATTCTAAGCATAGAAATTGAGCCTTTTGCAATTGCATATTTCAGTGTTCTTTTGGAATAATTTCTGATCAAAGGAATAAAAGCTTGCAGTGCTTGCCTGAGGAATCACATACACATACGTAAAAATGTAATGGATAACATTTCCCATCAAATTGTAGTAAAATCTGGTTTTTGTATGAATAAGGAACTAATTTTAATAAATGGCCTCTCTATAATAAAGGGGATTAACGAATTAACATAGATAGGGGGAAGTTTGGTCAGTTTACATAACTTTTTTATTAATGAGCTCTTAAATTATTTCAGTCAAAATTACAATTCTGTATCTCCATAGGATAGTCTTCTGAATGCTCCTCTTGTGTCTTAATGCATAAGAAATAAATGCCACATTGGATTAATTTAACGATACTGGCATCTAAACGTGTATGCTTGCATTAATATGCACAGCTAGAGTAATTCTATTACTGTATACATTTAGTCTTGCTTGATTTTATAAAAAATGACTTATCAAGTAGATAAACGTGGTAGTGTTAGACATTTTCTTACTGACTTTCTATTCCATCCACATGGGGAGGCACAGCTAGCTGCGTCTTTTTTAGAACCAGATAAAATGACAGCTTTAAAACAGTTTTTTTTGTACTGTTTGTTTTGTACTCAGTGTACTTACTTGTTTTTAAACTATCAAGTCATAGCAGCAGAAGTAAGATGCTTAACTGTGCAGTAACACTTTGAATTTTTATTTTGTAAGATTCTACAAATTTAGGAATTACCGTTGCTAACTGGGGAATCCTGGTTTCCCATGCTTTTATCTTTGCTGTTGTTAACCTGGATGCTTAATTTGGGTTCCCCCACCTATCATTGTACAGCTTTACATAAGCCAATTTTTAATTCCGTGGAATCTGGCTTTTCCCCTGATGGCGGTAGCTTTGCCGTGGTTATAAGACAAATATTTGTTTCTTCTTGGAAAATGGCTGCAGAATATTTTATCTGGTTTTATTCTGTATGCTGTGACCTAAGTGATAATGGCATAAATAATAACGCAAAGGATGTTTCTGTAGCTGTTCTGTTGGGATTCCAGCATCTGGGAGAGTTCTCTGGCTGATTTATTCCGAATTATGCTTTGGTAGACACTTTCTGCCACCTACTGCTTGCTTTGCAACACTGCTGGCTGTTCTGTAATTCGGAGCTTGATGCTTTAATGCCTCACCTTGCAGGGGTCTTTTTTTTTTTTTTTTTAAACCTCATTAAATCTAACTGGTTCTTTGGATTAGTTGTGTGAATATAACTAAAATTACTGCTAAAAATTTTGCAGGACTTGGTCTTAGCGATGTAAATCTGTAAGAATACAAATTATGGCAGCTTAAATATTAATATGGCTATTCATGCTAGGCAAAATAGATAATATGCACTAAGTTTCTTAGTAAAGCAGTATGTGAAGGTGGCAAAGATGATTTTATTTTATTTATTTATGCATTTTAAAATCAAAGCATAAGCTTAACTTGAAGTAAACAGTTGGGTTTGGCATGAATATCACTGCTTTCCAGTAATTTGAAGTACACTTGTACTTACTTCACTTTTCTCAGTCCTTGGCAAAGTGATTTGCAGAAAAACAGGCGCCAAAACTGGGCAGTCACATCCCCACCACCACCGTTGTACGTCTTCAAACCAGTCCCTTGTGATACCAGCGCAGCCAGGAACTCTGACGATGTGACAAATTTAGTTTTCTCAAATATTCTCTATGTAGATGATCGAGCTAAAACTGATGGAAAGAACAGCTCTATTTTTGGCACCTGACAGTGTCACAGCAGTGCTGGCATGGAGATTTTAACACTTTTCCTCCAGGCAGTAACTGTTGGCGGCCGCGGATCTGGGAGGTTATGACTAACTCAAGTCCATAATATAAGTGTTGTTCATGAAATGTCATGTAGCTTTAAAGCACAGATGTTGGCAATACCTGATAACTCAGTATTTCCTTCTTGGTTTTGCTCCTATCTGTCCGTTATCTCCATGATGTCAAGCCATGGGGTTTAAGAAAGGAAATAAAACACCCTGCTTGGCAAATGGAAAAGTTGCAACAAATGTATTCAGCTTTTACAAACTTGCAACTTAATGAAGCAAATAATTTAAAGCTTGATAAAGAATAATTTCAAATTTGTACGTGTGCAAAGGCAATAGTCTCTAAAGCAGTAATTTACAGAAGTAATTCATTTTGCACTGTCATTCACACTGAGATGTAAGACAAAAGAGAAGGCTGATCTATTTTGTTTCATGTGTTGCAATGAAAATACATCCCAGCCACCGCTGTGAAAGCAAGACCATCTATACGTGTACTGGTCAGCCAAACACTGTACCTGTAAATTAGCAATATAGTTTATTGCCTTGATGAGCAAGACTTTTCTTCTGCCACCTGGGACTCATGTAATATCCTCCCGTGTAAATACAGCCTGCAGAGTCATAGTAGAACAGTTAATATGAACTTTTTGCCACCCCACTACCTGAAACCAATGTTTCAGCCCTTCAGCGCTCAACTGAAGTTGCAAGTTTTCCAGTCTTTAAAATTGGGTAGAAGTCATGTTGGTAAACTATGTATGAGACGTTTTCTTACTTTGTTTTGCTTCTGCTTCTACTTTGTTTTGCTTTTACTACTGCTGCTTTTTTGTTAGCCTTACAGATGCTATGACTTAGAGGTATGGCAGAAGAAGAAATCTTCAAGAAAAAGTATCAAAGACGATGTGAGGAAATTACTGCTTTTATTCTACATCCCCCAGTGTTACTGGAATTCATTTGAGATTGTGCTTGCTATCAGGTAGGCACTTTCACGGAAGAATAATCCCCATCCTGGGGAACTCGCAGTCTAAGCCTAGACAGACGTGTAGATGTTGCCCTGTGGAGGGGTCCGTACAATTAACAGGGCTTCCAGGAAAGCCCAGTTGCCCGGCGAGCAGGGAGCGTTACCCGAGGCTCCAGCAGCCACCCTGGGGTGCCAGTGGCCCTGAGGAAGGGTACAACCAGGCGGTGTGTGCCCCGCCTTCCCACAGCAGCTTCCACCCGCTCATCCTGCCTGGCCTTGGCTGTTGCAGGAGAGTTAGGCAGCGCTCCCTGCAGCTGCCAGAGGGCTCTGTGCTACAGGTGAGTAGTTTCTTCGTGTTTGGCTTATGTGTTCTAAGTTAAGGTATTCATTTAAGTAATTTCTTTATTAAAGTTGCAGACCATCTCTATAAGAAGTCTGTGTGGAAATATGCATGGGAGCATAAACAAGATATTTTAATATTTAAAGACAATCCTAAAAATATATGTTAAAAAAAAAAGTTTATTTTCTTGTGGACAGAGATGAGGATCAACCTCTTAGAACAAAAAATGTGAAAAAAGGCTGTACTCTGACTCTACCAGGGCAGCTGGGAACAGGAAGTTCTTAGAAATTAGAAAAATGGGGAGTTTGGGTGTTTTAAAAGATCTGACTGTAAACCATGGGGGTTTTTTCTCTTTAGAGAAGTCACTTGTATTGATGTATTAACAAAGATGTCTAATCTCAGTGTCATATTTTTAAAGATACTGTGTCTTCTTCCTGTACATTTTCTGTCCAGTAAAATCCATGAAAGTGTAGGTGTTCAGCAGCTTTGAATGAGCCTTTGCCTTTACACGGGAATGCACTGTCATCAGAGGTCATTATTTATTATTAATTATTGATCTAGTGTTTTGGGTTTTTTAATTAAAATTTAATTGTTTTGCTATTTTTCTGTCAATAGAAAAGGACCACTAGATCAAGGTTTAGGGTTGCTGCTTACAGGTAACCTGATAAAGTTCAGATATCAAAGTATCGGTGGTCACTAGGTTACAGCTACCGTAATGGTTGTGATTTTGGTTTAGGTCAGCCTGAAGTGAGTGACCTGTGCTAAGTGGATCTGGGTGGGACTTCTAGGCTGGCGCCAGCCGAATATGCAGCTGGGTTTAGATCAGGGTTTGGCAGGGGTCCAGCTTTAGGACTGGAGTTAAAGTTTGTTTCAAAACTTATAGAAGCACATGTGTTAGGGCTTTGTTTTCAGATGCACTCAAAAGTGAGAAAAGGGAAGGCATTAGACTAAAATTGGGAGGGAGGGTTTATTTATGTGACAGTGCTTTCGTGTAGAACAACGTTATGCAGATCCTCTGTGGAGCTAGTATTAGATGTGCCAAGCCTTACGCAAGCAACAGGAGAAAAAATGTGTTTGTTTCAGCAGCCTTTTAACTTTGGGCTTTCTTGCTTTTATTATGTTTACAAATTTTAGTCTGGTGTAGCTGGTTCTACATAGCTGTGGAAAGTGTTACAGAAACCTCGCATATGTGTATGGAACTACTAAATACTGAGCAGTTCCTTTGAAAGGGTAGCTTGTATCCTGTCAAAGTTAATGATATCTTTTGGCTAAACCTGCTTCTTGGACTTTTTTGTGTGTTCTTGTGAGAGCAGCCACTGACGGGGAATGATAGTGTGGGTTTTTACAAGCAGGCAAAATGAGTCGTTCTAATTCGGGTCTTAAGTGCTGTGGCCTCTTCTCCAACAACCTTTGTACCTGTCAGGGAACGTCTGTGAGAAGAGAGGTAAATTGTCAGGCTTGACTTTATGATTATTGGCCTTCAGTCATAAGTTGAGAAAAGCAACCGAAGCTTCTTTTCTACACATACAAGCTCAAAGTAACACAAAGTATAAGTCAAGTGGCACAAGCAAGCAAAGAGTATTAGCCCGTTTGCCCCTGGCTGGCCGTGAGGAGTGGCAATGCACTTGTGCTGAACGAATGACAACTGTGGAGCTGGGACCTTGCTGGGAAGCGCAGGATGTGATTGCAGTGTGCGTGCCTGGGTGCCCCAGGGGACGGACACACGTGCTACTTTTCAAATCAGCACCCTGCAGAATGCCTCGTTCCCGTCTGCTTCTGAATTGCACGCAGACAGTGGAACGGCCTTGTGGTATCTTCCCATTTAATGCATTTCCCCCATTCTTTATAGCTTTCCACAACTGGCTGTGTATCAGCTGAGCCGTTTTACCTGTGTAGAACTTTGTGCCAAGAGTGGAAGGCTGAGCCTGAGAAGGAAATGGCCCGACGCACGGTTTGGATCTACGGGTTGCTTGATGCCTGTGAGTTGGCATAAGTAACTTTGTCTTTGTATGTTACTCTCAGCACTAATCTTCACGTGACTTTTTTTGGCTTGACAAACATGACTTAGTGGATTAACAGCTGTTATTACTTCATGCTGTTTCCATGCCGTAAATCGAAGGCCCTATAAAGTTTTAGGGGAAAACATTTTAAAGCTTGGCTCAGCAGTGGGCTGCAGTTAGCTGAATAGAAACAAGACGCTGGCAGCCCTGCTCTCTGCTTGTACTTCATAGAATCATAGACTATCAGATTAGAAGGGACCTCAAGGATCATCTGGTCAGCTGAAAGGATTCTCTTTCTCCGTACATCCAGGTGAGTTACACCCTGACTTCAGGTTAGGACTCCAATGGTTTGTTTTTGTTTCCTAATATTTCATGTATTTTTTTAACACAGTGAGATTCCAGGCTTAAGTCTGATTTTTGAGATGGCAAGCTGGAACAGTAATTGGGTTGAAGATGGACATAGGAAAAAAAGTTTAACCCACAGGCACGGGTGCTGTGATGCTGAGGTCTGTTCAGCTTTCCCTTGAGTGCTGGCAGCTGCGGCCGCGGGTTTGGACCGCGAAGTGGGATCAGACACCTGACAGAGCTAGCCGCCCGGCTGGCGCAGCGCTCGGCGGAGGCGCAGCGCCCAACCACCGCCGGCTGCTGCTGCGCACCCCCCGGGCCGGACCCGGCCGGACCCCCCCGGCCTTTGCCCGCCGGCCGGGCGGCACCCGGCGCCGCCGAGCTCCGCCCCGCCGCTCCCGCTGAGAGCACCCGGCCCGTACCGCGGTCCTTGCCCCCGCCCTCCTCCTCAGCGCTCCGCTGTCGGCGCAACAGGCAAGTGCGGGGCGCCGCAGCTCGGGGCGACCGGCCCGCCCTGGCCTGAGCGGGGGGACGGGGGCCCGCCCTGGCGAGCGGGGCCGAGGGGTCAGCCCTGCCCCCGGGAGCGGGGGTCCCGCGTTCGCCCCGGCGAGGGGGCCCGAGGCGGGCGGGCCGCAGAGGGAGGCGGCCCTGGGCCGCGGGGCGGGAGGGCCCGGCCGTGCCCGGCGGGGCAGCCCGCGGGCCTCGGGCTGTGCGCCGGCAGCCGTGGGCTCGGTGGGGGCGGCCGGGGCAGCACCCCTGCGCCGGGGCCCCGCTGGGGCTGCCCGCGGGCGCGGGTGTCCCTGGCCCGGGGATGCGTGAGGAGAAGCGGGGTGCGGCGGGGGCCTCGCGCCTCCTCCGCGGCCCCCGGGGCCGTTGCCGCGCAGAAGCGTCGCGGGCCCGGTGGCGGCGGTGCGGAGCCGGATCCACCCAAGGGCAGCACCTGCCAGCGCTCCGCTTGCTCCCCCGGTGCCGCGGCACGTCCGACCCGGCAGCCGCCGCCGCGCAGGGAGCGCGGCCCTGGGCCCGCCGGGGGGCGGCTGCCGCGCAGGCTGTAACCCTTTCCCTGTGGGGAGCCCGACGCGGGAGGGATGCAGGCTTCGCCTCGGGGGGAAACTGCTGCCTGCCGTGTGAGCTCGCTGCAGCTGCTGGGTGCTCGTGCATGGGTGGAGTATTTAAACTGTTAATCTGTAGCCAGTTGCTTAGGGGATAGTTGCAATGATCTTTACTCTTGCTGGTAAGACTTTTCTAACTTCGTTTGTTCTGACTGCCTGCAATAGGTGGTTCTTAAACTGGCTCAGTGAAGTAGTCAGTCTTGGGAGCTAAGCATACAATAGATACTCCCGAGAGGAAAAAACTGTAGTTGTCCTCAGTGCCTCTGCATGCAGTGTCGTGCTTTAGTTAAATGTTTGTTCTAGGCACTGGTCGTGTCCCGCAAGGCTTATTTACTGGATATGAATCTATAGACCTGGCAAGAGAGTGGCTTGTAACACTTGGTGTTCTGCCTATGTCCCTTGGGTCTGAGGATGTACCCGTTCTGTGATACCACCTCTACGTAGGCAATAATGCAAAATTAATTGTGACAAAGTGCCTTCCGTGTTAGATCAGCTAGCGGACCTAATAAGTGCATGCAAGAAGAGATTGAATTTTGGTGCTTGTAATTAACCACTTCTCTTGTGATTTGCCAGCATTGCATTTCTGACTTGTTGTCCATGTCTTTATTGCATAGAGGTTGATTTTGTTTACTTGTGGCCACTAATACATGGAGAACTGTAGCCAAAGATAACTTTTGCACTTTGAGCTTGTTTATAGGCTGGATGGTAAGTTATAGCAAAAGGTGTAATGAATGCAGTTAGGTGGATTTTAGCTGCTCTGGTTTGGGTTCTGCACAGAACTGGCTGAGGAACACTTGTCCTGTCCTGTTGAATCTGCTATTTTCTTGCATAGAGACTGGAATTGGTTAAAATACACAAAAATATTAAATTGTAATGCATCCCCTAATAAGCCTATTTTCAGCAAGGTTCTTCTTTAAATAAAAGTTTAAAAAAAGTTGGTAACCATTTCCTCCATGATGCTTGTAGAAGTGCCATTCATTTGTTTTTTAAGAACAGCTTAATGAAGATAGTTCCTTATGGTTTGTTTTCTCAATCACTTAAAGGGATATAAGCCACTAACTCTGGAAAACAGTGTTTTCTATTTCCTTTTTTTTTTTTTCTTTTAACTGAAAAGTCACTATTTTTATGCTTGTACTACCTTAAGCTGCTTAATGGCATTCAAACGCTAAATAATACTGAGCTCTCCTGATCAGTCTTAACTGTGATTTTTTTTTTAAAGTGCATTTTCTTCAGTATTAATTAAACAGACTTATTCTAAAAGCATGAAAACAATTAGCCTTACAGCAAAAGGGAAAAGAGATTTATGAATGGAGGTGTGACAGTCACCGGCTATCTTCAAGCTGTCTGTTTAAAACAAAAAAGTCTGTTTTTAAAAAAGGAAGAAAAAAAAAAAAGCTTTGAAATGCTAGCTCTCCTGGTAGAAATGACATGTTTTGTGGCCTTACTGTGAGTCATGTTGCCCTGATTTTTATGTGGTGCTAGGTGAGTTGTGCTGCAGTAGCATTACACAAGCTGCCAACGCTGTAACAAACCATCGTGTCTTGAAAGCATTTGTAGAACAGACTTGCCTCTCCTGGGTTAGGGTTAGGTTAGTTAGAACTGATTTTAAACAGCAGAACTGTCTCAGGCTAAGCAGAGCCCTCACTAAGGTAGGGAAGTGTATTGTAGGCTTTACCTTCCTAGGCAGTGCTCCAAGACTTGTATATGGATCTTCATTAGGAATGTGATTTCATGCTATATAAGGCTAATATCAACGGTCATGTTTTGTTGTGCATAGTTTAAAGGATGATGGATAAGTGTGCTGTGTGTTAAAATGGTCTTGTAAAAGCTTAAACTTTCAGCTCAGTTCAGTAGGCTAACTATGAATTTTCCCCTTTGCCTTCATTTTTAGTCTGTAATTCTCTTGTTCCTTTATCTCCGGTGTCCAAAGTAGAGGGCTGATGTGTTGTTGACTGACTCAGTTATACAGCTGCTGTCGAACTTGGGAGTTTAATAGGAAGGATTTTGCTGTTCTTTTTAAAACAGCTGTCTGCGAATGACACTTCAGATTCTTTCTTTCCCTGTACTCTGAAACAGCTTAACAGCAACACAGTACTGCATTCTCATCAATTAGACTGCTGTTAGTTAAGGTACATCTCGTGTGTGGTTATAAGCATGCTTACTTCAAAATCTATTTGGTCAGGGAGGATAATTAATCCTTAGTTAGCATTACAAAAATGAAGTCTTGTTCTCTTGGTCGTGCTGTGTATTGTCAACAACCAGCAGGCCACTGTGCCTGTTCTGTGTGTTTAATAAAACCTAAAGCAAAATCCGTTGTTCATGAGCTTCCGGAAACAGGATGTCCCTCTTAAAACCGTCTCGCAAATGGAAGTTGCAAAACTCACTCTTCATCTCTCTCTGACTTGGAGAAAGCAGCATACACCTCCATCAGGTAACTTATATTTCCAGGGCTAGAACAACTTCTTCCCCTTGCTTGAGCAGTCTGTCCACATCTTTAAATAACTGCCTGCACTAGATACATGATAAACAGCCTTCTAAAGTGAAACTAACTTACTCTAGAGTTGTGGTTTGGTTTGGTTTTGGTTTTTTTTTTTTATTTTGAATGAGGAGTGGGATGGGAAGAATATGTCTGCATCTTGGAAACTTGCTGTAAAACAAAATGATTAAAATTGTTTTTACAGTGGACACCTCTGAGATTTTCCCTCTGTGTCCCAAATTAATTGTACTGTAGTGGTTAATAATGGGACTTCATAAAGAATTCAGGGTACACAGAGATGAGGGATGGTAAGATAGTAGAGGAAGGTGCAGAATGAATTGCTCAGCTACATCTAGCATAGTGGAGAATTTTCGAAGCTGACCTTGGAGGATTTTCTTTAAAATATTTGAGGTTTCTAGTTTAGTTTTCAAACTCCTGTCTGTAAGGACCATAAATGAGTTCTACCCTTTTCTTAAGTGAAAAAGCCGGAATTCTTGCCTGATGACTCAAGGAATTAAACAAAGGGGAGCAGGTATAGAACACAGGAAAGTCTTGTCAGAAGTCGCTTTTCAGGTTATAATGCTTACTCATTCTTTATTGACAATGTGACAATAAGGAACTTAATTAAAATGAGTTTATACCTGTTTTATCACTGAAAAGCTAAAAACTGATCGTCAGAGTGTGCAAACAATGGATTTAGAACAGGAAAAGCTCTTGTTCACTCTAGCAGAGGGAGGGAACCGTGGCTTAACCTCGACTGCCTTCTAGGTAACACAATTGCATACCCAGTGCTACAAGATATATCACGCTTCAGGGTTCTGGCTCTCACCCGTCAGGTGACAGGGTGCAGCTGTAGCAGAGATAAGCATGGCTTTCTGACCTTTGCTTCCAGCCACTTTGGTGATGTGAAAGCTAAGAGGTGACCGTGGATAGGGAACTAAGTATTTTGAGTATATTCAAAGGTCCCAGATCTAGGAAGATGTAAACTCTTGTTTCATTGAACTTTGTTTTCCTGTCAAGCTTAGGGCTCACTACTTCTCCTGCGAGAACAGACTAATGCACATGCCCTTGCTCAAAACACCGTCGAACCTGGCATGCTTACCCAAATGGCTTGCACCCCCGAGAGGCAGCGAGAAGGGAGGTGTCTGATGTGTGCATATGCTGGTACATCCTAACATTAAAATACAAATGTCATGGTGTGTTTGGCTGATGTATTACAGTTAGTGGAATGGCACTCAGTATGTTCACACAACTACCCTGTTCAATATCTCAGTGATCTACAACACCTAGCAAATTCTTGTTCCTTTTTGCGGCCCTCATCTTTTCAGGATTGATCTTTTCAGGATCACAGCAGATGCATCACCTGTGCTGTAGGATCAGATACACTTTCCTGCCACGATAACCAGAAAATGTTCTTATGCTTTGTTAGAATTCATTTGCTTGTATAAAATTTCAACTTCCTGGCAGAGGCCATGATTGCTTTATTTTTTTTTTTTTCCTTCCCCAAATTGATTACAATCCATTTGCAAATTAGTGGTTTAGCTGCAACAAAGGTTTAGTATTATAATTCTTGCCTTGAAGGCTCACCCAGGCATATAAATAAATATAAATTCTACCTTCTGTAATTGTTACTGGTGCCTTTCCTTATCTTGTAGCTTCCCACTTACTGAAAGATGTCAGCAATTGGAGTAGTGTCCTCCTGTTCCTGCCTCCGTCCTGGTGTATGGCTGCTGAAACCAGGAATGCAGAAGATGAGCTCCTTCGGCTTACATACAGCAGCCAGGTGCGCTGCCAAGGATTATTATGAAGTACTTGTGTTGGGTGGAGGCACTGGTGGAATCACCATGAGTGCTCGGATGAAGAGGAAAGTGGGGGCAGGAAATGTGGCTGTTGTTGAGCCAAGTAAGGTAAGTCTTCCTTGGATGAAAAGCATTGAAAAGAAGAAGTGTTTTACATATGTGACCAGATTGGTCTGATTCTCATCCTTCTTCAACCTCACATGTTTTTAACCTTGGAGAAGCAGCCAACTAACCATTTTTTAGAAGGCTTTGCATGACATTTTTTGCTCGATGATAGAGATGCATGCATCCCTCCAGCTTTGTCATGCAAAACTCTTAGTTATTTATACAGCTTCTTTTGTTAAGAATAATACAATGTTAAGAGCGCATTGTTTCCTATTTGGGGTGATGTGCCTTCATCTTAAAAGTCCCTTTAAACAGCTCTTAAATGTCCATTTGAACATTTCTTTCAGACTCATTACTATCAGCCCCTCTGGACCCTGGTTGGTGGTGGTGCAAAGCAGCTGGCAACTTCTGCACGTCCCACAGGAAGCGTAATGCCTAAAGGTGTTGAGTGGATCAAATCTCGAGTTACAGCATTGGATCCAGATAAGAACTGCGTCTGGCTGGAGAATGATAGCAAGGTAATAATGTTAAAAAAAAAAAAAAAAAAACCAAAAACAAACACCACACGTTATTCTTAGTCTCTTATTCAATGTCATGAGTTGTCTCTCCACCTCCTGCAGATCCCCTTGGAACTGCCTGTTGAGCAAGACCTTCCTCCAGCATCTAGGAGGCCAGGAAATTCTACTTAGCCTTATGAGAAGTACTTGATCCTAAAATCTGTTTCTAATAACAATTGTTGTAGATAACTAGGTTAGAATAACATCAACTTAAAATATCATTATCATAAGTTTTTTCCCTGTTTATAGTGAAGTGAACACAAAAGATAGAATATTTTGCTCCATACACTTGGCTGTGTGTATAGCAAAGGCTGTGTGTATAACTCGTAATGCAGTTAGAATTTTAACTATAAATTATTATTAGAGTTTAACATTTACTTTGCTAATGCTCCCTATATCTCCTTCCCTTACAACTCTGTTGCTGTCAGATAACTTAACTTTGCTTTGAGGTAATGTTTTGGGTTTTGTCTAAAATACCTTTTTTTTTTTTTTTCCCCCCTTACACAACAGATATCTTACAAGTATCTGATAATTGCCCTTGGGATTAGTCTGCATTATGAAAAGGTATTTGTTTTACAGTAATCATGTTTTTACTAGTTTTAATGGCATCACGCACCCTTATGATTCACTAAAGTAAATGGCTTTTCAGTACACTTTTTTTTATTTTACTGCAAGATATTGAATGCTAATATGAATTAAAGAGACAGAAGACAACCTAATGACTTTACTCCTTCCACAGATCTCTATGTAATAACCCAAATTACCCTTGGGAAGGTCTTTTAAGCCAGTTTTGTTGCATCTCTATGGCAATATCAGCAGATAGGGCAGCAAGTTAAATCTAGAACTTAAAGGCAGTCT
Source organism: Theristicus caerulescens (assembly GCA_020745775.1). Taxonomy (NCBI): domain Eukaryota; kingdom Metazoa; phylum Chordata; class Aves; order Pelecaniformes; family Threskiornithidae; genus Theristicus; species Theristicus caerulescens. Next base: position 38,340,333 of record CM036566.1, read on the forward strand.
GTAATAATGAGATAATAAGGTATGTTGACTGCAGTCTGAAGCATCTCTAATGTAAACAGAAGTGAGGAACACACAGCAATCAGTAAAATCTGTCCTGCAGAATAAATTTGACCCATCCTCGCCTTTCTTAAAGGATGCACTTCAAAAGGAACCAGCTGAGTTACTAGGCTTGTGTTTAAATAGGCCCTGGGGCCCTTCCCATCTGTTATGTTTCCTGTACACTTTATACAGTGGCACTCAGAGGAAAATGTTAATACCGTTGTATGGCGCAAGAATGACCGTAGCAATATGTAGGAGGAGGAAAACACAAAGGCAAGATGTTTGAGTGATTTGGCTCCAGTGGTTTTAACTTGACCTGAATATGATCTAGTACCTGATAATGTATTTGGGAGCTATTCAAAGAGATACTTAGGGCATACATAGAGCAAGAGCTAGTCTTAGTTAACTATAGTCTCACCAGATAAATTCTGGTGAGTAGGTCAGTGGAATAAGGAATCGCATTGTGTTCAGTGACCCTCTCAGTCTTCACATGTCTGCAGTACAACCTGAGAAAACTAAATTCAGTATTCAGTAGTAGAAGCTATGTAATACAGTTAATCGCTATTAGTCTGTAGCAAATAAAATTCATAGCAACAGATTTATCTGGCTTTAAAATGAAAGTGGCTAGTTTAAAAATAGGGATGCTTTCTCTTATTTGTCTTCACCAACAGCATACTTCCTGGTGTAGACTGTAACGTCCCAAACACATCGCAGTGCATGTAACATGACTCAGTTTTTTCTCAGAATTTCTGCAATCCGTTATTTTGAAATGGGGACAACTCCCTTTCTCACAAGTAGATGCTCAGGCATAGTAGGAGTAGCAGGGAAATAATTATTGGAGACAGTTGAGTTAAAATAACCCTAGGAAATACAGATACCTGCAGCTGACTACTGAAAAGTTTCATTCACCTTAAATTTTCATAACGCCCCTTTTTTTTTTTTAAATATGATTTTAACTTATGATGATATGGGAGTGACTTTATATATTCTTACTCTGAATTTCATGCGCTAGTCTACAAAAACTTGGGTCTGGGTCTGCACTGAACACTTACACTACAAATGTTGCAGACCAGAGTCATTTCAGTAAATGTTACATCTGCTAAATCATCTGCTAAATCATCTAATGGAAATATCTGTTTGATTGCTAGGCTTATTTTCAAAAATGCCAACTAGCAAGTACGTATGGGTTTTCTTTTTGCTGGAGGCTTCTTAAATAGCTATTTCTCAAGTCTGCATTTAATACTTGACAATGATGACAAAATTTTTGCCATCTGTACTTTAAACTTTAATTTCATTTTCTTAGATCAAAGGCTTGCCTGAGGGTTTTCAACACCCTAAAATAGGTTCCAATTATTCAGTTCATACGGTAGAGAAAACATGGAAAGCTTTACAAGATTTCAAGGAAGGAAATGCTATCTTCACTTTTCCAAATACTCCAGTGAAGTGTGCAGGGGCTCCTCAGAAGATCATGTATTTATCAGAGGCCTACTGGAGGAAAGTAAGTATGTTACTCTCTCTGCCAGTGCTTGTTCCCACAGTTGGAAGGAAGGCTTGTTCTAAGGGGTTCATATTATCTTTAAAACAAATAAAAACCACACGAGAGGAATGTGACTCAGGATTATTAAATTAAAGTGACTGAGTTGCTTTTTCTATTATTAATGTGTAATAAATGAAGCTAACTGAATCGTACGTTAATTTTTAGCATATATTTAATACTGGAGAAACTTGTAGAATTCAGAATCCGTAAGGAAAGAACTGCTTACCCTGCTTCTGGTGAGCTACAGATACAACTGTTCTCAGCCTGATTCATAACTTCAGGTGGTGCACTAAAGTAATGCTGGCTGGAATTAAGTAATTCCTGTTACTTTAAGTACTTAATACCTGTTGCCATTTGTCTTTCTGCTAGTCTGAAAAGTGGCTATGCTTGCTCCTTGTGGTGCACTGTCTCAGCATCAGGAGGAGCCTTAGCCAGGCTGTTAAAGCAAGCTTAGTGGAAACAAAAGACAACTTCACGTGGAAGTGTCAGGCTTCCTATGTGTTTAAGTTTCAGCTACTCGCCCAGTAGATAGTTCATGAATAATGCATAGAACTGAAGATTTCAGAAAGCTGTATAATGCTAAGCTGCCACAAGTGCTTAACCTGCATACAGCAGTTCCTCGGTGAATTGCAGCCACTTCTGCTCACTAGCAATTTGTGTGGGGTGTCTTCAGTACCTCACTCAGAAAGGGCAAAGATTATCTCATCTAGCTTCTAACATGGTGTGAAATAGCTGTATCTCGAGAGTTCTAATGTTAATACTTCATTAATAATTGAACTGCATTAATAGTTCTATTAGCTCTTCAGTACTGCAGCATAGTTCTTTTGTCTCTGCTAGCTTGTCCATTTCTTAATAGAAAAGGCTAATTTGATCTCTCTGTGCAGACAGGAAAACGTTCCAAAGCGAACGTAATGTTCAACACTTCACTCGGTGTCATTTTTGGTGTTAAGAAGTATGCTGATGCGTTGCTTGAAATAATAAAGGAGAGGAATATTGCTGTTAACTATAGGCGCAACCTTGTAGAAGTTCGAGCTGACAAGCAGGAAGCTGTGTTTGAGAACCTGGACAAACCTGGAGTGACAGAAGTTCATCAGGTCAGGAGCTTTCGGACCTATAGTTTGGTCCTATTTCTTTTCCTTGTGTACTGTAATGTAACTGACACGCTATAGCAACATAATGTCTGCTTCATTGTATACTGCCATTACCTCCTGAGAGTACCATCTCTAACTTTAGGAGAAGATTAAAAAGTTTGAAACTAAGGTGGAGAGAAGAAAAAAAATATTTCATAAACTATGCCTGGAGTCCTGTATGCCTTGTTAGCATAACTTGGGAATGTCTCAGATGTATATGGAGGAAGGCAAATTGCTGTTATGCCATTCTCAATGGAGCTGCCTGATAAGGTTCATGTCAATAAAAGGATGCACTTCAAATTTGAGAGCAAATTTTTATTCTATATACTTGTGTTTTTAAAAAACAAAACAAAAAAACCACCAAACAAACTGAGAAAACCCTTCTCCACACTGCTTTTATTGCCTTATATCAACACAGGTATGATTTACTCTGAGAAACTAGCCATTGAGTGCCTTTTCTTTCTGTCTAGTATGAAATGCTTCATGTCACACCCCCAATGGGGCCACCTGATGTCCTCATCAACAGTCCTGTCTCGGATGAAATTGGCTGGGTGGATGTAGATAAGGAAACTCTACAACATAAGAAGTACCCTAACGTATTTGGTATTGGAGACTGCACCAACCTTCCAACATCAAAAACTGCTGCAGCTGTAGGTAAAGTTGCATGTGTTTGTGCATGTAATGAGAAGTGTGGGAGTGACAGTAAGCTTTTTGTTTAGTTTGTTACTCCTGAGGTCTTGACTTCAATTATTTCCAGCTTTCAAAAAGACTTAAGTCTCCTGGGCCAACTAATTAGCTACAGACCATGCTGATGCCATTAACCCACAGTTCTCTTGTTCCAAATGCTTGACAGATGAACTAATTCTGTTCTCTGTGTTCACGGAATGGCATAAAATGAGTGTACTCCTCTTGCATTCCGTCATCATTCAGTAACAAAACTTTCTGCTCTATCTTAGCAGCTCACGCGTATGTGTCAGCAAACTGATAAGTCACTATTGAAGAATCACGTGTTCTGTACTTGTAGCCACAGGGTCCAATACAAAACCACTTTAGGCATATGGTCTCACAACTAAAAAAAATGCAAATAAGGGGGGAAAAAAGAAAGGCTATACAGTATGTTATTGGTGTAATGTGAAGAATGGTGTAATCAGCTATTCCAGTAAATGGGTCTAGAATACATCCCTTACAGCACTCAAAATGAAAGAAAACTTCAGTGTGTCAGAATCTTAGTGTTCGGGAAGACTGAACAAGTATAACGTAGCATAGGAGAATGGGCATAGCATAAAAACACACAGCTCAAGTTTCATAAAGCTTTAGCATGTTGGAAACAGTGAGGCCAAAGCATTACTCCAAATATTTTTTTTCTTTCTTATCTGGGACTATAAGCTTCCCAAACTGATTTGACATAGAAGTTCAATTACAGCTGAACTGTCCAACAAAGTGCCAGCTAGTAGTGTTTGCTGTAGTAATGACAATAACCGCTGCCTGAAACAAAGCCTTAATACACTTTTTTCTTCTTATGTAGCTGCCCAGTCTGGAGTGCTTGATAAAACTATTTCCCTGGTAATGAAGAACCAGTTGCCAACTAAAAAGGTACCTACAGATCTTGTCTTAGGGAGAAGTTACCTATCTTGAATGTTTTCTCCATTTTATGCAGGAAGTCTTGCAAGCAGCTAAACCACGTGAACCAGAAGGCAGGAAGGGCTTTGATCAGCAGCTGGCGTGCTAAATGGCTAAATACTGAATATCAAAACAGTAATTTAGTTGCACAATTCATATTCTTGATACTGCCATTAAAAATACTATTTAATTCCTTGACTTCTGAGTTCAAAGAAATTGAAAGGCTGATTAGTCTGGGTTCTTCACCAAGGCAGGTGACTTATTTAGAGTCAAACTGTTGACTATTATAATCCCTACTCCAAGAAAACCCTTGCAAACTTTACGCATCTGTACTCTGTTAAACTTGCCTCCCCTGTACAGAACATATTCTTTTAAGGAGTTAAATTGAAGGGTTTGCACTATGGAAGATGTTCAGCCTATAACTATGTTCAAATTCCAATTTGAGACGTGGCTTTCATTTTACTTATGGCTTCTGAATTAATATTCCTTGGGGTACTAACCTGAATATCATCATCCATACTCCTGCACTCCTCTGGAAATTCTTACAACTCTATTCAAGATCCTGTTTATTTAGTCTGTTAAAGCTAGCACCAGCTCTCATCCTGATCTACTGGTCACCTATTCTGCTAGTTAGAATAATAACCAGCAATTAATGACACAAAACTCTATTGTTCTAGGTTAGTTCTAATTTAAACAATGTTGTTAAGCAAATCTACAATCTACATTTGAAATAAAATGGCTTAGTATTATGGTTGTTAAACCAAAATTGGGTTAGCAGCCTTTCCAAACTTGCTGGTATTAACGCTACAAATGCAGAAACCTCCTAGTAACTTATTTTGCAATATGAATGTTAACAATATGGCTTGCAATACCTCAGCATTTAGACTTTGCTCAGATTAATGAAAAGGGGGTATTCTTCATTGCAGTATGATGGATATACTTCCTGCCCGCTAGTAACAGGCTACAACAAGGTGATTCTAGCAGAATTTGACTACGACGCTCAGCCTTTGGAGACCTTTCCCATTGACCAGAGTAAGGAGAGAGTAACCATGTACCATATGAAAGCAGATATGATGCCTCTTCTCTATTGGAATGCACTGCTTAAGTAAGTATTTCAATTCCAAGCCTGCAGAGCTGCTGTGATCATTCAGAAAAAAGCCAGGTACAGATACCTGTTCTGGCTTAGTTCCTTAGTAGAACAGAAGGAAACAAAGTGCATCCTTAATCAGGACGAAGACCTCAACTTTCTGAGGATTCTGGGCACTTTGCTAGTAACAGGGGTTTATTCAAGCAGAATAGGGTTGAATTGCACAGAAGGGCACCCCTTGCCCAAAGATGATTCTCTAAAACAAACCCCTAACACTCACTCTTAGCAAGTATGGTATCTTATGGGAGTAAAACAAAAACACTCTGCCCCAACCCTACTTCGATAGTACGTACATAAAACTTGATGAACCAACTTTCTCCGTTTCTAGGGGATACTGGGGAGGACCAGCTCCTGTCAGGAAACTCATGCATCTGGGCTTGAAGTAACTGCTTGCGCTCAGTGTTGCTCAAACACTTTTGAAGAAAAAAAGACTGGTCTTGCAATGGATCAATATGCATCTTCTCTCTTGGACAATCACCTAGTGGATGGATTTTTTTTTTTAATCAAGCTTTTGTCCTAAATTCACTTTTCCCCCTACTAGGGATTAAGCCTTCATATGCTCTTTCACTGCTCTTCTATGTAAACCAAGGCCTTAAAACTACAGGAGTTTGAACCTAAGTGTGAACACTACTGAAATCTTCTAAAGCAATCAATAATTTTAAAGTTGTTGTATATGTAAATTTTTTCCCTGACTCTAAACTGAATTTTCTGCATCTGAGATCAATACATGGACTGGATTTAAGAGAATAATTCAATGCTAGTAAAATGGCCTGAAAACCTCCTCTTGTTCTCTAATTTTGAAGAGCAAAATCAATCCTAATTTCTTCATCAAGAAGCATACTTCCTGCCTAATTAGATGGATTATAGAAATTCATGCAGGTTATTGAAAGAACTCAAAGCAGTGTATGTAATACATATATATACACACACACACACACACACACTCTCCTAGGATAGTTGTGCCACTTCACATCAGCTCCACTATAATGTTTTACTCTCACAGGTTAAGAACAGAGTGAAAAGAATTACTAATAGACTGGAGATGGGGAGAAGACTGAGCTCATCTAAGGCTACATACTAGGCTGAAGCACAAATTAAGATGACAGACAAGGGAAGGGGGAAGTGCTTTTTAATTATGACCATATATAACTCAGTTTCAAGGGAAGATTGAACAAAGTCGAATTTAAGAGTTGAGAGTCTTCACAGAAGCTGGAACTTTAGTGGCAGTCAGGTAGACAGCGCAGAGCAAACAGGAATCATCTTCACTCACAAGAATCAGCAGCAGCAGCTTATTTCTAAACAGAAAGATACACATGAATGTAGTTCAAGTTAGCTTCACGCTTTTTCAACATAGCCTCTAAAAGGGTTGCCTTTGAGTTGCAATTTTAAGCATGGACATATACCTGCATGTTAAGTAATTCTTCAATCTTATTCTGGATCTGTCCATACACGTCGTTAAACAGTTCCTCCTTTGATTTTGTTCCATTCAAGTGCACTTAAAGTAAGAAAGTAAAATGAGAACTATAATTGAATGTTTCTGTAAGCCTGCCAGATCCTAATTTAAAAAAGCATGCACTTGACTGGTATCAGAGAAATATACTCCATCCACCTGCTTCAAATCCTCTCATGCATTTAAGCAGTATGAATATCGCAGGTTTGAAAAGCACTCTCTCAGAAAAAAATCTTTCAAAAGTGCTTTTGTCATTGAAGACTTACCCACATCAACTCCAAGATCTTCCATTATCTTCCTGTGCTTTACATACATAGGCCAAACGTGGCCATCAAACAGTCCAGGTGGATCTGGTACGGTGTAATTCCTTGAACTATAAATGAAGACGTTGTTATTCAAGAGCAGTCTAATTACAGTTTAGAGAAATGACAGATCATTCATTCATTTCTCTACATGCTAGCCTGATGCTGTTGCCTCCAATGTAGTTTCTGAGCTTATCAAAAGTCAGTATTTAGCATAAGCTGCAAGCATAAAGATATCCCAAAAAAACTTATTTGATGCACGGGTCCAAAGTGTTCAAGATGCAAAAAGAATTTCTAAAACGGACTAATCTTAATCTTGATTACGCCTTCTGTTAAAGCTTTAGCAGAACTTTGGGTAAAATAGCTGTCTGCCAATTCCTCTGAAACGTAATTTCAAGTTTAACATGTTTCATTTGCATTAAGAACCATGTATCTGTGCAACAGTACAGCCAAATATAAAACCCCGGGGTAGTTCCAAGACCTGGGAACCATATCATTGGAAAACTAGAAAGGGAGAAAGCCTATTGAAAGATCTGTGCTGAAATTGAGCATTTGTCTCTCACAGTGGTTTGGTAGAAAGCTGTTGGGTTGGGTTGGTGAAGGAAGCCAGTCTTCTAACTCAGCAGCTACACTAGTGTTTAGCCTTTCTTACCTAAAAGCTTTAGAGAAACAAAGTCTTGAACGGAGTAAGATGTTATTGGGCTAGCAAGGGAACTCAAAGATAAACTTACCTCCTTCTCCTTTTACACTCTTCATATGGAATGGAAAGAAAGTACCGATGGTGGAATACGTCAATCAGTGGCCTGAAAAAGAGACATGTTTGGTTACAGCTAGACTGTTTGATTAGTAGCAAGAAATAGAAAGGTAAAACTACATCGATTTCCTGTATCTAGAGCTATCTTCAGATTTGTGACACCTAAACTCACCAGTAGTCAATACCAGCTCCTAACTCTTGGTTTAGAACAGGTCTTTTTATTCCCTTGGAGGCTCGCCTACCCTGTAAAATCATGTAAAAGTCAAAATATATAAAGTCACATTTGATTACCTGTAGGTGTAAAGTAGGAAGCCTTCGACAATAAGAATGTGGACTCTTTCGTCTCCTCCCTCCTTATCTTCTAAGATCTGGGCATCCAGTGTGTTGTTGATCCCATGAGAACGTTCAAACTTGACTGGATTTTTTATCCAAGCGTTGATGGTACTCATCATAGCTTCCATATCTAATGCACTAATCACTAAGACAAAACAGACAACTATCATTAAGCATTAATTACCTATTATCTAGTACAAAAATAGCACACATAAAGGATCAAAACACTCGAAGTTTTTGAGGTACGCTTTGATAACACTGTAGCAAAGCCTTACCATCATACTGTTTAAACCCATCTTCAACTTCTATTTCATCTTGGGGCTGAAACAGTGATAAGAAAAAAAACTTCTTGGTCAGCACAGCTACTGGGAACCTCGATACCCATTTCAAAGCACGACGCAAGATCCGAACCCTGAAGCTACAAAGAGGAATCTTAACCCTCCACCAGGTTTCTTTACATGCAGATAAAAAGCAGTGGTACCGAGGCTAAGATAAAGCAGCCTGCTCCTCTATCTTCCCACCAACACGAGCGCACGGTACAGCACTCCAAGAAACCGGAAAGTCACCGGGACGCGTTACAGCGCAGGCTTATCCCCCGCCGCAGAGCCAAGCCAGCGAAGCGCTGCAGAGGAGCCGCAGAGGAGGGCAGGGGGAACCTGCGGGGCCGGGCGGGGCGGCGCGGCGGGCGGGCGGGGCGCCAGCAAGAGCGGGCGGAAGCACGCGGGGGTCACCCCGCGCCCTCCCCGGGCCTGCAGCGGGCGGGCACCCGCCTCACCTTGAAGAAGTCATCCTGGTGCACCACGCTGCAGTTGGGCAGGGCCTGCCTCAGCCGGCGGGTGAGGGTGGTCTTCCCTCCGTTGGTGACCCTGCGGCAGAGCGCCCAGCCCTCAGCCACCGCCGCGGGCCACGTGCGCGCCCCCGCCTCCGCGCTCGCGCCACTGCGGCGGCGGCACGAGGCGGCCGCTGGGGGAGGGCAGCGCCTCGGCCAGGCCCAGCGCCCCGCCGGCGGCGCCCCCTCCCCTCCCGCCCCCGGCCCGCCCCACGGCTCTCACCCGCCGATGCCGATGATGATGTTCATGGCGCGTCCGGCAGCCGCCCGGCCCGACTCCTACAGCCTGTTCCTGAGGGGTGGGGGGGAAAGGGGGGGTCGGGGACCCGGTGTCGCCGGTACCGGCCGCCTACGTGCCTGAGCCGGGACCCGGGGGAGGGGGGAAGAAAGGGGCTGGAGAAAGAGGAGAAGGTAGAGAGGGGAGAAACCCAACGTCAACTGCTGGGCAACGCCATGGTCGGAGGAGGAGGGAGCAGCAGCAGAGCTGGTCCGCGCCGCACCCGAGCGCTCCGCAAAGGGAGGCCGGCACCCGCCGCATGGGGCTTCCCCTCGCGCTCCTGCGCGCCCATTGGGCGGCCGCCGCCGCCGCAGCAGCCAATGGAGAGCCCGCGGCGCGGAGGCCTCGCGGCTATTGGGTGGGAGGCGCTCACTCACGCCCGATGGGGTCACAGCGTGGCCGCCCGCCGGCGCTCATTGGCCGCCGCGCTGGGGGCGGGCAGCTGCGCCCATGGCAGGGGCATCGCGCGCCTGGGGCGCTCCAGTAGCGGCGGCGCTGCGCGGGTGTGCCGCGCCGGGGCCGCGCGCTCTCCTCAGGCCCTGCGGGACCGGGCGCCGCGGGAGCCCCCGGGCGCTGGGCCCCGGGCCGCGCCGGCAGCGGCGGGCGGCTCGGCTCCTTCGCCGTGGTAGCGAGGGGGCGCGCCCTGAGGAGGGCGAAGCCGAGCCCCGCGCCCGGAGGAGGGCGGGGCAGGCGTCGGTTCCGCTGCCGCTTCCTGAGGCTGCGCTGCGCACTGTGGTGGCAGCGGCTCCGGCAGCAGTAACCGCGTGGGGCGGGGTGCGGCCCCTCAGCCGTGTTAGCAGCGACGCTGAGGCGGTTGTTCGCCTTGCGGAGCCGTTAATGCACCCACCCCAACGGCCTCGGGGGGCTCTTCGCGCCCCGCTCCAGATACCGGCCCGCTGTCAGCCGTGAGGAGCCGCGCTCGCACCCGGCGCCTCGCCCCGCTGCCGGCGCGGCCCGCCAAACGCCGCCGTCGTGCTGCGGCCTGCAGCTGCCCGGAGGGCCGCGGCAGAGCGGGGAGAGGCGCCGGGTCGGGCCATCCGGGCATCGCCTCCCCTGTGGCGGGGCTCGGTAAGGCAGGGCTGCTCGGAGTGGGAAAAGCTGGGAGGGAATCCTGCGAGCCATGTGCTGCCCTCTGGGGCAGGGTGACCCCTGCAGTTTTCCAGAGTAAAATGCGCCAGCGGTTGTGCAAGCATGTTCTGCTTTCAAGGTCAAAATCCGTCCTTAGGCCATGAAATGAGGGAGTTTTAACGGGCACGTAGAAATTTGACTGGGCAACTTAGTACGGAGACTTCATCCCCTGTAATCCCCAGGCCTCAACAGAAGGGCAGTTCCCTGCTGCTCTAAGTGGAGGAGCAGACGTCTCCTTGGCAGTTGCGGCTTTCCCTCGGCTGCGGGCTGCCAGCGCTTGGACTCCTGCAAACCACAGAAAACTGCAGGACAGGGAACTCTGCTGCACCTGAGGGACTTACACCTCTTCTTGTGAACACTTTTTCCCTTCTCTGAAGAAATAAAACTTATGGTCACAGCCTTTTATTTTTTTTAATCTAATCTGAGTTTATTCTTAGTAATGTTAAATTCCATAATTTACAAGCTAGTAACTCAGTTTGACATGTTTACAATACCAGTGGTTGGTGTGTTGCCAACCATTTAGCTTCTCATCTTTTTGTGAGTTTCACTAGTTTTCTTCTGGTAAGACTCCAGGCAAATCTCAGTTGATTTCTCTTGCCGTTATTTTTAACTTCCAAACAGAACACATCATTTGGTCTCTTGGCTTTTCTTTTTTGAGGGGGAGCGGACAGTTAGTTAAAAATGCTTTTTTTTCATTTTGTGACTAAGCTCATTTCCACTTTGAAATAGAGGAGCTGCCCTGGTGGTTTTTTGTTTTTTTGTTTTTCTGGTTTTTTTTTAATGTGTGTGTCTACTTGGCTTTTAAAAGGAGAAGACTCCAATCTCCTCAGAGACTACACCCAAATTCCTTAGATTAACAATACCAACACACCTAGATTAATGGAGGTCTCAGGTAAAACTCTGTTCTCAGCTTTCTATGAAGCTTCAGGATGGCAGAAGGCCAATATATAATCATACTACATAATAGTGTTATTATGCAGTTTGAGGACTACATCTCAAACTAAATTTGTAATCTGTACATATATTAGTAAAATCAGGATGCTATTTCATAGAATGATAGAATGCTTTGGGAAGGAAGGGACCTTTAAAGGCCATCTCGTTCATCCCCCCTGCAATGGGCAGGGACATCTACACCCAGATCAGGTTGCTCAGAGCCCCATCCAGCCTGGCCTTGAATGTTTCCAGGGATGGGGCATCTACCACCTCTCTGGGCAACCTGTTCCAGTGTCTGAACACCCTCATTGTGAAATTTTTTTCCTTATATCTAGTCTAAATCTACTCTCTTTTAGTTTAAAACTATTGCCCCTTGTCCTGTTGCAGCAGACCTTGCTGAAAAGTCTGTCCCCACCTTTCTTAGAGGCCCCCTTTAAGCACTGAAAGGCTGCAATAAGGTCTCCCTGCAGCCTTCTCTACTCCAGGCTGAACAACCCCAGCTCTTTCAGCCTTTCCTCACAGCAGGGGTGTTCCATCCCCCTGATCATTGGCCCCCCTCTGGACCCGCTCCAACAGCTCCCTGTCCTTCCTGTGCTGAGGCCCCCAGAGCTGGACGCAGCACTCCCGGTGGGGTCTCACCAGAGTGGAGTAGAGGGGCAGAATCCCCTCCCTCGACCTGCTGGCCACGCTTCTTTCAATGCAGCCCAGGATGCGGTTAGCCTTCTGGGCTGCGAGAGCACATTGCCGGCTCATGTCCAGCTTTTCATCTATCAGTACCCTCAAGTCCTTCTTCTCAGGGCTGCTCTCAATCCCTTCATCCCCCAGCCGGTGCTGATACCGGGGATTGCCCCGACCCAGGTGCAGGACCTTGCACTTGGCCTTGTTGAACCTCATGAGGTTCACACAGGCCCATTTCTCCAGCTTGTCCAGGTTCCTCTGGATGGCATCCCGTCCCTCAGGCGTGTCGACTGCACCGCTCAGCTTGGTGTCATCTGCAAACTTGCTGAGGGTGCACCCGATCCCGCTGTCTATGTCATTGATGAAGATATTGAACAGCACTTCCAAGCAGTTAAGCTCACTCTACAGCAGGGTTTCAGCTGTTTGGCTCCAAGGTTCTTCCAAATTCTTGGTAATTTAGTGGTTTTTACTCTCCACCTTTCACCAAGCAAAATGCACTCTTCAAGTTTTGTGTTGAAAACTACTTTTTGATCTAGAAATACAAGTTCTGCTGTTCTTTGCCATTCCAATATGTAAATGTACAACTATTTCAGGATTTTAACATGATGTAAATATCAAACAAGCAAAGTAAGGATAGTGAACAAATTGGAAGCACAGCAGTTTTTAGAAAGGCAGTTAGGCTGAAATATTCTTCTCTCACACCAATTCAGTACTGACAGAGCTGGAATGAAAATGGCAACAACTGGACTTGGAAGTTACCACAATTTAACAAAAATTTTGGGGCAGGGTGATGGTAGCCTGCATCAGATGTGTGATAATATATGCTAACTTTACACTCATTGTCTTTCACTAACAGCTCAGAGTCAAGGATTTGTTGTGATCAGACCTTGAGTCTAAAGGCCAATTGTGAAGAATAGGTATGTTTAGTGGATGTTATTTATCAAGATGACTGTGCATCTCTCTTGTCTATGGACAGGGAGGATTCTTTTGTTTTGATTCAGGCAAACATTTTCCACTTCATATAGAATTGATATTTGGTAAGTAAAATACAAGAATATTTTGAATACTTTTTAAAACAGAGCAATGATAGAACAAATTGAGTGTTATGCTCAGTAAAGTATATCTAAACATTCATAAAGCTCTCAGGCGCTTTAAGGCTACGGACTCCAGAATGGCTGCGCATCCTGCCCATCGCATTCAACATCTGTGTCTGCGCGTGCTAGCCATTTCCCTGGCCCTTTGTCTCTGTCTCCTCGATGATACTGCTGCTATGGTGAAAAATAGAGAGAAAGAACAACAGGATATTGTCCAGTTCTGGTCTGTGTGCCAACAGTGACAAAATGTTGTTTTCTCCTCGGTTTGGGGATTCTTGTTGGCTTTTATTAAGTCCTGGGCGAGCCTGAACGCATGAAGATGTTTTTTAAATTCTTCCAGTTAACGTGGAAACCTTGAGTCCCTGGGAGGAAGGTGATGTCCCGTGCCCTGGCGCAGACATTCCTGTCCTGGAGGATGACACTCTGACTCATGCAGAGGAAAAGAAGAGTTCTGTTGTAAAACACAACAGGAAGGCGTCCAGCGCTGCTGTGTGCCAGGAGGACACCTGCAGAGCTGCCGCAGGGGTGGAAGTGAGCCACAGGCTGTATGGATAGTGCTGAGAAAACTGCACGGCTGCACAAACCTGACGCCAAACTAGGGCACTATTTTTGGTTTCCATTCTGCTTTTCTGACACCTGTAGGTAAGCGTGAAGTGCACAACAGACTTCTGCAGCACCTTACAGAGAGAAGGAACCATCGCAGGGTATGTGATCACAGCGAAGCATTCTTGCTTAGCAATCAGGATTAATTATAACCCGGGAATATGAACTGTAAACGCCTTGGAGTTGCCAAGACAGGAGGTGGCTGCGTGCCAGCGCTTGAATGAGGACGTACCATCCCGTCAGGACTCCGCGGGAGCAGCAGGTAACACCCAGGTACGCACGGAGCCCCACGCAGGTAGATGGCCAAATGCTGGGGGGTACGGCGGAAGGAGAGGGGGCGTTCAACCGTTATTTTGGGCTGGGGATATTTCTCTGTCTAATTTGATGCTCGTCTCAGTCAGTCTGCTTTCAGAATAGCTTATTAGTGTACAGTGACACACTTTATGATTTTTAAGAAAATCGTAGCTTTGATACAGTCTCCTTAACATGAAATAAACCCAAAAAATCTGCAACTAATGAGAAGCGTAGGCAAAAGCTTCGGCTTCTGCGTGTTCTTATGGTTGTGTGGGCCACTTGTTTGCTGCACCCAAACAAGGCATCAGTGGTGATAAAGACTGTTGTGAGAGGATGAAGTGAGGTGAAAAATGATAATTGAGCCAGATAATGAGCTGTATTAAAACCACGCAGAAAAAAATGGGATAATATATGACACATTCTGCAATAATGTATCATATAGGCCACCTAAAGCTGAGGCAAATGTAACAAACGCTTCGAAAGATAAATGGCAGAAATTTAAAAGATCTGTTTGAAGTGTGAGAAGTGATGAAGTGTAAGAAAACCACAAAGGTGAAAGAAATAGATGTGCTAATTACATAATTGTGGGACTACATAAGAAATGCCTGTGAAGGGAGAAGCTTATGCTGTTTCGTTGTGAAGATTTCAGTGGGGGTTCAGAAAGGCTGAACCGATGAAGCTGTAACTTCTGTTAAGCTGTAAGCTTTAAAAAGATCCTTTTTGATAAATTAACGTGTTATAATATTGTTTTAATGATCTGGGGTTTGGAAAAGTTGATATGAAAGGCTACTCTATAGCCTTGGGTTTCATTTGAAGGAAGATATTGAAAAAAAAAAAAGTAACCACTAAAAAGTTGTTTTTTGTCATAGCTTCAGGGCACTTAAAGTCAGTGAGTTTCCCGTTTGTGTCTCCAGTTCAGGAGTGCTGCTGTGTTAATAGTTTTATACATTCAGGGAAGCTCTAGGCTCTGTCCGATGAATGGTTTCTGTTGCTGATCTACAAAGCTCTTTTTTTCCCCTTTTAAGGGCTTTTTGGAGTTGTAGAATACTCTTTACTTTGAACTTTTCTATGTCTAAGAAGAGTAACTATATCAGATGTAAGAAGGAAACTTTCTTTTGCACCTGTTTGTAAATGTTAAACATTCAATCTGTTGTGCTTCAAAGGTATTTTCTTTCAAAATACTAAATAGTTCATAAGCACTGGCTAGCTCTTCTTACAATCAGATCACAGACTGTTAAACAAGACCTGGCTTAATTCTGGCATTGCTTTTATTGCGCTTCTGTAAAGAAACTAGAGCTTATACTACTGTCTGTCTGGGAGTAAATGTGCAGAGTTCTTAAGCCTGATTTCTGACATGAACATACTGATTTTAAATTGATGCTACTTTTCTGTTCAGGTATATTTAAGAATTTTGCAGTCTTGTTTTAGTCTTCTGAAATGTCTGTTGCTCAATAACTGTTACAAGACTTTGATATATTTTAGTATGAACTTAAATAATAATCTCTTCGCAGGTATACTCATCAGATGCTTTCTGTGATCTTTACTAGTGAATCTGCACAAGCAATTCCTTCCTAAACGCACTTTAGGAACTGCATCTTGGTCCTCGAGCTGCTTTAACTCCCAGAGAAATAATTATATTTAACAAGACCTTATTACCTACTGAAAAATATAATGACTGAATTCCTGGTTTGTTTTAATTGGTGCAATGGTGAACAGCCCCAGCCGGTAGGTAGATGCATGACTGCCATCCTTTATCAGATTTGAAGTTTTGTCTTGCAGTTATGTGGAAAACACTTTTCATTGTCATGTTGTTCTGATTAGTTTGGGTTAAGTAATGCAAAAGCTAAAACCAGACCTGTTAAACTATGTTTAAACTATGTGTGTTTCGCCAGAAACTTTGGCCATATGACTGCAGTTCTCAGGCCCTGACTTTCCAACATTAAAGAAAGTGTTTTTTTTTTCCTAAGATTCAATTAGCAGTAATACAGTAATAAAAGTGACTTTGACCCTCTCTTACTGCAGTCTGAAACCATGTTACCATGAGGAGTTATTAGGGGTCAGTACTGACTGACTGTTTTTCAACTCAGCTGCTTGTTTCTGTCTGAAAGCTGCTCATGTTTTCTGAATAGAGACCTAAGAAATCTTCTTTCTTATAGAAGAGGCGTCGGAGACTGGACCGGAATATGATAGGAGAACCAATGAACTTTGTACACACTGCGCATGTTGGGGCAAGAGAGATGAGTAGTGACTATTCATCGGTAAGTGTGCACCTCTTGGATAAGCAGAAATCTCCACTCAGTAACCTGTAGAGCAGGTAGCTAATAAAATACTAGATAATTGTAAGAGAGAGAAAAATCTGACTTTTTTTGTTTTTCATCAATAGGATAGCATCAGAACAGAACTGTCCTTTGGTTTGTAAACATAAGATACTGTGGAAGATATATTCAGCAGAAGTGCTCATTTCCCCAGTATCTTTACATATGATGAGACCCTTTGGATAAGGACTCTGTGGATGTACTTGATGCTAGGTCCAGATAACACATCACCCTGAAGTCAAAGCTGCGCTGGGGTGAGGGATGTAAGAATAGCTGGATTTTGGATAGCAAGACCCATCTTATGCACTGACTTAAAATAGTATTTAACAATCCTGGTTTAGTTGTTATTTCTCCCTGCTACTGTTGGGACCCAGCACTGCAAACACATGGCTCCCCTGCCTCTTCAAATTGATGCTTTTAATAATTGCTCTCAAAACCAGACTTTATAAGATTCATGTTCTAATAAACTTTTTTTTCTAGACTGTATCAATTCAGGACCACATGAAGTCTAAAGGTGGCTACACAAATGGCACTTCTGCAACTGTTGAGATATAAGAAACTGAGAGAAGGCTGAAATCTGCTCTGCCTTATGAGGACCCCCTGGACTGTGCTTTCATATTCTCCAAAACCTCTTTATCATGGAGTAGGGAGAGTACTTGAATTATAAATAGGTCAGTGCAAGCTTTGGTATTCCTTGCACAATAGCTTCTGAAGGAGTTATTGTAAATTATCCTTAAAATGGTCTGTCATGGTAGTGTTGTAGTAGCAACTATAATTTGTCACTGTGGATGACTTCCTAGCTGTGTCCCAAAAACCTCACAAAGTTGTCTTGTAGGATGGGATTGGAAGTCAGTATGAATTGTCTGGGGTTTTGGTCTCTGTCTTTTCCTCCCATCAAGAAATGCAGAAGTTGATTTAATTGGAAGATATCCCATGTTTGCACTACTTACATGGGCTAAACTGAATTGCTAAGTAGATCTTGTAGTCTGTAATATAACTTTGGACCTGTGTTTTAGATGGCTTACAACCTAATACATAAATCTACTGAGCTGTACTGTGGTATTTTTTTAATGTCTTGAAACAAACTCTAACGTAACATAGTTAGCCGAGTCTGCAAAACCCAGTGAAACTTCTGCCTTGCTGTGATAATGCTTGTGTAGCTAAAAATGAAGGTTTTGCAAATATACCCACTTTTGAATGAGGCTTAGAAAAAACAGACGTTTCTCTCAATTACTGGGCTGCCTCCCTTCTGTTCATGAAGTAGTGTGACTGATAGGTATTACTACAACAGAGCTAATAATATGTACCGGTTAACTTCAAGTGATGCTACAATATGCTCACAACTGTGTGTTAATTTTGCATGGCTACTACTGAATTTTAAACTAAACATATTTAAGATCACTCTTTCTGTTATCTATCTGTAACAGTAACTAAACAGGACTTCAAGGGATATATCACTCGTCTTTCTGGCTCCTTAATTTTGAGACTGGTTTTGGTTTGGTTTTGGTTTTGGTTTTTTTGTTGGTTTTTTTTTTTTTTGGATGAACTGAATTTTTTCTTGCATATGGTTTAAATAAAAAGTATGGTTGAAGTGATACAGCCATGTGAAGGACAGAAATTTAAAGAATATTGTGAAAACTTGCAGTAGAATATTAAATGGAAACAGTGTCTTGCAGAGTTCGAGCACTTCATAAATATGGATATTTAGCCGTACCCAAACTACAGTTTAGTAACTACTTAGTTCTATTAGTTTTAGTTTCAGAAGTACTTAGTTCTTATTCATCTTTCTATTAAGTGACACGACAAAACTGCTGAAGTAGAGCTAGGTTTTTCTTTTTCCCAATCACTGACAACTGTTCCCCAGCTCAAAATTCTGAAGGACTACCAGTGCAGAAACTTAGGAAATGTGCTTGCTGTCATGGGATTAACTAAATACAAGTGCTAAAATTGCTGCCATATTAGCACCAGTTATGCTAGAAGTCAGTGGAATTCTCTCCTTCTTACTCTAGGCCTAAGATCAGTTATGAACTTTTTTCCATTTTAAAAAAACTTCTAGCTGGCAAATCTTTTAACTTGTATGATTCTGTTTGTGGCTTGTGATACTTCTTAAATCTAGACTGCTGACTTTGCTGAATTGTTAGGCTGCCTTTTCTGAATATACTAGGGAACTTAAAACATGAAAGGTAGCTCTGTGTTTCTGTATGCACTCAAAAAATCCCTCTTCTTCCCCTTATATTTCATCTTTAAGGGCCAAAGAAGAAGAGAGAAACAGCTGATCATAACATTCTGCCACCACATAAGAGAAATCTAATACCCATATCTTGCTAGATCCTTACTCTTGAATTAGAATACATGCCAAATTTTAGTATATTTTTAAATTAGCATGAGTTAGCTGTACATTTAGCTTTTTAAAATCTTCTGTATTTCTGTCTTCTAACTTCAGATTTATTCCAACAGCCTAGTTAAGATACAGAGTTCAAAGAAGCTAAATCCTGTATACTGTTGAGGAAGCATAAAGTGACCAAGTTTTTTCAAGAATAGATTCTAATTCATCAGCTATTAAATTGAGTTCATGCATTCATTGGTCCATACCTGCCCAGAAAAAACAGTGGTAGGGCAGCTGTCATGAAGAAAATGGGTTGTGTTTTGTTAACACTGTAAGAAAACAAATTGAACAGGAGTTAGTATTTCCTGAAGACCCATTCAGTATGTTTAAGATTAGTAGTGTATGCATAACTAGAAATAAAGGAGTTGGTGATCATGTCAGTTCTTCTCTCTAAAAATAAATCAACAGAGAATTTTGTTATTAAACCTTTATTTATAGAAAAATCCTAGTTTTCATCATGTAAATCAAGTAGCACTGTGGTAAAACTAACCTATTTTCATCAGACTATATAGTATTATATAGGACCATATTAAAGTGTCACATCACTAAAAGGAAATGCTTTGCTCTTGCATTAAAGGTGCCATTACTTTTAAAATCTAAACAAACATAAAAGCATGTCTTAGGACTTAGAGTTTTTTTGTTTGTATATTTAGAAACCTTATCTAGCTGTAATCTGTCATGTAACTCAGTATAAATCTATCTTGGTTATAATAAATCTGTTGAACTAGGCACTTGCACTCTTTTCATATTGTGGAAAATCTTGATATTTTCTCTTCACTGAAAACCTGTTGGTCAAGTGGATGGATCAGCATGGCTTGAACTTTTATTGCACAAAATCAAATTTCTCCACTAGAGAGCACAATTTTACATCAAGTCTTTTCTGTCTGCTCTGTGCAAGCTATTACTCCATTGTGGGGTTTTTTGTTTGTTTGATGGCTTTTGAGCTTGACTGGAATAAAATACAGCAAATACGACCAACGGATCAAACTTTTTAATCTACGCTGTAGGCTGTGAAGACCTTGTATCAACACAATGTGGCAATGAAACATTACAGCTCTGACTTGAAATACTGTCTGTCTTACCCCTTCGTGTCCCTGCTAGGCTTTGCTGACTATCCCATTATGCTGCATGAACTTGCAGTCAGTGCACAGAAAAGACAGACGAGATGAACTACAGGAAGAAAACAGTGCTGTGTTACAGTGGTGTCAAAAAGATCTCCTCTGGTGAGTGGGTTCCTGTAAGGCTTCCAGATACTTTGTGGTTCTGCAAACTTCGTTAGTCAAGAATCTCAGGCAGTTGTTTGAAGCACTGTAGTAGGAAATCATTCAGATAAAGTTAGGCAGTCCAGGAACAGGAGGTAGAAGCTAGATCTTCCTTCCTAGTGTTTCTATCTTCTTTTCTCAGAAAAACAAACTCTTCAATGGGACTGACTGAAAAGAGTACTTGCAGTACTAGGTTATGCTTCTGGTTTATGGGTCCTGAAGGTAGACTTTCAATTCTAAAATCTGTAAGACAGGTGAATCACACACTAAGGGTTAATGTCAAAGGTGTGGAGTCCCGAAATAAAAAAAAATTCTGGTTCATTGGATTGCAGATTGGCTTCAGGGCAGAAAACAAAGACTAACCAGAAATAGAATGTTTTTCTAAAAACAAGGCTGCTTGGAATACATACTTTTTTATTTATTTGTTTTTAAAAAGTGGAGACTTGCATTTTTAACTCCTTGCAATTGTAGTACCACTCTTGCTATATACCTTTCTGTCTTAAAACAGGGGCTGGATCAACAGAGTTTAGACCCAAAGTAGCAGTTAATGCTTGACATTCAAAGTTTTAGATGCTTACCTCTACAGCGGAAGTCCCTCTGCGCCTAAGGAGATGCTCTAAGTGGTTGGTGCTTGAGCTTCTGCAGACAAACTGCCCTTTCTTCATACACGGTGATTTGTCTGGCACACAAGGCCCAAGTTACCTACATCAGTGGTTTTCCTGTTGATATTCACGTGGTTACAGTGTACACGTAAAAGGTTTCTTAGGCCTGTACAGAATAGGTCCTCTCTAGGAACTGGCCTGTTGGACAGTTGTTTCCTCAACAGAGCCTTAAGCAGTGCAGTTACTTAAACTTGTCATCACATGCAGCTCTGAGCCAGCTTTGCACTGTGCTACATGAAAGCATAAAGTCTCCTTGTTGCTGCTTAGTTCTTCATACGCCAGGGAAGGTGGTCAGAGAGGCTAACAGGTCGATTGGGAGCTACAGAAAAATGAGATATACAAGTGAGGCAGGTTTAGAAGCCACAGAGAGGCAATGTGGTATATGTTTATGAGGAATGAGCAGGGAGCAGAACGTGTGCATGTTAACATTTGTTATCTGCAATGCACAGGACAGCTTTGTTGATATCAGTTGGAAAATACTTGTAATGTGTACATAATTAGTATATGGAGGAAACTGGGCACTTAAATGCATGACTAAGCTGGGACTTTGAGACACAGATTGCCATTGTAACGTTAATGGATGGTAGTAGCCTCTTCCTGCATTGGCTTACAAAGCTATTTTCAGAAAGCATGGAGCCACCCAGAAAGCTAGCTTTGGTTTCAGCAGTTGCAGACTGATGGCACATATATGCTTGGAAGACAAGATGGTGCTTTTTTTTTTTTTTTTTTTTACTTCTGATGAATGTGAGGTTGCAATGTTCTAAATGCTGAGGCCTGCTGCACCCAACACTACCTCCACGGAACACAAAATAAATAAAACTTACAAAATAGCATCCATCTGATCCATCTGATATTCAGCTTCCAGGTGTTGGGAGAGTAGGGACAGGTTGGAACTGAAAGGTCATGAAGACTTCCTTGTGCCTGAGGAGCTCTGAGTGATGTTCTCCTGGACTCTGCAGGCTGTGGTGCCAGGAGGTCCCCCTGGCTACACTGGATTGCTATTAAGACATTTTCTCCTGGTGCTGTGTAGAGAAAGGAAACATGAAAGAAAATAATGAAAGCACTTTGAGTAGGCAGGGACATTACTAGTATGTGTTCTTGTGCCAAAAAAGCTTCCAACTTGAGGTGCTTGATACTGAAGTAGGACTGCTGTCTTCATCTGGGAACTCACAGATGAGCACACTCATGTTATAATACAAAACTGTGCCCCTTCAGGGGGAGTGGGGTGTGCCAGGGCACCCATGGCATGGTATGCTTTGGACTCTCCAGCACCTACACCCAGCCCTAACTGGCTTATCAAGTGTTGCAGTATGGCTACTGAACACCTTGTGGTTGCCACTTGTTCCATACATCCTCTTTCTGTGCATCCCATTAGCATGACCAAATCCTAAAATGTTCCCCAAAAACGTAGTTCAAATGGGAGGAAGTTCTCTTAACCTAATTTTGATTCTATTCAGAAGAGAGTAGTAACAGGTGGACAAGAACAACCACTTTGGGGTGCCTGTTGAGACCTCTACAGTACGTTACTCATGAAATCAAGGCCACAAAGCTGTATTGGAACTACTTTACTCAGTGAACCTTTTTAATTTTTTTTTTTTTGTTATTAAAACAATGTAAAAGGGAAGAGTATTCTCTTTATAACAAATTTTAAGTTTCCTCTGATATTTGCATATAAATCCAAACTGAACAAAATCAAGGTTATTATTACTAAGGGCCCACCCTGTCTCAGGGGTGAAAAAAAAAGTTGAATTATGTCTTTTACTGTTTTAATATATATGTTTTAATATATATGTATATATTTAGACCTTCATCTTAAATAAGCCATGTGGAAGGAAATAATCCATTCTTTTAAACTGAAATTAGTATGATTGCTCTGGGTTACTGGAAGTTAAAAAATGGACTTAAAATCTACATTTAAACTACTGAGAGAGAATTTGGTGTGCTTTTAAAGCTGACATTGGCCTGTACAAGTGGATGACTATCTAATTTCAGATTCTTCATCAAAGAGCTAGAAAAAGTAGGGTTTTTTATAATAGTGTATTTACATGCATCTGATCTTGCTGGCGCTTAAGACAGACATGTACATTTTACGTAACTTACCTGAGCTGAGTCTAAAGCTGAACAAAGACTATACTGATAACCAGTAATTAATCTCTTTGCAGTGAGCTGTCTGAAATTAAGGACTCGTAGATCAAGCAAAACAATGGCACTTATTCTAGACAGAAATCTATTTTTAAAAAATTGATCCCATATATGTAAGTTTGAAAGGCCAGTTGCAACATGTGCCGAAGCTGCCTATTAATGGTGAAAGTAATACGCCTTTAAATGCAGTTCCCCATGTTTACCCTTGCAGTCTCTACCACCAGGAAATATTAAAACGTGACTCAATACCTTTGAGGGTGTGATACAAGCTTGAAAATATAATTCAAACGTAAGGTTTACAGTCCTTCGTTAATGCATGCTAATGTGACCTTGCTGCATAATGGCGTGTGAGGAAGGCTTTCACTAGTTTCTTTCAACTACTTTAAACATCACCTTTGAAAATGCATTTGAATTGCCTATTCTCTTCACTGCATAACATCCAGTGAACTAGGGTATCTATCTCTTGCTTGCATAGACTGATATTTACTGGTGTTCAGATAAGGCTGTTAGTACATGGGGAAAAGCTGCTAGACGTGTTTGTATTAATGAATATTTCTTAAATACTGGTCTTTCTATGTTTTGGATCATTCTCTTGCCAGGAGACAGAGGTCCCATCAGGCTGTTGCACATGTCCTCATCTTTGCCACGTGTATGATGTCTCTCAGAGGCGGCAGGTTTCCGTAACAATGTTCCCCGTGTCACTTTAATCAAGAGGTTTCGCAGTGTTATCTTGCTGTCTTGTTCCAGGCTCCAGCCAAAAAGCCGTGAAAATATGAAGCACTGAAAGAGACAGTTTATAGGACGGGGTAAAATTTTCTTTGGTTAAGCCACTTCCTTTGCCTTGTCACCTGCTTTATTACTTATTTCCTGCCCTATTACTCTACTGCCCACTAAATTTCTTAGAAATATATTTACATTCAGTATCTGGATCAGCGTTCTTTCTTAGTTTGTAGAAATTAACACAACATATTAAAAATTCCTTCATCCCTTTGAAGCTCGTGTATTGATTAATGAACCCCAAATCCCCTCTTCACTGATTTTTGTATGATGTAACTGCTTAGTGAGCAGAGTCTAGTCTCTCTTACAATCTTAGCCCTTTAAAAATTATGCAATATGCTTTCTCTTGAATACCTAATGCTGATAGCCACCCTTCCAAATCTGCTTACCTAACAAGGCAACTATTTTCTGTTTATGGTATTTTATGCAAAATTACCAGAATTAGACAGTAATTCAAAGTTAAGCTAATGGAAAAGCAAATTTAATTGGATAAGGAGATACAGGGAAAGGAACAGAACAAGGCAGATTGGTTGGAATAAGTTTACTCAAAAGCTGAGAGGCTGATAAATATGAAAAAAACATAAAGTAGCACTTAATGCAATGGGAGAGTCAGGAGAATGGCCTTGGACTGGAAGATGTTTTGGATGTCTTTCCTTGTGAGTCAAATCATTTCTGTTTAGAAGTGTGCATATGTGGTGGAAAACAGGCAGGAGGAAGGAAGGGATAATTTAATTATCCCTTTGAAAAGAATTTCAATATATGTATAGTATTATTCAAGCAGTTTCTTTTCTGTGGTAATGGTTATTTAGCTTCAGTTTCCACTTTCTAAAGTGCTCAAAGCCTACATTAAACATCTTTGTTCCTTAATGCTTTGAAATGCTTTAGGAATGCCTGAGCTGAGTTACAAAATCTATTTCATGTTCATGTTTTGGTTGGGAAAGGGATTTTTCTGAGTGTTATTTCTCTTATTTTCTCTGATGGAAATAATTACGGTGGTATAGAAAGGATGCAATTCTTAGTGTGGATTTTCAGTATCTTACACTGATTATGAGTAGAAGCTTTGTTCATTCCAAATAAGGAATTTCAGGTTTAAAACTGGAAAAAAAAAAAGAATCTTTTAGGCTTTGAAGTCATTCTTCAGGCTCTGAATGCCTTTATAACCTAGTTTTCTTCTGCCTGCGATTGGAAATAACATATATAAATAAAATCTAGTTTTTCTCATAGTGCTGAAATTTGAAACTAGATCATCTGTTTTTAGTTTTGGTTACACACTAAAGCTAATGGTAAAAATCAGGGACTACTTAAGTTGCCAATAAAGAATACCTAAGAAGTTTTTATTGATGTCCTGACTGTGAGCTGCCCATGTCCTGAGCTAACATTAAGGCTCTTCAGCGCAGGTATTCCTAACCTGCGCAGTCCCGCCGGACTGCAGGGGAAGTGTTTAATGGAAGAGATGTTTACACAGTATCTTTAAACATGCATCATCAAGGCAGGGGAGATCAAACCAAACATACGCTTTAAGTAAAAGGAAATTGTACTCCTAGTATTTCTCCTTGGCCCATTTTTTTCAGCTGCAGACAAAATAAGAACTGCTGTGCTTTGCTGGGGAACGCAAGGGGAGAGATCAGTATTTGGTAGGGCAGGACACTCCATGGAATCTGATCCTGTGAGCACTTGCAATTCAAATTAAACACTTCTTCCATGCCTGAAATACACGCTCATGTACATACCCTTAGCTCTCTACAGATCACAGAATTGATAGATTTATTGAAGTAATCTGTATTAATCTGTCATCCAGA
Organism: Theristicus caerulescens; assembly: GCA_020745775.1. NCBI lineage: Eukaryota > Metazoa > Chordata > Aves > Pelecaniformes > Threskiornithidae > Theristicus > Theristicus caerulescens. The sequence goes on from CM036566.1 coordinate 38,365,824, forward strand.
TCTTGTTCGACTCAGAAGAAGAGCTAGTAGTTGGCATAAAGCGTCATGGTTACTCTGGCAACGGCACCAAAATAGAAACACACAGATGGACAATGTACTAGCTGGGTTTTTTAAATATCAATTCTGCGTGGAATATGAATTATTAGCTGTGTCATGGTGTGGTGTTATCTTTCACTGTTTAAGCACATTAAATTGTTAGACACACTTTTGCAGCTTAGCAAATCTACAAGATGCATAAGCCTGTTCTGTTGCTGGTATGAGTTGCAGATTGTCACTGGAGGGGAAAAAAAAGCTTGCCTGTTATCATCAGACTATCTGTATTGATCAAAACACTCCTTATTTACAGGTAGGTAAATGTTACTCAGAGTTTTACAGCAACAGAACAGCTTACCGAAAATTTGCCATAATGCAGTGGGAAATGTTCCCTGTAGATATTTTACATGGCTTTGTCCTTAAATTCACACAGAGGGAAAAAAACACGCATGGAGGAACCTCCTTCCTCACATAGTAACTAAAACCCACTTAGTTTGTGAGCAGCTCAAGCGAGTGGCTTACCCCTTTCTTAAGGGTTTGATGTACTAATGCTGGACTGCAGCTCAGCTCTCATCCTCCTGCCTCTCTCCCTTTTCCCTCACACCTCTGCCACCTCGCTCATGGCCACCTCCCCTGCTCTCTCCAATGTTCTTACTTCGCCTCTTCCCCTTGGCTGCGCACGCTGGCCCCGAGGCAGGCCCGGAGGCAGGCCCCAGCCCTCGGGAAGGGGCAGGAGGGGACGGCATCACCAGTGCTGGAAAGCCTCCGGAGACAGATGTTGCCCAACTTCCTTAGATGGTAAATCACAGAGCTGTTTCAGTCGGTCTCCTCCCTGCAAATCATTGCTGGCTCTTACATCTGCTGCATTACAGCCCTTTTAATGCTTTCGAAGCCTGGAAAGCATCTCTGAAATGTTCTTTTTTTTTTTCAGTGCAAACAATGCAAATTCCCTCAACCTTTTGTTATAGTTCACGTTTTGCTGCTGCTTGTATGTGTTGCTCTCACGTGTCCTCATCGTGCCCCTCTCCCACGGCTCTGTGTGTGTGCTTGGTCATCCAGGAAGACGGAGCGAGATTAAATGCTCGGATTTGTCTCGGGAGATGTCGGGCAAAACTGACCATTTCCTTTCATTTGCAATGGCTGTGAAGGGTCTCAGGCAGCGCTAACTCCCTAAACCCGGCACAACTCGGGGCTGCCAGGTGCAAAGCCCGACAAGCTGACAGCTCTTGACCACCCAGAAAACCACAGGCAAAAAGAAACACGGGGGGCAAGGGGCCGCCCGGGCTGTCAGCAGCAACACGCGTGGGCCCTCCTGCCTCTCCCCGCGACCGCCCCCGCCACGCCCGCCCCGGCGGGAAGCAGCCCCGGGGACACCCGGCCGTGCGGGCCTGGCAGCGGGAGCGGGCGGCGGGACGGGGTATTCGCCACCCTGCGGCGGAGGGGGGGCCGCGGCGTCCCGAGGGCCGCGGCGTCGGCAGCAGCCGCCCCCCTCGGCCGCGGCGGACGGAAGAGGAAGTGGCGCCTCGCCGGCAGCCGGCGGCGGTGAAAGGCGCCGCGGGGAGCCCGAGCCCAGGCGAGGCCCTTCCCCGAGCAGGTGGCGGCGGCCGCTGAGGACGATGAGGGCTGCCGGGCTGCTGTGGGCCGCACTGTGGGGCCTGCTGCTCCCGCCGGTAAGGGGCTGCGCTGCCCGCGCCGCAGGAGGCGCCGGGGCCTGGCTGCCGGGCTGGGCTGGGCCGCGCCGCTTGTGGCGGCCCGGGCGAGTGCGGGGTGGCGGCAGGGCCGCGGGTGGCGGCGGGGCCGGCCGGGCCGCCCGTCCCTCCCCCTCCGCTGCCGGCCGAGGGGCTTCTTCTGTCCGCTTGTCCCCCTGGAGCCGTCCCCTGGAGGACCCCGACCACGGCCGGTGTCTGCCCCCGCCTCCCAGCGCCCCAGGGGCGGTTCGGCTCTGCGGTGTGGCCCGGGGCGGTTTCGGGCCTCCCGGGCCTGTCTCGGGCAAGGCCCCTCGGTTGCCCCCCAGCTCCCCGGAGCCCCGGCCCTCTCCCCGGTGGCGCGTCGGTGGGTTTGGATAGCAGATCTGCCGGGCCCAGGTAAACGCTGATCTTGTGTCTAGAGGTATTTCAGTTAGGGTGCTGGGAAAGGGGGGAGCTCGCGGTGTGTGTGTGGGGCCTGGCTTTTGGCTTGTGCATCTGAAGTGCCATTTTGGTTCCTGTGTGGGGCATCTTTGCAGCTCCTCTCTGCACACAGGTGTATATTGCTGTGGAAATCTGGCAGATTGCTTTCTGCCTAATGGAGTAGGGAAATGGGGAAGCCAGAAATCTCCGTAATCTGCTTAAGCAGTAGGAAGGGCATGTCTGCGTTAAACGCTGCTCCACTAAGTTGTTTTGTTGTTGGGTTCTTTTTTGTTTGCTTGCTTGTTTTTAACGTGATTCTTGCCTTGTTTTGGTAGGGCAGGATGCAGGGTACTTCCCTGTGTGGGCAGTCACCACTGGATATGCCCAACAGTAGGTGCGCAGCGCAGTGTGTTAGTGCCTTGAGGATGCCTTTGGGCGAAGTAGCTTGTGTCTGTCTACGAGGTGCTCCCTCACTGTTTGCAAATCCCACATAGCTGTTGTTAGTTGTGTTGGGGTTTTCTGAAGAGTGGCTTTGCTCCTTAACCCAGTAGTTTCCTGCTGCTGACAAGGGAAGGGACTTCTACTGCCCTCCCGTAAGACTCCAGGCCCCGTGTCCTGCCTCCTCCTTTGCTCTGCAAATGCATTTGTAGCAGTGGTGAGCGTTAGACGAGGTCATTCAGCCTCAAGAGCAGTATCCTGAGACTGACAGCGTGGGGAGTTAGCGCTTGGGAAGGTGGTAGGTGTTTGGGGAAGGACCCCTGCTGCTCTCTGAGCACAGGCACCGGTTACCCTGGGTCGCAACGCCCGGAGGGAGGGAAGGAGGGACAGTTTGTGTGTGTCACAGGGCTGCGGGCAGAACTACAAAATGATGCTTGTTCTGTTCATGGCTAGTTTTTTTCCTACCTTTTTATCTTTTTGTGAAGTTTATGTTATTACTTGCTACGTACAAAATACCTTTTCCCTGTTCTGTACCTTTGAGTTTCTAGTATATCTTATCTAGACGCTAACTGTGACGGATAATGTAAATATAAGCATGGATTGGTCTCTTGTGTCCACTGGCTCATGTAGCTTCCAGTATTCTATGTGGTGGGGTTACCGGTGCACTCCAAAGCTCAGCAGTCAGCCCAAGCTTATATCCCTGCAGTGACAGGGGCGTGCTAGGAAATACAAGGATTAAGAGACAGTATGTGACGTCTTCTTCTCTATCAAAGATAAGGAATTACACAAGAAAAGTTTAAAGGTCATAAAGGAAGGAAACATGATGAGGGAACCACCTGTCAAAAATAGGAAGAAATTTGTCTGAAGGTGAGGGGCCATTGGGAATTGTCTGAACCTGAAGCGAAAGGGGATGATGATGCCCCTTTAGGTAAGGACAGCTGTCACGCCTCTACTCCACGTGGGAACATTTCTATGCTGGAGCAAGTCAGCCTGTGGAAGCAGGTTAATCTTTTCAGGAGCAGTTTTGTGGACGCACTCTTAGTCTTCCACTTAAGTAACAAGATAGAAAATGTGCTCAGTATAAAATTTTTACTTTGTATGTATGCCGAGAGTAAGATTTGCCTTGTACTATTCAGCGGCACAGCTGACCGCAAGGCCGCGTACCCAAACTAGCGGCCCTTGTCTGTTGCGAAAGAAGGATACCGAAGCAATTAGAAAATAATGAAAGTTCAGCTGGATGCACCAGGATTTCAGTGGGGATGTTCCAAGTGAGGCGTAGCATGTAGCGTCTCTCTTCATTTTTAACTTTTAAATGCTGTCTTCAGAGCTCGGCAATGACTATGGGGGGGTAAACGTCATGCTCTGGTCCTCCCTCCCCCACCTTGTGAGCAAGAATTGTGATCCCTGGTTTGTCCCCAGAGAAGGGAAGCTTGCCAAACAAAACACGCGTATCAAATAAGCAAGCAATCACTCCTTCTAGGTAGACTTATGCTTGTGTAGCATTAACACTTGATTTCTGGGAAGCAGAAAACATGTATTATTCTATTTCATGAAGCAGGAAGAGCTTTTAATGGATGGAAACATCTGGGGTTTGCACCTGTTGGAAGTCATTATTGCTTTTAATTTGCCATTAGCTTATACTTTTAGGTGAGTGCACTTAAGAGGGAAGCTTGATATTTTTTGTCCTGATCATAAATCATGAAACAACTTATTTCAGCTGACAGCTGAAGAACTGTTATATGTTAAACAGTTAATGTGCTCAGGCTCTTTGACACTGTTCTCCCAGCAGATGTTCATGCACTATGGCCAATATAAAGGATTCCTCTGAAGAAGGCTTTTTTGCTATTCAAACCAGGCAGACATAAACCTCTGAAACAATATCATCAGATGCTTTTCTTTTCTCTCTAGTTCTTGCTTGCTGCAGAATACTGATACGCTAGCCTGAGGAGAAATGCCTCTATAGCACTGTTAATGATTAGCATTGTACATCTGACAAATATTTGGGCTTTACCCCCTTACTCATGCCTACTTCTAGCTTAATATCTTGGTGTTCTTTCAGACAAACCTGGAATTTACAACAGGATTTAAATTTTTTTTTTCATCTGTTGATATTTCCTGATGTTGAGGTCAGTTTCTCTCTCAAGAAAAACAGTTGAAATGAGATCATGTCCCAGTTTTCTTAAGGTGACACTTCTTTGAGATACAAATGACACTTATTTGTTTTCACTACTTCACATAGATACCTGACCTTTATTAGTATAGTAATGCTTGGGGAGAAGTATCTATCCCTAAAATTCCCAGAAGTTTTAAAATTCATATCTATTAGTAAATAGCAGAAATCATATTATGTGAGGGACTCTGAGAGTAATCTTAAGAGACACCAGTATTTCCTTAACTACACAAATTCTTCTGAAAGTACACTAGTTGATCTCTTTGTGTTTACAGTTATTTGGTAAAAAATATTCTAGGAATTGCCATATAATACCGTTATTAGTAGGGGAAATTCTAGAGTCTGCAAGGAGAGAAAAGACTTTAATCCACTTTTCCGTGTACTGTTTTAATTGCTTTCTGTGTAAAACTTTACACTTTTTGGAAAGTATAGCATACAGAATCTCAAATAATTTGCCTGGGTTTCTTGATGGTATTCTACCTGGTGACATGAACTGTACATGTAACAAATACATTGTATTTGAAATGAGGATAAATAGTTTTACACAGTGACTTGATTTTTACTATTTTTTCCATCCTGCTTTCAAGCTACCCATCTCATTAGATCGGTCATTATATAAAAGAATTATTTGAATAAATTCCTTTTCTCCGAACAGCTCTTTCTCTTTCTAACAGCTTTTTAGAAGAATATCTGTATACTGATAGTCTGAACTTCGTTTAATTCAGAACACCCTGGTTTATTGCAGGTAACTGCAGATGAGGGGATCCTGCACGCTTCTGGAAATGGTGTGCCTCCAGTAACAAAGGATTACTGCATAATTTACAATTCTAATTGGATGTCTCTTCCACAGAGCCTGGACAATGCTGTAAGTAGCTTATAATCATACTCCCTAAAAGTAGAATGCAATATGAATTTTGATCAGCTATAACTAGTCTTCAAAATTTTGAGTTAAATAGGTGCTACATTGAATACTTACTTTTTTGGGTTGTGTGGTGTCCCCACCCCAAAAAAACCATTTCAATGTAAAACAGAGTAAAAATCATTTATCTGCCCCAAACATCTTTGCTGTGCTACTTTGGCCACTGGGATGTCTTGACTAACTAAAGAAAACTGACAATAATCTAAACCCAATTGTCAATATGGAATTGAACTTTGAAATAAGGATAGAAATCTTTTTTTTTTATAATTCTTTTGTAATAAGTAATATCTCATCAGGCTCGCCAACTGGTTTTGAACAAGTATTATACTTCAGAACTCTGGTTATGTTGTATCTGTCAGTGCTTTTTTGGCTTGTGAAGCCTAGAAATATCACGGAGTGTACACTGGATTCCGCAGAACTACAAGCAGTGATTTTTCTATATAACCAGTTTCTTATGTTTAAATTACAGCAACAACTGCTGTGAAATAGCGTTTAGAAACAGCTAGATATTTCAGCAATATGCTGCTCTAAATGTCCCTCAGTATTGCAGGCTGCAGCAACTGCTGCTCTGATTTTATATTCCTGAATTAATGATTCCTTTCTGTTATGCCTCTTTCTGGCAAACCTCAAATTAGGGCGCATAGTAATGTCTTCTAGATTAGTTTGCAGTATCAAATTTCCTTCTTTCCTCCCATTCCTCTTCTCCCTCTTCTCTCTGCAGACTTTCAGGACTCTGGAAAACCTGACTTCTACGGTACTCTGCAATTCTTCTGAAGTTCCTTCTGGCTTAATGAAGGACAAAGCAGTTGTAGTGATGAGAGGAAACTGCTCTTTTTTGGAGAAAGCAAGAATTGCACAAAGTTTGGGTGCTAAAATGCTGTTGATTGCCAGTAAACCTAGGCTGGTAAGTTCCAACATATAGTTTTCTTCTGTAGTGAAATAGTGTCTTATCTATTTGGTCCGATGCAGTGTTGTGCAGGGTTAGCTGAGAGAAACCCCAAAAGCAGAGGACGCTGGCAATGTGTGGGATTCCAGCATGAGTCATTAGCTGTGCCTGTGCTGGCACAACTGCTGTTCCTGAGACCAGGAGAGTCGTTCCGAGTTAGTTCTGTGCAACGCTGTGTTATATCATGTAAAAGTATCTACAGCTGAATTGTATTTTTAATCTGTTCCTTGTATCTTTAATCATGTTTCTGAATGCAAATGCTTGTCTTTATCATTCCCTAATTTTAGCGTACTCTGAACTCCCTGTAATCTTGGCTGATACTTTGGTTTAGACACGTGTGAAAAAAAGAAGCTAGGAAAATTTAATCCAAAACTGGATATAAAAAGAGGTGTTTTGAGATGCCATTACCGATACATCTGTTGCTTTTTTGTTCTCTATTACAGCTGCAACACGTATGAACGAATATTTGCAATTTATGAATTTGTGTGATTATCATGAAAACTTTAATCCTGTTTTAAAAGCATAGAGAATAAAACCAATGTTTTGATTATCCCTTCTAATACTATAAAAGCACGAGAACTTTATGAATCCAGATGTGTTGGTAGTATCACCTATTTTGATTTAAGTACCTCTGTCTTCACTAACCTTTTGCAAAAGGTGACGAATGAGCTTTTTCTTTTTTTCTTCCTACAAATACACTGAAATGTAAAGGATAATCTGCTTTAAGGGATCTAACTTGCTTTGCAATTAGGCTCAACATACTTATCACTGACACCTTCTCTTTTAGTCTCCGCTTTCAGATAACAAGACTGATTTTGAAGACGTGACTCTTCCAGTTGCTCTTATAAGATATAATGACATAGTAGATATGCAGCTGGTAAGTAATATAACTTCAGCGTGTTATGGTTTGTATAAACTTAGGTTTTTGAACAAATAAACAAAATAATTTCAGGTCAGATATGGATGTCTACCTGATTTGAATGTGCATAGATACTGCCTTCAGTTTCACAGAAGAGGATGGATATTAAGTCGTGGAAGTGCTAGTCTTCCTAATTCAAGTCAATTTGAGAGAATGATTAATTAGAACACGAAGAATGGGAAACATAATACCTAACTGGAGGGAGGGTAATCTTAGAAGTCTTCCTGCTAAACAAGATAAGCAGCCTTCCAGTAGACTTGCATACAGTTGCAGATGCCTGACACACGTCAAGAGCTATGGCCTGAGAGGGCTGCTCCTTTAGCGCAGAAGCTAGAACAGTTGAGCTTGTATCTACCAGCATCATATCTTTCAGGCAAGCAGTACCTTATCAGGCTGGATCTTGAGGAAGGTGTGAGGGTTTTTTTTTGTCTTTGCCAGATGATGAGCTCTCTTTACATAGCATGACAGCATCTGTTACAGAGCAGTTAGGCCATATAGATTGAGTTTCTGCTGCTGAGTTCATGGTGAGATGCCAAGCGTGTGTCATTAAAATGTGGCAGTTGTGGTTATCTCCTACACTTTATAAGCAGGGGGGCTTGTTTTGGGGGTATTTGGAGCTTGTTTTCCTTGACATGTAATGTTAGGATACAGAATATTGCAGCAGGTTTTAAAGAAAACAGTATATTTTCTTTGGTGTTGCTTTTTCTGTTGTTACTTTGGTGTTGTTTTGTTTTTTATTTAGTGTTAAGTAGCTTTGCTAGGCAGGAATTGCACTGCACATTTTTCTGTGAATAGCAGAGGCTAGCACTACCCTGTGTAGTCTTAGCTTCTTGGACTGAATTTGCAAGCTCACTTCACCATTTCTGCTCTTAATCTTCAGAGCTGCCATGGGAGGTTGTCTTAGGTAAGTATGCAAACTGAAACTTTGCCTAGATGTATAGGACTTTGCTTGTTTTCTGTCTGGTCCCATTAAAGATTGGTTCTTGCCGAGCACTGACACAACTGAGGGAAGGTTTGTGATGACTGTCTTCAGTCTGCCATAGTCTTGATGAATACTGTGTTTTGGTTCGGGTTGTCCTCTCTTGAAATTTGTTCCTTCAAGTAAGACAAGTGGTGTTTGCTTAGTTGAGTGGTGTTCAGATATGCCCTACTAAGATGAAGGGGAACTAGGGCAAGGTTAGAGCCCTAATTTGTTCTGAATCTTCTCTGTATCACTTTATTACCTAGTGCTGCTTGGGGTGGTATCACGTAGAATCACATCTGTGAGGCTATAGTAATTCACCAGAGTAACTTTGCTAGTAGGTTAGTGTGCCAGATGATGTCTCATACTGCTGTTGAATTGAAGAATTCAGTTTTGTCTTATAATGAGACTGCCTTCATAAAAGTAGTGAGGAACACAGCCTACAAGTGATCCTTTCCTAGTGCTGATGTGGTTTTTGCCAAAGCCTTCTGCCATGTCACTGGCAGCTGTTGTTTTGAATGGTGTGCTGCTTAGAAGCTGGCAGCCATTGTACTCTTCCTACTACAGTTGTATTTCTGTTTTAACTCTTTTCAAGGCTTCCAACTGTCTCCTTTTATTTAGAAGAGACAGCACCAGTCTGAGGGTAGCTAGTTTGTATAAGCATTCTTTCTACTTTTTCTTAGAAGATTTCATCTGTGTTAGCTTTCACTATTCGAGTCAGGTATACTATGAGTCTTGGTAGCAATAGCAGAGTGTTACAAACCTTCTAGTAAGTGGACAGCTCTCTTGCGGAGTTGTTACCTGATGTGATGTATTTGATTCTAGTGCTCCCTGTGGTGGAAGTTGAGACTTCGCAAGTTTTCAGTGAAGAGCAGAACAATAGGAACAAAAGGAAACAATCACTCTAGATTCTAATGTGAATTATACTTTATAAGATTTCTGAAACTTAAAGGAAAAACTGGATTAAGACATGTTGGAATTTAATACTAAAAATGTATCTTGGGGTTTTTTGGTGCTTTTTTTGTGCCTGTGTTTTGGTTTGTTTGGAGTTTTGTTTTATTTTTACATACAGGATGCTGTAATTTGAATAGGTTTTTTTTTCCTTTATCTAATGTTATGTTCCACTTCATGCAACTGCAGTGTTTCACTAGAATTTAATTTTCTTTCTTGTTTTCTGAACTTCCATAACTTCAGGCAAAGGAATGATTCTGACTTCTTTAGCCTGCAGTAAGGTTAATATCTGCAATTAGATAATTCAGATGCTGAAGTGAATCAACCTTCTTCACATATGGCCAGCATATTCCACTACACTACTCAGCTTCCCATTCAGTCTCTCCACTGCCAGTTTCATCTTCCTGTAGCCAAACCTGCCTGGCATGTTCATCTCCTCTCCTGCTTTTATCCCACATGCAGGCTGTTAACAAATCTGTTTTTCTGCTCTATCTTTGAAGTCTGTTTTCACTGCAGGATTGCTTTAGATGCCTTCACTGACTTTGACTACAACAGCAAACCTTTCTTCCCTACCACCTTCCATTTCTTGTCAAATTATCCTTTCTTTCTTAAATCTCTCCTTTCAGTCAAATGGAAGCATCTTGGTTTTGCTTTCAAGATTTTTGTAGAATTCGGTATCAGTTATGTCTCTGTGTTCCCTCCTATCTTCTTCAGGGTCCTTCAGCTGATCATTTTTTTTACTTTGGTCTTAATTTTTTTAAGTAGCACAAAACTGCTTTCTTTTCTTTTGAATCCATCTCAAATCACTTTTGTGTAAAGCTGTTATTAAGTAACTTTCTGCCACCTTGAGTTTTCACTGTGTTCTCTCTGAAGCATTGTGCCCGTATCTGAACTGTGAGTTTTGTGGTTTCAAGAGCTACACCTCTGCTTATATCTCACTGGACCTGTGAATTTGTATTTCAAGTTCATTGACTCAGATATGCTCTCCTGCAGAGCAGAAGCCTTTGATAGTACTTGGTATATTTGGGGGATGAAAAGCTTTTGGGCTAGAGGTACAACTTCTCAGAAGTGTTGAAAGAATGCAAAGAAGTACCATTTTGCCTGTGGTATCCACATGTTTCCACAGCAGTGTAATAGGGTTGTTTTCAAACCTGACCATCCTGAAAGGTAGCATGGAAAGCATTGCTTCTTTACAGTGACCAAGGCAAATATATGGGATGTCTTCTACAGTAAGTTGAAAACTTACTCTCAGCATTGTGTAGGTTAAGAGCAGGAAATCATGACATGCATCTTGTTGGAAAATAAACAGTATAATTTCTTTGTTGTCCTTATGGATCAACTTGTATGGTGTTTTTTGTGTTTGGTTTCTTTTTTTTTTTTTTTTTTTTAGACACTTGGAAATGAAGTTAATGTGACTCTGTATTCACCACCTTTGCCAGAGTTTGATTTCAGTATGGTTGTCATCTTCCTAATCGCTGTTTTTACGGTGGCACTAGGAGGCTACTGGAGCGGAGTAGCAGAACTGTAAGTTTGTTAAATGGGACTGCTTAAATTATGTGAACTACAAATTTGTGAAAACTGTGACTGTGATCATTGAGAAATTATGTTCTTTTAGGTTGGTGGTTGAGAAGATCTACGTGCAATTAGGTGCTTTGCCGTGAAACGCTTGAGCGCTGCAACCTTTGAAAAAATCACTGTAGATCTTTGAGGAACCTTGAGCAGTAGATTGTAAAAGTCCCTGAGGGATAATGCCGCTCTTGGGAGGAGGAATGAGTTAACATTTTGACAAATTACCAAATACTCTCTAACTAGCATTGTAATACTCCACTATCCATGATAGAAAGTAGGTATTTTAGTGACACCTTTAAAATCCGGTGATCCAAGAGGGACTTCTGTAGCTGTATGCAGTGTCTGCAATGGCAGGGATCTGTACAACTGCTTCCTCCCAGCTGGCTGTGCAGCACCCTCTGGGATGTCCCTGCACCGCACTCCTGTCACTAGGAGCACTGGGGAGTGCAGTTTGGTTGTGTCTGGGTGGCTCCAGACAGGTAAAGTCCAACCAGGCTTATCTGCTTCAGCTTTGCGTGTTACCTGGTGGAGCAACGGAGCCGCGGCGATAGCAGCTCTAGTGCTAGGCAGGGGCAAGGAGGCAGCAGCGGTTCCCGTGCAGGGGAGGGGAGGGAGTGGAAGTGTAGAATGTGGCAAACGCAGGGAAAGGAGAGGCAGTAAGGGTTTCTGCACTGTGCTTGGGGCGGTGCGGCTTTGTTCAGTGAAGTGAAGCACACTCGATGCACAGAACTGTTTTTAGTCTGGGGTTAAACTGGATATAGCGGCCTTTCAGAGCATGGTATTATTCTGCAGTATTTCTTGGATGTCTGTGTATGTTGAGTGGACCGGTGTGGGTTACTACCTAGGGCTTCCCGTTCTCAGTGCTGTTCTGCTTTGTTCCCCAGAACAACAGGGAGCGGATTGTATGTGATAACAACAGCTTCCTTTTTCCCACTAGTTATGCAAATCTAGTGATTTTAAAGAGATTAAAGAAGTAGAAAGGGTGTGTGTGTGTGTGTGTTCTTTTTTTTTTAAAGGTTGGATCTACTTATGCTTCTTTTTTTACCCTGCAGTGCTATAGGGTGTGGCTGCACTGAATGCTAAAATAATAAAATGTGATGCTGTCTCCCATATTGAAAAATACCTAGATGTAATTATATTAAACTTGCTAAAGTGCACTTTCATAAATCTAGGGTGAGCTTTTTTTAAAAAGCTGCTTATTCAAAGCATGTCCTCTGAGAAGGTGATTCATCTAACAAAGCATCTTACTCCTGTGCGTTTTTCTCTTTTGAAGCTAGCTGTTTCAGTGCTGAATTTAGCATTTTGTAGGTAGGTCCTGGGATTCGTCAGGAACATGCTATCTGGTGGGCAAGTTGCACTAGCGTCTGTACTAAAGAGTAGTAGGGCTATCTGCTCAAAGAACAAACACAACAATTTAAGTCTCCTTATTTTGCATGGTGAGGTATAAATATGGAGTATGTATGCACAGAAACCTTACTCCCAGTGAAAATCCCCAATTAACACCCCCTCTCTTTCATTTACTCTGTAATTATGAGGTGTAAGGGTAAAAGAACTAGTACTTAGCTAGCTTCATTCTGCTGACATGAATGGGTTTTGCAGACGCTTAATGTCTATAGTTGATGTTTTAAAACAGTGTGTAATACCCATGATTTTGATTTATCATAGACATATTTATCAGATTGACTACATTTAGCCCAAGAAATATTGTAGTCAGAGGTGATGTGCTAATAGAGTTGCATGCGTCCTGAAAAGGAGTTTAAGTTTCAATATCAGACTAGTTTTCCTCACGTGAATCAGGGTTTTGGTTGGGGGTACTCCTTAAAGTTGGCAATTGCCACACAATTGGAAAAGAGGGCAGTTAAGAAACTTTTCCTTGTGATCTATGCTAGGTTTGAAGTGCATATCGCCATTAAAAAATGGAGAGAAACTCAAACACTAAGCATACCCTTTTTCTGTCATTTTTAAGTCTAATAATGGTATGAAGGATTAGATTGAAATACTGTCAGTCTAAATGCTTTATAACCAGCAATTCTGGTCCAGGTAAAATGCTTTCATATTCTGTCATCTGAGGTAAATGTGTTTGCCATTTTCTTAAAACAGTGAGAATTTGAAAGCAATAGCAAGTCCTGGGGAGAGAGAAACAAGACGGAAGAAAGAAGAAAATGTTACTTTCACCCCTGTAACAGTTATCTTGTTTGTTGTCATCTGTTGCGTCATGCTGGTCTTACTTTATTTCTTCTACAAATGGTTAGGTAAGAAACAATGGATAATCTCATTTGGTTTATTTTTCTGTGTGATCTTATTAGGTGTCTAATTCTGAAAAGCTAGATTTCTAAACTAAAATGAATGTAATTATTTTAACTGTTCTCTCCATGTATGAGTTGAGGGTTGAAAAGATATAGTTGCTACTTAAAAAAGAGAGAAGCTTTCTTCTACTATCTTACAAAGGCTGTCTTGACAGTGCTTGTTCTGAATGAAGTAATGTGGAGGAGACGTGACTAGCGACTAGTAAAAAAAGTATATGATGTATGTTGATGTTCTTGGGAGGCTGGCAATGATAACTTAGTAGTGTTTAGAGTGAAAGCGTTTGTTAGGTATTGCTACATTGACATTGAGTTTGTGGTTGCAGTGCCCTAATTAAAGTGTCGGGTGAAATGGCGTTACCATAATGGAATAAGCTCAGGCATACTAGCAAAAAGCTAAGTTCTTGAATTACGCAATTCCAGTAAAATGTAGTTTCCAAGCTGTTGTTGATTTTTTTTTTCTTTAATTCTGCCCTCAAATCATGCAACCAGAAAATGTACACTTGTTTTAAATTACACTTTTTAGTACAAACAATGTAACTTTCATTCTGAAAGCTTCCTAAATTCACTCTTTCTTAGAATTTGTTACCATTTCTTTCTGCAAAAGAAACTTCACCATCCTGATTTTGTTTAGCTTTTGTTATCTTGACTATGGGTAATGCTACCTTTACTAAACTTGTCCCACTAAAAGACCGATGAACCTTTTAATGCGATCAAAAGGTTTAGGTTAAAAATGTCCCGTTTACTCTGACCTGTTTCAGGTGAGATTTAGGAAGAAGTGAAGAAAGAGGCTTCTTAAAGGAGAAAGGGAGAGGAGTAACAAATTAGTTAGAGGGAGGAAGAAATGTGAATGGTTCAAAGAGAATATGTAATAGCTTTTTGCTAAGAAGCCTTCAGTCTGTGCACTTTGGAGCAGAAATATATGAAATTTCTTGGAGGTAAAGAAGCTGTTACCAGGGTATGACATGCTGTCCCAGGGGAAAAAAAAAAATCTGTATTTAATGAAAAACAAGCAACCAACCCCCGCCCCACCCTTTGATACATCACTACTGTAGCGTGTGAGTGTATGTCCTAATATCAGTACTTGGAGTTAAGATCAATTCTGTAACTGAAGTACTAGGGAGAGAGTGTTTCCAGCACAAAGCCAGTTGTAAAGCTGAGCTCTATGATGGAGTTCTCTATGTATCTTTTTGTAAGTATTCAGGCATTATTAATTCTGCCTTGTTGCCTCAAAATTTGAGATTCCTTAAACAGCTGATTTCTTACTGACTTCAGAGGAACCTGTTGTGCAAAACTTCTTGTTTTGCCTCTTGGGGGCTTACCAGATCATAACGGCGCACAATTTTGGTTACAACTATAAAATCCACCTGTCTTGCCTGTTTTTTCACTAATCTCCTTGTAGGTATCAGAACTGCTTTCTAGCCAGACCTTCGCTACCAAAAAAAAAACCCAAACCGCAACTAGCAAACAACTGGTTTTGTTTGTCCACATTTCAGAGTGCTTACCATAAGTTAAATACACAATATACTATAAGTTGTTAGAACATGGAATATTGAGTTTTTTCCTAACTAGGTGATGCCTAGCTACATAGAAATTTGTGGAAGGGATGGGGTGTTTTGTATCTTAAAATGCCACCTAAATCATCAGTCAGATCTTGGGGATGCTGAAATTTTTATGCATAAGCAGGCAAAGTGATTAAAAGGAAAATTTGAAGGGAGGTGTATTATCAGAAAATGAAAAAGCTGGTGGTTGTAAAATAGCTGTTTGGTTTTAGCCATAACTAAATAAAAGTATGTGAAAGCAGTAACAGATGATGTATTTCTTCTTACAGGAAAGGGAGGAAAAAGTTGGAAAAAAAAAAAAGGAAGGTTTTCAATTAAAATTTTCAAAAGTCAAGTCTTTGCTTGATGAGAACTCTTGTCATGGCAGAGACACTCAGAATTCAGCTCTTTCTGTAATCAGCTGGCTATAGTCTCCAATGACTGTATCAAGCAGTGCTGTAACTGTTAACAGTTTATATCAAATGTACATTGTTGTGTTTGATTCCTGTTTGCTATTTTTTTCTGTTGTATTTTGTCACTGATTGCCATCTTCCATTCTTTTTCTTTAGTGTATGTTATAATATCAGTCTTCTGCTTGGCATCTGCAATGAGTCTATACAACTGTCTTGCAGCATTAATAGGAGAAATACCATTTGGGCAGTGCAGGTATTGTACACCTTTCAACTATTATAAATGTAAAGTTTCTTTTTGGCATTTTCTGGTTGCTACTCAGGGTAGTGTGAAAATGCGAGAACAGTGTGACAAATTATTGTCCTGTATGGTTTAGTGTGCAGGATTGTTACAAAAGAAAATTACAAGCTCCTTTAATAGATATTAAAGGTATCCATAGCATGATCAACAGTTAAAACAGTGTTGTGGGATATTTGCTGCATTACCTCTATTTGAAAGCACTGCTGTAATCAAACTTGAAAGGCTCTGCTTGGCTATCAGCTCAGTTTTACAAAATACTGATTGCCTGTAGCATGTGCTCACCTTAACTCTGTAAGGAGGGATCCTGCACATACTCTGTTTTCTTGGCAATGGGAGTGCTAAATAGTTTCCAGTTCTTAGTGGACTGTTTTGAGCAAGTACTATGCTATAGGCAATAGAGGTTTTTTCCCCTCATCTTAATCTGTACTGTGCCTATTTTTTTTTTTTTCTTGCGAAGGCAACACATTGCTCATGTCCTCTGTTTTACAAGTTAGTGGTTACATTCCTAACTCAGGTAGTAGGTTATCAGTATACAGATAGCCTCTTCTTACTGCTACGAGTTACATGTCCTGCAGGTATTGATGAGTATGGGAATGTCCCTGTTTTCCTCCCCTGTATTTTCACTTGAAAAAACCCTAATGTTTAATGCAACAAATGGTTCTTTTCCCCAAAAGAACAATGCTTATAAGCTTGGAAGCCTAAGACTATGTTTGCATGTTACTTAGTACAGGATATTAGCGCCAGGTGATGCAGTAGCACATCAAAGGCAGAGATCAGGTAGAAAAGACGGCGGGTTTTGCGTAACCTGCAGGACAGGCATTACTTCTGTCAGTTCATATCCGTTCAAGAACTGTCCCAGAAAATTGAGTAGGCAGTGGAAACAAATATTGGCTCACAATTTTGCAATACATAGTTATTCCATTTTTAATCTTGTATTATGTGTCCTAAAATTGATTTTTCTCCACCACCCACCCTTTCTGGAATGATGACATGACTGTCCCTCACTGAAATAGTTCTGGTGGCGTAATTGTTACATGACAGAAATGGATTCATTCAGTTCATCTGCTTGCTGCCTTCCCTGGATGTGTTTGCTAAAATGAGGACTGTCCGTCAAAGCCCAGCTTGGCTTACTGTCTGTGGGCATGTTTTCAATGCAGCCCAGAGAAGCGCTGGCACTGCTGTTGCAAGAATAATGCCACCTGAGTCCGGACGGAACAAACGGGCAAAGGAGAAGCTCTCGGGATGAGAACACCTTGTCAGCTTAAGGACCCGTGATAGCACAGGCATGTGTTTTGGCTGTTGCAGGCTTTCTTTTTTTAATTTAATTATTTTCTTTTAGGATTGCATGTTGCAACAAAAACATTGAAGTGAGGCTTATTTTTCTTGCTGTATTCTGCATAGCAGCAGCTGTTGTCTGGGCAGTGTTCCGAAATGAAGATAGGTAAGTGATGCATTCTGATGTAAAAGAGTAATACGAAGAATTGTCATTAATGAACTTCCCATCGTAGAACTAATCCTGGAGCATGGCACCCTTCTGAACTCCAGTGCCAGTTTCAAAAAAAGTCATGAAAGTATTTATGAAGCTTAACAAGCATGGGAATAATAGAGAACAAAGCTATACAAATGAACTGTGTGGTAGTTTGGAGTTACAAAAAAATATGAAGATGAGGAAGAACTACCTTGAGTGCTAATGATTGCCACAGAGGAAAAAAGTGCAAAAATAGCATAGGGACCATAGGACCTATGCTTCCTGTGGTCCAGTGGAAGCATAGGACCACAAATATTATAGTAAAATCCTAAGTAGCATCTTGAGCCAGATGTGAAGCAGGGCTTCCAATCATGTGAGCAATCGTACAAGTGAACACCAAGGCCCTGTTATGGCCTCTTTTCAACTCATTTTCTCTGTAGTACGCTGATTAAGAGCAGTTACCTATTTATGATCAGAGGCTGGTGTAAATCGACCATCTTGAAACTAGTATTTTTCTGGTTTTGGTAGTAATACTTCCTAAAAACTAATTTCTTGCTTTCCAATCCATTTTGTGATCTTGCTATTTCCAGCAAAATCTAAAATCATTGTTGCACTTAAATTCCAGCAGTAGTTTGAAGAATGTGTAAAAATGTGTTCTTATTTTTAGGTGGGCTTGGATTTTGCAAGATATTTTGGGAGTTGCTTTCTGCCTAAATTTTATTAAAACACTGAAAATGCCCAACTTTAAGGTATTGTAAGTTGCTTACCTTAAGAAAGTATTCTAATGCCATGAATCTGTAAGTTTAGTGTCAGGAAGTAGGTTTTCAACACTCAAGAAACATATATATATATATATATATATATATACACACACACATATATATATAAAAAAAGTCTTTACCATTTTTAATAATTGAGAGAAATGAATCCTGTTCTAAATGTTATGCCAGAACAAACACATGGGGGGTGGGGTGTGTGGCTGTTTGTTTTGTTTTGTTTTGCTTTTACCATGGTGGTACAGTAATGGTACCAGAATCTAACTATGCAGTCCTTGGAAACCTACGGTAATATCTTCTTCTTTTTTTTGCCAGTCCTGTGTGATACTTCTAGGCCTTCTCCTTCTATACGATGTATTTTTTGTCTTCATAACACCATTTATCACAAAGGTATGTTTGTGAATTTATCTTTAAAATAAAACCAAAAATGCTGTCTGGTCATTGGGGCAATATTTTTGTCAATCAGATTAGTGTTTTCACTTGATGCAGAAATGCTGACTTCCTTCTTCTCCATTTAAGACAGCAGTGGCCTAAATTTTCGTCTTGCAGGGGCCGCAGAGCGTAACATTTGCGTAGGTGCTATAAATTTTGTTAAATGACTAAGTTTTCAGCAATCACATGGCCAAAAGTAAGCTGTCCCCAATTGTGTGACGGTGTGATGATGAGAAATGACTGTCCTCCAGTTTTTTCCTTCTTTTGCTTTTAGCACCCGTATATTGGAACATGCTCTAGTTCTTTCCGCAGTGCTCGTTTGCAATCTAGCATAAACTGTATGCCAGCGTACCTTCTTTTATTTTGAACAGAAAGCTCATGGCAGAAAAAGCTGGCATGTTTTTATCTAAACTTCCAGCTACATCTAGTGGATTGGTTGGCTGTTGTTTTTTAAACCCAGGCTGGACTATATGTTTTTAATGCAAAAAAATACTGTATAATACTGTACGATACTAGTGCATTCCTTTTGATATTCAGGATTTTTCCAATCACGAATTGTAAGATGAGGTACAAGCAGTTTTTGTAAATGTAGTATGAATGTTTTGGTATATTAAACCACTAACTTTTGAAAAATAACCTTAATTTCAGAATGGGGCAAGTATAATGGTTGAAGTTGCAGCTGGTCCTTTTGGAAACAGTGAAAAGGTATGAATAGTTGTTTTAATATGTGCAACATACAAATACTGACATTTCGTAGCTAATTCATAGTGTGCTTTTCGGCATAACTTTCTCACAAAATATAGCCAGCTTCTGCTATTTTCTTTTAAGTATTAAATACCTGTTGACTTGGGTTTGATCCTAGAATGATGGAAACTTGGTGGAAGTCCCTACTGAACGCTCAGCTCCCCATGAGAAAGTAAGGATTGTATTTCAGATACTGGATTTTTAAATTATTCCCTCTGAAAAGACTATTCTTTTGGGGAAAACCTGACTGTCCAAATTTCTCTTCAGGGCCTGGATATCATTGATCACTACTCTATAGTTAGGTTAATAATCCAGACTTGTTATTCTCATTATATGGTTAAATGTTGTTTTAACTTTTTTTTTTGTGCGTGCATATTATTTGTAAATCTGAAATTCCAGCTTACCTGTTGCCTTAAGCTTTATCCACTCTCTATGTTGGTTTCTGGTTTTTACTTTAGGTTCTACCTATTTTGAAGTTCTGCATTAACAATTAATTCATTACATTAAAACCGTTTATTAATTTAAGCAAACAAACAAAAAAAATCCCAAACACCAGGATGCTTTAGATTAGATTTATGTGGGCTTCTAAAATACTGTTTTACAGTTACCTGTGGTTATTAGAGTGCCTAGACTTGAATACTCTGCATCGACACTGTGTGACATGCCATTTTCGTTGTTGGGTTTTGGAGACATTATTGTCCCAGGTGAGCACATGTTTCTGGCAATTGTAACTTATGATTAAATATTTTGGTTTTGATTCTCAACTGACTTTTATTAGAGTTTATTCTACAAAGTAGTGACTGAATCAAATGCAGCAGTTTGCCTTGATCTGTCAGTGCAGAATACAACAAAGGCCACAATGTAAGAAAGCTTAGTATGTTATAGAACACTTAAATAGTGAAGGGGTTTTGCTTTTCTATTGTACTGTATTGTGTAAATACAAGTCCCACGGATAAATCCAGTTGTCAGTATTAATTAAATCTCATTGAAATCTCACAGAAAGCTAGTATTCTGTGACTTCATAGTATTTTGGTATCCTAGGCTACCTAATTAGAGGTGAGGTAAGGGAAAATGTATTATCAAACTTTTCCATGTTTCTCAGAAGAGCTGAATTTTACCACAGTTGGAGCCTTCAGCAAATTACTTAAGTCAGGCACAAAGTACCATCTCAGGCAGCGTGCTTTCCCTTTTCCTGTGATTTGTACTGAGGCAAAATTGATTGTTAAGAGCGAGCATTAAAATCCTATTGAAGAAAAGTATTAAAACTAGGTTGTTACACTTCTGTATTAGTGCCTTCAAAATTGAAAATACCACAATTGAATTAGCTTGCTTAAAAAAACAAACCCTTTTAATACCAAGCTCACTTGGCTCATATTTGCATTACGGTTTTGATTTTCAGGACTTACTGTAGGATTTCTTAAACTGGTTCTTGGCTTCCCAGAAATAAATGGGAAGAAGATAACATACAGTAATGGGAAGTCTTACTATAAATTCTTTTTATGCTGCATGGATTTGGAAGATTGGGGAGAAAAAAAAATCATGGCTAAATATTTCCCTTTTTTTTTTTTTTTTTGTCAAGGGCTTCTGGTTGCCTATTGTCGAAGATTTGATGTTCAAACAGGTTCATCTTCTGTATACTACATTTCCTGTACAATAGGTAAATCATGTGATATTTCAGCAGTGTTCATCGTCATGCTAGCTTTTTTTTAAATGGCAGAACTAGATAGTTTTCTTTAGGTAAAGGGTCAATGTTGTCAAGAATCTCTCTATAATCATCTTTTTTAATGTACCTGCTCATACTTAAGGTGAGCATTCTTTATGGTAGTCAGCTGCTTTGAGAAAGCTTGCAAATACAGAGCAATCTATCGTCCCTCTTTTCTTCAATTATATTAACAAGGAAGATATTACTTTAAAAAAAAATAATTCTGGCTTACTAAATGAGTGACTTAATTTAAAAATTCACCTCTTCTTGACTGTGTATGTATAAATATCTTTTTACAGCTTATGCCATTGGTATGGTGCTGACTTTCATTGTTTTGGCATTAATGAAGATGGGACAACCTGCCCTACTCTATCTTGTACCATGTACACTCATTACTAGCTCGCTTGTTGCTTGGAGGCGCAAGGAGATGAAGAAGTTTTGGAAAGGAAGCAGTTACCAGGTAGGCTGGATGCCTTGAGTATTTTGTTGTTAATTCCTTTGAGTATGTGCTTCTCTAAGTACTTGGTAATGTATAGAATCATAGAATTGTTTAGATTGGAAAAGACCTTTAAGATCATCAAGTCCAACCGTTAGCCTAGCATTGCCAAGTCCACCACTAAACCATGTCCCTAAGCACCACATCTACCCATCTTTTAAATACCTCCAGGGATGGGGACTCAACCACTTCCCTGGGCAGCCTGTGCCAATGCCTGACAACCTTTTCAGTGAAGAAACTTCTCCTAATATCCAAGCTAAACCTGCCCTGTCGCAACTTGAGGCCATTTTCTCTGGTCCTGTCACTTGTTACTTGGGAGAAGAGACCGACCCCCACCTCTCTACAACCTCCTTTCAGGCAGTTGTAGAGAGCAATAAGGTCTCCCCTCAGCCTCCTCTTCTCCAGACTAAACAACCCCAGCTCCCTCAGCTGCTCCTCACAAGACTTGTGCTCTAGACCCTTCACCAGCTTCGTTGCCCTTCTCTGGACACGCTCCAGCACCTCGATGTCCTTCTTGTAGTGAGAGGCCCAAAACTGGACACAGATTCGAGGTGCAGCCTCACCAGTGCAGAGTACAGGGGGACGATCACTTCCCTGGTCCTGCTGGCCACACTATTTCTGACACTAGCCAGGATGCTATTGGCCGCCTTGGCCACCTGGGCACACTGCTGGCTCGTATTCAGCCGACTCACTCGCAATCCAGTTCTTGCTAGTCTCAATGTTGGTTATCTTCTGGAATGAATAAGGAAGAATAGTCTTTACTCTTAGAAAATTTTAGTCTAGTAGTTGACGTGACAGAACAAAACTTAAGGGAGATGAAATAGCTGGTTCAGTACTTATGCGGAAAAAGTAATTTGTTCTGGTTTATTTTCTTTGAAATTGTTTTTTCATGTTTTACCATTCCTCAGCTATCATCTTGATGTGGTATAACATGAGTCACTGAACTAAGCATGCAGATTCCAATTTGCACTAGTCCTGTATTAAAGGACAGCTCAGAAAAGTTGGTGATCAACTAGAATTTCAGAAACTTTCCGTGCATCACTGGTGTCCTGCATCATCAGGATTACATGGAGCATTCAGCAACAAAGCAGCTGGCTGGTTATGTACCTGTGTTCTGTCGCGACACACACTGTGTACATGCTGCTGTGGGAATTCTGCATTTCCCAGTTGGTTATCTCTAACCCTGCCTGGGAATTGCAGTCCTTAAAATCCCACCAACTGTCTGCCTCTTGACATATGCACGTTCCCCCTGGTTTGACTTGATGTAGTAACCGAGTGTGCTAGTAGCCGTTGCGAGCTGGCATTTATCATGACAAACCAGTCTCGCGATTACTCTGAATTTTGTTTGAGACCTAAAGTCCAATACTGTTTGAATTCAGCAACTATTGCCTGTATCTAGGCTGTGTTGAACTCGGCTCAGAGAATGGATAGTCTGGTGCGGGGGGAGGTGGGTGACGTGAAGTTGATGGAGGAAAGGAGCAGCTCCTGCTCTTTCAGCTTCTGGATTGCAAGGTTTAAGTGGTCAATGGCAGTCAGGGTGGTGGTAATTCTTGTAAACGTAAAACTGCAGGCACATAGCTCCTGTAGTGCTATCAGCTAAATGCTACTTTTTCTTGATCTAATACTCTACACCTGCTTCAGCTGGAGGTTGGCTAGGTATGAAACTACTCAGATCTTCAGCTTTAACTAGATACCCTGTCTTTTTGCCTACAAAACCAACTCTTCTCCTTTCATAGGTCCAGTGAATAGAAGTGTTTCTCTGTAGGTCAGAATGAATTTGGCTTGTCATGCATTTGTATATAAATTGGTGACTGTTTGCTATTCTAAAATAAACAGTGTCGCATATATGAAGCCCAGTAACTCTGGGACTGTTGAGGGGGAAAGAGCTTCGCAATTTATTTTCCTCACTTGAGTTCTGACTAAGATTGGCCTAAGTAAATCTGGCAAGTCTTTTCAGTGACAAAAACCTCTTGCAGTTCTCATAGCAGAACTCATACTTGGAAGAATTATGTTGCCATAGTAGTTAGTTCATGTCCTTTCAGCTGGTTTCTTGAAGGATTAAAACTGCTCTGAACTTCAGCTTGTTTTGAGGTCAGATGACTTCATTTCTGGCACAATTTAAAATGTTGATCTCCACCCCCACTCCACCACCCCTGAGTTAGACTTGTCTGTGATTGTACACCTCTGTGTAATTTTACTAACTCCTATTTTTCTATAACTTTCTAAAGAACTTTTTCTCTATTAATTCTTTTTCCAGAGGGTGTAATTCAAGTTGCACTCTCAGAATGCTGCAGTGTCGATCTTTCTCATATGTTGTCTTCCCCATATAAAGCTGTATTTTGAACTGTCCTTACTGAACCTACAAACAAGGAAAAAAAAAAAACCAAAACAACCAGCCAACCAAACAAAAAAAAACCCAAAAGCACCGCACAACCCCAGGGTTGAAATCTCCAGCTTTCAGTGCTCATTCTGAGGAGGGAAGATAGAGAAAAGTGACAGAAGACTATTTTTTGGTACAACAACGGTACTTTGGACTGTAGCAGAGCTGCCCCATTGCCAAGGGTGACCAGGCTGCTGGAGAGATTTGCTTTGTCCTCATGGAAACAGAGAAACCTTGCCGACTTGTTAGAGCAAGGTGTCCTAAGAATCGGGGTACAAGAGCATGTACAGTGTATCGGGTGACTGACCTTCATGAATGCTGCTCTTTATTTATAGTCCATGAGTTAGCTTTTTTGAGTTTTGGGTTTTTCTGATTGTTGTATATGATTTTAATAATGGAATGAATTTTATTTAGGTATCGGACTCCTCCAGGACGCCTTTGCTACAAGGTGTGATTATGGCCTTCTTTTAATGCAACTGTATGAATCATCTTACGGTTTCTTGTTTTCTTTTTTCCCTTCTGCTTCCTCTTTTCATTCTTTTTTGTGTCTATCTTCTTTTTAGTTTTTCTTTTTAATTCAATAGAAGAGGGTAGAAGTGAAGACAAGCTATAAATCTGGTTTTATGCTTAGGTGGGTGGGGTTCTTTTCTTTCTTTAAAGGAATACAGGAAAACTTAAGTACCAATGAAGCCATGATTCCTCAGTCTGAAGGCAGGCTTTGTATGCCTCTCTACTCTGTAATTTCCCAAATCCCTAGGAGTGTCTTCAAATATTTAGAACTGGTGTTAGTTCCTCTGCTGGTACCTATATGGAAGTACTTCACCTCATTTTTCTGTGCCACTGCATTGATATGAAACCCTGCTTAGTGCTAAACAACAATTTTGTTGTCCTCTGCTATAATGTTCGACGTTATAATTTGCTTTCAGTAACCATGTCTAGAGTCCCTCTATCATCTTATTACTCAACAGTATACTTTATCCATGCTATCTGCAGTGCTTGCGGTGGGAAGGGAGCAAGGATTCAGACCAGCTTTTGCGGCCTTTCTCCTGCACAGCTTCTAGACTGCAGTGAGATTTAACCTTACTAGGCTATAGCTCATGACTGCTAGCACTGATGGTATTTATTTTAGCTGTCCGCTGTCTTAAGCACAGTGTGGAGAGAGCAATGCAAGCTTTCAAATTTCAACCTCTTGCAGAATTTAAGCATTTAAATATAATCTTGAATTACAGTTGTCAGTCTAGAGTTATACATCTATTTATAAAGCATAGCTTGTCTGCCCTATACACTGAAGACAATTTGAGATGGTGAACTCTGCCTGACTGGGTCTTAAATTCTGAACTAAAAAGTACTTTTCTCATTAGCTTCTTTCCTCTAATAAAGAGTACTTTAACAATTTAAGTCTCATTGAAAAGCCTTAATAATAAAGAAATTAGATACAAACCCAAGAAGCGGTTAGGAAGTACGAAGGATTGGGTGCAAATTAAAATCAGATGGCCAGGCTGCGTTTTTGTAACTTAGACTTCTTCTGTCCTGCTGTGTGCACTCAAGTTCTTGGATGGGATTGTTAACATCAGTTTTTCAATTTCTACTTTACACATATGGGAAATACTTGACGCCCTAAGATAGCTCTGAGGTCCCATAATTCTTAGCTGAGAGCATTTCTGGTTCTGCATAATGATGCAGTCTGAAGTTCTAGTTATGCTCTGTGTGGCTTTTTTATGGAGTAGTCTTGAGCTGTAATGGGTTGCTGCACAGAAAAACATCTTAACTATTCACTGAAGCACAGGGATTTCTTGGGAGAGTAACGTACCTACTTTCCCACCACCAAATGGGCAGTATCGCTGCTGTGAAGTGTATAATAAAGGTTTTTCTCGGTTTTCTGGATTGCTTATAGTCCTCATGTATGCCTGCATGATAAACTAATTTGATGCTTATTTCCCAGTTATTGATTTAATTAAAAAATACTCTTTGGTTTTTGTATCAGTACAATCTATGAGATCATCTTGGTAACATGAAAAATCTAGTGGACTAATGCAACTTTGAAGTCTTCTAGATAGAATAGTCTTGCAACTTTTTGGAGTTTGTCAGTTTGAAGTGTTCAGCAAGCTTTATCTCTCTTTGAAATAATAAATCAACAGATTTGTCATTGGCATGTTACGCAGCATGAACCTGCTGTTTAGTACTGCAATTTTAAATCGCATTTTTTAGATACTTGCAAATTAATCGTAGCTGTAAGTTGTTAAGAATTATGTGAATGCAACATCAGAGTGAATCTTGCAGCCAAGTGTGTGCATAGCTGCTATGTACTCTTTCACAGGCAGAAGTTTGTATTGCCATTTCCAGTTTGGCTCTGTGTGTGTGGGTTTTGGTGGGGTTTTTTTGGTTTTGTTTTGTTTTTAATAGTTCACCATGTTAGGAGATAGGTTAAATAGCTTTGTAACTAAAATACATTTCTATCTTGACATCTCCCCTGAAAAACTGTCAGGAATTCAGATGTAGGAGAAAAGCTGCTCAATCTCTTCCACTTTAAAAACATTCATCAGCTCTCCACAATGTATGGTCTGATTCCTTTGGCTCTTTTGAGGCTTGAAACAACAGCTTTGTCCGGGATTTTAGCATGGTGCCTTCATCCTGCTGGTTGTTGTAAAGATCCCTGCAGCTTCTGCTGAAGCTTTGAGGATGGGGTTGTCCTGAGAGAACCTACAACTGAGATACGCTTGTGGAAAAAGCTGCTTAATGCAATCTTATACTTCTAAAGAGGCATCTGTTGTCCCTGACTTCAAGTTGTGGGCTATCCTTCTTCTGTATGGTGGAGAGGTTAGAAACAGAGTGGGGTGGCTTTTCTTTTTTTTTTGCCTTGTAACATTTATGTCTATCAAAAAACCCCAAACACCCTTTATATGCTACTAGCCTGTTTGGTTTTCAAGTTAACTTAAAAATCTGATATATTAAGCAGAGACTTTAAAATTCAAATACAGGTGGTATCTCCAGCATAAGTACATTTTGTGCTGCTTACCTTGGTGTAGGATTAAGAGAAGAATCTTTGACTTTGGGATACACTGAATTGTTGCAAATAGTGTTAATTCGTCCGTGTGGAAGCACCGTGTCATTTTAATAGGGGAATGTTTTAAAAAAAGGCGTACCCAAACTACCTGCTCTGTGCCAGCTGTTAGATGATCCCTAGGATGAACGAAGGTACCTGGCATTACTTGATGCAACGTGGTACGGGGCAGGGGGGGTTTGTTGTTGTTTTTTCCCAGAACAAATACTTCAATCCTCATTCAAAATGACAGTTTGACTTCTGTAATTGTAGGGAGTGTTTTGCTTTGGGTGACTTTTGATGTGGGTTTTTGGTCACAGTGCTGGGGGAAAGTTATAGATATACTGAAGTGAATGCAAGATTGTCATCAGCACGGGAGCTTGGTATTCACTGCTGGACTGAGTGTGTGCTATTGCCGTAACTCGGTTCTTAGGTGTATCGGCAAGGCTAGCGCCTGCCTGAATTCTTCTTGTCTTAGTTCTGACACGTGAAGGGAGGGATGTGAAAGGCCTTTTCTGGTTTTAGTCAGATTGATATTGTGGCCACGAGGCTCTCCTAAGCCTTACCTAAGTCCCAGTGACCTTTTTTCTGTCTTGGACCTGTCATCTCAACTTCCTGCATGGCATGCTGGTGTGTCTGGGTTGGGAAACAGCTTGTTTAAGCAAACCTGCTTTTAATAAGGTATATTTCTATACCTTGCAGAGAAACAATTGTGTTGGTGTAACAGAGGGTGTGCACAGAGGTGGGTCATGGCTAGAGAAGAGGAGAGAAGTTAATGGAACTACTCTCTTTGCCCTACATATAGAATTATACTACGCTAAAGTGCGTACGACACAACAGTGTTGGAGCCTGGCTTTGTCTTGCCAAGGATCCTCCAGCGGGTGCTAGTATGACAAGAAAGCAATCGTGTCCTCCTAGCATGGAAATTTGTCCAGCTTAGAACCCATGCAGTGAGCAGCTGTTTTACAGAAAGGCGGGGAGCCTTGTTACTACTAGGCAGGATAGACCACTATGGAAGAACGTATGTAGGGTTTTCTGCCTTCTGATGCTGAAAGCATTATGCCTTTGTCCTAATAATCCTGCCACCTGGGCATATGAGCTCCTTGACACGTTCTGTTTTTCAGCATTAGTTTTACTACTTCCATATCTTCTGTCTCGGGTTGTCAGCTGTCCAAACTGTCCAATCCTTGGCCTCTTGTTAATTATGCTTCATTCTGAAGCCCTCAAACTGATGGGTCTCAGTTTGTCATGCTAACAAATGTGTGTATTACCTCTGTTATTTATTCAATGCCTTGTCCCCGGGAGGAGACCAGAGCCTTCGTTGCCCTTTAGGAATACAGCAACGGATAGGGAAACAGGCTGCTTTTTAGTCAGGAAAAGTACAATGTTGTCTTGTGTTATTCAGGTGACCTAATCATTTACATTAATTGGAAAGTATAATCAGTCTATATAACCTGGTTTAGATTCTCTTTGGTTGCAGCACTTTACAATTCCATTTCCTTTATCTTTCATAAAGGAAAACTCACAAAGAAGTGTTGCCAATACAGTTAGTTCTTACTGCTGTAATATAGCTAGCTTTTACTGTCATGAAAAGAGAAAGCTAGTCTTTTCTATTCAAGCTCTTGCTTGCTACCTGTAAATGTTAGGTAGGATCCTAGGGTCTATTTCCAGTTCTCCAAACCGTGTCTGAAAAATTTGCTTAACCCCAATCGGGTTTTTTTGTTCTCTGTATTTAATAATTGAAACACTTTTGACTCATAAGTTTAATTTCTTGTAGAGGACTTGGATCCTTGGTTGGAGAACGCTTTTGTAGTGGAAGCATTAGCTAAGACAGCTTTGATTATTTGGCCTGAATACTTTTCTGATCTATAGAGGACTTCCTATCTGTATGCTGCTAAAAGGCACTCTAACACGTTTAATTATATTTCTCTTAGCTAACAAATACTTTGGACCAATGGGGGAAAAGCCATATATATAAAGAGCCATCTCTTTTTTTTTTTTTTTTTCCTTTCTTTTTATATTCAGATGATGGAACACCTGGATTATACAGGAAATGAAGAAACCACAGCATCAGCCAATGAACAGCCTGGAGGACAATAACATGCAGGATCCTGATTTAAAATAGTATTCAAATTTTCTACAAATGAATTACAGTAAATTTGGTGAAGTTTTACAATAGAGTATTTCCTACTCTGTGTAAAAGGGTTTTTTACTCCCGCACCTATATTTTTATGGAAAATACTGTTAATAGCATAAAAGTAATCGAAATAGACTTGCATTTTTACAGCCAAACCATAGCTAGTAAAACCGTGCCTTATTTCAATTTAAATAAAAGGATATTTTCTATGCAATTTCCCAAATGTGTTTCTATACAGTATATTTTTATAAAAGTTTCTTGCCCATATCAGTTTGATGCATGAAATGTCTTCTTAATTTTGATTAAGACTAGTCAAGTTTCACTAAAAAAAAAAAGTACAATACCCTTCACAGGATTCCTTTCCAGATTTTGAATGCAAAGATTGGTAGTAATGTAACTACAGCAACTAAAGAACGAAACTATAGTTCCATTACTACAAATAATTGAATAAACAGCGTGTATGATAGTCTATGTACGTTGTAAGCCATAAAATAGATAACAGGGCAAATTTAGCTTGGGGTTGTGAGCTCCTCCCTCCCCATAGTATCACTGGCTTATGCCTTAATTGTGAAAATTGTTAAGCTTTGATGCAAGTCTTTTGGATTATATACACCGCCAGCTACTTAATAAAAGGGGGGAGGTACTTACACAGTTGTCCCGGAAACTTAGGTGCAGCTCCTGGAATAGTTGACAAACAAGATGGTTCGAAAGGCAAGAGGGTTTTTTTCTCAAGAAGTGCTATTTGGGTGGGGGGTGTGTGTGAAATGTTAACTCTGGCCTGGTTCTTCTCCTACCCATTGAGACTAGGTCTGTATTTGTGGTCTTCATTTGGCTGTGGATCAGTTCAAAGGGATGGGGGAAGACAGGACAGATTTTTTTTTATTATTATTATTTTTTTTTTAGTTTTTGCATCTACACCAT